>CM052541.1:91068048-91159676 GCA_028533065.1 Trachops cirrhosus
AAAGATGTCCTGGAGGTTCCTAAGCGTCTCCTCATTTTTT
Organism: Trachops cirrhosus; assembly: GCA_028533065.1. Classification (NCBI taxonomy): domain Eukaryota; kingdom Metazoa; phylum Chordata; class Mammalia; order Chiroptera; family Phyllostomidae; genus Trachops; species Trachops cirrhosus. The sequence continues at coordinate 91,068,089 of CM052541.1, forward strand.
TGAATTCTTGTTTCTTCATTCTTTTCTGGTTGCATATTTTTTTCTTCCTTCTGGTCCACTCTAATGATGTGAGACCCATCTTTCATTCCATCACTATTGGTTCCCTATGCATTTTTCTTCATTTCACTTATTGTAGCCTGCATTTTTTCATCTAGTTTTCGACCAAATTCTGTGAGCATCCTGATGACCAGTGCTTTGAACTGTGCATCTGATAGGTTGGCTATCTCTTGGTCACTTAAAAGGATGGGTTCTGGGGCTTTCAATTCTTCTTCTGTTTGAGCTATCTTTTTGCTGGTTTTTTTGGTCTTATTGCGCTCCTGCAATGAGAGGCGGGGCCTTAGGAGTTCACCAGGGCGGGGCACCCCAATAGCTGGGTTGTGATGCTGTATGTGGGGGTGGGGTCTGAGAAGGGACAATGGCACTTGCTCTGCTCTCTGTAGGCCCTCAGACCCTTCCACTGCTTTCCACAAGCCAACTGGGCCCCCTGGCACCAGTTCCGGTGTGGGTGGGCCTGTGCACCCCGCGGGACCTTCCTTTTTAGTCATTTCCCCAAAGCTCTATTTCCCAGTGCTGGGACCCTGAGTTGTGTGCAGTGCCTTGCTTCACAATGGCTGCCTTGCTGGGTCAGCTGGTCGCCAACCCCTGGCCGGGGCCCGCCAGCCACCACCACTTGTGCACCCAGGGTCTGCCTGCTGTGGACTTGCACGCCGCCCTAGTTGCTCAGCTCTCCGCTCCGCGTCCCTCCAGTGCCTGGTCCAACTCCGCCCCTCCTACCAGTCTGGATGAACGTGTCTATTTTTAAATCCTTGGATGTCCGACTCCATACACTTCAATTTTCTGTCACTTCTGGTTGTTATTTTGTTTCTATATCGTTGTTGTCCCTATCTTGGTTGTGCGAGGATGCACAGTGTGTCTACCTATGCCTCCATCTTGGCAGGAAGTCCTAAAAAAATCTTTTTAAATATATTTTATTGACTATGCTATTACAGTTGTCCCATTCCCCCCTTTTATTACTCTCCGCCCTGCACACCCCCTCCCACCTGCATCCACCCCCACTTAGTTCATGTCCATGGGTCATACATATAGGTTCTTTGGCTTCTACATTTCCTATACGATTCTTAACCTCCTCCTGTCTATTTTCTGCCTACCATTAATGCTTCTTATTCCCTGTACCTTTTCCCCCACTCCCCCCTCCCCACTGATAACTCTCCACATGATCTCCATTTCTGTGATTTTGTTCCTGTTCTAGTTGTTTGCTTAGTTTGTTTTTGTTTTATTTTTAGGTTCTGTTGTCATTAGTTGTGAGTTTGTTGTCATTTTATTGTTCATAGTTTTGATCTTATTTTTTTACGTAAGTCCCTTTAACATTTCATATAATAAGGGCTTGGTGATGATGAACTCCTTTAAGTTGGCCTTATCTGGGAAGCACTGTATCTGCTCTTCCATTTTAAATGATAGTTTTGCTGGATAGAGTAATCTTGGGTGTTTATCCTTGCCTTTCATGACTTTGAATACTTCTGTCCAGCCCCTTTTGCCTGCAAGGTTTCTTTTGAGAAATCAGCTGACAGTCTGATGGGAGCTCCTTTGTAGGTAACTGTCTCCTTTTCTGTTGCTGCTTCTAGGATTTTCTCCTTCGTTTTTACCTTGGGTAATGTAACTATGATGTGTCTTGGTGTGTTCCACCTTGGGTCCAACATCTTTGGAACTCTCTGAGCTTCCTGGACTTCTGGGAAATGTATTTCCTTAGGCAGTTTAGAGAAGTTCTCCTTCATTATTTGTTCAAATAAGTTTTCATTTTCTTACTCATCCTCTTCTCCTTCTGGCACCTCTATGATTCAGATGTTGGAACATTTAAAGTTGTCCTGGAGGTTCCTAAGCATTTCCTCATTGTTTTGAATTCTTGTTTCTTCATTCTGATCTGGTTGAATGTTTATTTCTTTGTTCTTGTCCAAACCTTTGATTTGAGTCCCGGTTTCCTTCCCTTCACTGTTGGTTCCCTGTACATTTTCCCTTATTTCACTTTCATAGCCTTCACATTTTCCTCTATTTTGCGACCATACTCAACCAATTCTGTGAGCATCCTGATTACCAGTATTTTGAACTGTGCATCTGGTATATTGGCTGTCTCTTCATCACTTAGTTGTATTTTTTCCTGGAACTTTGATCTGTTCTTTCATTTGGGCCATATTTTTTGTCTTGGTGTACCTGTTACGTAGTAAGGGGTGGGACCTTAGGTATTCACCAGGACAGGGCAACACAAGGTGGCTGCGTTGTGGTGCTGTTTATAGGGGAGGGGTCCGAGAGGGAACAATGCCACTTGTTCAGCTATCTGCTGGCTTTCAGTCACTTCTCCCATTACCCACAAGCAAATTGGGCCTTTCTGGTGCTGGTTTCTAGGTGGGTGGGTTTGTGTACATTCTAGGGCACTCGGGTCTCTCCAATGAACTCTCTTCTGAGGCTGGGAGTTTCTCCCACTGCCTCAACCCCCACAGGTGTTTTCAGTCAGAGATTTTGAGGCTTTATTTCCCCGTGCTTGAACCCTGGTTTGTGTGGTTTATATCGCTCCCCAGTTGTTCCTGGTTTATCCACATGCAAATGTGGGGCCACCCAGTCCGCTAGTCACCTCCCTTGAGTGGTCCGTCTGCCGCCACTTTGCCTGCTCTGATCCTCTAGCCGCCACCTTGCTGTAGGTCCTCTTGCTCGGCTGCCCATCTCCGCCCTTCCTACACCAGTCTGGATGAATGTTTCTTCTTTAACTCCTTGATTGTCAGACTTCTATATGGTTTGATTTTCTGTCATTTCTGTTTTTTTGTTTTTAAATTTGTTGTTGTCTTTCTTTAGGTTGTATAAGGAGTCACAGTGTACTAACTACACCTCCATCTTGGCTGGAAGTGGGGAAGAAAGTCTAATTTTTTAAAATTTTAATTCTCATGTGAGGATATGTTTATTGATTTTAGAGGGCGATTGAAGGAGGGAGGGAGACAGGGGGAGAGAGAGAGAAACATCAGTGTGGAGAGAAATTGATTGGTTGCCTCCCTCATGCACCCTGACCAGGGATTGAACCTGTGGCTGTAGCCTAGGTAGGTATATGCCCTGACTGGGAATCAAGCCACAACCTTTTGGTTCATGGGATAACTCTCCAACCAATTAAGTCACCTGGCCTGGGCTCATCTACCTTTCCTTTAAGGAAAAGTTTTTAGTTTTAGAAATGCTCTTCACTGATAATTTTTTCCTAACCTAATGTCCTTATCTATTCTCATTAATGTTTCTGAATAACTTTAGACCCAAAGGAACTATTTTCCATATTCTGAAGAAAAATCCTATTTGAATCACAGAGAAATAAGTTATGCTATATCAAAACATGTAATTCCATTTCCTTCTTCATTTTAGTAGGTAACTCTGTGGTTCAAACTCAGATTGGTCTTCCTAATTGAGTTGCTCAATCCAAATTTTGGTAAGAAAATCTAGTTTCTCACTATTCCCTGATCTGTGGTAGATCATGTTTCTAAAGATGGCAGCAGCAACATCTCCCATCCTATATTTCCTTTGCAATGTGACTGTGCTACTCTATCATTAAGAAATAGAGCAGTTTTTCCCCACTACCTTTGAATTTAGCCTGGCCAGTAACCTGTAGATCCTCAGGTTCCACATCTGTGGATTCAACCAACTGTGGATCAAAGATATTTGAAAAAAAAAGTTATGTTGTTGCTGATGTATACTATGTAGATAGACTGACTGTAGTTGTGCCTGTATTGAACAGGTACAGGCTTTTTTCTTGTCATTGTTCTCTAAACAATACAGGATGACAACTATTTGCATAGCATTTACATTGTTTGGGGTATTTAAGTCATCTGACTTAAAGTACATGGAAGGATATGCAAGATTGTATAGGTTATATACAAATGTTACGCCATTTTTTAAAGGGACTTCAGCATCCACAGAGGTCCTGGAGCCTGTGTATTTTGCAGGGTGCAGCAGAACTGATGCTGTGCAACTTCCAAGGCTGGGCCTTAAGAAATCAGTATCTTCTGCCTTCATGTCTTAGAAACTTCTTTCTTGGAACCAGTTGCCATGCTGTGAGAAGACCCAGGTAGCATTGTGAAGAGGTCTCATGGAGGAAAACCCAAGCCATTGGCCAAAAACCCCAGCCAAGCTCCCAGCTAGGATGTGCATGAGGCCTTTTTTGGATGTTGTAGCCAACTCAGGACCCTAGCCAACACTCTGAACTAGAAGTGCCTGCTCAACCCATTGAAACAAGAGAAATAAGAAATCGCTGCTGTTTTATGCCTCTATATTTTGAGGTAGTTTGTAATGGAGCAATATCTAACTGGACCACTAGGGCTCCACTCATCTTGTTTTTGAGGCCTTGCACGAGTGTACTTGCTTACCTCACCACCTTCAGACCTCTGCAAGGAAATGTAACTTACTTTTTTGGGTGTTTACAATCTTCTTTTGGCTCTGTGGGTAAAGTGGTTCACTCTTCAGTGATTATGAAAATTGCTAACTGATAATCACAATACTAATTAACACTTTTTGAATGCTTGTGATATGCCAGGCACTATTTTAAGTGTAATATATTTATTAATATATTTAATCTTTAGAACAGCTTTTTGAGCTAGGTACTCTTATCATACCCGTTTTACACATGGGAAAGCCAGGGCACAGGGAGGTGAAGTTACTTGTACAAAGTCCAACAGCAAGTGGTGGAGTCACCATTAGAACCTAAGCGTCAGATTCCAGAGCCATAGGCTTAACCACTGCTCTGTACTGCCTCCTGTAGACAATGCCTCAAGTTCATCAGGTTAATAATCTGAAAGTGACTTAGGCGAGTGTAGTTCTTTCACTTATGTTACTTGATCCTTTTACTTTAGTTAAGAAAGTTCTTTGAGATTTTCATTGCCTCATTTATTTTACTACATTCTGGGCTATGTCCCATGCTACCACTTACATTTAGAAAAGCCTAATGTTAGAAGTCTAAATGCTTGACTGTTTCTATGTTCACAGTTCAGGGAAGAACAGAGCATTTGCCTGGTTTCCCCAGGTTCCTTATCCCTGTGCAGCCACCGTAGAGGGCAGCAGAGTGACAGGCAGGCAGAGACCAGGAGGCAGGGGTGGAGAGGCAGGGCTGGCAGGGAGGACCAAGGAGGTGCTAGTGTGAGGCAGATCTCTTCACACGCCTTTTGGACAGGGAGAACCACGTGGAAACACAGCACAAAGTCCCTTAGCACCCGTCAGACGGAAGGAATGGCTGTTGCTTGAGGCAGCCTAAGGCACTCCACGTAGACACAAAGCAGAGGGAAGTGGAAGCCTCTGTGCTTGTCATGCAATGGGATCCTTCAGACAAGCCCCCAGTGTCACCTTCCAAATGGACTACTGCCTTTAGGTCCCTCCTTGGCAGCTGTTCTAGAGATGTCACTGTAAGAGGGCTTATTTTGCTTCAAATAGTATTAATATCTTTCTACTTGCTATCTGCCTGATAACTGCCTCCAGAACTCTGAGGGAAATAAAAAAGCTAATTGTGAAATTCCATAGGTCTGTAATCTCGTGCTGAATTGAGAGCAAGTCCTTTGGAAACAGACAGTCCTGGGATCAGAGCCCCATCTCTGCTGCTTAATTGGTGTGTGGCTTTGGGAAAGTTGCTTTCTACTCTGAGCCTGAGCTATTGAACGGGTTAGTGATATTTACCTTGTGTTGTGGTTGTCATGAGGAATAAATAAGTCCTATAGGCAAAGCTCTTGGCCTCAGACACACCAAACAACCATCAGGGTGCTATTATTTACATACACAGGATATATCAGACATCTCTATAACCATGAATTACCATGTGGCCTTAGAATGTAAGTAACAAAGAGTGAAGCTGGTGTTTCATGCTCTGCTACACAACGTTCAGGAAAAAGACAACCGTCACAATCTATTTTAGAAGAGTACTCTTAGAATCTTCCCTTTTACTTTTATTGCTTAAATGCTTTGGAACTATGTGGTATGAAATTGACTTTTAGAAATTAAAAATATCTAAGACTCCATGGAATGTTCTTAGTCAGATGAGTCCATCCCTCCTTGAAATGGTATGCAATATTTTGTGTCTACATGTATGTACATTTTGGAAGGGGAGATGATTCATAATTATCAACAGACTCTCAAAAGAGTCCTTGCTTGGACCAAAGACTAAAAAACTCTAGTATAGAAATAGCCTTTTAAATCTTCTCCTGAAAGTAACTTGGAGGCCTTCCCTGACTGAAGACAAAGCAGGCAAAGCTTTGAAAAACACTAGAAATGGATCTCATCTTTCAGCCAAGGCCCAGCCTCTTTTCCCCAGTGGCAGAGTGGGAGGCTGCTGTTCCCACTGGCACAGGTAAAGCTGTACAGACAGAACCACGTGGATGAAGAGGTATTGCCTTCTCTAATTACAGCTGACAAAGACCAAAACCTAACCTCAGCTGCACCTTCTCTCTCTGGGATGTCACTTAAGGGAGAATTGCTACCTGAAACTTAATTCTCAGGATGACGAATATTTAAATTATGTCCCCAGACACATACCTGAGGCAAAGCCATAAGGGCTGATAGCCATAAGGGGTGGGGGTCGTATTCTTCATTCAGTGGGGATTAATAAATGAGGATGATATCACTCAGAATCTCAGAAGGGGCAGGTGTCCAAGAGGCCCTTTTCACTTCTGCAATGAGGCCTGACAGCCTGTGCCCTGGGCTCAGTAATTTATGCCTCCGGCACAGAATCCGCACAAAGCAAGAATGGCCGCATCAGCATTTTTGGATTTAAGGTCAGATTCTCTTATCCGTAGACCCTTTCCCCAAAATTGTAAGGATGATTCAGCTAGTTGATTCTACTCTATTTTTAAAGAAAATAATGTTGCTGTATAAAGTCGATGAAAGTACAGACCTGGAGAGGGGATTTAAAGTAACTTAATGGGTGATGACTAATTTTGTAATTGTTATTATTACATCTTTTTAATTAACAGATGATTCATGAATTATGGAGTATATGATATAAGCCTTGTGGACTACATTAGGGACACATTTTTGCCCTGTGTAAATATTGTAAATTGAGATAAACAGTGGGTGCACCTGTTCCTAGTGTGTCCCAAGAATATATGAGACTCTGGCACAGGATGAACGTCTATTGGTGTCAGTGTGACAATAACCAAACAAAGCTGGCACTGGGGTCAGGAAGTCTTTGGTGGGTGGGGAGCCACTGTCTGCAGCCAGAGCCCAGCACGGCTGTGTGTTCTGAAGCCCATCAGCCAGGAAAGGGAGTCTAAGGTTTCCAAAGGATTTTTCCCCTTCACAAAGCTGTTGTAAAATAAAATACAAATCCTTCCTGAATGTTCCTAGCTTTCCTTCCTTTAGGAAGTTTTTACTCAATGGGAAACAAAGCCTTATTCAAAGGATTAAAACCATAGTCATTCTATTGTTTACAGCTTCAATAATGTGGCTTTCCTTCCACGGCCAAAATTTTCAATTCACAAATCATCTAAAAAACAGGAAATTTGGGGGAAACGTGTGCTTATGATAACATATAAGGCATCTATCATGCGGTATAGAAGTTTATGAAAAGAGGCATCTGATTTTATTTAAGATTCTTTTTTTGATGTGCTGTACTTCTAGATGCAGTCTAGGAAGATTCCTTAAAACAAAAAGCCATATGGCTCATAACATAAAATTACTCAGTTCCCACCAGAGCAGGAGGACAGGAGAGGAGGGGAAGTAGATTCTGGCTGTATTATCAAGGCTGTACTCCGGGTAGTCCTATAGAGGCAACAGGCCTCTGCAATACCTTTCTCTCCCTGCTGTCTTAGTCCTCTGCTTCCCCTCTCACCCTGCCATGTCCTGAGTTCCTATCCGGGGAATGGAGGGAGAAGGGCTGGAAACACTGGGTAGCAGGGCTGGAGAGGATGTGGCAGGCCTCTATGAGCTCTGGCTGTGGACAATGGCCATTGGGAGCCATGGAAGCTTAAAGAGGCTGTGGAGACAGTCCTTACTTTTGCAAGCAGGGAAAAGTAGGGATGCTGGGAGCCAAGGATGAAGCAGCAGCACTAACCAGTGAGCAGACAAACATTCTGGAAATCATTCCAGTTGTTTTTAAATAAACTATCAAGAGAATTCTTATTTTATTAAGATTCTTTGTTTTGTTGATAATCTTTCAATACTTTTATCTGTATGCTTAAAGGAATACCATAGATCCTCCTGAATAATACTTTTTAGTGTCTGGAATTCCCCAACATCGTGATTTTTCCTCAGGTTCCCATCTACCACTATTTCCTTTTATCCACACTTCCAGGAAAAATACCACTTTTTCTTAATTAAAGGATGACAGAAGCTATTTACTTCCCTAACATTTCCTTCTATGCTGTTGCTACTCAAAGTGTGGTCTGGATCCCAGCAACAGGATAAGCAACATCTAGCTTGGTAGAAATGTAGACTCTCAGGCCCTTTCCTATGACTACTGAGTCAGAGTCTTCATTTAAGGGGATTCTTAGTGGTTTTCATGTCCATTTAAGTTTGGGAAGAGCTAGTTTGTACCATGCTACAGACCTGACTCATAGTCCACACTACCAAGGCCTGAAGGATCCTACATTATTTGCCCTGCAAACTTCTCCAGTCTTATCCTGCAGCACTCTGCTGCTCAGTCACTACTTCCAGCCTCTCAGTGTTTGCACTCACTGTTCACTCTACCTGGAGTGCCCTTGCCCCCTTTTAGTGTGACTAACTCCTTTGTTTCACTGTGGCTTCACCTTCGATGTTACTTCCATGGAGGCTTCCCTCACCATTTTGTATGAGGAACCACCCCCAACCCAGCCACTCTATCCCATTATTTGTTTTAGATTTTTCATGGCACTTACTGTTATCTGGATTCATTTTATTAATTAATTTTTGGGTCATTATGTTGAGGATTGTATTTCCAGTGCCCAAAGCAATGGCAGGCACATTGAAGATGCTCAGTAAATATTTATTGGGTGACTGAATAAAATTTGGGGGGTCATGAACTGTGAGAACCTATTCCCAGACAATTCTAAGGTAAGATCAGGAACCCTCTGAACCAACTCAGTAGTTTTCAGTTAACTGGACTAAAGACAGTGCTTCTGAGTGATCCCCAGACCAGTGGCATCATCATCCCTTGGGAACTTGAAAGAAAGGCAAATTCTCTGGCCCTATCTCAGACATACTGAATCAGAAACTCTGGTTCAGTATTGTCAAGTCTAGCAATCTGTCCTAGCAAGGCCTTTAGGAGATTCTGATGCACTGCCCTAGACAATACCAACATCTTATCTGTGTGGAGGACACACAGTGTTCCAAGGTTTTTGTGTATATCACTGTAGTTCTGGACATCAAAAAAGCCCCCCAAAATAGGGAAGGGAGGTATGTTTCCCATTTTATAGATGAAGAAACTGAGCCCTAAGAAATGGTTTGGTTTGCCAATGGTCATACAGTTTTATCTGAATCACCTGGGATACTTGTTAAACTTGCAGCTACCTGGGCCCTGCCCCAGACCTACTACATGAGAATAACTGGCGCCGAGGCGCTGAACTCTGTATTTTAGAAAGCTTTCTGAGAGATTCTTAAGCTCCCAAAAGTTTCAGAACCAATTATGTTGGATAGTAGGAGAATGGGGATTAGAACTCATAGCTCCTCCTTCCTAATGACTGCTCTTACAGGGACTTAAGAAGAGTACGTACAAATGATACTGATCTTTGGTAAAAATAGTTAAACCAGTTTCAATAGTTCTGTCACTTTTATTAGACCCTAACTCTATGTGCTACCCTTATGAGCTGGAAGAATCAAATTCCATTTCCATGAACTGTTTTGGGCACAGGCATACTTCATTTTATTGTGCTTCACTTTATTGCCTTCACAGATGCGTTCTTTTACAAATTGAAGGCAAGACCCTCCACTAGCAAAAAGATTATGACTCCCTTTCCTGTGGGGGTCTGGAAATGAACCCACAATATCTGCAATGTATGCCTGTAAATGATGTAGTTATGATGATTATGGAATTAACTAAATGAACCATCAATTAAGGTGTGATGGGTACTTTTAGTTTGCAATATGGGAATTAAAAAATTTTTTTTCTTCTGTGGGAATTGTCAGATGTTTGGTCTGTGTAGTATATGAGGTCTGTCTGGAAAAAGTCCAGTCATTGTTAATATAATGATAACGGTTTGCACAACATTGATGTAACCTGGCAGCCAAGGAGAGTGGACTGGAATGTGCATGCATGAACAATGATGACGTCACTGTACTAGTCAGCAGGGGCAGTAGACACTGTAGAGTGAACATGTGTACTGTGTGGCTGTTGCATTCAAAATGACTGAGGTAGTAGAGCAATGAATCTGCATCAGATTTCATGTTAAACTTGAACATTCCTCCGTGGAAACTGTTCAAATGATTCAGGAGGCTGCAGCTATAGGCAACTGGTGATTGGCAGCTTCATCACAGCAATGCACCCACTCATGCATCACGGTCTCAAGCAGAGTGTTTTGGTGAAACATCAAATCATCCAGGTGACTCAGCCCCTCCGCATAGCCCAGATTTGGTGCCCTGCAACTTCTGGCTTTTCCCAAAACTAAAATCGCCTTTAAAAGGGAAGAGATTTCAGACTATTGATGACATTCAGGAAAATACGACAGGGAAGCTGCTGGCAATTGGGAGAACTGTGTGAGGTCCCAAGGTGCCTACTTTGAAGAGCACTGCGGCGTCATTGTCCTATGTACAGTGTTTCTTGTATCTTCTTCAATAAATGTCTCTATTTTTCTTATTAAATGGCAGGATACCTTCTGGACAGACCTCACTCCTGCAATCATTTACTGACTGCTATGCTTGCTTTCCTTTGTTTACATCTTTTAAGTAAGAATAAAATTTTAGAAAAAGAAAAAGTCTTTCAAGCCAAAAGCTAAGGCTGTTAAAACAATCATTACAACCTCAGACACCATTTATTTACCTGGCTAACCTGGAAAAGATTAACTTTTAAAAAGACTTCTTCAAATTGTCAACTCCCAAATCTGTCTCTCCTGCCCAACAAACTCCCACAAACTCCAGACTCATAAATTCAACTAAATGTGGAACAATTCTCTTTGAATGTCCTGCAGACATCTCAAGCTTGGAGTGTTCAAAACCAAATTCATTACCACCCACCCATTCGTCCTTCATTCTATGAGCTATGCACTCTATAAGCTAACGAGTATGCCATCCGCTGCATCATCCTAGCCAGAAATCTAGGCAGTGTGTCTGGATTCCTTCTTTCCTCCCTTTGGATGCACAGCCAGTCCTTTCATTTTACTCCCTAGATCTGTCTCTAATCCCTCTCCTCTTCATCTCTGCCACAGTTCTGCCTCAGGCCTTTATGCTCTCTTGCTTAGGGTACCATGATGGCTTCCAAAGTAGCCCCCTTATCTGTGCTTCTACCTGAATTCATCTCCCAGTGTTCCTTGCTTCAGTGCTACCTAACGGCTTTCACTTCTTGGCGATATTTTGTACTTCTGTGTCTCTGCACATGTTACTTCTGCCCTACTGATTTTCCCTTTCCCAGCTCCTGCATATGGTAAACTCCTGTTTTTCATGATACTGCTCATTATTCTCTTCTCTGCAAAGCCTTCCCTGAGGACTCCTCTATAGAGTGGAATGTTTCCTCCTTTGTTCTCCCAAACTAGCATGTAGTCTACATTCCTTATAGACCCTCACTCACTAGGGTACATGCATGTTTATACTTTCTTCACCCCCCTCCTCCCTTTTTCCAAGAATATGAGCTCCTTGAAGGAAGGGACATGTCTTATTAACCTTTGAATCACCATCTCCTGGCAGAGAACCTGGCCTGCCAGACACTCAAACATGTGCTCAATAAATACTTCACTAGATTTCTGGATTCTAGAGATGGCTGAGGGTAAGAGGAAATGTGTTGAGCAACTTTTATGTGTGAAGAGATTAACCTCCATTGTTTAATTTTTACAGATCACACATTGAACTAAATGTTATTCTAATTATATATACATTGAAACTTAGACTCAGAGTAATTAAATTACTTCTTTGAGGTCTCACAGTTAGTAAATGATAGTGCTTGGAGTGCAATTCAGTCTTTTCTAATTTTAAACTCTACGTTCTTCCATCATTACCCTAGCATAAGTCATAGATTTTAGAATGACTTCTCATCTTTGTTTATGAATATATAGAACACTTCATCTCTAAAGAGTAGTGGTGATGCCATGTGCCATTATTAGTCTCCAAAGATGGTCTGCAGTGAGCTCCGACTCCTAGGATTCATGCCCTTTTATGGTCCCTTCCCATGTATCTTGACTAGTCCTGTGTAGCCAGTAAAATCTAGCAGAAGTTGGGCCATAAGATGCCTCAGAAATCCTCCTGAAACACGTGTTCTGGGGGAAGCCAGCTGCCATGTGTGAGAAGTCCAACCTATTCACATGGGGAGGAAGAGAGGTCTAACCAGCCCCTAGCTCTTCCAGCCATCCAGCTCAGGTACCAGATGTATGAGTAAAGATAAAAAAAGTCTTCTTAGATATCCTGCCCCAGCCACTACCTATTCCAACTGCATGAAACACCCAGTGAGAACTGCTCAGGTGAGCTAAGTATTATTCTCTCTCAGAGAATCATGGCAGATAATAAACTGTTCTTTGAAGCCACTCAGTTGTGTGGTGGTTTGTTAGGCAGCAATAGGAAACTAGAATACCATGACTTTTTTTTTTTAAAGAAACAATGTTTATAAGCAAAGCTTTTAAAGCCTTTTTTCTGGTAATTTTCCCTTTCTACAGGTACTCTCTGCAATAAGTACATTTCTAGCTGCATCCTTAACAAAGTTTATGATCTTGAACAAGTTTCTTCGTAATATTGTCAATGAGCTTCACATACCTCAGTTCTAAAATGAAGGGTTGGACTAATTAATCATGAAGTCCATTTTAATTCCAAAATCATGTAATGCCCATCAAACTACCAGGCAAAAATAGAGTCTTTGTCTGATAAGGTTAGCTTGCACTAAAATTTTACAGGCACAAGAATTTTCAGCAAAGCAATGAATGCCAGGGAAGTGCTGACTCAGCACAAAGCTCTCTGTTAGCAGGAAAAAGAAGTCAGGAGCAACTATACTCTTATATCTGATCCTGTGCTACTTCTTCCTGAAGAAGAAACTCAAAGAGATCATTATCTGCAACAAAAGACTTGAGAGAGGATTCTTAGTTTTCCCCCTTAAAAATCTGTTTCTGAAGTCTGTGGGTGACCTGAGGACTTTTGGCAGACGATTCAGTGTTGCATAGTTGAATCAGTCTCCGGAAGATCCATACACACAAATGCTAAGTTTAGGGCAAGTGAACTGGGTAGATTCCTAGAGGAAATAAACTCTCGCCTGAGAACAACAGCTGAAGTAAAATCCCATAAGCCAGGAAAACAGCCACACAATCACAGCAACAGGTGGTTGGTTTCAAAACAAATTTCAAGGTCTGACTCGCACAGCACCTGCTCTAGAACCACAGACGGCAGGGTAGCTCTGTCTGGGTCTGAGGTCATCCCCACCATGCCCTGAGGAAGATTAACTACCTTTATTAGCTGAGCTAAGACCTGGAAGTTTTGATGACTGCCTCTCTGAGGTAGTAACCCTTGTGTTCTCTGTCAGAAGGGAAGAATGAATGAGAGCATTTGGGGACCAGAGGGAACTTGGAGATTATCTAGTTTAACTCCTTTGGTAGCAGAGTGAAGTGAAGGCCGGGCACAGGGAAACCTGCTCACGGTCACATGATATATGGCAACAAAACAATACTGTCCCCCCATTTTATTATGAAAAATTTCTAAAACACAGCAAAATGCAAGAATTTTTACAGGGAATACCTGTGTACCCATTACCTAGATTCTACCATTACCATATTATTAAGCTTGTTTATCACCTACTTATTCATCTACCCATTATTCTATCATCCTGTCATTTTTTGGATGTATTTCAAAGTGAACTGCAGACGTCTTCAGTCTTTCCCTTAAAACAACGTTATGTTTTATTATTTGTCTATTCGATACCCCAATTTTATACACATTATGGAACCAGAAGAAAGTTACCAAAAAAAAAGTCACTGGACACAATAAATTTAAGTTAGCATCAGCAAGCTGGAAAGGGAACCTACTTCCTAACTCTAACGCCCTGGAGGATTCTCACTAAGAGTAAATTCCAGAGAAGGCAGAAATACTAGTCAATGCACAGTGCTGCTGCTATTGTTCCCTGTACCGGGAGTTCTGTTCTTTCCAACTCCTGCTGAAATCCTCTCCATTCCTCCAAGAATGACTTCAGATGTCTACAAGTAACACAGACTACCACTATACATGTGTTTCTGTTTTAGAAAAAATCTTATTAAACAATTCTGAAATGCTGCCTCCTTCCCAATGCATTTCCCGAACCCTGAGTTTTCATCTGTCTCATTGGAATGCTCACAAGGCTTCCTTGTCACTTTTCCTACCTCATTCTGCCTTGTTACAGTTTAGTGGGGGTTTGTTTATCAGTGCCACTGCCACTGCTGCTGCTACCACTGTTACTGTTAGTGTTATGGTCAATTGCTCTTTGTAAGGTGATATATCTTAAGACTTATTTCTGTATCTCTGGCAGTTGTTTGCATAGAGTCCATACTGAACATTAAGTAACTTCAAATTTCAAATCAACAAAATTATGTCCAGGCAGCTTTTTGAAAGTCAGATCTCAAGGAACACCTGTACCAGAGTCGCATGAGGGACTTATTTTAATGTGCAGATTGAAATCCTGCCTCAGTAGGTTTGGGGAGGGGTCCAGAAAGCTCAGTTTAAGCAAGTGCTTCTTGTGATTTCAATGCAGGTAGCACAGGGGTTGCACTTGGAGAACTCTTAGAGGTCCACATTCGCAACCAGCCTTCCTTTATGTTAGTCCTTAATCACCTGTAAACCAGCAATACGAATCTGCCTGTCCTCCATGGATCCCAGATAAAGGTGTGGTAGACAAGGTGCGTGTCACGGTGGGGTGTGATAGTCATGACTTTACCCCTCACCACATCATGTGCTGCCAGTCACCACTTCTGCTGTTGCCACCAACCCCCAAGTTTCCCTTTGTCACTTCCCCTTGCCACCACCAACTGTCACTACACCTCTTGCCCCTCACCCTCCACAGCTGAGTCAGATCCACTGTGGAGCACTCAAGGAGGAAACACTTTAGAAGACAGGTTGGAGGGCATCCTCATTATGAATTCACCATTCCATGTCTGGGAACAAAGAAACAATGACTTCTGAACCTGGCTTAAGGAGCTCTGCAAACCTGTTTAGAAAGTTGGGTTCGTGGTTTGAAGTTCCTGCTGCCTTTTATTTTACAATGAGTGGAAACCAAAGTTGAGTAACAGATCTCTTGCCCAAGCATCAGGGCCACCACAAAGCATAGAGCAATGGGACAGGGGTGGATAAAATGGAGTTGCTGCCCTCCTCCAGGCCAGTATTTCTGTCTGTGTGGGGAATGCTGACTGCAGCCATTGCCACTGTCTGGTCTTAACAGAGTATTTTTATACTGTATATGCTGAAATTTACTTTTAGGTGACAAAGGATAAGACTAAGAAAAACTACAGACCAGAAGAGTTGTTTCATGAAACATGATCTGAAATATGTTTTAAGTTAAATATACTTGAAATCAATTTTTCTGAGACATTCCTCGCATTGTCGTTTTTAGTTCAACCTATTTCTTTGTTGCAGTGGTTCCCAAACCACAGCAGGCAGGCCTCAGAGTCCCCTGGAGGGTGGGTTGCTGGGTCATGCTGATGATGCTGACCTAGAGACAATGCTTTGTGAACTGCTGCTCTGAGAGAGAGCAAAATGATAGTAATTTTCAACCAATTGCTGCTCTATCTGCCTGTCTTCTCATGTCACAATGACTTATAGTAGTGATTCTCAGCCCTAGCTGTCCATTAGAATCACCAACAAAGTCTTTAAAACATAGGATCTGGGTGGCATGCTCAGACCTACCTTAGACCCAGATATATCCACAGCTCTGGGATGGGGCCTGGATATTTTTGAAAAAGCTCCCCATAGGATTCTAATGGGCACCCAGGGCTGAGAACCACAGGCATAAGGCAAACTCTGGCCCTATTCTGTGTTAACATATGATTCTGACCTGACAGATTCTTACTGACCACCCAGTATATGCCAGAGAAAATTATAAATTGTCTAAGAAATGGTCCCTAACCTCAAGCAGAGATGGATCATATGCCCCAACATTAAAAAAAAAAAAGCTGTATGTGTGGCAAGTGCCAATTAGAAGAATAAACCATTACTGAGAACAGAAGGCTAGATAGTCCAAGGTACGTCAGTGCTGTATTGAAGCTTCAGTGTTTGTGGTAAGTTATGTGTGCCTTTGCCACACAGGAAATCGCTCCCTTTGGTGGGGAAAATTGCTCATTTATTGGTTCATTGAGGATGCTCCAACTGATTCACCATGGTAGGCGTGATTGAACCATGGAAATGATGGAACATTAAATCAATAGCTAGTCAGCTGGCGACTATTCCTTTGCTAAGTATGCTATTAAAGTTCTGTTTCAGAAACCCTGTGCTCATCAGAGGTGCATCTTTTCTGTGAAGAAGTAAAATACGTGATATATTTAGAAACTACTTCAGTCTGGGGTTTTAAATAAACATTCCTTATATATGTAAAAAAAATCCAAGTTTATTTGTGAATCAAGAGTACCTTAAAAATATGTACTGTAATTTTCAGACTATAAGATGCAGCCCCCCCCCCCCAATTTGGGAGGAATAATGGTTGTTAATGCTGCTGTTGAGTTCTGTTTACATTTACATTGGTGAAATTCATGTTATTTATGTTATTAAATATTTTACCACATTTTTTGCTTCAAATTTTTTTCCCTATTTTCTTCTAAAACCTAGGTGTGTCTTATGGTTCAAAAAATATGGGTACTTATTTGCATCTACTAGAATACAAAATAGTTTAATGATTTAATGACAGCAGAGTTTCTAGAGAGGAGAAAATATTCTCCTTGGGTGTTATTTATTAAGGCATTATTTAATTCATTGTGCTATTTAATTTGGTTATATCTTTTTTGAGATTTTATTTTTGTGTGGGTAAGTTTTCCAAGAATAAGAGATTCCCCATGACAACAAAAGAGAATTGTTTTCAAGAAAAGAAAATAAATACTTTTAAAACTGTTATGTTTATTTCCATTAAAAAATACTGGAGGTGGCTTTGCCGAGATAACAGGAATATGACAAAGTAACTTGCTCTCAAGGAAGCTTACCAGCTAGTAAAAGGCAAAAATAGGTGCAGATTTGAAGCAAAATATGACAAATGCCTTTAGAGAAAATAAATTTTAATGAGGCTTCAAAGAGCTTGAAGAAAAGGAGGTCAGGGTTCAAAGATCCTAAGATAAGGTGTAGAACTGGGGTTCGGGTGCAATGCATTACTGCACGGCCAATTTTCAAAGGCCAGCTGTTCCCAGTCAAATCAAGACTGAAGATGAGGATAGATGCAATCAATGGGAAAATCAGGCCATCCTCCCTTATTTTCCAGGCAATGTAGTTTCAAGATCAATAGTTTAACAATCTCATTTCAGGAAGCAAAATGAAAATGAATCTGATGCCTCTTTTTCATTCACTTCTTACTAATAAAATCCAATTTAAAGGATTTTATATGTTGGGTGTATAGGCACTAATATTTGACAAAAATGCTTAGCCTCATTAATAATAAAAGAAATGAAAATTGGAACTGCCATATAATAACTGTTTTTGGCCTATTAAGTTGATAAAGATTTTGAATGACTACCAAGTGTGGGGAGTATAGGAGGAACAAGCCTACTCTTCCTGTCTATGGGACACTCCTTGGTTCACCACAGCGGCAGGACAAGCCACATCCTACAGCTCTTCTAAGAATGTATTTAAAAGAAATAGTATGGACATGTCCAAATGCTCATGGACAAAAATAATCCTCAGTGCTTTGTTATTGGGAAGAATCAGTAAGAAAGTAAATAGGGTAATATTATAAAAGATTCTGCTAGAAAGGGAACAGTGGTGGTCCATACACCTAGAAACCTAGAAATTGTGGTCTGGAAAACATTTTCTTGAGTGTTTTAGGTAAGTCAGCCCCAGGATCAATCCCCTTCTCTTCATTTGCTCCACTTCAGATAATCTGTACTTCTGTACTTCATAAGTGCACCACTTGCTTTTTGGGCCGTGAACTGACTTTATATACTTTCTTGCCTGCCTGCCTTTGCTCATGCCTTTCCTGCTGTGTGAATGCCTTTCCTTAATCTCTGAGGTCTCACATCTTCAAGACCGAGTTTTGTAAGCCACCTTACAAGATGTTACAGTGCTGTTCTCCTGTATCACCTGGACAGAAGGGTTTATTCCCCCTCTGTACCCTCATAGCAACTTGGTTATCTTCTGTGGCCCTTCTCACCCTCTGTCCCATATTAGAATGATCTGAGTATGTATTTTATTTTCTCTAGGAGATTTTGAACAACTTGAAGATGAGGGCCAGTTTTGTTCAGATTTATATCTACTACAGTTATAAAACATGTTGTATGAATATAGTTGAATGAATGAATGAGCAAGTGAATGAGTGCAGAAATGTACTTGGAGCCAAATTCTCATGTTCTCCACAGCATGGGATGAACTTGACCAGCACTAAAGATGCTTTTTGGTACCTCCCCTTTTTGTGGCAGGGGTGCTGAAACCTTCCATCTGAGCAATGGTGATGGGAATAGTGAGGACCAGGACTGAGGAGTAGGGTCTGAGAGGGGAGACCAGGGTGATGAACCAAACAGCAATCACCCACCCTCCTCCCCTATCCTTACTCCCCACCCCCACTCCCCATTTAGTGCAAGAGGAGTAGATTGGAATTTTAGCCAAGAGGGGGAAACCTTTGCAAAGCAAAGTAAGCGCGCAAGATCAGTTGTCAGTTCTTATACCATTCCAATAATATTTGTTTTAATCAGCAGGTCTTAAAGATAGCACATTTGTCACTGAAATGATAAAGATTACCCAATAATTGAGGGACAAAATAAAAATAAAATGCTTTAGTTGAGAGAAAAGAGGAATTTGAAAGAGTTTTAATGAGGCAGATTGATTTACACATTCCCAGATTCAATGGACAGTGTAAATGCCATTCAAATTGATGGTGAAATGCCTTGATGCTATTAGTGAGGAAGTTAATAAGCCGAGCAGCTGAACTTCTTTCTGTTCAAAGTAGTCAAGCTTGAGTCTTGCTAAAGCATTTTCTGTCCCCACCTGGTACAACCCATACCTACATGTCCTATTATACTTAGTAATACACCTGCTGGCTTTTGTGGGCCTTCAGGAAATGCCTTTATTTCCTAGGGAATGCAACGAACTACAACACAAAACACCACCTGAGCCAGCTGACACCAAACTGTGAACTGTAGTTCCTTTTCTGATGGGGTTAGATTCTTAGGTGATTAGTATTTGTAAGATGTGCTCTGGCCAAATTCACAAAAGAAATTCTTATATTTTAAAAAAGAAGAAATTTATATATACATGGAGAATCCACGTAGTATGAATTCTATATATGTATGTATGAATCCATGTTTGTATATATGATGTATTTATAATTGGGGGGGCGAGTTACTTTTTTTTTAAACTCCCCGGTGTGGCAAAATTAAACTTCACTGAAGTGGATTATTTTGATCAGTAAACAACAACAAAAACTGCTTTCCACCAAACAAAGATCTGCTCCCTCTGCCAAGTAGCTGTGATTTACAGACCTAACATGTGAGCAAATGGGAAATACTATGTTTCCAGACTTGGGTAATGAATAACCTCTGAGGGCTTGAACTTTTCTGTGTTCCCACAGACTGCATCCACAGAGTGGTGCTCTTGGCCTGAAAGGAAGGATTTGCCCCTGTTTGGAAGGAAGTAGAATAAATAGAACTGGAAGTGGCAAGGTCACCCTTAATATCATATGAACTGCCTCTTAACAAGCTTCACAATTGCTTTGTTTCTTCCTGCCCTGGTGCTATAAACAGACAAAGTCAAAGTGGACTCTCAGAGCATGCAGAGGGCATGGAGGGAGCTCCCAGAGCTGTGAGGCAGGGGAGGCTGCAGCTTCCTGGGCCCATCCCACACACCAGGGGCACAATTGTATTGTGGTGTGATGGCCAGAAGGGAACAGTGCTTGTTTTCAAAGGAAGGAGTTTATTGTCCTAAATTCCTGTGTATAACATTTAGGACAAACAAGTTACAGTGAGAATGTTTAACCAGAGTATGTGGAATATATAGCATGTTTGCCTTTCACTTAGCTTTTCCCTACTAACTTTGACTATCACACAGTAGTTGCATAAATACAAAAATGTTATTTTAAAACCTCTTCTCCCTACAACCCCATTTAGTTGGCATTCCAAACACAGTGCAAGTTCTGTACTGGCATTCAGCTTCACAGAAAGACTTTAGGCTTCTCCACACACATGCAGTTGGGCTTCCCTCTGCTTCTCTCTGCTGTTTCCCAGCACTTTTTGACTGTCTCCCTACTGAAGGCAGGGAAGACTATCTAGAAGGTGTGGAAAAGGCACAAACAAGGTTGGGATGTCAGAGGGTTGGGCAACAGACAAGACTGGAATTTCAATGACCCGGCTTTCAGTTATTTTTATTATTATTTTTATTCTCACTTGAGGACATGGTTATTGATTTTAGAGAGAGGGGAAGGAAGGGGAAAAGAGAGGGAGAGAAACATCATTGCGAGAGAGAAATATCAATTGGTTGACTTTCGTATGTGCCGCAACTGGGGGCTGAACTGCAACACAGGCATGTGCCTTGACTGGGAATCGAACCTACAACACTTTGGTTTACAGGACAACACCCAACCAACTGAGCCACACTGACCAGAGCTCAGTAATTTTTAGATAGTCCAATATAAAACTCATCTTGGAAGATTGGGCAAGCAGTACTGTCATTATCAAAACAAAACAGAACAATTCAGCTTGGGCTTCGAGTCTAAAAGAGATAACCTCACAGGGCTTAATTACAGATAGTCAAAGGGAGCAGGAACCAAGCAAAATTGAGTTGATGCTTTCTAAATTTTTATTATTTCTCTGCACGGATTCTCCACATTTGGCAGAGGTGTCTAGGAAAACCTCCTCCCTCATATTTTGAAAGTGCTACAGAGCTATGAACTATTGTAGTTTCAAAAAAGTGATTAAAAGGATGTAAGAAAGATACAATAAAAGTCTCTAAGGGGTAGAAAGAGAAAACTAAAGGGCAATTTCTGTTTAATCCGACTTTTGGCTATTTGTTTACAATTCCAAGGTAATATGAGTCCTTGGCATTGCAGATAATGGATCAGAGCTGAGCTACTGTGGAAACTGCTAGATGGAGCTAGAGCTATTATGTGGCCAAATACTTGATCTGTGGATAACACATGGTATCAAGAGATTCTGATTTCTGGTAGGTGTCTTAAATTAGGTGTCAGGGGAGCAGACATTGAGGCATCAGTCTAGAAATTCTAACAGATGTGCTCTACTAAAATGGCATGCTAGAATGGACCTGACCAGGCCAATCATCCTCTAACAGGCCTCCAGCACTGTAAAGCTGGAAGACATTCCTCCCTGCCGATGTGAGGGGTGGGGACGGAGGTGGGGGAGGATGAGCTCTTCTGTTTGTCCTCTGACCACCTAGGACAGCATGGCTGATTTGTTTGTCTAGCAATAGGAATCCTCACAATATATTTAGCATGTGCAAACACACATGCTTGCAGTCACTTCAGGGTTTAGCCTTTTTCACCTTTCCTAACACATGAAAGCAGTGAATCCACATTCTAACTTACCGCACTTCTCAGACACTCCCTTTTCTCAGAGGACAGTGGGACCTTATCTAAAGGTGTCAGCTGGGCAGTGTGCTGTTCTTTCTTTCTAGATGACAAAATAGCAACATGTTTTATGATGATAAAGCCTAGTTTCATTTTTTTCTTTTCTCTTGTAGTTCTGTTTGTAGCAGGACTCCAACACCATTTACTCTTTGGACAGAAAGGCCCCTAAGTCTGAACTATGTGATTGCATGAGCCCAGCTCCCTGTTCATTAAGACTGCCCCCTTTGAAGGGGAATTAATGAGTTTTCAGTGGCCATTTGTAGCATTTGAGATCCACAGGCATCAGGGCTTGATGCATGGTCCTCATCTCTGTGGGCTTCTGCGCAATGATTCTCATCTGTCTTAGTTAGAAAGTGAATTAATCTCGACTTTGGCCTGTGGGGTGTGGTTCTTTGTCCTCTCACACATCTTCAGCTCACTTCTTTTTATCAGAAGCACTTCTTGTTTCAGGTCCAGGCTCTCCCCATTTCCATCATGTCTAACCTTTTCTCTTTTAATCACATTGCTTTGATTTTAAGCAAAATCTATATTTATGGTATTATATTTCTGGAAAGTTCTCACTTTGAGTTATAATTTAATTATATGGATCATTAAAGCTTTGAAAGATGCTAAAGGGCAGAAATGGATTAGCAAAGTGAAAGTTATTATAAAGAATTACAAATCACTTAGCATTTCAACATCACTCATCGGATGTGGGCATTTTGTTGAAAGAGACCTTGTTTTGAACAGTGACGGTGCAGAAGACCTATGCAAGAAACCTGATTTCTATTGTTAAAGCACACATACGGAATTATCAATTATATTTTATATTAATAATGTAATAGATTTAGAAATACTGTTAACAGAAAACTTGATGCATTAGTCAATGCCATACCACGTCAGTCTTACCACGCAGCTATAGTTATTTCTTCCATACTTTGGATGTAAATGCAATTGGTATCTCACAGTGAAAATAAAATTGCTAGATATTCTTATTTATACCTTCGGTAGTGACATCACTGTTGGTTAGGATGGTTACAAAAACTTTAGGTAGCTTAAGATTATTCTTATTAGCAAGCATTAGTTAAAAGTTAAATTTAGGAAGACATTACCCAAGTATTTTAAGTATTTGAAGCATACCATGCTGTATAAGGTTAGTAATGAAACATTGTATGACTACATTTATATTTCTGCCAAATTTCATTGGGTTTACATATTTAATTTTTGTGCCTTAGGCAGTGACACACTGAAAGTAATGCTTGTCTGAAATCAGGAGCAGAAAAGTATTTGAGTACACAGAAAATAGACACAACTGGAAAATCATAGATAAGGGGTTAGTTACTTGTGTCAAGTTTAAAGCAGCCAGGTTCTGCTGACAGCCCATGCAGAGAAACAGGATGTTTTCTAATAAGGACATTTACTACCACTGCACCCTGCACTCATTCCCACTCAGCGTGCCCTAACTTCATTTGCCCTCTTCATCATGGCCACTGCAGGGAAGGGTGCTGAACAATAAGCAGAGTGCGCTCACCACTATCTGGCCTTTACACTGGCCATCAGTTCCATTTGATATGGCTAAAAATGGTTATGGCTGTACTTGGAAAATAATGTGCAATTATGTAGATTGTTAATATTAAGTTGTAAGCCATTGGTTGTGTTTTCCAAGAACTGACCCAAATTCTATGATACTATATGCACAGAGAAGAAAGAACATAGATCGATATAATGGCACATAGAAAAATACTATCACCTTGTACTGTTGTTTTTGTACCACCCAGGCATTTAAGAGGAGAGAAACAGCATAATTCAACACCAAGAAAACAAGTAATCCAATTTAAAAATGGCCAAAGGACCTGTAAAGACACTTCTCCAAAGAGGACACAAAAATGGCCAATAGACATACGAAAAGATGCTCAATATCACTAATCATCAGAGAAATGCAAATTGAAACCACAATGAGATATCACCTCACACCTGTCAGAATGGCTAGCATCAATAAATCAACAAACAACAAGTGCTGGTGAGGATGTGGAGAAAAGGGAACCCTAATGCACTATTGGTGGGAATGCAGATTGGTGCAGCCACTGTGGAAAACAGTATGGAGTTACCTCAAAAAATTAAAAATGGATCTGCCTTTTGACCCAGTGATCCCACTTCCTGCAATATGTCCAAAGAAACCCAAAACACTAATTCAAAAGAGTATATGCACCCCTATGTTCACTACAGCATTATTTACAATAACAAAGATTAGGAAAGTGCCCAAGTGCCCATCAGTAGATGAGTGGATAAAAAAACTCTGGTATATTTACACAATAGAATACTACTTGGCCATAAAAAGAAGGAAATCTTACCTTTGCAACAGCATGGATGAACCTGGAGAACATTATGCTAAGTGAAATAAGCCAGTCAGAGAAAGACAAATACCACATGATTTCATGCATATGCGGAATCTAGTGAGCAAAATAAGTTAACAAACAAAATAGAAACAGACTCATAGATACATACAACAGACTGACAGATGTCAGAGGGAAAGGGGAGTGGGGGAGCTGAGTGAAAAAGGTGAAGGGATTAAGCCAAAACAAAACAAAATAAAACAGCCAAATATAGACAACAGTATGGTGATTGCCAGAGAGAAAGCAGGGTATGGGGAGGTGGAAGAGAGTGAAGGGGGGAAAATAGCAGCAGAAAGAGACTTGACTTTGGGTGGTGAGCACATGATGCAGTGTGCAGATGATGTTATAGAATTGTACACTTGAAACCTGTATGGTTTTATTAACCAATGTCACCTCAGTAAATTCAATTTAAAAAAAAAGAAACAAGATACCCTGGATGGTGTGGCTCAGCATACTGAGCACTGGCCTGCAAACAGGTCACTGGTTTGATTCCCAGTCAGGGCGCATGCCTGGGTTGTGGGCCAGGTCCCCATTTGGGGGCATGGGAGAGAATACCAATCAATGTTTCCTCTCTCTTTTTCTCCCTCCCTTCCCCTCTCAAGAATAAATAAATAAAATAATTAAAACATTAAAAAAATAGAAGATAAATTGGGGTGGTGGGAAAAGCATGCATATAGCAGAAGTAGAGAAAGAAAATAATTTTGGAGGGGCTAATATAAAAGAGGGGAAGAAAAAGGTACAACCAAACCCCAAAGAATAAATGGAATCACTGTAAGAAGAGATTTTTTAAAAATAAAATACTGAGGTACCATCTAAGCATAGAAGAAACAGAAGAAAACACTGTGAGGTACAGTGACCAAAGAAGGGAAGAAGAAGATAGAAAGAAAGAGGCAATATGTGCAGAATATACCAGGTAACTTTTAATGGAGTGGAAGAATTTCTTTTATTTTACTCCTGACTTAGCCCTTAGAAAAAGTGCCTGTTTTGTTGATTCAATGATCAGGGAGCTAATCATAGATAGCCGCCCCAGAGAAGACTTGAATTAATAGCATCTTTCCTTTTGGAACTTAACTGATCTAATTAAGTTATTTAAAAATTGCGCCAGAACGCATAATTTCCCCTAAATCCCAAATTGTGTTAAACTACTTCGAGGAACTGAGAGTTGTATATTTAGTAATTCTGCACGCCAGAGTAATTTGTGGAGCCCTGGAAGGGAAATGTGAGTTCTGACACTAACTCAGCCTGAAACACATGAAGCGGAACCTGAGGTCACACTCATAACCTACCAGGAACTAAAGGAAGTGATTCCACTTGAAAGACCCTAATGTATGTCAGGACTGGAGAAAATAAGTCCCTCCCCAGAGGGGGAGAAAGGGAGAATAAAGGTGGAGGGATGACCAAGAGGAAAAGCAGAGATATGCCTTGTGTCTGGGTAGGTGATTAACCTGTTGCGTCCTAAATTCTGAATCTGAATGTCATTGATATATCCTGTTCAAACTTCCTCTGAATCTGTTTAACCGTTGAAGCTACTGCTCAGTTCCTGCACCAAGCTCATACTGTGCAGGTTAAAATCTGTAATAATGTCAATAATAAAAATAAAGTTAAAAAAATTTTAAATGTGCTTTTAATGGGCTGGGATCTCTGTTGGTACCAAGGCTGAAAAGAGCAAGCTGAGGGAAGATGAGACTGACTCCAAACCCTGAGGAGCACTGGGTTGCCGGCTGCATCTCATGTGGACCTTCCAGAAAATTCTTCACCGGCAGTGTTTGCTTTCAGTTCTTTGTCTGAAGAGCATAGCTGGGCTTGGAACTAGTTGTCCATCCTCTGTTTCTTTAGATCCTGTGCATACCTCTCTGATCATTTCTCATGGCTGACTAGAGGGCAGGTATTACCTTATTAAGAATATGACTTCTGGAGATAGATCACATGTTCACATACAGGTCCACACTGTACTAGATGCGTGACCTTGGACAAGTTACTTAACCTTGCTGAGCCTCAGTTTCCACATGTATGGAATGGAGATAATCATAGTATCTACTTCCTAGAGTAGTTGGAATCAATAAGTTAACAGTGTAACATGCTTGGAACACTGATTAAAATGTTAGCTATTTATGTTATAAATCTCTCTCCCCCTCTCTTTTTTTTTTTAACTAGAATATAGGGTTCTAAAAGGTGGAGCAAATTTGTTTCTCCAATCCCTAGCATAGTAGAACATTCAATGTTTATTGACTGTTACAACGTAGTTTAGGTAGGTTTGGTTTTAGAAACATGATCCACATTTGCATTTATTCACTTAGTCACTCATCAAATGTTTCTTGAACACTTGGACTAGGTGCCAGGGATCTTGCTAAGCACTGAATGAACCAGAGGGAGAAGATCTCTGCCCTTGGGGAGTTTAGTGGTGGAAACTATTATAAAAGAATAAACAAAAGTAAATTTATAATTTCAATTTGTTTTAACTGCTTTGAAGGGAAAGACTAGAGAGCTATGAAAGAGAAGAAACTTTTGTTGTCCTCAAGTCCCAGACCTGCAATACCAAATGGGGAAAAGATAATAAAAGATGAAGAGAATTTGTTTATGTGCTCATATTTATAGTAATAAATATGAGTGATCAAGGTAGAAACATCTGTAAACTGATCTGCTGGGTTTTTTTTTTTAATGCTTTGGCTTAACCAACACATAATACTCTCTGATGTCCATGACTGGTTAGCTCATTTGGTTAGCTAATCAAGTCAAGGTCAGAGGCCAGCAAGGGTCAATGAGCTTTTCTCTTTTCTGTGGCCAGATTGTCCTCTTAACCTCAGTCATCTTTCAAAAGTGTGTGTTTGGTCACAGGAAGGCTGTGTCAAGAGAATGTAGTTAGAGGTGCCCCAGATTATTCTGCATGCAAACCTCACTAATAATAGGTCTCTGCTAGCATTTTCTTAAAGTAATGGTAGCATGCTGTAACATATTATTCTCTGTCACTAGGGATGGTCTGGTCCCATTTTTGACAAATGTGGCCAATAATTTGTACAACTTTTTTTCTCAGAAAACTGCCATTTCGAAATATGTGAACCACTTTTAAATATCATCTCTACTGAGTGGGTGCTTTAGACCAGAGCAGTGCTTTTCCAATGGTAATGTTTGTAAAAAATCACCTGGGTTATTGTTACAATGCAGATTTGGGGTGGTAGTTGTGGGTTGAGCCTTGAGATTCTGCATTTCTACCAAACTCCCAGGTGACCCTGTTGCTGCTGATCCCTGGACTACACCCGTCGTGTGAAGACCGTGGGACTAAACAGGAATGAATCAAAGCTAGCATAGTGAGTTTGACCACTAGGACAACTTTCTGGGACTGTTTACTGTTTAAGGTGCTTCACTGTTTATAGATAAACTCTCCCAAACATTGTTTCCTTTTAGCTTTTTAAAACCTACTGTTCTATTTTCCTGGGAGGGTAAGAAAGAATTCAGTATACTTTTATTTTAGACAATATATTTATATATACATGCAAAATTCAAAGGGCTGGAGCTGGAGCTAATTTCATGTTATGCAACATAAAATGCCTTTGAAACATACGCAAAGCCTTCCCTTTTATGGAAATTTTCGTTTCTCCTTCAGCGTACTCTGCCATATGTGACAAGTGAAGTAAAGATCTTTTGTGTCTTCTGTATTTATTTTTGGTAATAAAAGGAGACAGCTCCTTTTTCCCACTGCCCAGAAGAGGCCTATTCCCCTGCTGACACGTCTGCATAACTCCTATTGAGAGTAAGACGGTTGTGAGCATTAAGTTGCCAAAGAAACTGCTTCTCTGAGGAAATTTCCATGAGTGTGAAATCATGGGAATCAAAGCTGATGGGAAAGTCCCCCCAAACTTGTGCAAATTGCCAGGATTCTTATAGGAAAAGAACCTAGAAACATCATGATTATCTCCTTTACCATTTAGTGAGATGTATTTCTATTACTTTTGGAGAAAATGGTCAAGCTCTGCTCAGTACAAACAGACTGTTTCATTTGTTTTTCTTGAAATGCTTTTAGTGAATACACATTTGTAAAATTTGGATTTTTATACTTTATATTACTTAGTCCAATCTCTGCATTTAACAGGCAAGGACAAGTATAGAGGAAATAAATGACCTTTTTAAGGCATTATATCCAAGCTAGAGGCAGAACCCAAGTCTCCTGGTCCCTTCCTTTGTACCCTCCACCCCTGTGCCTCAGGTGCTTTTAGACAGCCACAGGGCAGAAACTCCAAAATACAATGATTTGAAGAAAAGTTTAGGGTTTCCACATACACATATCTTGGTTCTGTAATGTACTCAGACAGTCAGTCAATCAATACACATTCATTTAGCTGCTACTATGTGTCTCGCAGTTTTACATAATGTAAAGTAATTTAATATTTTTTATTGGTTCAGACTTTTTATCAGTAAACTACTCTGGGTGAGTTAGGCACATTAGTCGTTGACTTAACTCTTGGAGCCCCCTTGAGAGCTATTTATTATAGTAAACTTCTGCCAATTTAAAACCCCCATCACGTTTTACTCCTTCATCTCATTTCCTCAAGTAAATCAGTGGCTAAGACTCTTTCCCAAGTGCCTCTTACATCACTTCTTTCCTTTCTTCATCTGCTTGTTGAAGGCCCTGTTACACAATTGTCACCTCTGGCCTGTGGTTGAAGCTTAGGGCCCCTCCTTCCTGAGACTCCCCCATACCCCTGACATCCTTACTCTCTTTTCCTTCAAAACATACTTATCCCATATTTGCTTCTCTGGATTTGCTAGGCAACTGAAGTGAGTTTAGTACCATCACCCTATTATCCTTCCTACAATACAACCTCTGAGTAAGGTTCTTTCAAACTTCTCCTCAGTGGCCTTGATTGCAGCATTCTCTCCCTCCTGTTTGTCTGCAAATAGTTACTAAATCCAGGTTTCCAAAGTGTGGCCATTTGTATGCAGGACCTATCTTTGCTGGAATCATACCTGAAACAGTACAGACAATTAATAAACACCTCCCTCTTCTTTTTCTGTCTATCCCATATATACAAAAGCCAGAGGAAGAAGTCCCTAATGATTCTTTAAGCTTCCATGTATATAAAATGGGGACAATAATACAACCAATAAAATGCCTAGGATTATTGTGAAAGTTTAGCTATTACTACTGAGGAAAGTTTCAAACTATGAATGGTTAATTTTATCTTCTATCACTTGGTATCATTTCATGTATGCTAGTTTCATTTTTAAAAACTAAATAATAAATACCTTGAGGAATAGACAATGTTGTGCCATTTGGAACTCCCCTCTGCCCCCACTCAGCAGCCTGGCCTGGAGCTGGCATCATGGTGGGTATCAGCAGCAGTGTTCAGCTGGTTCACACCCATTCAGGCTACCCGCCAGGGTTCATGCTCATTGCTAGGGCATCTGTTCTGCTGTGTCAGTGCTCGTGTCAAATAAATTGACAAATATTTGCACATCACTCCCTGAGTGATTGGTTTATGATAACTGGAGTTTGGCATCAGCCAACCAAAAAAGTTAAAATAGATTCAAAGCATACAAGCTTTTTTTCTCATTTCCTTCCACCCCCATACTATAATATGAATTCTACATTAAAAATAAGTCATAACTGCATAGTTTGAATCCCTCTCATGGCCTACCTATTACATTGTGCCTGGGTTTTAACAGAATGTTATGGGGAAAGTAGCCGGAATAATGATACACAAAGTGATGGCAGGAGGCTGCGGGTGTGAGGTACATCTGGATTCCCCCACTTAGCCAGAGTGCTGAGATATGGGGCCAAGTGCCTGCGCCTCCACCCCTGGCCTGAGGTTGGCCATGTGTGTGGAGCCCACACTGGGGAACCCTAGCTGAATAACAGGCACTTCATGTTGACAATAGTTAGAAAAAAAAAAGGAAAATAAAAAGCTAGGTAGCCTAGTGTTAGCTTCATGCACTTTTCTCTCCTCAAGTAAAAATTGGTATTGAATAGCTGATACAATGCTCTTTGTCTGGGTCACATTGTTGAGGAAGAATAGACTCATATCTTGGGATGTTTTTCCTTTGGAGGGAGATCACTGTCTGCTTTTACATGCAATTGCTCCCAAGCATGCTTAAAATTTCACTTCCCAATTCACCACTGAATTTGTCCGAATCCGAACACAGTGTTGAACACTGGAACAGGGAATAAGAAGGTGGTGAATTAAATCTCTGTTCAGACTGGAGGACGGGAGCGTAGGGAAATCCCAAGGACTCTGCCCCGACTCCAACCTCTGAAGTTTTGGGACTTTGGCAGACACCATAGAAAAGCTCCCTTCATCTCTTAAGTTGTTTGAGTTCCATGGCAACAACAACCTTAGAAACTTGAGAGAGAGAGGGGTGTGGAAGTGGGGGATGGTTGAGAAAGAGATAAGAAAAGATGACTAAATAGGCCTGGGATTTTTATACGCGGCGCTTAACTTCAGAGAGAAGGAAGCCAGTGGGGAGGAATGCCGAAGACCACAGCTGGAGTGATCTCATACCAGCCAAAAGGCAAACGAAGGCCTGGCCTGGCCGCCAGCTGAAAGCTACAAAGGCGGTAGATGGGTGGATACGGTGAAGGGAGGGAGGGAGACGACTCCCCAACCCTTAAGAAGCCCTTCAGCTTGCGTGTGACAAGCCTGGAGTTCTGGCACCGGGAATGAGCGCATCTCAGCCCACAAAGGCTGTGGTCAAAGAATGGCCTGGCGCGTAATTCAATGCAGGCCCCACAGACACACTGAAGTTGTAGCCTTTTGTGTTAGCTACAACAATAGAGGGGGAGAAATCAGGCCACAGGCGCGCAGCGCAGACGGGCTGGTGCGGATGTGTCTCGGCCCTGGCGGCAACGTGCGCTGCCTTTCAGGCTGTTGCCCAGCAACCGGACGCCGCCCGCCTGTGCCTGCGGAGCCCTTTGAAAGGCGCGGCAGCCGGTGAAAGGGAGAGCCGAGCTGTTCACAGGCCAGGCTGGGGAAAGAGGAAACAAAGGACTGGGAGCTGGGGCAGGAGTTGCGTGGGACCAGGGGACACCATACACGGAAGAACATCTAGAGCCCTTTTTCTGAAGGGTCTGATTTAGTACCCTGCCTTGGCCCAGCGTAGGACTACATGAACAAATATAGCTTTTCCTTCATCCTCAAGTTGACAGCATTCCTAGCCTACATATTGAATTAAATTGACTGGCTATTGTGTAAAACATGTAAACAACCCCAAACAAACAGCAAAATCAAATCTGTTTAAGTGGCCAGCTGAAATTCATTTGTTAGGCAGGACTATTTTCCAAAACAGAACCTTGCACCTAGTAAGTAAATAGAAGCTAACATAAAAACGTGTTTGCTAAATGTATTGTGGTATCCTGGATTGCATCGTGAAACATTCGTGGAAAAACTAGTGTTATAAAGTGTGTAACTTAGTTAATAGTAATGCAACAATGTTAATCTCTTAGTTTAGACCAGGGGTCAGCAAACTTTTTCTGTAAAAGACCAGAAAGTAAAGACTTTGGGCTTTGTGGCCCTCTGGTCCCTTGTTACACCCACTCAGCTTGGCCACTATGGTGGTAAAGGTCAGCAGACAATGTGTAAAGGAATAGGAGTGGCTGCGTTCCAAACAAACTCAATTTGTGGACACCGAATTTTGAATTTCATATACTTTTCATGTGTCATGGAATATTCTTCTTTTGACTTTTTCAACCACTTGAAAATACAAAACCCCGCTTTGCTTGTAGAGCCTAGAAAAACAGGCAGCAAGCTAGATATGGCCTGAAGGCTGCTGCAGTGTGTCATCCCTGGGTTAGGCAAGCGGACCAAAGTCATGGAAGGGGAAATTGATGAAGGGTACAAGAACTCTCTGTACTTCTTTGCAACTTTTCTGTGAATCTGATTATGCCAAAATAAAGATTAGTTAACATATTTAAATAGAAAGCTTTAAGATGAAGGGTTTGGAAAGAGATTTGTTGTGAGGAAGGGGGTAAATCAGAGTTGGTTGTGTGTGTGTGAGTGTGTGTGTGAGAGAGAGAGAGGGAGAAAAAGAGAAAAAGAGACAGAGAATGTTTTTCTTAGTGTTCATTGACATACAGTATTAAGACCTCCCCAAATGAAACTCCTTGCTGCACTACTATATTGGTAATCAAGACACTAACATTAAACAGCCTGAAAACAAAATAGCTTTGCAGTAACACAGAACTCTGTGACCCTGAGGGTTCAGTGAAGAATATGTTCAGGTCTCACTGAGCCAGGATGGGAGACACCAGGACAAAAAAAAATCAACCCATTTTGCTCTATTAAGAAACTAGAAAAATTTTGGCCAGCTCAGTTTTAACCACATACCCACATGTGAGTGTGCATACTCCTTTTTATTTCCTAATCTTGCTAACATCTATACCAAAATAAAGCACACATAAGACTTTGCTTTACAAAGTAGGAACTGTATTCTTTTTCTTGTTTTACTAGTTGATTAGAAACAGATTATTCTTTACATTTGTCTAAAAGTGGTGTGCTATGATATTTTAAGACCCTCTCCTTGCCTGCATTCAAATTGAGTTCTACAACATTCTATCAATTTCTCAGGCTGGACACTACTGATTAAGAATGGATGATCACAAAATACAGGAGGGCCTTTAAGATAAAGCACACTTTCTTCCTGACTGCAATACTAGAAGGGTGTGGGATGCAGTATAAAGATGATATAAAAGTCTACACGAAGCTCACTGGTGTAATACCAGGCATGGTAGGCAAAGAGACGCTCAGTAACGGGAGCTGATGCTGAAAGCGAAGAGACTTGCAATAGTGTTTCTTGGCAAGATGTGAAGAAACTAGAGGCTTGATTCCAAGGATTTTCTATCAACCCTGTCTTATTTCTTTTCCTGGCCTCATCCTCTCAATTCCTTCATGTTACGGCTTTATTTGATTTTTGTTTTTTTTTAACCAGAGATATTTCAGGACACATTTATTCCAAGACATTTTTCAAACATGGACTTTCCCTGTGCCGTGAATTGGTTATGGATTGGGGCCATCAAGATAAGTAAATACAACTTACAGCTTCCATTGTCAAAGGGGCTTGGGGTGCAGACAAAGCCAAGTTCTCCAGTGTCGTCGTTGGAGAGTAGCATCAGGGTCATTAAGAAAGATTTTGTTTACAAATGCTACCTCCTGGGCCTACCTACACTTTCTAACTCAAAGTCTTT
This sequence comes from Trachops cirrhosus, assembly GCA_028533065.1. Lineage (NCBI taxonomy): Eukaryota > Metazoa > Chordata > Mammalia > Chiroptera > Phyllostomidae > Trachops > Trachops cirrhosus. The sequence goes on from CM052541.1 coordinate 91,101,462, forward strand.
GTACAAGGCAGGAGAATATGTATTTTTAGCAAATTTCCTAAGTGACTATTATGCTCACTAAACGTTTGAGATCCACTGGAAATGTGAATAGATGTGAAAATGTCTTAAGTATAATGATGATGATATAACTGGTTATTATAGAACACAGAAAAGGGGTGAGTGTAGGGTCAAAAGGGAAGTTCTCTAAAAATGACAACTGAGCCTAATCTTCAAGAAAAGGGAAACAAGAGTAGGGGTGAAGGTGAGCAATAGTGTGATAAAGGGAGTGGGAGCAGGAAGCAGGATCCTGACCTGTGAAAAACCACACTTTCTTATGTAGCTGGAGTGGAAGCAGCAAGGAGGAATCAATGTCTAATGGTGGACTTTCAGGCTAATGCTCAAAATGATAGATAGATGGATGGATGGATGGATGGATAGATAGGTAGGTAGATAGATAGATAGATAGATAGATAGATAGATAGAGGAAAACCTATTTTGAGCACAGGATCAGCTATTTATGTCACTCTGCCTAATTATAAATTCAAGTCCATTCCCCCAATAAGAGTATTGGTTTTTGGTAAAGACTTGGCCTTTTCCCTCACATTATTTTTTCTGTAACATGGGCACATGGAATGAAAATGTGTTCTATGTCAAAGGGTGTTAGCAGACAAGGGCTTATCAGATCAATCAGGCCACTCTGCTTCCAGACTCCAACATTCCTGGAATTAGGGGTATCTTCCTTTTGATTAGAATAGGGCTATGAGCTCTGTGATGTCTAAACAAGGGAGGGTGTGGGTTATCCTGTGGTGCTTTTAGGAAGACAAGCAATGTTTTTGTAGGGTAATGGTTATGAGGTACTGAGGGAAAAACATTGTCTCTCCTGGACCCCCAGCCTCTATTGCTAGCTTGATCCATCATTGCATCCCATCAGTATTTCTGTCTTCTTCCATTGTTTCTTTTTCTGGACATTAGCAAGTGGCCTTGGCATTGTAAGACTTTGATTCTTTTGAAAACGAGGGATTGAATGTTCAGCCTTATCTTCTTTCCCATGGTTTCATGTTTCCTTCCAGGTTGATCTGGTTTCTTTGACTACTCTATTTTAGGAATGGGACATTTTGCTTGGTCAAGTGCATGAATTAATGTAGCCAGGCAGCTAATCTACACACACACACACACACACACACACACACACACACACCACAAACCTCCTAACAGCTGCAGAGACCATTATCTATGTTGTTTTTCTTCACCAGCTAGAGAAGAATCTCAATTCATCAAAATAGTTGAAGACACTTGAAAAGTTAGCACTGGCCATTTGGCTCCTGGAAGAGAGAAACATTTGTTTTGTGCTAAAAGTGACCCTTGGTGTCTGTCAGTAAGAAGGCATAGATTTAAGTGAGAGCAGTTGTGGAAAAAAAATTCTAGTTCAGAGTATTTTAACCTCAGCACTATTGATGTTTTGGGCAAGACAATTCTTTTCTGTGGAAGGGCTGTCCTGTGCCTTGTAGGATGTTTAGCAGCATCTCTGGCCTCTACCCACCCGACGCCAGTAGCAACACCCACTGCTACCGCCCCTCTTCTGGCCCTTCTCCTGAGCTGTGATTATCAAAAATGTTTTGAGACATTGTGCCCTGGGAGATAAAATCAGCCCCTGTTGTGAACCACTGCTTTAGTACAATCACATCACTTTAATAAATCAAGCATTATCCAAAGTGTTTACAGTAGGGAGAGGAGGGCAGGATGCTCCAGTGGCTGCATATTTGTGGTTGGCAGTTTTCACGGGCAGATCAAGCTTAAGTGGACATGGAACAAAGGCTCACCTCAAGAACGCCACAGTTACAGCTGTGAGTTGCAGACAGTTGAAAGAAACAAATCCTTTTGGATATTATCCTGAGAACATAATATGTAACATTCATTGGTTTTCAGAAGTAGCTTTAGTTTTTTTTTCTTCCGAGGCTTGGTGGTGTTGTTATCATCAGGCATGTAATTGCAATTTTTCACAGTTCATAGGAGTTGCAGGAGAAACGTTTTTTCTCCCTTCCTATAGTCTGTGGGTCTCCTTAAAAACATACGGGTATCCATAAAAAAGGGAAATTCACCTGAACTTCCAATTTGTGGTATTAGATTTTACCCAGAGTCAGGATGTTCTATTCCCCAGGTCCCATTAATCTTATGGTGAAAATTGAGTTGTAGACTGGTACATCCTTCAGTAGGAAATTCCCATGGTTCCAGGCCCTCGGGTGGGTGCCTGTGCTGATTCTGGAGGAAATCCATGCTGCCTTCTCCAAACTGTGTTAAGCCTTTCCTTTGCTCTTATCAGGCTTGCCCTGCCTTTTAATACAATAAGGTCCAAACAATGAAAGAGTAATGGTGAGATTTAGACCAAAAAAGCACAAAGGAAGGAAATTTTGAATTACTGATTTTACCCAGGCTCTTATTCAACAGGTTCCAGTGTTATCAAAGGATCAGGGAATCATATTACACATCCCACAGCATATAATTAACTACAACATGCGATTATAGGCTTAGAATCTTAAACTGTCTCAATCCCTGAACAGTTAGGTAGAAAATTCCAGAGTACTAGCCAGGATGCATAGGAAATTCCAGAAATATATTATGGGTCCAATTGTAATTAAACTTCAATGAATGCAGTTAAGATTGGTAGTTACAATATCTTGTGTCTTTGATCAGATTTAATTTGGTCTAGACTTTAATGCCACGCTTAGATATCCCGACTTCCATTTTCTTATTGTCATCTAAATTGGATATGCATTGACATATTGACATTAATACATAGGGATCTAGTTTCTTTCATCTTCCCAGAACTGACGTTAGTTATGTCTCCTTTAAAGCAGCAGTTTAAGTTGGTGGGAATTTGGGGTTTAAGTCAGTTGTAAATTGGTAATTATAGTTTCCCTCTATTCTCATGAGTGTAATTTAACACTGTTGGGTTTACCTTGGTGTGTGAGATAGTCATAATAGCATAAAACTTCAAGATCCTTACAACAAAATCTAGGGTTTGAGTTTCCCTAACCCTTTGCAGAGCTGTAACTTAGCTGGAAAATTGCATTTCAGCTGAACATTTTATAATGCTCTGAGGTAGTGCATTAAATGAGTGTGAAATGCTGAGCACATCCCACCCTGGCACTTCTTATTAAGCATATAAAATTCTTGAATGAAAGTAATATCGCAGAGTAATTTGGTTAGTAAGGCAACAATAGCATATCTTGTCCTGGTGATAAAGTCACCTTTTGTTAACAGTTTTTCTCCATTTTAATAGCTGCATTAAGAAAGATGCATAATGAATTTTCTCTGAAAAGACTGCCTGTTCCCCGTTATTTTCTTCTGTAAGATTCTATCACTATGTGTAAAGCTGGATGACAAAGGACCATCCTTAGGGCTTGTAAACCCGAAGATTTCACATAAATGATTGATAAACTAAAGGCTTCTTAAGTCAGACTTAGAAGGATATATTCCAAATACTTATTCATAGGTGGTAGGGTGACAAGTGATTTGTTAAAAAAAATATTTTTCTTTGTGCTTACCTGTGTTTTCAAAGTTTGCAGCAATGAATATATACTGGTATTATTGTATATTTCAAAGGCTTTATTGTAAGAGGGCTAATGGATATGTCTTCCTAGCTGTTTCAAGCTATTCAACCACAGAAATCCAGTAAGAATCTTTTCATTCCATGAAGATATTTTGATTGCTTAAAAATACATAAAGGCAACATTTTCACTTCTAAAGCTTGTTTAACAAAGAAAGGAACAAGTAATTCTTAGCTTTTGGTTTAGGATACTCTTAGTGAGATGGGAGTGTAAGCATCTTAAGTGGATCAAATTGAAACAAATAAAAGAGCTCATTATTCATTCAATTGACTTGCTTTTTTAGAGTAACCCAGTGATTTTTTACTTTTTTCAACTCTTGGCATGCATAAACTAATTACTAAAATTCTTCGGCATACCAAAAAGTATATTTTTTGCTGATCTGACAAAAAATAGGTATAATTTTGATTCATTCTCACCGTATGGCTGTTGTTGTGTGGGCTGTAGTCATTTTTTTATTTGACAATTTAAGGGAAAAGAAGTCAGTGCCCCTGACTAGTCAGGAACTGCATGTTTTAAGAATTCTTGTGGCACATTGGTTGAAAATCACTGGACTGAATGATGCTTGGGATGTATTCAGATATATTCCTGATAAATGTTTTTAATTTGCTTAAATATAATTTAAGAAGGTCATATGTGCCCTGGCTGGTGTAGCTTAGTGGATTGAGCACGGGCCTGTGAACCAAAAGATCGCGGTTCGATTCCCAGTCAGGGCACATGCCTGGGTTGCAGGCCAGTTCCCAGCAGGGAATGCACAGGAAGCAACCATACTTTGATGTTTCTCTCCCTCTCTCCTTCCCTTCCCCTCTAAAGATAAATAAAATCTTAAAAAAAAAAAGAAGGTCATATCTGCACAAGAGCAGTCTTGTATTGTAAATGTACTATAAAATGAACACAGCTACCTGCCACTTGATTTGCTATAAACTTTAACATTCTTTCTGTGCATCTGTTATTACTTAGCTTAAAAAAAGAAAGCAAGAAGAATAGAAAAACATAAGTAGGAGGCAAAAATGTGTATTAATAGTCAACAGTGTATAAATGCAAGTCATCTGCCTGAGTGCTATGGACAGTTCAAAGTTACGCAAATTTCCTACCATCACAGGATCTGCCATATAATAGGTGCTTAATAAAAATTTGTTTTGAGTGAATGCATGAATTTATAAAAGATAAATCATGATAATGAATAAATAAGTGTAGAAATTCAGAGAAGAGCATTACTGTGGTTTGGGAAGTTTCCACCAAGAAGGTAGAACTTCAGCTTGGCCTTGAACTATGGTTATTTCTTAGGTGGACAAGGCAGAGAATAGATGGCTCAACTTGAAGGCCCTGGATTCACAAAGATCAGCTGTTTTCTGAGTAGGAAGGGTGGCTGTACTTAGGAAGAGAGAGAAAGCAATTGGATAGGAGAAGAACTGTTCCGCTGCAGAGATAAACCCAGCCCTGCTCATTCTACCTCTCTGTTAGGTGGACCCCAAATGATGTCTTGAGGGGATTCCTGGGCCTGTCATCAGGGAGTTTGTTGAGGTCTCTGGCCTTCTGTTTAGTTTCTGGTTCTTGTCTAACTTCTCAGCTCTTCACATACGGAACTCAGTCCAGCTCAGCGGGGCTGACGTTTTAGGACACATGACACCTACCTGGCTACAGGGTTCCTGTCACGAGTATGAGCTCGGACTCACTGCTGTGCATAGCTTAATCAGATCTGAGTGGGGAAAACAATCCTGAAGAATTCCTCCAGCTAGTGGTTTTCATGGGAAAAAAATGCATAGCAACTGTAATATATATGTATATATATCATGATGCCATATGTATATCACAGTCACTATGCTACATATATGCACACAAATACATATATTGTATTTATTATATTAAATTATATGTATATCATGTAATAATATGTATGTATTCACAACATTTACCCAAACAATACTTGATCTAATTCTATATCCTTATAACTTGGCACTCTGATACATTCTAGTCTATTCCATTTTGAGTTGCATTTTTTAAAAATGCTCATCATGACTCAGTGAATTAATTTCACACCCCATAATGAGTCTCTCCATAGATTAAAAACTTGTCTCTAGTCAAAGTTTCTCAAACTTCAGTGTGTATCAGAATTACTCGGAAAGCTTTTTAAAAAACTAAATTTTTGAGGTCCCTTCCCCAAAGATTTTGATTCATTACATCTTAGGGGAGGCCCAGGAATCTACATTTTTAAAATCTAGTGCCTCAGTTTATATTGCTGTTGTGTAGATCACATTTTGAAGAAACTGATACTTAGATATTAAAAAAAATCCATCTCCAAATTAAGTTAAATCAGCCAAAACCAGATCCTATTGCGTTGAGCCTCTCATTTCTATTATTATTGTTTTTTACTGCCCTCCCCCCCACAGTGTTATACTAACTGCCTACATTACCAAATGTATTTACTTTAAGAATCTTGTTGAGGACAGTTATTGTTCACCAAAAAGCACAGAATTTTCTGTCTGGAGACCTTGGAGATAAATTTCTCTCTGTTCTTGATATCAGAAATCATTGGGCTTATCTTGAGAAATTAGTTTTTTTAAAAAATATTATTTACATAATGATTCATGTACTAGGTTGTTTTCTCCTCACAGCATGCAATTTGAATAACAATCTTACTCTTGGTTTTGTCTTATTTTCTAACCAAATTATTCCTTTGTTCCAATTTCATGACCAAATTATTTTAAATTTTATGTTATCTTGTATGAAGTTTTGTAAACTGTCAGAAATTCTCTTTTGGAGGAAGGAAGATATATAAGTAAAGAATAAAAATAAGAGAAAAATAGTTGGGATTCACAGTCCACGTTGTGGTTCCATTATTAACCTTTCTGCCCACGGAGCCACAGTAGCCGGGGCGTTATCAACCTGCCCACCATTGCTGTCTCCCTTTCTCCCTGAGCTGCTTCCATTGCTGTCATAATGCACAGCAGAACAACTTCAGTCCTTAACTAGTCCACTTAGTCTTTTCTGCCTCTAGTTTGCCCTTAATCTATGCATCTTGTGTAATTCCATCAGAATGATCTTCCTAAAAACTGTCTTTCAGCTTGTCTTTCTCCTGCTTAAAGACTTTTAGTGGTCTCCTACCCAGTCCAAACGCCTTGGTGTTGCACAGGGGGCCTCTTCAATCTCATTGCCTGGACTTCTATGACAACTTGCGTATATCTTTGTGTTTCGTACAGGTCTAGCACAGACATCAGGGATAGTGCTCCATACACGTTGATTTAAGCCCTTTTTATATTTAGTCTCTGAAGAAAGTTTTTAAAAACTATTAAAAGTTAGATGTGTTTGATATGAAGACTCAAAGGGGCAGATACAGTCTGTGTCTTCAGTTAACTCAAAATCTGGTTGGGAAAAAAAGGATCTACACATGGAAAATAAAAAATAGCAATGCTGTTTGCTAAGGTCCACATGAGAGTTTCTGGCAATATGTTAAATCCATGTTGTGTGGAGAGTGTTTACTGTCCTAGGTAGTCTACCATGTTCTATTGGATTGAATACCTCTCGATGGACACATTTCATGGGTGTCAAGAAAGAAAAACCAGCTCAAGGAAGAAAGATGTGAAGAAGCTGGTTCACTGGAGAAAAGTTATTCAAGTTACTGTAAAAATAGAAACTTTTAGAGGCTTTGCTTTATTTAATATCTTTACCAAACTTATGAAGTATTTATAAAACATATTAATCTTCCTCTCTCTTCCTTCTCCATGTAGTAGAATAGGCTTAAATATGATTAAGTTAATGATTCCTAGAAGTGACAGGCTGAAGCAAGTTAAACGCTGGATACACTGCCCTTTGCTTGAGAATCCCATAACTAAAGAGGCCATCAACGGTTCTTCAGGGAAAGTCTGCAAAGGTACTTAAGTCTGCCATGAAAATAAACAAAGGGCCACGTGCCTAGAATCTAAAACATAGTTATACAAAGTGAACCTCATGATATTCAGATAATGTCTAAGAGAATGGGTAATATTTGCCCACTTGCTTTTCTTTTTCAGAGCCCTAGAAGGCCACACTTGTTTTAAGCAGCTGCAAAATAACTAGATTTTTTAGAGAAAAATCAAGATTTATTAGAACATCCTTGTTTTCATCAAACAGCATGTTTAACCCCAGATGCTCAATGAAGCACTCATAAAAAAAGTGATTTTTTGTTTCTAGAAGTTGATATTTGCAAGGAGATGCTCAGTAAAACTGTAGACATAAAATACATTCTTGGAGAAATATAGTGTGCTGTCTTTTGTATAAGAAGATAATGTTTCTGACCTACCATCACTTATTTTGAGGCTCTTTTCTCTCCACATACCCTCACCTTGCTCTGGCCAAAACCAAATAAATATGTGCTGAAAAAACAGTTTATGGAACAAAACAAAATGAGATGGGTTGCCTGAATTAATTATTCATGTTTTTAGAATTTCAGTGGTCTGTGATAGCCAGATGAACTACCTGGTAAAAGACACTTACATAGGAAAATGCTTTAATCTGGTTCAGGGTAGAAGAAATACTTACATAAATTTAATTTTTCCTGAATCTTTGCATTATATGCATTTTATAAATAGCTTTCTGGAGGTATAATTTACATATAATAAACTTCACATATTTAAATACAATTTGATAAATTTCAACATACGTATACACCCATGTAACAACTACCACAGTCAAGATATTGAGCATATTCCGTATTCATTACTCCCCAAAATTTCCTTGTGTAATTGCCCACCCCCTTCCCAGCCAACATTCCCAGGCAGCTATTGATTTGCTTCCTGTCACTAAAGATTAGTTTACATTTTTGTCTGGCTTCTTTTCCTGAGGAATTATTTTGAGATTTACCCAGGTTATAGTATTCATCAATAGTTCATTCTCTTTTTTGCTGAGGAGTATTCCATTGTATTGATATACCAACTATTTATCCATACACCTATTGAAGGCTATTTGGATTGTTTCCAGTTTTTGACAATCACAACTAAAACTAGTAGAAATATTCATGTATGAGTCATTACATAGATAATATTTAGGAGGGAATGGCTAGAGCATGGAGTAGATCTATGTCTAACTTTTTAAAAACCTGAAATTAGTTTCCAAGGTGGTTGTACCATTTTAAATTCCCGTCAGCAGTGTGTGAGAGTTCCAGCTCTTTATATCACAAACACTCGGTATGATTAGTTTTTTGTGAAGTATCTTGTTTAATGTCCAAGTATCTTGGGCCTTTCCAACTATCTTTCTATTATTGATTTCTAGTTTAATTCCATTGCGGCCTGAGAACATACTTCATATGATTTATATTCTTTTAAATTTTCTTAGGTGTGTTTTATGACCCAAAATATGGTCTATCCTGGCAAATATTCCATGTGAACTTGAGAAAAATGTGTATTCTACTATTGTTGAAAGAAATATTCAATAAATGTTAGATCCAATTGATTTACAGTACTGTTTAGTGCAACTACATTCTTCCTGATGTTCTGCCTGCTGGATTTTTCAATTACTGAAAGATGGGCATTGAAGTTTCGTACTATAATATTTGTCTACTTTTTTTCTGGCAGTTCTATCAGTTTTTGCCTTATGTATTTTGATGCTTGGTTGTTAGGTGTATCTGTTTTAAGGATTGTTATTTTTTTTGGCAAATTTATCCCTTTATCATCATGTCATGGGCTTCTTTATTTATAAAAATTTTAGTTATTCTGAAGTCTGCTTTGTCTAAAATTATGTATTTACTCCAACTTACCTTTGATTAGCAAGAGAAAGTTGGAATAAATATATAATTTTAAAATCTTATTTTTTATTTTCTCATTTTTTTATTTTTCTGTCTTCTCTGGTTTTAATCGAGCACTTAATATGATTCCATTTATTTTCCTTTCTGAACATATAAATTATACTTCTTTAATGTTTTTAGTGGTTGTTCTACAGTTTGTAATATATATTTAAAATGAATCTAAGTTCACTTTCAAATAACACTATACAACTTCATGGGGAATTGGTAATGAACTCTTTCAGCTTTTTTATGTTTAAAAGAAATTTATTTTGCCTTTGTTTTAAAAGATATTATCCCTAGGTACAGAATTCTATGTTCCCAGTTCTTTTATTTCAGTTAATTAAAGATGTCACTCCACTGTCTTCTCACTTGCTTTTTTTCTAATGAAAAATCTTATTTTTGTTCCTCTGTATGTAATGTTGTCTTTTTCTCTGATTTTTAAAAATGATTTGTCTCTATATCATTAGTTTTGAGCAACTTGATGATCATGTGGCTTAGTAGAGTTTTCATTGTTTCTTGTGCTTGGAGTTTGTTGAGAGCCTTGGGTTGTGGTTTTATAGCTTTTCATCAAATTTTGATATATTTTGTCTGTAAGTTTTTCAAATATATTTTCTAGCCCTCTAAACCATTTCAGGGACTCCAATTACATGCATATTAAGCCCCTAGAAGTTGTCTTACAGCTCACTGGTTCTCTTTCCTCCCTCTCACGTCCTCTCTTTTTAAAATTCTTTTTTTTCCTCTGCATTTCATTTTGGATTTAGTTTCTATTGCTCTGCTTTCAAGCTGAATAATCCCTTCTTCTGTTCTGTCTCCTTAGCTGTTAAACCAGTCCAGTATATATTTTCACCTCAAATACTGTAGTTTTCATCTCTAGACATTTTATTTATTTTAATGTATATCTTCTATGACTCCACTTAACTTTTTGCAATATGGAACATAGTTATAATGTTTGTTTTAATATCATTGTTATTTCTAACATCTGAATTTCAACTGAATGATTTCTTTCCTCCTCATCATGAGTTGTATTTTCCTGCCTCTTATTTTGTGTGGTACTTTTTGACTGGATGCCAGACATTATAAATTTTATCTTGTTGGTTGAGAATAGTATGGATAATGATGTTTTTCAGTCTGGCTGGTGGTAATAAGCAATATTCTCTCTCTCTCTCTCTTTTAGTTTTAACTAGTTTATTGTATTTTTTCCCATGACATTACTATTTAGTCCTCTTATACGCCAGTTTCATGCCAACCCCCCCACCCCCCCACCTCCACCCCCGCCGCAATCTCCACACTATTGCCCACATCCTTGAGTCCTTTTTCCTCCCCCACCTCACTGCAGTCCCTCCATCCCCTAAGGCATTATTCTCCACCCTATGTGAACAAAGGGCATTATTCCCTCTAATCTCTTCTGATAGCTCTTCCCTCTGTTTAAGTAGTTTCCTCACAGTAATGTACTTATCAATGCTCAGCTGAATTCCCTGGGAGACCCCTGCACATCTTCAGAATTTGCTCTGTAGTTCTCTGTTCTTCTGTGTTCTGTATTAAGAAAGCTCTCTTGATCTCCTTAGAGTTTCAGCTCCATCTCCTTAACTCAGTGGGCATGAGGGAGTCACTGGGCTCTGCCTGTGGTCACTTTTTATGTGCTGCAGCATGAGAACTCAAAGTGGTAAGTTGGGGTAATCATCAGACTTTTTCTGGGCAGACCTCATACATCCTCACAAAAACTTGTATACAGATGTTCACAATAGCATTATTCATAACATCCCCAAGTGAAAACAATCCAAATGTCCATCAACCAACGCATGGATAAATAAAATGTAGTATATCCATACAATGGAATATTATTTTTCAGTAAAAAGAAACAAAGTGCTGATACCTGCTACCATGTGGATGTTCCTTCAAAACATCTGCTAAATGAAAGATGCCAGTCACAAAAGACTACAGACTACATGATTCCATTTATATGAGCTGTCCAGAATAGGCAAATGTATAGAGACAGAAGGGAGATTGGTGGTTGCCTAGAGCTTGAAGGGATAGGAAGATTATGGGGTGATAGCTAAGGGATGGGGGGATTTTGTTTGGGGTAACAAATATATTCTAAAATTGATTGTGGTGATGGATGCATTACTGAATATGCTAAAAGCCATTGAACTGTATATTTTAGATGGGTGAATTGCATGGTTTGTGAATTATAGCTCAGTACAAAGTTTTTAAAATGGATATCTGTAATGAAGATTCAAAAGAGGAATATGTAATAGATGAAATATCATTATATATGAACTATATTGATAAGAAAATGAAAGTAATTCCCTCTAAGAAAACAATTAGACAGCAAAACGAGTTTTCTTGGCAAGAAGAAAATTGCTGAAGCTTTCACAAATCTGCCTGTGGATTAAACAGATGAATTCTACTAGGATGGATGCCACTTTTTTTGCTAAGATATCATCCTTTTTGGCACATTGTTATTAATCTTTGGCTCATTACCATGTTTTACAAAATTGATAAAAGTCCCACCTGCACACTCTCCTCCACAGTGTTTTATATTGTATTATTAGAGTGTGCACCCAAGGCTTATCTTCAGTCTTTAGAAGTAGCCAGAGTAGCCATTACTTTCTGCATTCTTAATACGATCATCCTGAGTTAAGTAAGGTGGGCTTTCCTTGCATAAGGAATAGGTGTTTGAGGCAGAATAATGAAGAGGCAGGCTTGAAGATCAGACCTGAAATACTCTCCTCTGTTTTTATGACAGATTTTCTTAAATATGGCTATTCCCTTCAGATACACAGTTATTATGTTAGATGTCCTTTGTGCAAAGTACAATAGATTTATGTCTTGAGTTTCATGGATGGAAACAATCAGAGAAGCAGGAGTAATGTTTCAGAGAATTCCAAACCAATTTTAAAAATAATATTACCTGCCAAAAGAAGCTTTATATACCCTAAGAATGACAGAACTGATCATGGAGTTTAATACGCTGTAAATCTACATTTTTGATATTATTATGACCTACATCAGTGTAAACAACTAGACACTTATTTTCTCCTTCTGTTATAATCAGTAGAGTAAAAACTAAACTATTTAAGTTCTTGCCACTAGCAATACTTTAGGTTACTAATTGGGAGATTTTCAGATACAAAATAAATATTTATCTTATGTAAATTCATTTTAAGGCAGGCATCTTAAAGACCACACATAAATAAACCACTGAAATAGAATCATGTTAACTCTAAGGATTTTTCCTCTATTTAAATGCCCCTTGCTGGAAATTCATCTTGTGTATGCATGTATGTATGTGTGTATGTGTTTTAGTACAGGATGTAGAAGGGGTAATTGTACCCCTTTGATAGTTAATTAGTTTTAGATAATCTGCTTTATGGGAAGAGCCAAAAATATAAATGAAAAGAGCTTTTGAATTTTGTTTTTTAACTAGCTTTATCTTATGTGTAAGTAGTAAAAGCAAATCAAAGGGCTGCTTGGCTGGGAACCTTCTGGTAAAGTAATCAGCTTTGATGTCAGTCTTTTGATAATGCACATAATTTGGGGTAGAGGAAAGGCCAACTCTTCAGGATTCGCTTTTATTGAGCAGGGTCTGATAAACTTACAAATTCTAATTTTAAATGGTAGCACCTTTGCCTGTGAGAAGGCAGTAATAAGCAGTGGGGAAAACATACAGTATTCACTGGGAAAGATGCAAACAAGAAAAGAAACAACAAAAAACATGTGGGAATAGGACACATTTAAATTCTGGGTTGGAAAAAAGTTCAGAGATATATCGTTCAACATTTTAATTTTGGCCATGGAGAAAATTGGGTCCCAAAGAGTTCAAATAAAATATCCAATTTCAGTAGAGAGTTAATGCTAGAATCAGAATTGGAACCCAACACTTTGAGGTGTTTTCATTCCTATACCAATCATTTATTCACTTGGTCATTCATCCATTTATTCTACAAATATTTATTGAGTGTGTATGATGTTCTAGGTTCTGTGATATGCTCTGGGCTTATAGTGGTGAATAAAACATAAATGACTCTCACCCTCATGGATCTCACATTTGGTAATGGAGATTGGTATTACTCTTTCTATCTTGTGCACACACCAAACTACGAACTCTGGAGGATAGAGACAGGCTGCTATAAGAACATATCATAGGGAGGCATGGCTAGCGCAGGCAGTCAGGGGTGGGTTGCCACCTCTGTATAAATCCACACTTCATTTTTTCTAGTCCCTCAAGTCTACCTTCATATTTTTACTTTCAGGCCTGATTGTGTCTATATTCACATCCTCTGTGCTTGAAATGAATTCTCTTCACTTCTTTACATGGCAAACCTCCATTTGTCTTTCTGGGTAATTAAATACCATTGCCACAGAGTGGCCTTATTGACTCTCCAGACTAGATTATACACCCCCATTATATAGATCTTCTCATAGCACCATACACTTTTTCGTAGTAACACTTCCCCCAGTTAACATGCAGTTGTTTATTTAAGATCTGGCCTCCTCACTAGACTGAAAGCCCCTGAAGAGCAGAGTCCACATCTACCCTGCTCAGTCCTATGAATAGTCCTGCTGCATGGTATACACTCAACAAATATTTATTGAACAGCTGATCTAATAGCTGTCTCTGAGCTGTCATTGATAACATTGATCGCCTTTTTCCTTCAAACCTCAGAAGTCCATGAAGCCAGAAGCCACTTGATTCATTCGGGGCCCTTCACTGTCACCCTTTTTCCTTGATCTTTTTTCTATTCTGAAATTTTGTAGTTCTTGACAAAGAATCCATCCTCTCCCTAGTCCTTGTTTTGTTCTTTTACTCTTTGGAAGAGTTGTTTAAAAGTAGTCATGGGATGGCATGAGTTTTAGTTGTGAACGGGAGGCTCCTTATTTGAGGTTCGTGTGTCCACTCACCTCTCCTCCTATAGCCGACCAACATGCTCTGGAATAAAGAAACCTTCTCCAATTGATGGAGTTGTGAACACTCTTTAAAATATATATTTCCTTGACATGTCTGGGCAGGGGCATGTTCGGATGATAAGGAAGTTCTGTCAGTGTATACTGGTCCATGCTTTCCTGAAGTGACCTAACTTTCTGGTACAGATAGTGACACAAAGGAAGAGTGGTTCAGAATAAAAATAAGTTTAAAAAATGGAAAATACCAAGAATTACAGAAGTCTGGAGGGGAAATGCATGGAAAAAGCAACACGATGGTATAGAAAACAGTGAAAGATACAAAAAAAGGCAAATGAATTTTCATAGTCTGTCCATACTTTACTTATTGTCTGTGTTTATTTAGGAGACACATTCAGGCATCTTGTTTGTTCTTCTTCGACTCAGTTTGAACATGTGTTGATTACCTACTCTGTGTCAATCTAACAGGACTTGGGGGATGAATAAGACTATGACTCCCTTCAGAGAAACAAATCTAGTAGGGGGTGTAGATACATTTATGACTATAATACCAGGTGTAGACAGTGTCTGCCAAACATGAGGCATGAACAAAATGTACTAGGACCCCAAGAGAGGGCATGCCAATTGTGAAAAAGAAGAACCAATGAGGCTTGGTCATGAAGGCTTTAGTGCTTAATTAGGCTTTAAAAAGTGGGCTTCCACAATCAGATATAGTAGAGCAGAAGGACTGGTGGCAGGGAGAATGGGGGATATGATGGATGTCGGAGGGGAGGAAATTCTAGGCTGAGAGAATGGCTTGACTAAAATCATGGTGTTACAGTACATTTGAAAACAGTTGAGTTGACCCTAAAATGTATGGTGTGGGGCTGGAGAGGCTTTGTATAGGATAACAATAGAAAGGTATTTGAGGCCAAATTGTAGAATGTCTTCAGTTGCATGTTAAGGTGATTGGCTTGCATTCAGTTAAGCCAGAGGCTTTGGAAAGTTTATGAAACTCAAAGTTTCATAAAGCTTAATCATCCTCCAAAACCATAAATTCTCTGGACAGCTGTTTAAATGTATTTCTAGTTTATCCTTTTTAGACTTACCTGATGAAATAGATGGAATAGTTTTGGTAGTATTTGTCTTTTTCATTTCTGTGTTCTTGGCACTTAGCACCCAGCCCAGCTCATATAGACATTCAATAATTTATTGAGTGTTCTCTTTCCTTCAGGCCTTGTTGATACATAAATTAAAAACTTCTACCACAACACATTAACTTCATTCTATACAAATGACTGATCTGGGCCATTCTTGCTAGATGAACCTTTCCCACTAGCCTGTATTCTAACCTACCTGCATAATTTGTCTTGTTCTTGTGGACATAGCCAACTCCAGTTCCTTTGGATTGTCCTTTGCATTTGCCAATATTCTACTTGGTAAGAAGACAGCCAGTCTAGATAATTGGAGACAAAAAGAATTGTTTTTCCATCACTAGCAGTTCTTCAGTTCTTCAGTTCTTCATTTTCTGATAATTGCTTTAACCCTGCATTTTAGGTTGCTGAACTTAGTTTCTGCATTTCAGGGTCTGATGCACAATTGCTTGGAATTCAGTAAGCATGTTAACACTGAACCTTCAAAGAAGAAAAGTTTTCACTTGCACACAGTCACATATGCCTGAACAACTTTCCTCTTTACATACAAAATAGGCTTCGTCGCCTTAGCAGAAAATCAAATAACTTATCCTCTTTATGCCAGTGCCAAACATCAAAAGGGCCAACTACCTACTGAGTAGTGTTCAAAAACCAGCTTAAAAAAGTCAAGAGAGGAATGAAAGCCAAGGTTTCTGCAAAGCAAATGCTTGCAAGAAACCTCTGGTAGTCATGGAGTAAAATCCCACATTCATAGTCTTACTCTGTCTTTCAGATACATTGGGCTAGATTTTCTCATTACTTGTCTTATTCCCAGGAGTAAATTGAGTACTTTTGCCCTTTGGAGTGGAATTTATTTAAGCCTTTCTGATGAAATGTGCAGTAAAAGTGTATCATAATGCTCAGGGAAGGAGATGACACTGCTGTGGGAAGAATGGTATGACCCAGTGTATGGCTGAGTCCATGGAATGCTTTCCATGGGAAAGGGCTGTGTACTGCAGGAGCCTGTTGGATTAGTGTAGTTTATATCACCCATTAAAACCTCCATCTTCTGTGAAACCATCTCTATTTTCCATTGGTTCTGGGCTGAGTTGGGAGCTGACTTGGGCCTCACTCCTCCATGGCTTTGCTTTCTGTCTCCCTATTGCCAGCGTGGCAAGTCTTTGTCAACAGCTGTCTGTGCCTGTCAAAGGCAATTCTCTCTCTCTCTTTTTCCTTCCTCTTTCTTCTTTTCCCTTCTCTCCTTCCCTTCCTCCCTCTCTTTTTCCTTCCTTCTCTTGTTTTCTTTCTCTGTTTCTCTACCTCTTCTCTCTCTTTCTTTCCAGTTTATTTGAGAGCATCTTGTATTTTATTTGCGTGAGACAGAAATTTTTCCAGTAATAACAAACAGACAAAAAGTTTTAGAAACAGACTAATTTGGTGGAGGCAGGACAGAGATTAGGGATAAGAATGTATAGTATCAACATCTGTACCCTTCTGCTCCCACCTGCTGCTGTGCCAGACCCTATGTGTCACTGTGCCTGACCAACCCACTGTCCCAGGCACAATCGTGTTGAAGGAGCAGCTTTGTGTGGCTCCATTTTATACCATGTGACCTTTTCCTCCAAACATACATAGTTGATTGGACCAAGACTGGATACTTGTGCCAAAGACAATCTATAGACTGTCCAGTGACCTGTGGAATGACCTAGCAGAAAAAGATGTGCTGAGTCAATTATAGTCTCTCCTTGAAGGATTTCAATGGAATATATTGAGAATTTCTAGGGGGAGCTGAGGATAAAAGATTATTAAATTAAGAGAGGCTTAAAATGTCTTAAGTAAACTATATTTGTGAGGAAGCACAAGATATGAGGCAGAGAAATGATGTGTGGAGTGAAGCACTGGAGTGAAGATATCTAAAATTACAGGTGAGGACTTCCTCTTTAGATTTAGAACTACTGTTCGGTTGAGGCTCTGTGAGGCCTGGACTTGCTACTAAAGTTTTATGAGACTTCATCATCTACCTGTTGGCCATGTGAATCCTTAGAACTTTTTCTTATCCGAATCTGAGGGAGTGCATGTTAGAAATGCTTCCCACTGCCAGGAACAGAAAACTCAACTGCCAGTGTCTTAAACTTAAGGACATTTATTATTTATGTAACAAGAATCTAACTCCCAGTGTTGGTTCTGCAGCTTAATGTTATAAAAGATCCAGGCACCTTTGTTCCTCTGTATTACCTTGTTGCCTGCGGTTGCTGCAGGTCCAGGCATCACAGGACTGTGCCTTAAGCAGATAGGAAGAGAGGTGGGTGAAAGAAACAAAACAAGAACAACAAAAACCTTTCTCATTGAACACTTCTGATAACTTTTCTTTTATAGAAAGGAAAATCTTCCCAGAAATCCCTTGGCAATGTCTTCTTGTGTTTCATTGATCAAGAATGGCTCACATGCCCCTCCCTGGGTCAGTCACTTGTAGACTAGATTGGGATTTCCCTATTGGATTAGATCCATTGTGATTCGTGTCCTGAGGCTGGGCTGGTAACTGCCCGTAAGAAATTGGGATGCTGTTAGCAAGAAGGGAGAATGGCAGTTGGGTAGGCAACCAGTTATCATAGATTAGGCAGGTTCTATGGAAGCAGATTATAAAATAGAATTTGGGGTAAGTTATTTATTGGAATTAAAAACTGAAAGGAGAAAAAGCTAAAGAGACATAACATCTAAATATAATGTGATATCCTAGATGTGATTCTGGAACAGAAAAAAGGTAATAGGTAAAAACTAAGGAAATCTAAATAAACTACAGACTTCAGTTAATAATCGTATATCAGTATTGGTTCATTAATTGTAGCAAGTGTGTTTCACTAATGTAAGATGTTAGTAATAGGGGAAGCTGGGTGTAGGGTGTGTGGGAACCCTCTGCACTATTTTCTCAGTTCTTCTGTACATCAAAAACTGTTCTGTGGATACATTCCCAGAAGTGGGATTGCTGGGTCAAAAGGCAGATCCATATTTAATTTTTTGAGGTATCTCCATACTGCCTTCCACAGTGTCTGCACCAGTCTGCATTCCCACAAATAGTGCAAAAAGGTTTCTTTTTCTCCACGCTCTTACCAGCACTTGTTGTTTGTTGATTTATTGATGATAGACATTCCTGCAGGTGGGAGATGATATCTCACTGTGTTTTTAATTTGCATTTCTTTGATGATTAGTGACATTGAGCATCTTCGAATATGTCTATTGTCCATCTGCATGTCTTCTTTGGAGAAGTATCTATTCAGGTCCCATGCCCATTTTTTAATTGGGTTGTTTGGGGTTTTTTGGTGTTGAGTTTTGTAAGTTCTTTATAAGTATTGGATATTAAACCTTTATCAAATATATTGGCGAATATGTTCTGTGGGTTGTCTTTTTAGTTTGTTGATGATTTCCTTCATTAACACTGTATAAGGGGACTAAATGGTAATGGAAAAAATGCAATAAAAATTAAAAAAATACTATTCTAAAAAAAGTCTTTTATAAAGCAAACAAACACCTGTCAAAGGAAGAGGGTAGTGGCAGAATTGGACAGAAGAAAATGTTGACTTTCAATGCAGGCCCAGCATAACCATGGCTGACGTGCTGCAGGGCTCTGGTGAGCTATAAGAGCTATATGAGATTATTCACATAATCTATGAATATAGATTATAGTCCGCCTGCATTTCCCATGTTGAATTAAGGTGTCTGGGCTTTATCTCATTGCCTTGCTCAGTCACTAGATGCACACTATACCAGGAAGGCACAATCTTGGGCACAGTGGCTCTCTCTAGCCGAGGCTGGCCCTGAAGAAGCTGGCAGCAGGAGGACATCTGTCAGCCTCTCTCCTTGAAGATGGGCAGCCAGTCCCTCTTAACAGGGGATCTAGTGGGGCATCTCTGTGTCCACAACACCAGCTGTGTCTACTCAGTGGATCTCCTCGATCGACATGGAGACGTGCTGCACGTCATCCTCACAAAGGACTTGTTGCCTCAAGCTGCTGGAGGTGCAACCCGTCTGATGCTTGGAAGGGTATAGGTAGGAAAGACCCCAGTGAAATGGCTGGGTAGCTCCCTATGAACCACTGTTATGATCTTATAGTCACGGGGTATGGAGACAAGGCAAGAATTTCCAAGAACTATACTATAGGGTTTATACTCTTAGGCTATTTATGAGCCATCTTTATTGCAAAATTGCATATGCAAGTTGGTCATTTGGAATCCTAAATACATTTATTTCCACAGAAATCATAAATAATAATCAGGTTCCATAGTAGGCCCACAAACTACTGTAATGTGCCTAAGTATAGAATGGTTTCACCTTTAACAATTGGTATTTATTAAGCTGTTTCTCCACAGTAAAATACATTCTGGATTCCAGGCAGGGACGTGTCTTCCATGATAGGTGATCCAGGATAGAGCTACGAAAGAGACGGCAGCACTTTATTTCTTATGTAATAGAACCAAAGAAGGTTGGACTGAGAGTTAGGAGCTCTGGGTTGCAGAGCTGGGTTATTCTGGCTTGGCTGCTTTCTTAGGGTGTCTTTTTCTGTCCTGTCAAAGGATGGAGTCTAAGTTGATCATGTCTAGAACCCCTTTTGAATCTAGTATTCAATATCTCTCTAGAGCAAATAATTTTAATTAGGGAACAAAAAACATTTGTGTAGATAGGGCTACAAATTCATATTTTCGGGGGTTTCTTCATATACACAGAATTACACAGTGACATAATTAGTAAAAATGAGCCTTCATGCTAAAGCTGATGTGATTCCCCCTGCATATCACAAAGAGACCTCTGTTTTTCTCCAAAGGATTGGGCTCGATTAGACCCCAATGTCTTTGCTAAGGAACAATGTCTTTGCTAAGGAACAGGGTAAAGAAAGGGAAATCCCCCTTCCCTCCAAGCCCTGCCCAAAGTGGGAGCAAACTTTCTACAGAGTACGAGGTAATTTCTCAGTGCCTTTGCTACTATAGTTGTTTGTAGCTACACGAGATAATCTTGGGAATTGCCTGGGGTCTGACAAGAGGTAGAGAATCACCCATTTGCTCCTGCAATACCAAGTCAGCTGTAGCCTGAACTTGCTCCTCTTCAGCTCCCAGACTTTTGTCAACAGCCCCAGTCTTCTTTTGGAGTATCTAAGGACACTCAGAGCCCATGGGACCTGTGTCAGTCCCCTCAGGGCACAGGCTTATTGTGACCATTTAGTAAGGACAAAGCTTGTGTTGATAGTTTGGGGTTGTTAATCTTCATACCAGAGTATAATTTTGAAACTCTCACTTCCTTACGTAAGCTACAAGTTAAACAATTTATAGTTGTCATTAGAAGTTTCCATGTAAAGTTATTTGTAGGACCATAGTGAACAGGACCATAGCTACAGTTATCTAGGTCATGTAGTGAAGAGTCTCAACTTCGGGATGAATTCCAAAGGCGATTCAGGTTAATAACTCCCCTGCCTTTGCCTGAGCTGTTGGGATATCAGACCAAGCTGACATGCTTCAGAAAAATAAAGTATATACTCTACTTAAATGTGTGGCTAAAGCTCTACTGCCTGAGATCACATATGAACTTCATCGATTCCTGATCTGCACTGTGTCATTGCATTTCCTCGAGACTTAACAGATGTCACTGAAATTTGTTTAGCTTCAGCTCCTTTGTTCATTAAATCAGGGATGACAAAAATGTTTTAAAACAGTAAAGTGTTTTTATATTTTTATTTTTAAATAAAAATTTCGGGTGATAGAGAATCTCAGTTCTTTGTGAATTCTTGATGTAGAAGAAATTTACATCTAATTCCCCTGAATCTTAAGCGTGCGTCAGCTGACAGTGGCTGCAACTATGCAGGGATCAAAGATCCCAGTATTACTAGCAGCTAGGAGTTTCAAAATGTCCCCCTTGATGTATCTTTTTACCAATGCTAGTATCAAGTAGAAAGGTGTTGGGGTCTGTATTATTCAAGAAGACTCAAATAACACCTCACATTTTTTTGGTAATTTCATCTATCTAATGCAGAAAACTTGCTTGCTTTTCTCCCCAGTGTGCACCCTCATTTCTTCTGATACTGAACAGACTGTGTTGTGATCTAATGGAAATGTATGGCACTGTGGGTCAGGCTGACCCAGCTCTTAGCTTTGGTTTTGCCACCAGCTAGCTTGTGGGTCCAACACACACTGGGTGCCCAACAAATGTTAAATGTAACTTCTTAAATTCTCTTGGCTTCAATTTTCTTATCTGACAAAGAAGACGGTTTTTACCAGATACTATTGACTGGCTAACCCTGTAATCATTACAACCCCCGCTTTTCCTGCCTACTTCTCATTATAGAATAGAAACTAGAGAATGAAATATGACTTTGCTCAGCTCCCCTTGCAGCTAGGCCTGGCTGCTGTGACCTAAGGAACAGGGCAGTCTGCTGGCAGGGTTCCAGGACGGGTTGTATTCCTAGATAAAATGGTGGAGACATGGGAAGCAAGTCTGTTCCCTGCCTTCTGCTTGCTGTCTCGAAGGCAGGAGGAGGGGAAAGAGATGCCTGGAATTGTGATACCCAGCTTGCCTCCACATGTAGACAGGCATGAAGGTGAAGAGCGAAAACTCTCAGGATGGTGGGGCCTAGAAAACAGGAAGAGCCTGCCCTGGGTCCTTGGTCACATTGTTGGGCCATCACACCAACTTTTGAACTGCTTACCCATGGACTTATTACTACATGAAGAAATCACAGGTCTTTAGTTATTAAAGCCAAATTTAGCTCTTAAACAAAGTCATGCTTTGTATTTCAGGCAAAGTCACAACTTAAGCATCTTAACCACTACAAAGCGATGATCTCTAAAGTCACTTTGTTTTATGGTTCTTTTTCTTCCCATATTGATGGAACAAATATTTTCTCAGTTATTGTCTAATTATAGATGAGTTCATTTCCTTTTCTGTGTTCTCTAGTAGAGGTGCTAATGAGCAGTGAAATAAAGTTAATTAATAGGAGAAAAAAAGTAGAAAATTAAGATTTCAGAAATGAGCCACATTTGTACCTAAGAAATAATCACAAAGAAAATACATGGAGGAAGCTGGGGAGCCTCGGGGAATGATCTGCGTTTCTCTTCCCTGTTTCCAGAAGACCAAGGATGCTCCGCGTAAGCAAGAATATAACGAGAATTTTAGTGAGTCACTCTCTCTGTCCTATGAAAGAACTTTAGCCTTAACAATCCCCCTCTCCAAATGATTTTTACATAACCCAAGGAGAAGTGTGGCTTCCATATCTAGTGAAGAAAGTCACGTAGGACAGTAGGGGACACCTTTGATTTTATATTTGCATTATGTCTCTAATCTGGGTATCTGATAGTTCCAAAGTTCAAGAAAATGGAATTGAAAAGAGACTGTGAAAACACCTGTTCAAAGCCATTTTTGAACTTTCCACATGGGGTACTGGCTAGTTTCCACGGGGAGGCTCAGTGCTCAGTAGCATCAAGAGGGACAGTGTAGGTCTGCTTAAGAACAGAATTTGCACCCCAGCGTCTGTGAAGGTTTTGTTCTATTTGAGTCTCTGTGAATAATGGGGCTTTCCATAACCATGCATTATTATAACCATCTATGTCAGGTTGACTAATACATATCTGCTCCAGGAGTTCCTGTAATCCACCTGCCCTGATGTGAATGCTCTGCCTATGCCTTCTGTTGAGTTTGTATTTTTGAGTAGTCAAAGCCTTTTAGGGCTCAACAGAACATGTGATTTTTGACTACATAATTTTTAGGTAATAACTTTTTTAAGTGGATGAAATAGTCAAAGTCATTGCTAAAACAAAATTATGTTAAAAGAATATTTCTCAACCACGTCACCCTTTTATGTAGTGTTTTTTTAAACTAATCTCACATACACACAGGTATAAATTCTCTTCCTTTGGGTATGTGTATATCAGTTCTCACATTTATCTACATTTATAGTCAGAGAAGAAATGTAGTAGCTCATGAGTTTAGTGAAAATGAAAGAACTCTGGTCCAGAGAGGTGACCAGTGATGGAACAAGTAGTGGAGGATTGATCCTGAGCTACTTTTATCACCTTTCTGGGCCAGAGTTCCTAATCCATGGGCCACTGTCCTAAAATTATCTTTAGGATGATTGCTTACAGTTCTAACATGCCATGATTCTGATGAGTCTTCTGAAGAAGGCTAAGGTTAGTCTATCTTTTTCCTAAAAAAATTTTTTAACTCTGAAAATGATTTCAAAGGAACAAACCCCTTCTAACTTCAAAATTGTTTTTTAATTCTTTGTAATTGTGTTTTCATCAGAATGGTTTCTGTAGGCAATGCACATCTTAAACAAGCTTTCTCTGTATTTCTTTGGTAGTTGGTTTCTCTTTTAAAACAGTGATGCCTGCCACCGAATAATATGATAACCATTTTAAGATACTTCCAAAGCTAAGCTTTTCTTTTTGGAAAATAGTTTTGAATGCATATTTCAATGTGTACAATATAACAAAACTTATGGATTTGTTTGAAATATAAACAGGATGCAAAATTATCTTTAGAGGGGACTGAGGAAACTTTGGGAGGTAAAGGATATGGTTCTGGCATAGACTGTGGTGACAGTTTCATCGTGTGCACTTGTCCCTAACTCTTCAAGCTGTATACAATAAATATGTACAATTTTTATATGTTCATCATGCCCCAATAAAGTGGCTTAAAAATTGCTCCTAGGTTTCTTTAGTATATCATTGTTAATTGGTAGGAAGCATTATAATTAGAATTACATGATAATATATACAAAGCCCCTGTTAGCTTTCATAACAGAAGCTGTGAACTCTTGTAGAAAATCTTAGAAACCTCAAGAATATAGGTAATGACTGTCTTTTGAAAACAAATTTTAACAGTGTGTGGAATACTCTTTGGAACATAACCGAAACCCAATTCATGATAATGACAATGATGATGAAAACTGCTATCATTGATTGATTTTTATATACAGAATTATTTCTAATCTTTACAACCATGATATGAAGAAAGAATTGTTAGCCCCATTCAGAAATGCTAGGCAGTAGCCCTGGCATTTGAACTCAGGTCTGCCAGACTCCTTCCCTTATGCCAAGCCAAAGGCATTTTTGTTAATTGCTTTGGCAAAAATGATTCATGTACATTAAGTAGCCTGTTGAATCCAAACAATGGTGTATATAAAGCTATAAGATGAGCAGTGAGAATGAAAACTATATTTTAGTAGGAAAGAAAATGTTAGGAGAGAGAGTAGAAACATGAAAAATGGTAGCAAATACTTGTTTAAGCCACTTTGTATGAGGAACTGATTTAAGTACTTTAAGAATATCAACTCCTCATAACAGCCTTATGGGACGGGTGCTAGTACCATCACTCTGGTGTTCCAGATTAAGAAACAGGCATAAAGAGGTCATGCACCCTGCTGGAGAACACTCAGCTAGTAAATGATAGAGCTGGGATTTGATCCTAGCAATCTGTTTCCAGGGTCCATGTTCCTAACCCCTTCACTCTGCTACCTTTACCTTGTGTTTAATTACTCTTATAAAATGCAATCTAACAGCAGATCCCACTGAACCTCTTATGAACCAGGGAAGGAAAGCATTTGAAGATCCCTTAGATGCCCATATTATTTTTTCTTGAAGTGGAAGGAGGGAATATTGCCCCTCTCATTCTGTGTAGTTGTATAATGCCATCTGCCTCCTAGGGTTGGGTTGGGTTGGGTGGGCTCGCCATGATAATAACCTCCCTTCTCCATTCAGTCTCCTACACAGGCCCCCCTCCATGTCATTAAAACAGGAAATACCCAGCACTCCAATGAGTTTTCTAGTGTTTTCCAGTGGTATGTAGAAGATATTTTTTCCTGTTTTTTTGAAGTTCATTGGGGGAGGGGGAGAGGGGAAGAGAGAGAGAGACAGAGAGAGAGAGAGAGAAGGAAAAGGAACCAATTACATAAGAAACGGCAGGAACCAATTTCACAACATTAAGGGTCAGTGTGATGAGGAACCAGTATGGGCTGCAGTTACCTAGGAGGGCTTCACTGGAGATGTAGGATTAAGCTGGGTGTTGAATAATAATTATGGTTTGGGCAGGCCAGCAGGGATAGGAAGGATGCTCAGAAGGTAGAATGAAAGGAAGAGGGCAGCCCTGGCCGGTGTCCTCAGTGGATTGAGTGCCAGCCTGTGAACCTAAAGGTTGATGGTTCAATTCCCAGTCAGGGCACATGCCTGGCTTGCAGAGCATGTCCCCCATTGGGGGCATGCAAGAGGCAACCTTCTCTCTCACATTGACATTTCTCTCCCTCTCATTTTCCCTCCCTTCCCCTCTCTCTAAGAGATGAATAGGTAAAATCTTAAAAAGAAATAGAAAAAGGAAGAGAGCAGAGGCACTGTGGCTATAGGGGTGCCATCTTTCCCAAACCTCTGCATCTGTTTATGGCATATGTCCTGATGCTGTGCTGAGTGTCTTTGATTTACCCTCCCCTGAATCCCAGCCCTTCCTTATGCTCAAGAAGAGGGATGGCTAACATATTCCTGTGTGCAAAATGGGCGATCTGGATCCAATGAGACATTCACCTTCTAGTGAGTTCTCTATGAACAAATAAAAACTCTGTATTTGAAGAAAGTCAAGGGAGTAGCGACAATATGACTAGACACTGGCACAATGACTCGATAGATTGAAGCTGTAGGCTATTAAAGAACCAGTAATTACATAGTGCGATAACACGAAACTGGACAAGGGCTGCAGTTTAGTCTGCCCACAAGAGCTTACGGCAGCCACGTTAGTCCTTCACTGAAGTACACAGAGGCCTGTACATTTCGCAGATGAGTTTTCTCATCAGTGAAATGGGGATAATAACTGTATCTACCTCAATGGGTTGTGAAGATTAAATGAATTGGTGCACACAAAGTGCTCAGACCAATCCCTGTTGGTTTGTAGTACATACACAAAGAGATATTCTTAGGAGGATGTGCTATCTAGCTACAGAAATGATACAGGCTACACGTGAAAAATGTATGTTGAAAGAGGTGGGTTTCAGAATGGGGATCAGCGAGACAGATTCTTTCCCAGGGCCTAATGGAGGGTATTTAGGAGAAGACGTGCTAAGTCTCCATTTCTTTTAGGCTGTAAAGTGAGTGATCTTCTCCAAGAAATGTCACATGAACCAGGTCTAGTTTGCTTTATTTTACACACATTTTTAATAGACTGGTAGTTAGCAAAACCTTATGTTTAATGTGAAGCAAAAACAAATGAAAGACTACAGAAGGTGATCCTAATATGATGACTCAGTAGCTCTCGTTCTTTTAAAAAATTGTCTGCATGTGGGGTGGGGAGAAAATGAGATCAGAAGTGGGGGCGATTCAATTAGATCTTAAAAATCTTAAAACAAAGGAGTCAAAGAAAAAAAGGCATAATGTTAACATTTGTTTAATCTGGGTACTATTAGATTACTTTCTCTACCATTCTGCATGTTTGAAGATTTTTGTGTTTCATCTAGAAATACCTAGTCCCCAGCTATTTTCTCTTGTTGCACAACTTTGTACCATGTTCACACCCCTACTCCCACTTTGGTTCCACAAATCTCTCCATCCCTACTAGAAACAGTAGTGTTTTGCATCTTTCTCTTAGGGGCTTTCCACTTCAGCCTGACCACTTTCAGTAAATACTAACCCCATTTTTCCTTTCATCTCAGCCAGCCCGTTTGGTAGCAGCTATTTGCAGGGCTTCAGTTTGAGGCTAACATGTTTGTACGCTCTCCCCAGCAAGAGAGCAGACATATGAAACCTAGTAAAAATGAAACTCAAGGGCAGCCTTCATCAGTATGAGTGTCAACACTAGGGACAGCAGCAGGTAGAAGTGTTGTGGAGGAAGCAAGGCAGTTAAGTGGGGGAGATGAAGAAAATGTCACCAAAGGTCGGGAGAGGGGACACTTGGCAGGCAGCTCCTACCTCTGTTGCCTTGGCTACCGGAAGGCAAGCAAAGAGGCAACTTGTTGATTGGATAAGAGCTGATTAATGACTTCTTAGCCCAGCTGGCCCTCTAGCTGATGCTTACTTGAGTCACCATGCAGCTCTAGCTTGTTGGTGTCTGTAAAGAAGTTCTTTCAGTTGCATAGACTCTAAGAACAGCTCTCTATGCTGGCCACCTGTAACTAGTATTGAGCCCAGCACATAGCAGGTCCTCCCAAATGCTTGTTGATTGACTGAATGACCACTGTCAACACTGATGCACCTTTAATTATAAATATTAAAATAAATAGTAGCCTTTCAGTACATATAGACTTTTTGCGTTCCTTGATTTTTCCTCATTGTATAGAATGGTGAGGGGCTGTGCTCCCTGGTGGAAATGTTAGGGTGTGTGAGAGCATGCTCTAAAGCTTGTCCTTTCACTCTCATCAAGTCAGTTTTCTTTTGAATTCTCATGGAGAATCCTTTTTTAAATGTAAGGCCTTGAAAGAGACAGCCATGTCTTTTCAGGCTCTTGTATGCCCTGCTGGGAACTTGTGGGCTTTCAATAAGTCATTTGATGGGTTCCAGGTGGTTGGCACATACAAAAAACAGCTGTGATTTCCAGAGAACTCTGTGACTGCTGAAATCTGTTATCTTTGACTTCGAATTGTCTTTTATCTCTTGCTTCAAATAAAGACTTCATTGTGATGCATTTTATAGGCAAATGAACTAATTGAAGATCACCTTTTGACTATTTTACTATCTTAGTGCATTCACTTTAAGTTTCCCTTCAAATAATTTGCTTCTAAAACTTTAATTATGAATTCCAAATGGCATCTTAAACTTGCTTGAGAAAGAATATTGAAGAGGTTATTTTTTAAAATGTGCACATTGTTCTTCATCAATTTATTCTTTTATTTAATACAAATGTAAGGAGCCACTCTTTAACTGTGTCATCTTGCATTAGTTGCTTAACCATCCCTCTGTCTGCCTCAGTTTCCTCCCATGTAAAATAGAGCCAAGTAGTAGTACTTATCTCATAAAGTTATTAAATTCTTAACATAAAAATTTGCCCTCAAGAATATGATCATCTAGTTGGGGAGATATTGACTATAAGTGATATTAAGTAACAGCACAGAACCGAGGTACCAAGTGAGTGCATGAATGACAAATACTCTGGAGCAGTTAGCCCTTCCCTCTAGCTCAGAAATGATTTTCTCCATTCAGTCCTGTCCTTGTTCTACTACAAGATCAGGCAGAGCTTCCTGCAGCACTCCCACCAGCTTTTTAACTCCAAGCTCATCCAAAGACTCCCATGTACTCCCATTTCTGCCTCCCAGCCCAACCCAAGCAAGCAGCATCATTCCTGATCTAGCGCTGAGCTTCCAGGCTGGTGGCATCTACCTTCCTCTAAACCACCTTCACTAAGAACACTACCCTGTTCTTCCCATTCTGACACAGGCTC
This sequence comes from Trachops cirrhosus, assembly GCA_028533065.1. NCBI lineage: Eukaryota > Metazoa > Chordata > Mammalia > Chiroptera > Phyllostomidae > Trachops > Trachops cirrhosus. Next base: position 91,130,207 of record CM052541.1, read on the forward strand.
ATCTAGTGAGAAATTCTCTCCATGGGTTGCCAAAAACAAAATTCTTGCTTGATCTTTACTGAACACTTGTAACCAGCTCTAGCCATCAGTAGATATCAGCTGATTAGAAAACATGGTGCTGGGCAAAGGGGGTGTTATTTGTCCATTCATGGCAAAGGACAATCGACTTCTGACATTAGTAAGCAAATTCTTCTATAGTCTAAATTTGTTTAACCTAAATTTATTTTGGTTTTTCTATTGCCCTTTGTCTTTGGGGTTGCTGATTTTAGATATTCTTACAGTTTGCTCTTGAAGCCCAAACCACACCAATTTTATGCACTTTTATCTTCTTTTCTTAGGTAGTCACTTTATTCCCTATGATATCCCTAAACGTATTCTCAGTAATCTCTAATGCTTAGCCTGGGACGCTCTGTACCAATATTTTTATTGCTTGCCATAGTGCAGGTTCTGCCACCTCTTTATAGTCACAAAATGAACTAACATTGTTTAGGGTCTTTGGAATGACTGTTGTTAGGTGAGTTTCTTATCACTGTGAAGCAATGGAAAAGTATAGTGAATTACAGCTACAATCTAAAAATTAAATGTTTGTGGCACTTTTTTTTCCATCAGAATTCAGCACAAATACTTGGAGTTTCCCATGGTGCCTTAGCATCAGGCCAAGGCATAGATCTGTCACTCAGCCACATGATGGCCATGAGACAGACTGCACTCTTTCAGCTTATTAATTTAAATAGGCAAAATGAGCTAATTGCTGCCAAAACAATAGCCATCCAGAGTAGAGATAATGTACACAACCCAGACTCTCAGGAACTGGAAGGAGGCCATCCTGGGAGGGAGGGACTGTATCTCTCCATTGATGTTTCCCCATCCCCAAATATGGGCAAACTAGTTAAAAACAAATATCGAGGATAAAGATACCTTGAAAAGGAAATGAGCTGAGAATTATGGGCAAAGGCTCCTACATCCAGCTGGCTGGGAGGGAGCAAGGTGGTGGCAGCCATGTGAGTACTTCTTTCTGTCTTCCCTTCAGATTCTCCTTGGGAGGTCTGGACTTAGGCTAGTCAATTTCGCATATTTTAACAGGGTGTGTCAGTTCAAAGGCATAGAGCAGAGCTTTGGTAGTAGGGGAAATTGAACTCATTTACGTATTCCAGTGCACACACTGGAAAGCCCACAAGATGATTTGCATGCCTAATGACTGCTTAAGTCCTATTGCCCCAGTAGACACTTCCCTTGATGTCTTCAAACCCTTCCTGATCTTTTGCATTTCTGATCCTCTCTAGCATCTGATTTCAATCATATACCCCTAATCTAGTTACCTGCAGCTCCAGCCCTGGAAGTGCTCGTGGTCTAGTGGGCTTAGTTATCACTCATTGGTACTTGTGTATAAATCCCTGCTCCCCAGTGAGATTATACATCCTTTGAGTGCAGGCAGTATCCCTATTAGCCTTTGTATTCCTGAAGCACCTAACACAATACCTAGGGGAGTGAAAGCAGAGTCAAAGCATTAATTCCTGTCTCCCAGATAAGTGTGTGAATGAGAGAAATAGAAAAGATTAAGAAGGCTCCATTGTTTTCAGGGAACAGTCTTCCTAGCAGCCCCTTGCCTGAAAGGCATCATTTCCAAAGCTATGGTACTGGGGAGAATGGTCGCTCAATATACCAAGAGGTGAGAGCCGAAGGATTAAGTGTTTCCCAAGTGTCAGGGCATACTGAAGATGAGACATAGAGCCTTATGACACAGAGCAAACAGAAGGTATTCTCATATGAGAACTGGTGAGACCAGAAAGATGTCTAGTCAGTGAAAGTTCACTGGTCAGTGTGACTACAAACCTCAAGGGAACACTTAGTGCTTCCCAATGATCTGTTTCTGGTCAACTCATTCTTTGTTCTCTTAGATGTCAACTTTAAACTTTCTCCCTCCTAAACCATCCTTGATTTTTATTTCTGACTAAGCAAATGGAAGCTTTTGGAAGAGAAGTTCAACAAGTTGCCACCACCCTAATTGCTCACACATATCTATCTGTATCTATCTTCCCTATCTTCCTCTTGTAACCCAGAATGAACTGACCATGCTATTATCTAAGGCCGCTTGCTCCCTGCTGTATGATTGGCTTCTTTCTCTTCTCTACATTCTTAGTCCCCCCACCACCCCTCACCTCTCCTGAATCATTGACATTAGCCTGCAAATCAAAACAAAACGAAGCCTTCCTTGACCCCATGACCCCTCTTCATTTTCCTGCTTCCTATTGTAGCAAAATATTCAAAAAATTATACTTTATTGTTAACTCCATTTTCTTTCCTCTTATTCCCTCTCCTGAAATCATTTAAACCAAGCTTAACCTGCCACATTACTAAAACAGCTCCCTTAGAGGCCACTAATGAGCTCCATGCTGCTAAACCCAGTGGTCAACTCTCAGCCCTATTTGATGTCAGCACAGCTGATTACTCCCCCCTCTTTTTTGAAATGCTTTATAAACCTAACCATTGGGGCCACTCTGAGTCTTCTCCCACTCCGTTCAGTCAATTTTGTTGGAGTCTCTGGACTCTAACTGGTAGTAGGCTCCTGTGCTCAGCCCTTGGACCTCTTTCACTGACTGCATTGGCCTTACTCAACATGATTTCATCCAAGTCCATGACTTTACATGCCATGTATAGACTGATAATTCCTAATATAAGTCCAGTCCTGTGCTCTCCTCCAAACTGCAAAGCTGAAAGTCCATTGCCTACTTGTCTTCTCCACTTGGATATAGGATAAGCATCTCAAATTAATATTTACAAAAATAAACTTCTGACATCTCACTGCCTTCATATGTTAGTCCAGGCTGCTATCATCTCTTGCTTAGACAATTAGAACTGCCTGTTAATAGCTTTCTCTGCTTTCACTTTAAACCCTCTAGTATATTCTCCACATAGCAATCAGAGTGATTCTCTTAAAAATAAAGTCAAGTCATTTTATTTTTTCTTCAGTTCCAACTCTCCAAGGGCTTCCCATTTCTTTCAGAATAAACTCTAAAGTCCTACCATGGTCTTTAAGGCTGTCTTAGTCCCTGGGGCTGCTATACCAAAGTACCATAGACTGTTATCCTGCTCTCTACCTATGGGTCTGTCTCTATTTTGCTCATTAGTTCAGTTTGTTCATTAGATTCCACATATGAGTGAAATCATATGGTATTTGTTTTTCTCTGGCTGGCTTATTTCACTTAGCATAATGTTCTCCAGGTCCATCCATGTTGTCACAAAGGGTAAAATTTTCTTCCTTTTTACATAGCAAAATTGAGACAGACACATAGATAGAGAGAAGGATGATAGCTATTGGGTGGGGGTGGGAGGTTAGTGAGTGGAGGCATCTAGCAGAAAGGACAAAGAACTCATGGACATGGACAACAGTGTGGTGTTTGTTGGTGGAGGGGGCATAAGGGGGTTACATGGTAATGGAAAAATTACAATACAAAATTTTTAAATAATTAATACAGGAGCCTTAGATATTAAAAAATGTTTTATTGAGCATGTTCTTTGTGCCTGAGACTTCCTCTCAATACACATCTTTAAAGTGAATGAATGGGTGACATGTAGTCATGCAGTGAATTGGGCAGCAAGGTGTGATCTGTGAAGTCATGACCCTGTGCATATGTCTGGGGGTGAAGAGTCACCTGGGGAACTAGGAAATTTGACAACCATCTTGTAGGAAATGGTCTATACTGGACACAAAGATCAGCCCTGAGCAGGCACCCCAGAACCGAGTCAATCATGGCATTATATAGAACTCACAAATGTGCTGAGACAGTAAGACAATGCCAGCTGCAGCAGCAATGGCAGCTAGAGCAAAGAAAATTTGCTGGTAAAAGGAGAAACTTCTTGCATTATAATCACTAGAAATTGAAAAACACAGACAGACTCTGAAAGCCCTGTAGTCATCAGGAAGATTCAGATAAAAGGCAAGAAGCAAATAAACTGGATCCCCTTTGTGGCATAGCCATGGTTGAGGCTTAAAGGTTCTCCTCATTTACCTGGGCTTAATACAGTGGTATCTGGTAGACAGACCTGGTGCCATATTATTTCCACACCAAAAAACCTAATCGTTTTCGTGTTTTGTGATTTTTTTAAGAGTCTATGGAAAATTTCATGGGGAAACAGAAGAAATAATTTCTATTGCATACCACAAAACAAACAGCTGTAGATATGGTACCGGATAAGTATGTTTGCCCAAATCCCTTTCTCCTTCTCCAGTCTTTTCCACCTTTCTCACCAGACAGCTTGGTTCTATTCCCAGCTTGCATACCTACTTGGTCTGCAAAGCAAAGGCCCTCTTTATTTTTAGGCCAACATTTAATGCTGTCAGAGAAGGCACCTTAGGGGTTTCACCCCCAACTCAAAGAAGCAAATAATATATATATAAACAGTAGGTTGTTAAACAATGACCAGTATGTAGGTCATTCATCCTCTTTCTCTTCATCTCATTCATTTGTTTCTTCTTAAATCTCAAGTTAAAGAAATCCCTCAGATACTGGCAACTAGATGTCCCAAGTTTGGTAGATTCAACTCACCACCCAGCACTGATGTATGTGCTGAGGCAGGGCAGACTGTCTGAGGCCACCAGGCTGCCTGCTCCACAGATGTTGGGTACAGCTCAGGCACCACCAGTGTTATACTGGAACCACACAACAGAGTGAGGAGCATTGCCCTGAAGGAACCTTCAGCTGCTCTTCAGAACAAGCATGGAAGCAAAAGATTATTTCAAAATGCATGGTAGAGACAAGACAGGTAAGGTAGAGAAGGGAGATAGCATGTGAATAAGAAGAATCAGATTGGAAAAGTCTTAGGGAGTGTGTGGGTACCCAGGGGTACAAGATGCAATTTACATGAGAGGTTGTGGTATAAGACTGAGGTGCATTTCACCCATCAGAGAAACATCTGAAGACTGGGTTAATGAAGAATTTGTTGTTGTGCTCACAGGACAGAGAGAAGCATTTAAGATATCTTTGAAGCTAACTCAGCAGAAGCCAGTAATGGGGCAGAGGGAAGGCAAGTCTGGCTGAAGCAGTGAGCAGCGAAATCTAGCCCAGGGCTAGGTGGTAGGGAGATTGCCAGTGATGAGGGGGCTAGGAAAGCATATTGGCTGGAAAGCACATTGTCATCCTGTCCTGTCTTTGCATGGCCTTGACAGCAGCATTTCAGCTGATCTGAAGGCCATGATCCAGAGGGGCAGTATTAACGCAACTTTGGGTAAAGTCATATTTTCTCTGAAAAGTCCCTTAAAAATCCAATCATCCTCAAGTTTCGTGATTTTTATAAAAAAGACTTACTGTAGAGTTCTTGTTCTTATTTATGCCCTTTGATATATGCATCTTCTTTCAACAAATTCTTCATGTCCTCTTTTCCCTGCAGAATTAATGTAGGTGTGCTGCATTTTCTATGCTTTGAAGTACATGAGCAGCCTGCCCTTTGGGACTATGTTGAATCAAAATAACCCCAGAATTGAATCAGGAGGGTGAGGTTGATGGAGAAGTCATGGTTGGGTGTGAACTCCCAGAAGAACTTGCGGAGGTTGGTTTGCTCTGGCTGGTAAACATTCCCAACACTAAATTCTCCAGATTTAAGGATGGAAGATAGAGAAAGGCTCGCATCTGCACTGCCCTTAGATTGCATTGAGCCCAGGAGCTGGGATGATCTAGGGAGCTAACCTGTGGAGGGAAGCAGAAAAATCAGCCTTCAGGTGAGTGGGTTTTCTTAAACAGAGACATAATCCAGATCTACATGGGCTGCACAATGAAATAGAGCCACTCATTTTATAGCATATACTGTGCATGGGCAAATTCATGGAAACCAAATTCCATTAAGGTGTAATGGAATACCACTGTATACTTCCAACAGCACTGAACAACCTGAATGTTGGCCTGAGAGATATACTCTCACTGACAGAAGTTTCAGCGAGCTCCTTTGAACTGTTGGGAGTGTCTGAGGCAGTGAGCAAAGGGCAGCTGGTAGGCACTTGGTGGACAAACTTGACCATGGGAAACTCACAAACTCTGCCCTGCACACAACTGCTCAGCCCAGAGCAGCTGCTCAGAAGGAAAAAATATAATTACACACCATGAGTCTCCCTTATGGCTTAAGACTCTCTTCACCTCCTGATCTAACACAGCCCTCTGGTATGTGGTGCTTTGGGCTATAGTTCTTTGAGTTTCTGCCTCATTCAAGAAGTCTTTGAAGCTGGATTCAGTGTAAGCCATACTGGGATAATAGAGGGCAGGTTACAGCTCGATCTACATTCATATTTACAAAGGTTGCTTAAAAAAGAAAAGCTAATTGTGGCTTTCCAAATACTCAGATGACAGGAATATTGCTATGCTTTTCCTCCTTGGGTACAGTAATTCTGGGTGGTCTTCTGTTCTTTATCTTCACGTCACCTTACCAATTCCTTTAGGCTGTCTCCCTCTTTCCCTCCCTTCCTTCTTTCCTTCCTTCCTTATTTTTACTCCTTTTCCTTGCTTGTATATTTTACATAGGGCCTGACCCTGTCACTACTGCAGGTTTGATTAACTTAGGCCAACCCTTCATCATATCCAGCTGCTGATTTCAGATGCAGACTGGGGAGATAAAAAACTGTCAAGAGGGGGAAATGGATGAGCAGCAGATAAATGGGGGGAACTGCGATTTGCTCAGGCACAGCCTGCCACTTTCCTGGTTTATAATTAGAGGCATAAGAAATGTGTTTCTTTTCTCCCAGTTTCGGACCTTGTTTTTCTTTTTCACAAAAACATCTGAATCCTGTCTTTAGTGTAACCTTGTGCTAATTTTGCTGGCAGTTCCATAATAGCCACCAACTTAGGGACTGCCGAGAGAAGCCAGATATCTCTGCCAGAGTAAATGCATTTCTGAACCTGACATCTGGGTCTTGCAGCTGGAGGGAAGGAGGAGACAAAATAGAAACAGTCCTGAGTGTCATCAAAGGCAGTTGATGATGCCAAGTGAGTATGGAAATTACATACAGTACAGATGCCATTTTCAACATCAGACAAATAATGCAGCTATTTAGGAAAAACAAAGATGTGCTTAGAAATTGATCATTCGTGTACGTGCAATGAAAATGTTCAAAGTTTCCAGAGTGACAGGAATGGGCTGAGTGCTCATTTTCAAACAACTCACATTCTTTACTGTGATTCTGAAAGGGTAAGACTGAAGTAGTAAGATTTCTACCCCCAACCATTTATGAAAACAAGAAAAAAACCCTATCCATTTATGCAAACAGAAAGGAAAAAAAGTAACTTGAAACTGAACTCTACAAATAATCTCTACATGGATATTTAAGTTTTGAGCTTTATGCCAGCTTTCCCTGTAGGCAGCATTTTAGATTGCTTTGTGTGACAGACAAGAGAATATGAAAGCAAGAAGTACACCATGTTATCTACAGGCCATGATCAATCACAAATAATTAGTTCATTGTGCCTCTATTGGAGGGAGGATGAGGAGCAGTGAAAGAGGAAATTGTAAATGCTAATGAGCATGAAAGCACCTAGGCCCTCTTTGTGTTCTTTCTTCTTCTGAGTTAGATCTCCTTAAGATGGGAGTCTCCAGGATGCCAACAGCCACCAATATGCAGGAGAGAGGCACTGTGCAGAGTGAGCACTGGAGGAAGTGTGGGGCAAATACCAGCTCCAAGTCCAGGAACAAACATTTCAAAAAGAGCTCTATCACTTTTCAAAATTATTGTTATTTTCAAAAAGCACATCTTCAGGGGCAAGGTATTTTCTTTGTAAAAGGGTCTTTGCCAGGGAGAAGCCTGGCAGGATATGGGATTCCTTTAATCCAATGATTTTCAACCTGTGTGCCCCAAGAATTTTTAAAACATTCAGTGCCTGGCTCTTTGGTTAGGGGCACTGACCTCTTTCCCCTTGGACTATCAAATAAAAAAAATGACAACAGCCAACACAACCATAGTCATCTGGTGTGAATGGCCTTGTGAATGGCTGGTCTTCAACCATAAACACATAGGTCATATAATAGAATTACATCTTACTGGTCATGTTGCATAATCAGGTTGCATCTGATTGGTTAATTCTTGGTACCAGAAGTCTAATACAACTATAGAAACCTGATTTTTAAAAAAGTCACTTTGGAGCAAAAAAGGGTAGGTATTTTTTTTTGAAAAACAATACAAATTATACCTATTTTTTGTCAGATTGACAAAAAACATATTTTTTGTTATGCTGCAAAATTTTAGTAATTAATTTATGTGTGCCATGAGCTGAAAATCACTGCTATAATCTAAAAGATGACTTGAGACTTCTGGCCAAGATGGAGGCATAGGTAAATACACTTTGCCTCCTCGCACAACCAAAAGAAGGGCAACAAGAAATTTAAAAACAAAAAACCACCAGAACTGCCAGAAAATTGAACTGTATGAAAGGAGTTAACAACCAAGGAGTTAAAGAAGAAACATTCATTCAGACTGGTAGGAGGGTTGGAGACGGGCAACCGGGATGGAGGCCTGATAGTAAGGTGGTGGCTGGAGGACAGGGCAGTCTCACATTTGTGTGTGGACAAACTGGGATGAACTACTAGGGAGCGAGACAGACAATGCAACCTCAGGTTCCAGCACGGAGAAATAAAGCCTCAAAACCTCTGGCTATGAAAAGCTGTGGGGATTGAGGCAGCAGTGGGAGAAACTCCCAGCCTCACAGGAAAGTTTGTTGGAGAGACCCACAGGGTCCTAGAATGTACACAAACCCACCCACCAGTGAATCAGCACCAGAAGGGCCCGATTTGCTTGTGGGTAGCAGGGGAAGTGACTGAAAGCTGGCAGAGAGCCCAGCAACCGGCATTGTTCCCTCTCTGACCCCTCCCCCACATACACAGCAACATGAGTTGCCCCACCCTAGCGAATACATAAGTTTCCACCCCTTACAATGTAACAGGCGCACTGAGACAAATAATATGGCCCAAATGAAAGAACAGATCAAAGCTCCAAAAATATACCTAAGCAATGAAGAGATAGCCAACCTATCAGGTGCATAGTTCAAAACACTGCTAATCAGGATGCTCACAGAAATTGTTGAGTATGGTCACAAAATAGAGGAAGAAGTGAAGGCTGTGTATACTGAAATGAAAAATATACAGGGAACCAACAGTAAAGGGAAGGAAACCTGGACTCAAATCAACGATTTGGAGCAGAATGAAGAAAGAAACATTAAACTAGAACAGAATAAAGAAACAAGAATTCAAAAAAATGAGGAGAGGCTTAGGAACCCCTGGGACAACTTTAAAAGTTTTAACATCCAAATCATAGGGGTGCCAGAAGGAGAAGAAGAATGTGTATGTATATATGTAGAAGGAGATTTATTTTAAGAATTCATTCATGGAGTTACAGAGGCTGGAAAGTTCAAAACCTGCAGGTGGGCCAGCAGGCTAGAGACCCAAAAAAGAGCCAGTGCTACCGTCCAAGTTGGAAGGCCATCTGCTGGCAGAATTTCTTCTCGGCAATGTGTGTGTGTGCATCTTTGTTCTACTCAGGCCTTCAACTGATTGGATGAAGCCTGCCAGTATTGGGAGTGCAGTCTCCTTTATTCAAAGTCACTGATTTAAATGTGAATATCATCTAAAAACATCCTCCTAGAAGCATCTAGAATAATATTTGACCAGATATCTAGGTGCCACAGCCCAGCCCAGTTGACACTGTCACTCTCAACTTTCTAGCCAGTGAGTTATAAATCTGAGAGACCTCTTTGACTCATTCTCTGCTTTGATCCCCACTTCTAAATAGTCACCAAGTCCTCTTTAATCTTCATTTTGAGGTCTTTTGTGAGAGAAAGTCATATCAATCAGTCTATTTTCGTTTGCTAGGCCTGTCATTACAAAATGCCACAGACTGGGTGCTTTTTTTTTCTTTTTTAAAATTGTTCCATTCTGGAGGATAGAAGTCCAAAACCAAAGTGTTGGTAGATTTAGTTTCTCCTAAGGCCTCTCTCTTTGAATAACAGATAGACACCTTTTTACTATGTCTTCACATGGTCTTTCATTTGTGCATATGCTCATACAGGGTGTGTCTTCCTTTTCTGATAAGGACACCAGGCATATTGGATTAGGGCCCCACTCTTTAACCTCATTTAACCTTAATTACATCTTTAAAGGCCCTATCTCCAAATACAGTCACATTGGGGGTTTGGCTTCAACATATGAATATTAGGAGGGATACAATTCAGTTCATAACAGTTCACCAAGCAGCCATATTGGGGCCAGGCTTTGACTCAGGAACTAGTGAGTGAAGAATACCAAGAGAACAACAGTGGCACGGACCAAGGCCAAATGAGCTCTTGGGTCAGAAGTCACAATGGGGCTGGTAGCAGTAGAGCTTGAATTCCAGGCTCAAAAGTTGCTCAGAAATGGCACAAAATGGCAGTGCAAACTGAAATGCCTGGTGCTTGGTGGTGACAGCCATGATTCTCTTATCAGACTAGTTCTGCCAAGAACTGGACATTATTTCCACAGGTTTAACTTCAGGGGTGATTCTCCAGTCTTCTGAACAGTTCTACTTTGCCTTATGTATGTGATGTTTATGGTACATGAATAAAGTAATGTGGTTCTTGTAGTAATAGTTTATTTGGTACAAATAATTAGTTATTTATTACTACTTGTATGTCATGAATATGTTCATAGAAAGTATTTTGTTCAATTTTTTTATACTCACTGAAATAATAGTCATTTGGAAATTTTCAAGAACAAGAAAATATCTTTGTGATCGAGGTTACCTACACATTGGAAATGGCTTGGCCAAGTTGTAGGGCCTGGGTTGCCCATATTCTTTACATAAATTCTTTTTACCTTATCACTTACAGTTGACTTCCACCACTTGAAATTAAAAAGATCTGAATGCCTAGATATGGCAACAGACTGGCTACCTGGTGCTTATACTCTACCTTAAAAGCTATTGCCAAACAAATATTCCTAATATATTGCTTTCATCATGTGTATCTCTGTCTACAAGTTCTTAGTGAAACTTGGGTGTTGTTATCTTAGCTTTTTAATGTCTGTTGCAAGTGTCAGAACATAAGTTCAGACTAGCATAAATAAAAAAGGTTATTTATTGGCTGACACAGCCATCAAGTCCAAAGGGGTAGGTAAAACTTTAGCCATTCAGACATGGCTGCAGTCAAGGGCTCAAATTATGTTCTTAGGTCTGTGTCTTTCTTCCTTCCTGAATCCCTCCACTTGTCACCAAAATTAGACCTGGCTACTTGATCGTTGAAGGAGAAAGAGATGAAGATATTCTCTTTCTCTTTCAATAGTATCTGTAGGAGTCATGGGTTTTCCACTGGGCCAACCAGTATCTGAAGGGATGGTTCTAATGGGCCAGCCTGGGCTGTGCACTAGCTGCTAGGGTGGGAGATGTATCCATAGTCCCTCTAGGTCAGGGAATGCCACTTGCCCTAAAGCAAAAAATGTTTCAACAGAATAATTCAGAAACACATCAGTTTTGGGGGTTGTGTATTTTCCACCCCTCCAAATCACACTGGCTATTTTCTTGTTCTGCTAGTGGGAGGTTAGCTCTGATGTTCTGGACACTGATGATGACCCTGGGTTTCCCCAGGAAGAAGCTGCCTGTGTCTGAGGAAAACAAGCTTTCTCTGAAAGTAAATGAAGATTGTCCTCCTGGGCCAGAGGGCTATGTGCTGTGTTTCTGCTTTTCCATACTATGTCGGCTTTTGAAGCTGGCTTAATTTACTTTCCACTAGGGCTGGCAACATCACCAACCCTTCGTTCCACTCACAGCCCTGCGGGAGACTCGATGTGGTCTTTTGACAGCCCACACCCCGCACCCAGGGACAATTGGACTCATTGTTTCACGGGGTTTCCTTTAGGCTAATCTGAGGAGTGTGAAAGAACCCATTTAAAGGGGTCAGATGAATAAGGACAAAATGGAGATCAAACTCAGGCACAATCAAAAGTTGTTTGTTAACAGACAAGATGTTTTTCAAAGCCTTTATCGGGAGCCAGGGGAGACTTATCTTGCAGCACTATGTGGTGAAAGTAGGCGAATCTGGGGGCATGCATTTGAAGTTCTAGACAGATGACTGCTGGCCTGGCAGCTGGGCTCAGAACTATCAGTAAGTCTCTTGGGTTAAGTGGGCAGCCCTGGGAGATAGGGGTCTGGGAAAAATAACAGCTCATGCAATGGGTGATGTTTATTGGAGAAGTCCTCCAAACCTGCCTATCTTTGCACCCACTTCCAGGAAGGAGCCACAAGTTGCAACTTAGAGAAGTTCTTTGCTAATCCCGAGTCCCTGGTTTAGGAAATTGAGCTATCCTGGTGTCATGTAAGCTTTTTACCTACTGTAGGGTACGTGGAGGCAGTCTGGCTTACTCACCCAGGTGTCTGGGTAACTAAGGAGCAGTGTATGGGAGCAGTGTTCCCATAGCCTTGGAGGGGCCTGATAACTAGTGTTCTCAGAGCCTTGAGACTGTGTCTGATAAACGGTTCCCATAACATGAAGTGGGCTCCCATGCGCAGAATTATGTTGTGTTCTGTAGTGCTCTGGCAGTTTTCCATCTTTGTTCCCCTCTAGTACTTAAACAGGTAGGGACTCCCTGCTGGGGGCGATGATGACAGACATGCAAGGGAACAGGTGCCACAATGGGTGCCACTGTGGGGAGCAAGGGCCATGACACAAGACATGCAGAGACACACAGCTTGCAGCATGCATGGTTCACCCACCCATGAATAAAGGCATGCCAGACATCCCAACGACTCCGTGAATGTTTTTCCATCTGCATGAATACCATGAACCTGCCTGGCCTTGAAGGGTGGCCACACACCTAGTTTTCAGATGATAAACAAATGCACAGAGGCATTAGATTTTTAAACCAGCACTAGACAGGGGCATGATGCTACTCTGGGTCTGGCCTAATGCCTTATATCAATAGTAATAGGTAACATTTACTGAATGCCTACCATTGTAGGCAAGCACTGTGCCCAGATGATCTCATTTGAGCCTCACCATACTCTAGACTCTTATTATCCTCATTTTACAGATGTAGAAACTGAGAAGTTCATGTAATTCACATACTGTTTCACAGCTAATACAAAATAGAGCTGGGAGCTGAATCTTTATGGCTTGCTATTTCCAAATAAGTCTGTCCTTATTAGTTGCTTATCATACTGCCATTCTAACTAGATCCATCAAGGACTTTATCTGCCTTTTTCTTAGAAAATGGGAACTTGTGAGGGAGCTTTGTCTAGCAGAGCACCCCTGGCCATCTTGGATGAGAATAAGTCTACCAAGACATGATCTGCTTGGAGAGGAAAGGTAGTCAATCTCTCAGAGGAGAAGGGCCTTGAGCTTGTTCCTCAGTGGGCTTTTATTGGGTTCAATTTGCACAGGAATGTGGGTAAAGCTCATCCCTCATTGTCAGATGGTAATGATCAAACAATAGATAACACTCAAAGAACCATGAGGACTTATTCTGAGTCAGGGTCAGACAGCTAAAGGGCCATAAAACTTTGGGAAACAAACTCATTTTATGCTTGGACCCTTATCAGAAAATTGAGGGCATTCTTAGCAAAGCAGGTTTCACAGGATTTTATACATTCTTTCTTAGGCCTGATTGCCCTGGGGAGCTGCCCATTCCCACCTGAGGCCACACCGCCCTCCATCATTGTTTCAGGCTTAAGTCAAGCGGGGGAAGTAAGGCAGCCAAGAGATTAGGAGACTTCTCAGACAGAATGAGGACTCAGGCTATGTCAAAGCTGATGTGTGGGAGTCCATCACCCCCTTTTTCTATAGTCCCCCAAGTCCTTCCCTGATGGCCCCTTTGTGACCATGTCTGTTAGGTCATCCCTCCCTTGAGGAATCTTACCCGTCATTGGCTAAACAGTCATCCATCTGGGACTACACAGGGTGAAGTAAAAGGGGCAGAAGTGGCACCCCTGCTGGGAAGAGAAGCTTCAGCTCCTTAGTGGCATGTGGTCCCATGGCCTTTTTACTCAGCCTTAGCCATGGGGGTTTATAGCTTCTGAAACCAGGCAGGGTGGTTCCCAAGAGGAACTTAGTTATTCTCATTTCAAAGCTAAGTCCTAGATAGACAGTCTGAGTCACATAGAGGTGAAAGTGACTCACTTGGAACTATAGTGGTTCATGGAATTGCCAATTAGGATGGATTTTTTTTTTCTTATTGTAAAAGACAAGCTAGGAGTCAAACACTAAGAGATTAGGGACGTGGTGGTGATGATGTCAGAGATGCTACCCAGAATCCAGAGTTACTCAGGTACCCATTTGAGTTCATGTGTGTATAATTTCTATTGGCATGCATGTGTGTTTCAATATCACTCCTCAAGGGAGCAATGACTACAAACTGAGTTGCCCAAATAGTAGCCATTAGTTCTGTGTAGCTATTTAAATTTACATTAATTAAATTAATTAAAATGTAAAATATAGCTCCTCAGTTCATCAGTCACTGTCCAAGTGCCCAATAGCATCACAGAAGTTCCCCACTGGGGCAGAAAAGTTCTATTGGCCAGCACTGCTCCAACACCTCCCTTGACCCATACTCCATTTGTCTGCTGTTCTTCACTATAAAACTCTTTGAAAGAGTTGGCTCTACTTGTTATCTCCACTTCCCCACCTCCCTTTTTCTCCTCAGTCCACTCCATTCAGGGTTTTCATATCAGCCACTTCACTGAACTCTCTTTCTGAAGTCATTAATGATCCACATTCTGTCAAAGCCAGTGGCCTGTGTCCTTACCTTGCCCATCTTCTCAGCTGCACTGGATGCTATTGGTCACACTCCTCCTCTTTATCACTTATTTATTTATTTGTTTATTTAGAAAGTGTTTATTTTCCACCAGTCTTATTTCCATTTTGTTTCAGAGTTTGTGGAAGAACAGCTTAAGACCCCTCAGTGGTCATTCCTACCACTGCAGCTGTTCCTACCATTCAGAGGTCCGCACAGAGCGGGCTGCAGACTAGTCTCCAGTGCGGCTGAACACACATGGCTTCAGGAGGAAACTGCTGAATAGCACAGAGGGCACCTGTGCCTTCAGACCAGTCGGTGACCTCAGGCTGAGCAGCAGTGAACTGGGGAGCTGGAGCCATCCATTCACCCTGAATTCCTCCTTGGTCACACCACAGCGTCTTCAGCAGTGGCCTGCTCTTCCTTATCAATCTCTTCAGGATCTCTGTAGAAGTAGAGATCAGGCATGACCTCCCATGACTACTCATGGCAGATGGTGCCACACATGGTCAGAACTTCCCTGGCCAGCATCCACCACATCAGACACACTCAATGAGCCCCCTTGTTGTTGCAAGGGATGCCAATGTCCACACAGAGCAATGGTAGGCAGGCTAACATTAGCCAATGCTGTGAGAGGCTGGTGGTCAGCCCTGGGATTGGTAACCACCAGATGTCTTGGCCCCCGGAGGACTGCCTGGATCTGGTTAGTGAAGATTCCAGAAGTAACATGGCCAGCAACAGGAGTGGCTGTAGGGGTGGCAGCAAACCTCAGCACAGTTCGCTGGCCAGTATCCCTGGATGATATGACACTGGCAGTGGATGGGTTTTCAATGGCAACAGTGGCACAGGCTGCCAGCAGAAGCGCCTCTCAGGTTCTCTTCAGATTTATGATGTAGATGCCATCACTTTTCCTTCTATAGATGTACTCCTCCCTTTGGAAGTTGAGGTTGGTGCCGCCTGAGTGGGTTCCTGCTGCAAGGACTTTGAGGACATCTTCTTTCACTGGCAGGACATCAAGAGCTCTGGACATTGTGAAAGTCTCCCTTTAAGTTATGTGGAGACAGAAAACAATGCTGTATGGGCGCCTCTCTGGGTGACACAGCATTGGTTAAAAAGGACACTCGTCCTCTTTAAACAATTTCTCCTCTTTCTGGAAAACCACACTGTCTTGGTTCTCCTCCTACCAGTCTCCTTTACTCCCTTGTCCTACCCAACAAAAACTCATTGCAGAGTCCCTGGGGATGGGTTCTCAGACTCCCTGTCTTACGTATTTACTTTCTCCCCGCAGGTGATCTCAACTGCTGAAAGCAGAAATCACAGCACATACTTCCTGGACTTCCAGTGGCTTTCCGTTGCAAGCAGAATAAAATCCAAGGTCCCTACTGTGGCCTTTAAAGCCCTACATGACAGATCTCTGCCTGCCTCTCCCCCGTGCAATCTGTGCTGATTTTCTCTGTCCCTTGGTCAGGCCATTTGCTCCTGCCTTGAAGTTGTTGGATTAGACTGCTTTCTTTCACATCTTTCATTGGCTATTATAGGAGACCGTTCTGCATGGCATGGGCCCAGATAGGACCCATGCCCACAGATAGCTTTTCCCGTGGGGAATCAGGCCTGCATTGTACCTGGGCCGCTTTGAGACTTGCTTTTTGCTAAAACTCCCTCACCCTGAATTGAGGCAGCAAACATTTACTGCATATCTTTAAAGTAACTTCCTAAAATCTATGCTAAACCTTTCAAGGATCAGTGTAACCAGTTCAACCACTTTTCCCTTTACATTTGCAAATATCCTTCTTCTGTGATGTGATTAGTGGCATCCTCTCCTTTGTTTTCTATAAAAGGTAACCACCTAAAGTGAACCTCTGTAGTAAATGAGGACCATCATGTAATGCGTTCAGAAAAGCAATAAAAGCTTGTCAAGGCAAGGGTCAGGGCACTCTCCTCTTGAGAGAGTTGCCGAAGTGCTCTCAGGTGCTCTCCCATTGAGAGAGCGGCTGTGCAGTCCCCTTTCTTCCACAGGACTCGGTAGTCCGTGTGAATTTGTCTCATATCTCATCCACAATGTCTCGGACCCCACAAGCCGGGGGTTCGCATCAGGCTGTTCCTTGTCATCATTTGGATCATCTGGGTCTTAATTCAAGTACCACCTCAGAAAAGTCATCCTTGACCACTCTAGATGCAGCAGCTCTCTCTATCACACACTCATATATCTTATCCTATTTTATTTTATTCATGTCATTTATTAGTAACTAAACTTTCCTGATTTATGTTTTACACTTTGTTTTCTGACATCAGCATATAAACTCCGTGGGAGGCAGGGTCTCTCTTTCTCTTGTTCACCACTCAGCTTAGTTAAGGTTTTTTGACTTGAAGGTTTGCTGACTGACAGTCCAGCCAGGAGTCGGAGTAGGGATATTAGGACTGTAGCAGACTCCCTCGAGAGTCAGTCAAAGACAGAGGAGGACCCAGTTATATCAGTGGGGTGTACAGCTAGGAATGGAGAGTTTTGTTGAAGGAACTCTGCCCTTGGTTGCTGGGCATGGCCAATGTTTTAAACTGATTTCCTTTGTATGTTGTGACTCTACCAAAACCTTAACAACGTTCCCTTACCCTTTCTGTTGATTTTCTTTCAAAGCTGTTGTTAACCAAGCATCAGTATGACTTTGGACACACCGTTCGTAGACCTTGGTTTCCCTATACATGAGGCAATTTGGTTTTTGGTAGAGAACTCCTATTCTTTCTCTCAGCATTTTATTTCTAATTGCCTGATGTCTCTTTAAAGAACCTCAGGCTACACTCTTTCTGAAAATGAATTAATTTAACAATGATTTATAAAGAACTTTTGAAAAGTAATCGTACTTTTAGAAATTTGTCCCAAAGTAGTCATAAATTTGAACAGAGATTCACTTGCAACTTTGTTCATCTTAGAATTGTAAATAATAGTTAAAAAGTCAGAAACAACTTAAATAATCAACAGTAAAAAAGGTTAGGTAAATTCAGGTACCATGTGTTTGAGTATTATAATATTTGAATATATTTGAATATTGGAATAAAAATGCCAAGAACCATTAGAAATGAATATTTCCTAAAATATGATAATAAGAAAGAAATTTTACAATTCAGTATTAAGTTTTTTATAATTTCAACCTATACAATACATATGGTCATGGGAAGAAAAACTGAAGGAAATAGAAATATAACTTAAAATCATCTCTGGGTCATGGGGTTAGTGTATTTTTTATATTTGTTATTATATTCAAAGTCAATGAATTATGTAGGTCTTTTTGCAGCCAGTGAATTGCACTTCTAGTCAGAAATGAATTTGATTTGAAGTCAGAGTCTCAGGTTTGGTACAGTTTAGCTCAGCAAATATTTAATGAAGGCTTTTTATGAAGCAGGTGCTGTGCCATGAGCTGGGAATAAAACCAGGATGAGTAAGGCAGAGTATGCCTAACAGACAGACTCAAAACTGAAACTGTGATGCAGGGCACTGTGGGAGCGAGGTGGAGGAGAGGGTGTTTGGGAGGGAAGGGTGAATGGAACATAGAGCTTCAGAAAATGTGTCCTGAAGGTACTGGGTCCTGGGTCCTGTCTCACTTACTTGCTTGCTTGACTTGGGGCCAGTCATTTAGCCTCTCAGCCTCTCAGTTTTCCTTGTAAAATGAAAATAGCACAACCAGTTCTGTCTACTAAGCCAGCTTGTGATTTTTGCAGATCAAGGCAAGACACTACAGAAAGGCCTTTGGCACCTGACAAGTGCTGTCAAGGGCTTACAGACTTCATCTAAAGTGAGCAGGAAGTAGAAGCCTTGATTTAATGATTAACAGAGCAGCAAGGCCTGAGGGTCACTTGGATGACAATTCTCTTGTGCATTGGATGAGGTTGCCACTTCTCTCATCCTCTGACCCTAGCAGCTATTTTGTAGTGTGTTATTGTTCAAAGAAAGTGAAAAAGAGCTGATAAGGGGATGAAATGGGCGTCTGAGAGATTTTTAGCTTTTATAATGTAGTGTCCCCTCCATCACCTTCCTGAGCTGACTCTGGGGTGATCTGAAATCATCATGTTTTATGACTCAGAGGATATGATGCAGCAATTGAGTACCTGAGTCCTTATTATTTTGAAATTTCCAAGGTCAGGTACTGTCTGGAATTAGACTGGGGTACTTGTAGACTTTGATGTTCAGTTTGCAATGGTTTAAGCTGGATTCTTTTGTGTCAGTGGCATTTCCCATGGGCTTCAATCTCTGGGTCACCACAAATTTCCGAACAGAAGGGAGAAGCTGAAGCTCCTTCTTCTGTGGTCAGATCTCATATCTCACTTATGAAGGCTAAGTGACTAGAGATGGGATTTGGTATTGCCCTAAAATAGTTTACTTCTTCTATTCTTCTTTTGTGGCAACGCTGGTTCTTCTCTTTCACAGAGTACTTGGTTCATTTTCTCTGTTTCTGTCTCCTTATGATCTTTCTCTTTTTTATCTCGACTCTTCATTCCCCTCCCTTTCATTTTTGACAAACATCTACTAAGAATCTATTATGATTGGGTATTGTTTTAGGCACTGTGGACAAAACAGATTGAAAATGCCACCAAAAGTTTTAGATAAATGTCATGGAACTTCTGGAGATATATGGCTGCCAGGCAACATGACCTAGGTCTTCCTGGATCTCTCAGGGACAGCTTCAAGGAAAAGGATTTTCTCAGCTGAGTTTAATAGTAAAGCGAGAACCTGGATATGCAGACAGAGTGGAGAAAAGAGCCCAAACAAGGACATGGAAGGGCAACTGTAGAATGTGTCCCCAATAGAGGGGGAAATACCAGAGGAGACAGATGCTGGCCTGCTTTGTTTCTCCAGTCTCTCACAGAGGATGAATAAAACCTCACTCAGCCATGAGATTTCCATTTCTTAGCATAAAACCTTTCCCTCTCTTGGTTCTGAAGGCATAACTCTGCACACTTGGGATCTTCCACAACTTTTAACCCATTGGCTGAAAAATGTTGGCATAAAAAGATAACAATAGCAACATTAATACATGCAGTTCAAAAAAGCTCTTTCCTTTTAAGTTACAGAAAACATTAGCCTCATAATTAGCAACATCCATGTTTTTGTTTTAAGAGTCTGCTTTCTCCATGTGACACTAAATAAAACCATTTTATACTGCAGTCCAATCCTTAAGAAACTTGATTGTACCCTTCTACAAGCCATCAAGTACCTTGAGGACAGGGACTGGGTCTTATTTATTCTTCTAACCCAAATATGGTGCTTCATAAAAGTGTATTGATTGACAGTAATAATGTGAACAGCCACATAATGGCATGTATTCTGAAAAATCTGGGAATAAGAATAAAGTGATAGCAGCCCCATTTTCCAGGAAGACAAATTGAGACAAGGTGCATGAAAAGCTCTGCTTAGCCTTTGTGCCAACATCTGACAAATTTCTCTTCCGAATTTTGGCCTCATGGTGAGTTCTGCAGGGCCTTGGCAGAGTAGGGCTTGCCGTGTCTACCACATGGTTGCTCCCCTGCCGTGCCAAAGGATGAGGCCATTTGGAGACAATCACCTTCTGTCTCTGTGCTTTGACATCTGGAAGGTGGACAACCAACAGGCCTTGGCTGGGCTTCCTGGCCCTTCAGCTTGCCGCATGTTGATTGGAAGCCATTTTTTTTTTTTTTTTTCAGGAGAAAGCCATGGTGGCGAAGGTCGCCTTCTGGCCAAATAATTTCGGTCCAGGGGCACCAGATGCAATCGGGAGTCTGAGGCGATGAACAAATGCACGAATGACTTTGTCTTAAAAGAAAATAAGATTTTGACAGAGTTGTGGTTGTTCTTTGCTCAATAGGATTGGCACTCATTCTGTAGAGAAGCGACGTAGTGTGGCTTGGTTAGAATCCAATTTTAGTGATTAGTTCTATTCACAATAAGGCGTGTTAATAGGTCCCATGTTGAGCAGGCAGAATCCTCTGTCTCAGGTGCCAAGTACCAATTAATGAACTCAACATTCAGGTCCCACAGGTAAACAACCATTCTGTATCCATTCTCTTGGAGCTGTAGCACAGATCCTAGGTATATAGACTGTAAGCTCCAAGAAGACAGGGGTCATGCCTATTTTGTTCACCACTGTATTCTCAGTTGCTTAGGTTACCCCTAGCACCTATGTTGGATTGCAAAAACACAGTAATTCTTCCCCACCCTTTATCCTTGCTCTTTGTAATATGAGTTTGCAGCTCCTGGCCTTGGGGCTTGCTTTGTCACGTGATGTGGCAGAAGCTACATAATGTCAGTTGTGGGGCAGGACTCCAAGAGGCCTTGCACACTTCTGCACTCCTCCTTGGACCTTGCAGAGCCTCCATGTGAATGAACTTGGGCTGCCTGCTGGCGAGACACAGGCCTGGTCAGTCTTATCACCCTAACTGACAACCAGCCAAGCCCTAGAAGTATAGCTGCCTAGGTGACCTGTATCAGATCACAGATGCATGAGTGAGTCTAGCTGAGTCCTAGAGAATTGTCCAGCTAGGCTCAACCCAAAAGGTCACCCAAAGGAATATGAACTAAAGAAATGTTGATTATTTTAAGCCACTAAATTTGGAGTGGTTTGTTATGCTATAAAAGCTAACTGATTAAGCACCCGTTATATATTTGCTGAGAGATGGATGGATTATTGATTAAGTGTCATTCAATCTTAGGTGCTTTGCCCAGTCAATCTCTTTTATATTATTGTTTTACTTTCTTCCTAATACTTACCTTAATAGGAGTGACTTGTTCACTTATTGATTTGTTTCTTTTCTATCTCTCTTTCCAGTATGTAAGCTCTATAAGGATAGGAAGGGATCTTGCCTATCTTAACCTTTAAATTCCTATAACCCAGAGCAGTTGAGCGCACACATAAATAGTGATCAAATGAAAGAGTGAGTTGATTTCATTAATACCATTTATAGTGAGGTTAGCTGAGCAAAGAGCTTGAAAAGTGAAATCACATATATTGGTTAAGGTGTTCTGTTCTTTGTGTGTTTTTCTTGGAGGCAAAGAAAAACATTTTCTTTGACCCTTTAGGATCTCTGGCTGGGTCTGGAAATTAAACTGACAAAGATAGATTAACAGGAGAAAAACATGTAAATTTATTTACATGACACAGGAGTCTTCATTAAAAAATGAGGACCTGAAGAAATGGTTAACCCTGAGCGTTTTTATGTTAGATTTGATGAAAAGTAGATAATTGGATAGAAATTTGATGAGGCAAAGAGTGTGAGGTAGGCATAGGAAACTAGAGGAAATTTAGCAAGGACTGTTTGGATTCTTCTTCTGTGACTGTTTGTCTTCAAAAATAAAGATGCTCCCCTCCTCTAAATATAATGAGGGCGTCTCTCTCCTGAGGGTTTTATGACTCGTTTCAGGGGAGAATGGGGGGAGGCAGTCAGAGTATCAGTCCTGCTTCTGCTCTTTTCTCAAACTCCTTCAGCTTAAAATATTCAATATGGCAATGTGCCATATTTTAGGGTAGTATGTCTGAACCCATCACTAGAAATTTCAGACAGTTTTGACAATGTCACAAATCATACTTAGTTTTTACTTTAGGAGGAGGGGAAAGGATGTAGGGAGAGATTTCCTTTTCTCTGTTCAGATTGCCCCTCCCAAGTAACTGCTGGTGTGGCTTCTCTGTAAGCCTGGCTCTGACCACGGCCACACATGTCACACACGACACAAAGTATATGGCTGGCAAAGTGCCCAGTACTCAGAAAATCTCATGTGGAGGGATTCAGCTAGGTGGGTTAAATCTGTCAATTATTTAAAAGACAGTGTGTGCCGGTTCCCTTGGAAATGTATGGTTTGCTGGGATCTTTCTTTTTCATTCCTCCTTTCCATGTGGGGCTTGCATATCAAGTTTCTCTTCCTTAGCCTGTCTTTTGGGCTATTTATTTGGCTTTCATATCAGCCCATCAAGGCACTGACTTCAGGGGGTGAGCAGAAAGAAGGGAATCCAGAGGCTGGCCCACCTGCACCTCTTCCTGTCAGTGACATCGTCAAAAAGGATTTATTAAGCCCTGATTTGTGCCTAATCTCCCTTGGAGTCTAAATGTATTGCTGAGAAATCTCAGACCTTAATAGGTATCCAAGTGTTTCAGGTTCATTCGCAGATGAGCCTTATTGGTAATTCAAATGTTGGGAAACAGTGTTCCACAAATTCTTCTCATCTTTTTATTCAATTACTACCTGTTATTATCGGTTTGTAAACTGAACACATTCAATTTACACTTGCTGAGCAAATTTGTGTAGCGCTCTCATTCTAACAAGTCACTATAGGTGGCATTTTTAAGCTAACTCTTTTGCTCCGGATAGCACACCCAGCCCCTCCTTCCCATTTGCCCATATCGGTGCCCTGACCCTTGCTTATAAGTAGCCAGGACATCATATCCTGGAAAAGCCAAAGGACAGAGATCAAAATGTGGATGACAGGAAGCTCAGCAGGAGGATATTAACACTAATTATAATACTTTTTCCTGACCACAGATAATGATGGCTTTCTTTGTTCAATATATCCAGTAAATCCCCTCACTACAGATTTCCATATTCTGAACCAATCTGAGCATCTGGATGGAACTGTTGTTAGGGCAGAATTATCCACTCCAATTAGAGAAAGTAGGGAGTAGCCTCCATGTTTCGATTCCCCAGTCATCTGTGGTAACTGGATTTAAGGGGTCTTATGAAGCTGTCCCTGGAAAGAAGCATTAACTATGATATGACCTATTAAGCATGTGCAGAAGTTATGAGCTTAGGAAGGGTAGGGACACACTTAAGTATTTTGAATTGACACTTAATTTTTCTCCCCTCACTGTGCTTGCTTTGTGCTGAGTTAATTCCACTTTTATTTTGCTTTTAAATAAAAATTTATAGATGGCAGCTGAGGTCCTTCTTAGGGTCTTTATGATTTGGGATTAAGATCCTTAACTGCCTGGGCAACTCGTTAGCATGTGCACTCTAGCCACTTGTGTGCAGAGTCATTGGGAAGGAAATGAGGGAAAAGGCAGCAGCAGAACAAAGGAAAACTAGATTGGTATTTTACAATGATAATAATAATAATAGTTTAATAAGAATTATTACATTTAATATTTAAATTATTTAATTTGCTGGGACAATTAACAAGCCTCCTGTAAGGGTTAAAATCACATGCTACTCCTAAGTATAGCAGAATTAAGTATTTTGGCCAAGATTTAATTTCATTTTGAAAGTGAGGGTTTAAACATCTAATTTAAATTCTAAACCTTGAATCTAAAAAAATTAAGAAAACAAACATACAAACACCTTCTACTACACAAAAATCCTTTCCAGATGGTTGGATTTGTGCTTGTTGGGCGGGGCTTAGTAGGTATGAGGATCAATTTGCAACTTTGAACCCTTAACCAAAACCCACATCTGAAATGCTTTCATGCCTGACAGTCTCCTTTCCACCTCCACCAGTGATGAGGTACCAAAGCAGGTGAATATCAGGATGCCCTTCCCTAGGCAGACACTCTGCTATGGTGGTCACCTGCTTGCAACAACCGCATAAGGAATTAGTCATGTAGAGTCACACAGCATGAAGCATGAGAAGTTTTTATGATGCAGCTTCTTTTATAAGGGTTTTGAGCAACCTACCCCTAGCCTTTTGGGATCTGGGCAAAAGAGTAAAGGGGAGCTGCAGGCCACCCTTTCCTATCCACCCCACACCTCAAGGGCCTTCTCCTTTGGAGTTGGGGACACCCCAACTGGCACATGGAAATTCCATCCCTCCTGATGCCCCAACCTGTGCCTTGGCTGCCCTTGGGCCTAAGAATGTGCTAATCGTGATAGGTCCTACCCTTAGAAGGGTGACCCAGACAAGTGCCTTCAAGGCTCTAGCAGTAGACTCAGGACTGTTAAGGCTCGGACCTATGAGGCCCTGGGTATGAGGGCACGACAGAGGGCACCTGAGGCACAGGTTACAGTGGGAATTACCTTGTGATCCCAAGGACTCCATGTAAGTGAGGCCCTCTACAGGGCAGGGGCCCCAGTAACCCAGGTGTAAGGCTGATAACTAGTCTTCAGAGCTACCATTGTCTCAGAGCTACCCCAGTCTATTTTCTGTGAACCACACAAGTGGGTCAGTGTAAACTAACACTGCACAGTTTTAGAATAGCTTCTTAAAGTGTTTATAAGGATTTCCTGGAAAGGAGATTCCTTGACTCTTCTTTGGCACTTTTCCAGTGTTTAATAAGTTTTCTCTCATCTCTGCATCTACCCTGCAGTGGCTGAAAACAGATACTGAGATGATTAAAAGCTGGTTAAGAACATTTCTGGTCCATAACAAACTTCTATTTATAAGTCATCATATGAAGGATTGACATGTAAGATTCAGAGAGGGCTATTTGAATTAAGAAGTCAATACCCCCAAATGTTAAATACATTTATATACTCAACATAGTTTATACTAAATCTGGCACAACTTATACCATATGGACAGAGGGGTTGTAGTGAGGCAGGTTATGGTTTTTATTAACTGAATCAATCAAGATGGGGCTTTATTTCATGTGTGTACATATGCCTCAGTGTTCCTGAGAAAACTGGCACATAGCTAGACATCAGGAAGGTGAAATCAGTGCAGACTCCAGCTTCTGTATCTACAGATTCCCTGAGGGAAGAGCTTTGTCTTGGTCATAATCACAGAGCCTGACACCAGGTACTTAACAGATGACTGATGGGAGGTATAGGAGGAACTGAAGCAAAGGGATGGTTGATAAAATATACAATTAGGGGGGCACGGTGTTTTAATGGTGCCCGTAGATGAGGATGTGATTAAATATTAACCTGCATTCTGTTTTAAATACAGAAAAGACATTTTCATGTTTCATTGACTTTAGATTTTTTTTTTTTTCATTTGTTAGCTGGAGATTTGAATCAGGTAATCCTTCTACATCTAAAATGCTGAAAATAACCCTGACTTGTGTGGCTTGGTTGGTCAGGCATTGTCCTGCAAATCAAAAGGTCGCCAGTTTGACTCCCAGTCAGGGCACATGCTTGGGATGTGGGTTTGGTCCCTGCTTGGGGTGTGTACAAGAGGCAACCAATTGATGTTTCACTCCCTTTCTTTCTCCCTCCTTTACCCTCTCTGGAAAAGGAAATAAATAAAGTCTTAAAAAATTAAAATGTTGAGAATATATTTCCAATTATTGTGCCCAGAATTATATTTATACCTTAGTCTATAAAGCTTGGATGGCCATTAGCTTGGGTACCTGGCTAACTCTATTAGCTTGTTGAGGATATAGAATGAATGTAATGTGATCTGCACCCTCAGGAGTTAGACCAAATAAAAATGCACATAAAATACAAAATGAACACATAAAATGCAAAGTGAAAACAGTTAAGTGTCAACTTTGGGCTCTAAAGATGGCTTCCTGAGTGGGGAGCCTTGAAGAATGGGGACAACTTGGGTAACTAGACAGGGGTGAGAAAAACCAATTCAGGTTGAAGGAAGAGTATGCCTAAGGGTAGGAACAAGCTGACATGTTTGGGGACGCTGAGAATATTGACCATGTGTGCACAAAGGCCTGGGGTGGGAAAGAGCTTGGATGTTTGAGGAGAAGTGGGAAGAAAGCCACCGTGCCTGAAGACTGGTGACAAGGAGAAAGCGACACAGATGAGACTGCGGAAGAGCATAAACCTGGTCGTAGAGGGTCAAGTTAATAGTAAATAGAAGAGACAAGATAAAATATGCTGTAATAGCATTTTATATAGAGGCTGTTTTATTTTCATAAGGCTGCCATAACACAGTACCACAGACTGGAGAGTTTAAATAGCAGAAATTTTTCTTCTCATAATTCTGGAGGCTGGATGTCTGAGATCAAGGTGTCAGAGTTTTGATTTTTTTCCAGAGGTCTCTCTTCTTGGCTTGTAAATGTCTATCTCCCTGTGTTTTCACACGGTCTTCCTTCTGTGTGTGACTGTGTCCTAATTCTTTTCTTGTTAGAACACCAGTTGTACTGGATTAGGGACCACCTTGGAGATCTCATTTTAACTTATCTTATTTTTCAGACTATAAGACGCACTTTTTCACCATATTTTTTGCTTCAAAATTTACCCCCCTATTTTCCTCCTGGGGTCTGCACCTAGGTTTTACAGGAGGAAAATAGGGAAAAAATTTTGTAGCATAAAATGTGGTAAAAAAGTGAGTCTTATAGTCTGAAAAATACAGCAATTAACTTTTAAAGGACCCTATCTCCAAATATAGTTACATTCTGAGGTATTGAGAGTTAGAGATTCAATGTATGAATTTTTCTGAGGCTCCATTTAACCCATACAGAGAGCCATAATACAGTGACAAGAAGCAACCCTTTGGTTTATAGTGTTTTTTTAAAAAAGATTTTTTTTCTTTATTTTCAGAGAGAGGGGAAGGGAGGGAGAAAGAGGAGAGAAACATCAATGTGTGGTTATCTCTGGCATGCCCCCAAGTGGGGACCTGGCCTGCAACCCAGGCATGTGCCCTGACCAGGAATTGACCTTTTGGTTCACAGGCCAGTGCTCAATCCACAGAGCCACACCAGCCAGGGCTGGCTTATAGTGTTTTAACTTGTGTTGGATGCTAATGAAAATAGAAATAAAATAATATGAAAAATAAAAATTATATGAAATAAGGCAAAGAATCCTCTTCCTCAAATGTCTAATTTATAGCCAAAGAGTAATATAAGCATATCTAAAAAAACAAACAATGAAGTATAAGATCAAGATTCCTTGGTAATTCCTGAATGGACTTATAGTGTGCTGTCAAGTAAATCATACATCATAAAAAAAAAAACAAGTTACAACTCATAAGTGACCATATGCTTAAAACTACCAGCAGAGATTTTCTTATCATGTGGCTTTAAATACTAAATCAAATCAGATAATATCTTTATCACTAAAACATATTTTTG
Organism: Trachops cirrhosus; assembly: GCA_028533065.1. Taxonomy (NCBI): domain Eukaryota; kingdom Metazoa; phylum Chordata; class Mammalia; order Chiroptera; family Phyllostomidae; genus Trachops; species Trachops cirrhosus. Next base: position 91,157,846 of record CM052541.1, read on the forward strand.
TCCCTGGCTGAGTGGCTCAGTTGGTTGGAGCACTAGGGCACATATCCAGGTTGCAGTTGGATCCCCAGCTGGGAGGCAAATAATCGATGTGTCCCCTTCACATCCATGTCTCTCTCCCCCTTCCCTTCTCTCCAAAATCAATAAACATATCCTTGGGGAGGATCAAAACAAAGACAAAATATATTTTTAAGAAAATTTATATTCATAATAGGACAATTTGTTTCCCTGAATAACAATAAAATTATTAAATTATTACTTATTAAAATATTAATTTTATTTTAACTATAGGAAAGATGTTAATTTTTTCTTTCTAGTCCCTGTTGTCTGATTCTGAGCTTGTCTCCAGTAACAAAGTAAAACAGACTTGTATCCTCTCCACATTGGTCTTTTTCTGGTGGCATTTCCTAATGAGAAACTTGCATTATGTGACATGCTATAAACCACCATTGTTGTGTGCTGCTATATTTTGGGGACTTATTAGAATGAAGGAAGTTCTTCCCCAACATGACATTTCCTTTCTGATACAATACAAAAATGGAGTATTTAGGGTTGACCATTTACACATTGTTCCCATTTCAGCCCCTATGCTATTGCCGTCATATATGAATGCCTAATCCTGTCAGAGATTTCCTTTAGGGTTTTCTACTATGTTTACTTAACTGTGGATTTTGAAAGACTTGACCTCTCTAGGAGAAGTCCTTTCAGAGACTCCAGATCCCCATCACTCATACTAGAGCCTTAATGGGTCAGCCTTGTGAAGTTGGTGCCATGTCTATGTACTGATTTGAAAGATTTGAAACAGCTTCACTCACCATAAGCTCAGTCAGACACACAGCCCTGAATTGCATTCTCCTGTACTTGTGGAATTCTCTGGAATACTTCCTTGAGATTATGACCTGCAGTTCAGAAACCCTGGCTCTACCTGGAATATAATGTTAAGATTTCTGCTGCTAATAAATTCTACTACTAGACCGTAAATATCTTAAGTATAATATATATGTCTGCTTTCTAAAATATATTAAACTCTTAAAAGATAAACTGGGGCATATTAAAATTTTTTATGAGTCTATTTGAGAAAATATCAATTGAAATCAGGTAGTGTCAAGCCAGGAGTTAGAAATGCTCCTTGAGAGGAGCCAGGAGAAAAGCTTATATAGAAAAGGTAGGAAGCAGAGAAAGGAAATTATTTGATTGCTTATACCACAAAGCCTCTCGGCTATCTGTGATTAGTTGTCCTAAGCATTTTGATTTCATAACCTTGAAGAATTCTCAGACTAGGATTTTGGTTTGCTTATGCAGGATGCCAGGGCATTAGAGCCACCTCAACTTAATGGTCTCCTGGTTTAATTAATTTAACACTGCAATGACTAGTTCAGTGCAACAGTCACTTATTTAGCACCTACTTGGGCCCTGAGCTCATTTTTAAGAAAGGAAAGGGAAAGATTCAGTTCCTGTCTGGGAGTGTTTATAGTCTAGGAAGGAACTTGTATACTTTTCCCTCTCTGCTCAGTATCTTTTAAAATATGCCCATTATTTTTTCATTTTTCATTATAGTAAGTCTGGAAAATACAGAGAAATCAAAAGGAAACAAAAAGACTTTTAAAATCAGCCAAAAAGCCTATGACTTTACTGCTAAAAACATTTAAATTTTTCTTTTTTATAGGCGTATAATTTAAAAATATTTATTTATTTATTTTTTCTTTTTTTAATATATTTTATTGACTATGCTATTACAGTTGTCCTATTATCCCCCCTTCATTCCCCTCCACCCTGAACACCCTCTCCCACCCACATTCCCCCCTTTCGTTCATGTCCATGTGTCATAAGTTCT
>CM052541.1:91160176-91204354 GCA_028533065.1 Trachops cirrhosus
CAGATTGGGGAAGTTCTCCTTCATTATTTGTTCAAATAGCTTTTCTACTTGTTTCTCTTCCTGTTCCCCTTCTGGTACCCCTATAATCCGGATGTTGGAACGTTTAAAGATGTCCCGGAGGTTCCTAAGCCTCTCCTCATTTTTTTTGAATTCTTATTTCTTCATTCTTTTCTGGTTGTATATTTTTTTCTTCCTTCTGGTCCACTCCAATGATGTGAGACCCATCTTTCATTCCATCACTATTGGTTCCCTGTGCATTTTTCTTCATTAAACTTATTGTAGTCTGCATTTTTTCATCTAATTTGCGGCCAAAATCAACCAGTTCTGTGAGTATCCTGATCACCAGTGCTTTGAACTGTGTATCTGATAGGTTGGCTATCTCCTGGTCACTTAAAAGGATGGGTTCTGGGGCTTCCAATTCTTCTTCTGTTTGAGCCATCCTCTTGCTGTTTTGTTGTTGTTGTTGTTTTGGTCTTGTTGAGCTCCTGTAGTGAGGGGCAGGGTCTTAGGAGTTCACCAGGGCAGGGCACCCCAGTCGCTGGGTTGTGACGTTGTATGTGGGGGCGGAGTCAGAGAAGGAACAATAGCGCTTGCTCTGTTCTCTGTAGGACCTCAGACCCTTCCGCCGCCTTTCTTGAGCTAACTGGGCCCCTCTGGCACCAATTCCCATGTGGGTGGGCCTGTGCACCCCGTGGGACCTTCCTTTTCAGTCAGTGCCCCAAAGCTCTATTTCTCGGTGCTGGGACCCTGAGTTGTTCACAGTGCCTTGCTTCACAATGGCCGCCTCGCTGGGTCTGCTGGTCGCCACCCCCTGGCTGGGGCCCACTAGCCACCACTGCTTGTGTGCCCAGGGTCTGCCTGCTGTGGACTTGCGCGCTGCCCCGGTTGCTCAGCTCTCTGCTCAGCTCGCTGCTCAGCTCGCTGCTCAGCTCTCTGCTCTGTGTCCAGTTGCCCGGCCTGACTCCGCCCCTCCTACCAGTCTGGATGAACGTGTCTATTTTTAAATTCTTGGATGTCCGACTTCCAACACTTCAATTTTCTGTTAGTTCTGGTTGTTATTTTGCTTCTATATTGTTGTTGTCCCTATCTTGGTTGTGCGAGGATGCACAGTGCTTCTACCTATGCCTCCATCTTGGCCGGAAGTCTACTTTAAAAATATTTATAATCAGATAGCATGCACAATTTTGTACCTGCTTGTTTCATTTAACACATCACAAACATTTTTCCAGCAGCCTTTGTAAACGTCATTTAAGAAGCTAGATGGTATTCCACTCTGTAGATTCACCATTGTTTCCCTAATCCATTTTATCGCCTGATATTTAGGCAAGTTCCTGTCCTCTGTCATTCTAAATGCAAAACTCAACTGTGAGCAGAAAACATTTTTAACATATAGGATTGTTTCCTGAAATGAAATGTCCAGAAATGGTCTCTCTGTGTACAAAGGGAAGAGCATCAAAGCTTCCAGGGCATTTGTCAGTGGCTTTGGAAGGGTTTGATCATCTTACGCCCAACCAGCTGTGCTCAGAGAGGCCTGGCTCATGGTACCCTTGCACTAGGGACTTTGTTACTTGGAGAATGTTTGCTAGTTTGATATGTGAGAAGTAGTGTGCTGTTGTTTGGATTTTTAGCTATTTGGTTGCCAGTGAAGTTGAACGTTTCCTCATATTTTTGTTTATCAGTTTTATTTCCTCTTTTATGTATAGGCACTTTGTGTTCTTTCCCATTTTATGTCTATTTCCCCCATATCTCTCTTCTTTTCCACTCCATACTGATAGGATTTTGGCTCATCCAGCAATTTTTTTCCAGGGCTACTTTAGCCCATTTAACTTGTCTTCCTTTACTCTGGACCACAGTGACTGAGCAGTCATTTTTGTACTGTCATACAGAAATAACAGACACTCACTTTAAAACAGAAAGCATGTGACATTTTTCTTCAGCTTTTTCTCTCATCTTCTCCTCAAAGACAGAAGTTGAGCTTCTTTTGGGAAGAATGTTCTATAAAGTAATGAAGTGCAGTCCTGGCTGGTGTGGCTCAGTGAACCGAGCACCAGCCTGTGGACCTGAAGTTTGCCGGTCAGATTCCACATCAGGGCACATGCGTGGGTTGGGGGCCAGGTCCTGGGCCGGGGGCATGAGAGAGGCAACCGATCCCTGTTTCTCTCTCACATTATGTTTCTTTCCCACTCTTTCTCTCTCCTTTCCCCTCTCTCTAAAAAGAAGTAAATAAAAGAAGTAAATAAAGTCTTTTTAAAAAAGTAATGAAGTTCTCTTGGAGACATTTTTAGTAAGAGACACAATAATGGCAGGGCCTTGGAAATTAATTCTGACATTCCCATGAGACACCTGAAGTCTAAAAGAAAAAAGCAGAATTACTCTCATCCTTCCAAAAGCTGGGGTGAGGGCCAAAAAACACTTCTGCACCACAGATTTTCCTTAGGCTTTTGTGGCTCAGCTTGTGGCTGTAAAACACTATTCATCGCCTCAGGTTATGGCTTTTTCTCTTGTCCTATTTACTGACTGTCTGAGGAGTCACTGCCAGAAGTTGTTACCGGTGATTATCACTTTGGAGGAACAAAGCTGGTGTTGCTCACACCTGAGGAAGATTAGTCAGTGTGCCTCAACAACCTTTATTAGTGAGTTGTTGCATTTCTAGCTGCAGGGATGCCACCGTCTCCGCACTTCAGGAGAGGAGAATGAGAGAGCATAATGGTAGCTACAAAAAGAAAACTCTGTTGTCCCAGACCAGTCTTCCCAAAATAATAGACCCCGTAAAGCAGCAGGACCTTGCCAACCAATATGGCACAGACCAGCACACAGACCCACATTAAGGCCTTACCTTCTTATGTGCTTTATATGTGGCAGGTGTCATATTTTTGCAAATAGGTGAAGGTCACTGGTTCACTGGGGTTCTTGGTGCCTTAAGCTTAAAGAGTAAACTTTCTATATTTGGAGTTTTGCTTATTCACATGTTTATTGAATCTCAGGGGCCAGCAAACTACAGCCTGCAGGTCAAGTTTGACCTGCCACCTGTTTTTCATGGCCGGGGAGCAAAGAAAGGATTTTATATTTTTATATAATGGTGGAAAGTATGAAAAGCAGAATAATATTTTGTGACACATAAAAATTATATGAAATTCAAATTTTAGTGTCCACAAATAAAGAACACAGCCAAGCTCATCATTTATGTATGTCTCTGGTGCTTTTCTGCTACAATGGCAGAGTTGAGTGGTTATAATGGAAACGGTAAGACTCACTGAACCTGAAATATTTACTCGCTGGCCCTTTACAGAAAAGGCTTTGGGCCTCTGTTCTGGACACTGGAAATACAATTATAAGTAAGGTAGACATAATCCTTGCATTCTTAGAGCTTATATCCATATATAATAGTACTTTAAACATGTTCCTATCGGGACTCACCCTATATCCTGGCTTTGAAAACATTAGGTACTAACCAACTGAGCTAGCCTAACATCATTTTAGCCAATATTGGTACAATATTATGGAATCTGATTATTTTTTCATCAAATCAAATCAAATCTACTAAGTAACTGTGTTAGACTGCAAAGGTCTCTGCATTTAAGACATTAAACTAGTTGGCAAGCAAAATTTATTTTTAAATGAAAAAGGATAATAATGACACACATAGTAGCTGCTTTTAACTTTTCAAAAGACTTTTATTTGTGCTAGTGTACATGCTGCAGACTTCATGTGCTAAGAATTCAGGATGGAAAGCTCAGTTTGGACTGATAGAGGCTGAGTAGACTTGCCAAAGGAAGTATTGCCCTAAAATGGTCTTGCCTTCCTCCTTCAATCCCAGGGGCCTAACAAGTTGTATCCTATGGACAAAAGGTCAAGAAACTGCCTTTAGGACTCTTCCCTGTAGCCAATGTTTTGGCAGAATTTCTGCTCTTATCCTTATAAACAGATAGCTTCTCTTTGGCTGGTGAAGCAAAGACCAGACTTGGAAGCTTCTCGTTCAGCTTGTAAGGTGGGGATCTTCTCTCCACTAAATGAGGAATCAGTGCAAGCAAGGCTTGAAGGGGCATTAATAGGAAAATTGGGTAGGCTGCTGGAAACTTTAATTTTTTAAATGTAAGGAAGTTGGAAAGTCTGAGTCCTTTAACTAACTTCCCAGCACTTCCTAGAACACCAAAGGACTACATCTTTTACTCTACTGTGAATGATTTTCATACCTGTCTAACCTATGGTGTTCAATAAATGGAACAATAAAAGAATGTGTGAAAGAATGAAGAAAGTCAAGGTACACCCAAACATTAATCAGAAGCTTAGAGCATGGTGTAGTCTCAGGAATAGGAATTTATGGGTGTTCATTCATTTGCACATTTGGCACTTATTGAGCTCCTACTATGTGCCAGACACTGAAACACATTTTATTTTAATGACTAATACTGAAAATCTCTTTGAAATGTCAGTGTCTGATTTTTCATTTTAAAAAGTACAATCAGGGGACTGTCTAGTATTGAACCTTGAAGACCATGGAGGATCTTTTTGACCTCGTGGTTATGGTTCTGGCTAGCATCATAGAAAATAAAGTTACTGTAGTGTATAAGAAGGCACACTCTGGAGTCAAGCTGCCTGCATTTGAATCCAGGCTTTACCACGTTTTAAATATGTAACATTGGATAAATTTTGCCTCAATTTCTCCATCTGTAAAACAGAGGATAATACCCACCCTATAGGGCTGTTTTGAAGGTTAAATAATCAAACTACTTTGGTGTGAAGGAAGCCCTCAAGGTGAATAGTAACTGCTTTTGTTACTATATAGCACTGCACCTAGAAAAAATGTCAAAGTTTGGATTGAATACAGGGTGGGCAAAAGTAGGTTTATAGTTGTGAGTACATGAGACACAGTTTATTCTTATATTATCATTTATTAATTATTATACTACTTATTATTATTATTATTAACCTACTTTCTCTTGTCCCTATATATTGAGACTTGAGGTTCTGTTTCAGTGCTATTTATAGTATGCATAATGGAAAGAACATAGCCTCCTTACTTGTAGTTTAACTTCTTTGACTGTGTCCTTGCCTGAAAAAGGAGATAGCAATATTGATCGATGGGGCTCTTAGGAGGATCATATGTACGGATGTGTCTGGAATTTAGTGGGCTCTCAAAAAATATTACTTTCTTTCTGACTAAGTCAAATATGAGGAAGTAATTCCCTTTAATTAAAAGTGTTGATGAGTTGGGTTCTAGTTAATTGAAGTGTAATATGTAAATCAATTTAATCGTGGACCTGCTGCGCCAGATAAACACCCAGCACCTGGTACGGTTTGGTTGAGCACCTTTATTTGTTTGATTTTGAAACTCTTTCCCCTTATGTAGCTTCTTAACATTATGGATTTCTTAAGTCAGGCTCTAAGCAGTTTGCATTTCAGTTGAAAGAAGGATTTTCAAAAGATTTTTAGCACATTTTAATTGTTAAACTTAATAGGATAGGTTTAAACTAATCCAAGTCAGTTGCAGACAATGGAACAATGGGCTGGTACCTCCTCACTCTTTGTTTATTTTTTAAATAAAAGGAGAAAAATGGGAAGTGCTCCAAACTGAGTCACAGGCAGTGGTGAGGATTAAATGAGTAAACATCCCAGTCTTCAGAGAGACAGATTCCAGGTGGGAACTAGAGAACCTTCAGCAGTTGCCTTCTACCATTTCTTTCCCTTTTTGGGATGTCTTCTTAGCATGGCATGAGAGAAGAAAACAGAGAGACATGTTCATTATGACGAAGTCATGTTGAAATACAGGTGGGACAGAATTGTGTGAGTTGAGTAAAGTGCAAGTAAAGAATGCACTGAAATAAGAATGAGTAATGGAGGCTAAAGGGAGATCGTAGAATTCTGTCCAATAATTTCATAGAATTATACTGGTTGGTTCATGCAGACACTGGCCCGCAGTGTCCGTCACATTATGGATGAAATGAGACATTCACACGGACTACCGAGTCCGGTGGAGAAAAAGGGACGACAGCATGGCTTTTCTCTCAAGGGGAGCAAAAGCCGTGGCCTCCGCCATGACAGGCCTTTATTTCTATCTCTGGGCACATTATATGATGGTCCTCATTTACTATGCATGGTTCATCGGTTCATCACTTTAGGAGGTTACCTTTTACAGAAAACAAAGGAGCCAATGCTTCTAATCACATCACAGAAGAGGGATATTTGCAAATGAAAAGGCAAAAGTGGTTGAACCAGTTACACTCATCCTTGGAAGGTTTAGCATGGATTTTAGGAAGTTACTTTGCAGTAAATGTCCTCAATTCAGGGTGAGGGAGTTTTAGCAAAAAACTCAAAAGCAGTCTAGGTACAATGCAGGCCTGATTCCCCACAGGAGAACCTATCTGTGGGCGTGGGTCCTGTGCATCTCCAAGTGGGAGCTGGGCCCACACCACACAAAACAGTCTCACGCAGAACGGTCTCCTACAGAACAGTTGTATCTTATTACCTTATTTTGATAATTATTATCACTTCATGGCCCTCATCTTTAAACAGTGATCTCAGTCATGACCTTGGGCTGGATAATTGTGGTGGGGGCCTGTCCTGCATATCCTGCAGGCTGTTGAGCAGCATCCCTGCCACCTACTCACTAGAAGCCAATATCAACTACTCCCCCGCCCTGCCAATGATAATCCAAAATGCTTTGAAAAGATTTGATTCAACTGATTTATGGGCCCTTGAGTCTCCAAAATCCTTCTTAGGCTGTGCTCATTGGAAGGTCACTCCTCATGATAACTTTGGATCTCTCCAGCACTGACTGGCAGCTAAATAGAAACATTAAAGCAGGCAAGGCAAATTCCCACGATGGCAGGCTGCAATGCTGACATCATTTTTTAAGGTAATGTGCATTTTGTCTCCAGTGGTCCTTGCTCTTCCTAAGTGAGTAGTATATGGAAATGTGACAACTCAATTCTGTTTGTGGAGACTTTATTTACATTCTGACAATAACCTGGGAGAAAGTCATGCTTAGTTGAATTATTAAAATAAAGCCTGTAGGCTATCCTTTTAAAAGAGCACCGAAAATTATTATTTTAATATAGGCATAACCACAAAAGGAGGTGGAGAATCCCACAATAGGGGGCGGTGACTTTCCAAGTGTCATTTTAGGAAAACTGAAGGTGTTGCAAGATAAAAACATTGACTTCTCAGTTACAGGCTTAATGTTATTAACTCAAATGTCACATTTATGCCATTAGTGGCAGTGTGCATACAATTTAAATATTTTAGCCTTTATTATACTACTGGATCTACATTACCTACCTTCAAGGGTCCCTTTCATAAGGGATGAGGAATGGGAACAATCAGCTACTTCATGCAAAGGCTGATCAGCAGACTGGGTTTCCCAGCACTGCAAGACAGACCACGACATGGAATGCTTTGGAGCCCCTTGGAACATGGCAGGGTCGGGACAGAGAATGATTGCGGGGGGGGCGGGGCGGGTGTTCAGGGCAGAGAGAGAACCAAGGCTTTTTCTCTTTTTGAAAAAGAGATACCCCATCTTTGTTCCAAGGGAGAATGAAATATCCATTAAGACTAGTGACACTGGGAATTTTGTTTCAGCTTGGCTCCTTTTGTTGTAACTCCAGGGCAAAGCAGAGGAATCCGGGGTGACAAGGTTTCAAGCCAAGATGTGAAAGAAAAAATTCCTTCCAAGGATTTCTTTTATTGTCTCCTCAAGAATAAATATTTATAGAGAAAGTTCAAGTGAAGGCTTTTACAATGGTCATGGCTTTAGACTAAGTCTTTGAAAGGGTCCATGTATAACTATGCTTAAATGAAGGGTGATCCAATTAGACTTTCCAGGGAAGACCAAGGAACCTCAAGATAATTTCCTGTCTAAAATATAATTATGTTCTCAAGTGGAATAGGAATACCACTCTGAATTATCCTAGATCCATAAACTGCCGCAAAAACATACAGCCAAATTGGATTCTACTTTAAGTAATTAAGTTACTTCCCTTCACAGGATCTGTAATTTGTCTTCAGCAAATGTGATTTGCCTCTGAAAGGTAAGACATTGCATTTTTTCCTCCAAAATGGATTTTCTATGCCAGAAACAATTACAAAAGTAGACCAAATATTCCTTAATTATATCCTGGTTATTATCTTTGAGTGCATGCCTGGAGTGCTGTTTGTACTCCAAGTGAGATGGGTATGGCCACTGTAGTTTAGAAATTCTCTTTAATTTAAATGGGGATGGGAGCTGAAATTTACTCAAGGGCCTGGTGCTTGCACAATGATAGTGCAAATAGCTATGGGTGATGTTACACAAGACTCCAAAATCTTGTGTAAAATATGAGCAATGGGAAGCTTGCTTCAGTTAACCTTTCTTCTGAGCTCTGAAAGCATCAATTTGATTTTTATCTGCTTGGTTGAACACTTGAGGTGGTAGGTGTTGCAATAGATTTAAGTGCTATTTGCATAAATGTATTGTAAGAGGGGTATTTTTGGCATGGTTAATTTTATAAAGAAAACATTCACTTTTGGCTTATTTTCAATAACAGTTCAGTTGACTTATCACCAGGTGTTCTGGATGATAATAGTGGGTAATGGTTAAGAGCAAGGGCTGGAATGATAAATGGAATTAGTTCTTGGTATGACCCTTTGAAAAGTGCAGTTATGGGAAGTCTCTGAACCTCAGGTTCCCATGTCTGGGAAAAGGGAGCGATGTTCTCTGCAGAGGATTAGATGAGTTCACAGCAAGCATTCAGTGCCTGGCCTGGCACAGACCTGGGCTACACCTGGGCTAGACCTAGGAATAGTAGTCATAACATCTAACATGGTATTGTAAACCTTCTTTACGCACATTTACCCTTCAGAAAGATTATCTTTTGTAGGAATTAGGTACTGGCCAGATATTTCTAAATTTCTCTGCATTAAAAGTGGTTAAGACTTGAGATTTTGAACTTATTTTACCTGGTTTGAAATATTGGCTGTGCTACTTACCAAATGCCTTTGACGTAGTCACCACAGCTTTCTGTGCTTTGGTTTCCTGCTCCCCAATATGCAAGTAATAGCAGAACCAGAGCCTATCGTAGGAGTTGTGACGAGGGTTAAGTAAAATATTACAACTACTACACCGAGGACAAGACCTGACATACCATAAATGTATCTTTTATTGTTATTTTTGACTTCTGCCAGCTAAAGGAATGTCAAAAGAAAACAGAACAATATGTTTTTCAGGTACTTTTATTAACAACTTAATACAAGACTGTACATTGTATGTGCTGAAACCAACCCACTCCTGAAAAATAAAAAACCAGCATTTCTCTATAGCTTTTGGTTCTAAGTGCCATCTTCTCTAGCAACAATCACACAGTGTAACCAAACAGTTTAAGAACAGGAAAAGAAAATGTTCCACTGGAATGGAGAGATTATTTATACAGAAACAGCTGAGGATCATTTCTAGCTTAAGTGATTCACTACACATCCTGGAATGCTCAGTGCTCTTTTCTACAGTCCTACACAGACACACAGCAATGAAGAACGTGGCCACAGTTCTTGCCCAGACACTCATCGACATGAAACAAAAAAATATTTATATAAATAAGTCACAAACACTAAACACAAGGAAAAAATCCAACAGTCAATAAAAACTGTACAGTATTGGTCAGTCTTTTATAGCTGAAAAAATGTGTAACTTAAAAAAAAAGTTCTTTAATGTATAAAAGTCTTTTATATCAGTGTTAGCTGGAGTGAAAACTTGAAGACTCGGACTCAGTTGAAACAGAAGAATGTCCACCCCGCTTTCCTTTAGAGAGGATCTTGAGACTGGACCCTCTGCTCACAGAGGTGAGTGCATGCTGGGCAGAGGTTTTAAATTTGGCTCCAAGGAAGGCATAGAGGATAGGATTCAGGCAACAGTGAAAAAAGGCCAGGGCTTCGGTGACTGAAATCCACTTGTGCACAGTCTTCTCAAACTCACATCCTTGCTTGATGATTTCTAGGAGGATGAAGGAGTCGATGCTGAGCCCAATGTAGTAGGGGAGCCAGCAGGCAAAGAAAGTCAGGATGAGGATAACTGTGGTCTTGAGGGCCTTGCGCTTCTGGTACCCCTTGGAGTGGGACAGCTTAGAGATAATAATGCAATAGCAGGACAGGATGACAATACCGGGCAGGATAAGGCCAACCATGATATGCTGAAAGTGGAACACCACCCTCCACAAGTCATTGGGGTAGAAGCGGTCACACTCGTACCTGCCATCCCCTGACGCCACGTTGGCAAAGATGAAATCAGGAATAGCCAACAGGAAAGCGGGTATCCAGACGCCAACGTAGACCACCTTTTCAGCCAACAGCTTTCGTGGCCTGTGACTGTTGGTGGCGTGGACGATGGCCAGGTACCGGTCCAGACTGATGAAAGCCAGGATGAGGACACTGCTATAGAGGTTGACTGTATAGATGACATGGACAGCCTTGCACAGAAATTTCCCAAAGTACCAGTCTGCCACAGCGTCAACTGCCCAGAAGGGAAGTGTGAGGACAAAGAGGAGGTCCGCCACTGACAGGTGCAGTCTGTACTTGTCTGTCATGCTTCTCAGTTTCTTCTGGTAACCCATGACGAGGATGACCAATCCATTGCCCACTATGCCAGTCAAGAAGATGATGGAGTAGATAGTGGGCAGGAAGATCCGGTTGAAATGGGCACTTTCCTCCCTGAAGCAGGGTTCCTTCATGGAGTCATAGTCGCCTGAGCCCATGTCCTCCTCTGTGTAGTTTTCTGATGTGTATATCTGCAGAAGCGACAAGGGAATAGACATTCACTTTCAAGTTCAGCAGGCATTCCCCTAGTTAAAAAAAATATTTCTGCTCTTTTAAGAAAGCAATTGTTACAACTCAGCCCAGCCTTCTTCAGGAAATTCTGCTCCTACTTAAGTACTTATCTTTCCCCCATGTCCTTTTATTGAAGGAAATAAAACTTGTGCTGCAGCGGCAATGGTACCTCAAAGCATGACAAGGTAAGCCAATGGGGCTGACTTCACAAGCCACAATGCTGGCCAGGGGTCCTACCAGAGTGAGAACCAAAACCACAACGATAGCAGGAGGTAGCAAACATCCCTTGCACCCAATGCAAGCATTTCCATGATTGGCCATGCATTATTCTAGAATCCTATAACCCTCCCTCCCAATCTTCCCCTATAGTCACTTCATTATCTCCGTCTTTAGTAGAGTCAATTACAAAATTTGTGGTTTAGAAGAAAAGGGCGCGGAGATTGCAAAGGTTTGAAAGTCGCATTTTTGCTAACTCCTCTGCCACGCCCACTAGAGGTAAGAAAAAAACCTTGGGAGGAAAAAATCAAAACAAAACAGAGGCCACTCCTAGTAAGCTCAGAGGTGGTGGGGGGCGCATCAGGGTTAGGTCTGAGAAGCTATGGTTAACTTTCTGCTTGAAGATTTGCCAGGGCACGGAGCAGGGGAGGAAGGAGCGTGGTGGTGGGGAGGAGATCCCAAAGACTCTTGTTCTAAAGCACAAAACTCTGTTTATCCCACGTTTGTCGGTTATCTAAACACAAACCATTCTGTCTCTTAAAGCAACAGGTACTAGTGAAGGAGAATGCTGCCTTAAAGCAAAGGGTGGGGATGTCAGAAGTGAGTATACCCTCTGTTGTCCCCCAGCTGGCGCTCCTCCGGGGCATGCCTCTTTAACCATACACACATTTATCATTTGGCGCTTTAGGGTCGTTAGAGAACCCAGTATTTTCCTGGGAGGGGAAAGTCACGGGGTCTGCACCCGTGGTTCTAACCTGAAGTTTCATTTCCTCACTCTCCCGGGTCGCTTTCCACTGCACCACTGATCCAGTTAATGAAGTCGGAGGTCTCCAGGCCGAGGGCGCACTGGGGGCCAGGTGGTCTGCCTACGAGAGTACCGCAGCTGCCCACCGCCCCCGCGTTCAACGCCTGCGGTCAGTGGATCCCAGGGTTTTGCCCCGTCTTGCGCCAGGCTCAGTCCGACTGGGTGCAAGGGAGAGATTGGGCGGCTCCCCGGCTAGCGCCTTTGAATCGCGCGCCGTTGGGGGAAACGAAAAGCCTTCCAAGTAAGGGTTTTTTCAAAAGCCTCCAGGAAACCACTGACGGTTAAACGGCGCAATCGGACTCCGTGAGAGCCAAACGATCTTCCCACTGGCACCTGCCCGTCTGCACGTCTGCACCTTGGCGACCCGCAGCCCAGGTGTCCTCCTAGACCCTCGCTCCACCCTCCCGTCCCTGCTCTGCAGACCTCGGGGTGGGGTTCTGCAGCGCAGGGACTGCTTGTAGTCCTTCGACCTCTGCACTATTCCAAATTTCCAAACCTCAGGGCCCACTCGAGGTCTCTCCCTCAATCCCAAGGCTTACGGACTGCTCCCCGCCTTCCCCCAGCTGCGGCCAATACTCAGACCACCGAGGCAAGCCGTACGGTGGGTCCGCCCGCCTTTCCCTCCCTCCGCTCACTATGCACCGGCACTGGCACAGATCTTTGGGCCGTCCAGTTCAGAGAACACGCGCTCAACGGCAAGAGTGGTTCCCAGGTGCCTTTGCCCGAAGTTAATCCCGGGCGCAGCTCCCCTCCCTGGGAACTCAGTCCAGTGGCGCGGCACTCCACCTCTAAATTCAGATCTCACGTAATTTGCACCGAACTAACCCCGCTCCCCCGATGAAGAGATCCATGTGGTCGGAGTCCCGGTCTAGCACGCACACCTTCTTGCACTTGTGCACAGAATATTATGTTTGCAAACAGCGTGCAAGCCGGGCGCACGCCGCAGGGCTCCAGGGTCAGACACAGGCAGCAACCAAAACAGTTCTTCCAAACTTTTCTCCTTTGCTTACAGAGAAAATGATTCCAATCCTACCCAATAACCCCAAGTAGCCAAGCGCACGAACACTCCTTTCCATGCCCGTTCTCCCAGACACCAGCACCTCCAATGTGCCGGACGCTTCTGCCCGCTCCGAGAAAGGATGCGCTCCAAGTTCATGTGTTTGTACATTCAAAAAAAAGCAGGTTTAAATTGGACTTACATGGAACCCGTCTATGGTAACCGCTTGCTCTCCAGCCATAGTGGCTACCGGAGCACCCAACTTCTTGTGACCACTTCGTTACCTGTCGCCGCAACCAACGGACTGAAGTTTCTGGCCGAAGCTGGACTTATATAAAGACACTCGTGGCGGGCGGCGCATGCGCCGCGCGGGTGGGCGGGAGGGCCGGGCGGTGAGGAGGAAGGAGGGGTAGGGGTGGGGAAAGAGGGGTAGCTAAGCCCAAGAGTGGCAAGGGTGGGGCAAGGGGTACGAATTCGCGCGGCCCCGTGAGGATAAGCTTTGGAAACCCCTGATCTGGTGCTGTTTACTGGCTGTCACCTTGTGAGTCCAGTTGCGGAGGGCATCCCAGAGGCATCCCCAACTTGAGAAAGCGTGATGGGCCTGGAGGGATGTGGGAAGCGCGGGCGTCCCTGTGTGGCTCATCCATTTTTGCTCACGTGGATGGTATTCCAGTCCCGGGAATGCTACAAACAGAGACACTGAGGCCCAGAGAGGAGAAGGGGCTTGCCAGAGTTATCCAACCAGCAGGCGGCAATGCTGCTAGTGGGTCCAGCATCTGACTCCATTCCTTCCTCTTACAGCAGCTGCAGATCATTCAGAAAATGAGTGCAGATCCTTTTTTCAGAGTACAACTGTATATAACTGTACATCTACACTCACAACAACAGTACCAGGGTCAGGTTTAGACAGTCAGGAAACACTTTCAGAAGAAAGGATGATTTGGCGTAATTTTGGAGGGAGCCTGCGACCTGTTTGTCAAGAGAAGTACTAGTTTTTGTAAGAGATCACAAGGCCCCCATGCGGAGGAAACTTGAAGCAGTCTCTCAGAGATGAAATGCCGGAGCTGGACCGGGATTCCTAGCTGGGCTGGAACTCGGATCTTCGGACTCCGCATTAGACTTCTTCCACGGCTCTATGCATAGGGCAAGCGTTGGCAGAGCTGGGTGGGGTGGAATGGAGATCGGGGCTGGACGTTTAAAGGAGTCCCAGACGGGCTGGTGTTTGCAACGCGCGCCCAGACAGTCCTTCCCAGCCTCTCACCACTTCCCGCCCGCGCGGAGCCCGGGTGGGGCCGGAGAGGGAGCGAGAGGCGGGGCCGAGAAGTGGTGCGGCTGCCGGGGCTGTGACCGCAAGAGTCCCAGGAGTCGTGCGCCGACTGAGGTGCGAGCGGTAACCTGTGAGTGGCGATTGTTCTCCATGCAGACTCCAGACCCCTCACCCTGGGACGGTCCCCAAGAAGAGTGGGCTGGATTCTAAACGCTTCTACCCCCCTCACCTTTTTCTTCCACATAAAACCCGGGAACCTTTTCTCTACAGAACATCCCCCTCCCCCTTTTATCTGGGTCCCCTCTACAGTGTTTGTCGGTAAAGGTCCTCCTCTACTGAAGGCTGATTAAGTTGGGGTGAGGAGGTGCGACTCTAGAAGCTGCCAGTTTAGGACTGCAATGACACCAAAATCAACCGTAGTAAATATTACATTATGTAGATTTTTTAAAACGTTAAAAAAGCACTTTTATTTAATCATTAATGAAAGTCAGCGTTTTCACATTTTCATAAACCAGGTAGGACAAGCATTTTATTCGTTGAAGGGCCATAATTTCAGACGGATTCCATGACTTGCTTTTCATGAGGCTCGGTAGCGGCAGAATCAGAATTTTGACCCAGTATGTGGGCTGCATTGTACCTCAAACTCTTCTCTTCACAGTGACTGAAATCTGAAAGGCTGAATCTCCCAAGCCCGCCTAAAAGGGGAGAGAGGATGAATCCAGGGTAAATGATTTGCACAATAAATATTTTATTGTTTGTAGGCAAAAGAAACCTCCTTCCTTTATCAGAAGACTACCTTTTAAAAGGAAGCAGATAATTAAGAGAACAATGAAATGCTATTTGGTGAGTATCAAATTAGGTTAAAAAATTTTCAAAGAGATTTGATAAGACCAGCTGTCTCTCCCTGTGGCTGGTGGGAATGTGGATTCAGACATTCTCCCTGGAAAGCACTTTGTATTCAGCAGGAACCTTAGAACAGTAATTCCACCTATAGAAACTTATCCAAAGGAAACTGAATTTATGCTACAAAGGTATTCATGAAAACATTATTTATAATCGTGAAATGCCTGAACAGCCCTAATGTCCACTGTCAGTGGAATAGTTGAGAAGATTTTGGCACATCTGTATGTGGAATTCCATGTGGCCATTTCAAATGATGTTTGTTAAAAAGAATTTTAAATGACATGGGGGAAATGTTTGTGAAACAGATGCAAAAAGCAGAATTCAGAACTGTGCATATAGTGGAATCTGTCGTGTTAAAATGTATGAGGAAAAGATTATGGAAAACCAAAATGTCTATAGGAGTTTTCATTGGGTGCAAAATTATATTTGGATTTTACTTTCTTCCTTGCATTTTCTGTGCTTTCCAAATTTTCTATAGTAGACATGAAATATTTTCATGTTCAGTAAAAGTCAATAAATAAGTAAGTTATAAAGAAAATAGAATGCCTCCCTTCTCCTACCTTTCTATTTCCTAAAGTATTTACTAGATTATGATGGCATTTTCCACAGTAGTCCTCTCTTCCTCTTCCCAAGGAATGGTCTTCCTTTATTTTCCCCTGGGCCAGTCCCGCCTCAACGTTCTCAAATACGCTATGATGTTGCTGAAAACAAAACAAAAGAAACCTCAAACATTTATCTAGTGTTTGTAGCCCACATCATCCTCAACAACTCTGCAAGGCACGTACCACCTCTGCACCATGGGTAGGAAAACTGAAGTCCAGAGAGAGAGTGAGCAGCTTGTCTGTGATCATACAGTGAGGATTTGCACCTGGCTTGTCTTCTTTCTCTGACCACTGCGATTCACCCTCTGAAAGGTCATTTGATTCTACTTGCATGCTACTTTGAGTGGCATCTCTGGTGATGTTATTCATTTTTTTTTTAAAAATGAATGTATGCCTTTTCTCCTCTTCCCCGAATAGCCTAGGTTCCTTAAAGTGAATGCTCAGATTTCCAGGGTGCATCTAGCCCACTGATGAACAAATAATGGGCTTTCTAATCCTTTACTGAACATTTATGTAATGAATTAATGGCTTTCCTGTGTGGCTTTGGCAACTGAGCTAGGATTAGGGGCTGTCAAGGCTTTGGCAGTGTCCCCAAGTTCTCACACTGGCTTTAGCCCAGGGAATTACTAGCCGTGGCCATAGTTTGGAGGGGATGGTTACAAATCCAGTGACACAGCGGCAAGCAATCTGCCACCTCCTGTTGCTCGCTCCGCAGCTGGTTGATTTGTGTGTGTGAACGTGTGTGCATCTGTGTGTGCATGACAGAGAGTGGTACTCTGTCCCCAGATAGGCTCGAAGCCAGTTCAGGAGAATGCTTAGGGACAGACCTTCCCCCAATGGTAGATGGCAGGTGGTGGTGGCATTAAAGGCCTTCTGAATGCACCCAGTCCCTCTGTCCCCTCCCTTCTCTCGTAAAAGAAAAATACCTATTTTTGTCTCTGAAAGAAGAGGAAAAAACCTTCCTTAATGGCAGTAAGGGACACTCAAAGGGACAAAGTTAATATATTCCCAAGTGATAAAAAAGGAGGCTATTTCCCAAGGGGCATGTAATTGTAGCAAAGAACTACAAATCTCAAAGAGATAATGCTATCAAGTGTCTACTATTTCTTTTTTTAAGATTTTATTTATTTATTTTAGAGAGATGGGAAGGGAAGGAGAAAGAGAGGGAGAGAAACATCAATGTGCAAGAGATACATTGATTGGCTACCTCTGCCACACCCCTAACTGGAGGCTTGGCTAGCAACCCACGCATGTGCTCTGACAGGGAATTGAACCTGTGATGTTTTTGTTCACAAGCTAGCGCTCAATCCACTGAGCCACACCAGCCAGGGCCAAATGTCAACTATTTCCAAGCTGGTGTTAAGTGGGAGAAATGGTGCTTCACCCCACTGTACCCAACTCCACTCCTCCTTCCTCAGCTACTTCTGTCTCCAACAATGACAAGTGAAAATGACTGGAAAGTAAACTTAAACCTTTTTTCTTGCAGCTATATACCAAGTTTGGAAAATCATTATTGTTTTTCTGGGTATATAAATCTGCCATATCTTGAACTTCTAAAATATCTGACTATTAAAATGAGATTATTTGTGATAAGTGTAGCAGTCAACAAAATTTCCTATACAGAGAGAAAAACTAACTGGTAAACACATACAGCCAATTTAGAGTCACCCTGGTAAGTCAATTTTAAGAAAGTAGCCATTTAATTAACAATGCAGTTATCATTACTTGACTAATTCCACTGCCCAAAAGATGCATTTCCCCCAAAGTTTGGTGTGCTCATGTGGTAGGTGTGGTGTGGTTTTACGGATCTGATGAAGAACAACAACAAACTCAATGCTGTTGCTTCAGAAATTATGGTGTCAAGCTGGAAAAAAGGGCATGACTTTAGGAAATAATTGAGTGAGAAAACTGTTATTCATGGAAGAGGCTTGTCATTGTTTTCCTTAAACTAGTGATTTATTGGCAGTGACCTCAAGCAGCTATATAACAGGAGGAAGTGCCTAGAGCCATGTGGACAGCCTGCTTTATAAAGAGAACTATGCATCCCTGGCAGAGTCCGAGTGCTCTCAGAAATGTGGTGACCTGAGATTTTGCTGACATCATTCTACCAAGAGTTTTACATTCGCAGAAGGACAGGGTGGCAATTGTGTGTGTGTGTGTGTGTGTGTGTGTGTGTGTGTGTGTGTAGGTAGAGGAACCCATGGAATAGTGGTCTATCATGAGCAATTTTTAAATCCAAAGCCATGATTTTGCCCTTTGAGCTACTTGTAGGTCTAAGATACAAATGATAAACTAAAAATCTGAAGATATTGTAAATGAACGAGGCAATAGGGAGTGGTGGGGACTGTGGAGAACTGGAGGGTGCATGCCCTGTCTCTTAAAAGAAAAATATCTATTTTTGTTTCTGAAAGAGGGGTGGGCACCTTCTGTAATGGCAATAGGGAATACTGAAAGGGACAAAGTTAATACATTCCCAAGTAATAAAAAAGGAAGCTATTTCCCAAGGGGCATGTAACTGTAGCACAGAACTACAAATCTCAAAGAGACAATGCTATCAAATGTCAACTATTTCCAAGCTGGTGTTAAGTGAGAGAAATGGTGCTCCACCCCACTGTACATGCCCCAGCCAGGAATCAAACCCTCAACCTTATGGAACAACACTCTTACCAACTGAGCCACACCAGCCAGTGCAACATTACCTATTTTTAAATATAGGCTGATATGTATCTCAGCTGCTGAAATATCTTTCTTGTCAATGGAGAGCTTTGATTAACCAGGCAAACAGCTTTCTCCACCATTACCCACAGAAGTGAGGTAAAGGGAAGTAGGGCCTTAAATAAAGTGTGAAATGTTCTAATTGTGAGGCAGAAGAAAGACATATGTGATGGGGGGAAGGAAAGAAAAGTAATAAAGCTTCTCATATGTGCCTTGAAAGCCCCCTTCTGTAATTACAGGGACTCAGATCCAGGCTCGGAAGAGATCTTTGAACCCATTTGGTCTATTCCAAGGAGTGCCTTCTACAACCACACAGGGTGGTCCCATCTCTGAACACTCCCAGGGATGGCAGACTATTACGCACAAAGGGAGCCCATCCTCTGATGAGCAAACCTGATCACCGGACAGCTCTTTTCCTAGGGGCATGCCTCCCCTATTTTCTATCCACCAGGTCTAACTTAGCTACAACCTCGCTGGATAAGATTCCAAGAAAGGGAGGAAGCCGATGAGAGCCAAAGCCATTCCAAGGCTGAAGCAAAACCTGCCCTGCACCAGATGCTCATTTCTGCAGCCACAGGGATGAGTCTGATGAGAGGCCTCTTCGTTCCATTTGCAAGTTTGAGAGAGGAATCAGGCCAGGTTAGGATTTCTTTTCATAAAGAAAATTATCTCCAAACATGGAAGGTTTGGGGATTAAGTGACTCAAAAGATTCAGTGCTGGACTTTTTAAGACCTCCCAAACCTTTCAGATGTACTCACTATGGAGAGAAAATGTGGGAAAGCAGCAATAAAACGTGGATGCTGGTTATTAAAGAGTGAGGTTTACCCCATCTTTGCTTTGTGTTACATCAGGGGCAACCAGGTTAAAATGAATACTTATAAAATTGTCTGAAGTTCCATGTAAATGGGTCTTTCTTAGCAGGTGCTGATGGCTGCCTGGAGAAAGCATTGTTTCATCATTCAGCCATCCCTCCAACCCCTTCCAATCAAAAGCTCAGGGAATGTCTACGATCCCTGTGAATTGGGGATGGCTCTATGTGGGAGTGGTTTCTTTTTAAACGAAGGAAACAAAACTTTTCGGAGTCCTTAAAAACAGCAAGGTGGTGTGTTTTAGGTTTTCATCCTTGTTCTTCCACTGTGTTATCCCTGTGGTTCATATGTTGTGTCCTCATCCCCTGGGCTGTTTCATTTGGGTCCAGTTTGCTGAGTGCCACCCTCCGTGGCCCTGATTGTCTGTGAGAGCTGGGGTTGGGCAGCCCTGAGAGGGTGCAGCCATCACGTGTCCCAAGTGTATCTCGTTGTCTTTTTGTGGTTCAGGAATTGGCTCCTATGTGGGTGGTGTGTTGCTTGTTTGGGGGTAAAGGAGAATGGCCTCTGCGGCGACACTCGGAGCAACTTGGATGAGCCCTGTCCACACCCAGGTCTCCATTTCCTGTCCAGATTGCCGAGAGCTTTATCTCTGATGATGCGTGGGAAAATGGGAGGGCATTCCAGCTCCATCTTAAAGCTTCTCCCCAAACTGGTTTAAATTAGGCTCCTCAAGACTGGATAGGAGCCTGTGCCCTGGCTGGTGTGGCTCAGTTGGTTGGAGTGTCACCCCATACACCAGAATGCTGTGGCTTCCATCCCAGTCAGGGCACATACCTAGGCTGCAGGTTGGATCCCTGGTCGGGGCACGTATGGGAGCAACCAATCAATGTTTCTCTCTCATATTGATGTTTCTCTTTCTCTCTCCCTCCCTTTCTCTCTAAAATCAATAAACATATTTAAGTATTAAAAATAAATAAATTGTCAATTTGCCAGGCTAAAAAAAAAACACCCTCCCTCCTTCAACTGAAGCTCCTCCCTCAGTCCACCAACCACCATCCCCCAGACTCACCTCATAATCAACCACTCCAGAAACCCACATTCTCAGTTATTTGATATTCCAGCAGCTCCTTTCTATCTTCTGTGTCATTTGCCTGCCCTGTGCCTCAGCCTGAGTTTTATAAAGGGGAAGGCTCTCTTGGGCACTGCCATAAATTTTTATCTAGGCTCCTGTTTGAGGTCAGGTGCTGAGGGTCACTAGACCGGCTTTCTGGTACCTGGTAGACAAAGACCATCTCCACTCTTTTATGCTAAACATAAACATTTAATTCATAAGCCCCATGAGATATCTCCAGAAATCTTCCTTGAAAGCATGAATATACTAATATCTTTCTTCTGCTCATTCTCTACGATCAAGGGGGTTTTGTTGAACTTTACTTTCTGTAGTTTGCAATGTGAAAATTAGGTTGTTTTCTAAATCTGAAAAAAATACATGATCAAGTATGGTTTTTCAGATGGCATGCTGTATTTTCTCCTGGACAAGTCTGTGCTTTACCACCACCTTGAATCAGAGAGAACTGCTTCAAATGCTCTGATCTTCTGACCGAGATCTCTGCAGTCTCTGGCCCCATGCCTTTGTGTCCCTGTGAACAGAGTGAGCTGTCTTGAATGAATTCAGCCAAAAAGTTGAAAACGGGAGCCTGTGAGACATTCGTAAGAATCAGGAATTGGCAAAAATAAGCCAATACAAGGTCTAAGTCTTGTGTGTCCCCGTGCCCTGCCCCCACTGTCCCACTTTGTTGTACATATAAAGAACTCTCTTCTCCTGAGAACAAGGGAAGTGGGTTTTCACTGTGCAAGCCCTCCGTTTTCTGTGTTGCTGGGGGCAGATGTGTATGTACGTGTATCTGTGTTCCTTTACTGGTCAGAGGCAGTGTCATGGGTCCCCTAAACTCTCTGGCCCTGAGTCTCCTTCCAGAATTTCCACAGAAGCTGAGGCAGTCACAGAATAAGAGGCATGCCTGTCTGGTCATGGGCACCCCTTTTGGAAGGGAAGATTGTGAAGAGCTAAAACAAATTCTGCCCGGAGAACCATACGTGCAAAGACATGGAAGTGGAAAGCTGCAGGCTGTGTCCTGGAAACTGGAATAGATGGGTCTCCTGAGCATGATTTGGCACTCAGGGAGTAATGGAAATGTGAGTGGGCACCAAGTGAGATGACAGTGGAAAACAAGGAGCTTTGCAGACTCTGAGGTGCCAGACAATTTTCAGGGAATTCTATGAATTATTTACCTGGCAGGATCAGTATGAAGATCATACAAAGTAATGTAAAAGGCTACTTTGTAAACTGAAATAACATTAATTAAAAGTTAGTTATTACAAAGATACAATGTTTTCATTAAATCTAGATGAAGTGTGGGAGGAAGGCAAATTTCTACCCATCGTGGTTTCATAAATCACAGGGACTAAGTTCAACCTCAGGCCCTCAGCCCTGTTGTGAGAGGCAGGGGAGATATAATGAGATGATTGCATCTGTCCCTGGGATCAAATCAAGGTTGACATGAAGGCCTGTCACGATGAAAGCAAGTTTCCTTGGACCTTCTCCCCTGCAGATGTGGAACGCTCTCTCTCACACTGCCCATGATCTGACCCACAGCATTTTATTTAGTTTTTTTCATTTCTCTTTGTGACCCATCTTCTCTTCCTTCAGTGGATTCTCTTCCTGGTCTTTCTGGCTCCTTCTGAGCTCATTCTCTTTTACTTCTGAGACCTCTTTCATTCCCTTCCTTCCTTCTTTCCACGAACTATTTTGAGTGCTTAAATTTGCAGAGCCCTGCTAGGCACTGGGATAGATGCTAGATGAAAAGCATAGAGTCCTTGGTCTCAAGACACTTGAGTCCATCATGGGAGATGACATAGGAACATAGATAACTGTAATGTAAGTCAGAGCAAGATGGACAGCATAAGCAAAGCAGAAATGAGGTCTATTAGGGAAGGAGAAAGCCTTTCATACAAGAGATACATATGAAGAATGGTAAGGTTTTGACTTGGAAAAAATTGGGCAGGAAGAAGAACATTCTGATAGAAACGAGGAAGTATGAACAAAAAGTTGGAACCAGAAACAGGGATCAGCCAGCTTGATGGAATACAGGTTGAGGTTCTGTCTGGAGAGGTACATTGAAGCGAAAGCATAGGCTAGGCTGAGAGGTCTGGGCTTTATTCTCTAAAGTAACAGGAAAATTGTGAAGATTTTGAGTTGGAGAATAATATGATCAGAGCTATGCTTTAGAGAAATTAATGTGCATGTGGAATGTAGAATGGGTTGGAAGGAGGAAGCTGAGGTGGAGAGAGCAGACAGAAACCTATTTGAATGTTTCAGGCAGGCGACTGTAAGGTACTGGGCTACCTGGATAGTGGTGGGAATTGCAAGGAGGCTGATGGGTAGGAGAGATCTTGTGGAACTAGCATCTGGTGACTCACTGACATGGGACTGAGGAGGAAGGAGGAGAACAGGGGGACTGGAGTTTCAGGTAGGGTGTGATGACCGGAGGTCAGTGGGGGAGCCTATTTGAGAGGGGATGTGATGCTGTGTAGAGAAAGTCTGAAGACTTACCCTTTTATTGTTTAAAGTTTGGGTGTTGGTTTCTCACCAACACCTGCGTGTGACTTGTGGGCTTTTGTGCATCACAGGGCACCCGATGATATCCTGTTACTGATGTCATTGGGTGACTTCATCTATTCGCACATCTTTAAAAGATAACCATCAAGAGGTGACAAACTTGGCAGACAAAAAAAAAGTAGATTTCAAGATCCTTTCCTTATACTTCTGAGGCCTCTGCCTGGATATGTTTTGGAGTTCATTCTCCAGGCTAGGGCACTTAGGTTAGATCAAAGCAAATCAATATGTGGTACTGAGCACCAATTAGACCTGATTACTGGGCTAACAGCTATAGGATAGGAGGCAGAAGGAAAGAAGTGACTGTCTTCAGAAACTTCAGTAAGAGCTCAAATCAACATCTGTATATAATAACAGTTCAAATACAATTGTCTATAATGTTTATTGTCACAGATCAGATGAATTATGCAGAAAAGAAGAAGTTGATGGTACTCACCCTTCTTAGACATGCAGAATTAGAATCACTGGGTTGGGGCCCAGTCATTCTGAGGAAGGAGGCATTTCAAACCAATATGCTCAGGGTGAGGTTTGCAGAAGCAATGGAATCTGAGCTGAGCCTTACAGGAAGGCCATAGCGCCACAACACCACTGACACTTTGGTTGGGATATCGCATCCATGACACCTGAAGTTAAAATAATTTCTGTGTCCCTTAAAAAAATATATATATACACATATATTTAAATATATATATATAAAATTGACTTTAGAGGGAGAGGAAGAGAGAGGAAGAGAGGGAGGGAGAGAGAAAGAGAAACATCAGTGTGAGACAAAAACATTGATTGGTTGCCTTCCATATGGGATCCAACTGAGGACTGAATACCCACAACCTGGGTATGTATGTGTCCTGACTGGCCAGAGTGAACTGGCCACCTTTTAGTGTATGTGATGAGGCTACAACCAACTGAGCCACACCAGCCTGGGCATAATTTCTGGGATCCTCAACTACAAACATAATTTTTAGCAGAACATTGAAAATAACTTTCATCGTACACTTGTGCTGTTATTTGTAAGTTGTCATTTTAAAGGAAATAGATGTCCTTTGCTTCCAACCTTTTATTCTATTATAACCATTTCTTTGCTGAGTCTCCAGTCTACCTTTGTGTGTCCCACTTTGGTTTTCAGAGTGGCTTAAGGCTGGCCCTGGATATAATTTGCTATAGGAAGTTTATTTTCAGATTTATTTTCTCTCTCCTTCTTGACCTCAGATGACTTTTCTGGCCCTTTGCTTACTCACTGGTGGCTCGTTTCAACACTGTCACAATTCCACAGTTGGGTTCTTGTGGGTATTTAGTGTTTAGGAGCAAGTAAGTACAGGTGCATGGACCACGGGGCTTTGATCTTGACAGGGAGGCACATGCTGGTTTGCAACCTTTGGTCAGGAGACCTCCAGGGAAGGTATTATAAAGAGTCCAGCTACTCGCAAGTCCCAAATCTTACTTCGGGCTAAATAAATAATGCTCTACAACTTTTCAAATGCATGTGGATGCTGTTGTGATTAATAAAATATCACATTTATTTGAAATTGTTTTGAAATTATAGTTTGTTTTGAGTGTGTATATGTTTAAGAATGTTCTTCATTAGCATAAACACTAAAATACAATAAAAAAAGAAAAAAATGTCCTTCATTAACAGACACCAACAGCATGACCAGCTTTCATCTGGTGATTTATGAAACTTTGTGGTTGTTAAAAGTGATCTTGTTTGGCAAAGGAAAGGAAGCCCTGGAGGGAGCATAGTTTTTGTCTGGTCCCCAGAGCCTACGCCTGCTGGGCTGCCAGGGAGAGAGCTTCGGAAATAACAGATGTAGAATGGTACAGAAAGAATATATCTCTGTACACTGATTACTACTCGGCTTGCGGGAGTAAGCTGCCAACCAGGAGCCAACCAAATGAGAGGGCTGTTACTTGGGAGGCAGCTTCCAGGTCCTCTAAACCTACCTCCCACTCTGAGCAGGAATCCGTTATGGAATCTTCTGGAAGGGTTGAACATCTTACTTGGCCCAGGCCCCTCACACAAAGGGAGCTTACCCTTAGGTTAAATTCAGATCCCTGGCCCTCTTCCTCAAGTGTTTCTGATTTGGTAGATCTGGGGTGGGGCCTTTGGCACTGGTATTTTTAAAAAAGGCTCTGGGTGACTCTGACATCAGCCAGAGTGGAGACAGGAGACTGCTACGAAAGGACAAAAATACGCCGTTGCAATGCTTTTTGTTTGTGAAGTGCTCAGTATGCATGAATAATGTCATGGCAAGTCTCATGCAGGCTTAATATTGACGCCCCTTTTCTTATTTCTCACACCCACCCTGGTAGATAGATCCTTATTTCGGAAAAATGTGTGAATTGGGGCCCAAGGAAGTGAAACCAATGTGTGGGCTGGGGAGTGACAGTTGAACCCCAATGTACAAATGAAACCAGGGTGGTCACTGGGTGTGATGAGCACTTGAGGAGGGACAAACAGTTATGATCCGGAACCCATAACTGAGATTTGCAAACTTAAAATTGGCAATAGCTTAATGGTAGGAGGCTGATGCTGCTGAAATCAGGGGAGGGGAAGTGCCCTTTAAGAAGCCGCTGACACACCCAATTCCTTCATCCACCCAGTCTACCTTTAGCAAAGGAACAGAATCAGTTGGTTTAAGAGCTTGGGCTCTGGAGCTAAGAGACAAGGGTTTACTAATTCAGGAGCTTCGGGCAAGGTACTTGATGTTTTAGGGCCCCAGTTTCCTCATCAAAATGAAGGTAATGCAGAGCAGTGGACTCCCTCGTGCTGAGGAGTCCAACCATGAACATCAGCATTTGTGCTGGTCCTGCGCTGGGGATAGCATGTTCTAGAAGTTGATAGAAGCCCATGTCGAGGATGCAGAGGAAGGAGGGGACAAAGGCATCAGAAGCTTGCATTACTTTTTTTGTGAAGGAGTGCAGGACAAGGCCAGCCAGGTGTTTGCATGCTCTTTCTTGCATCCCACAGCAGGTGGGGACTTGCACTGGATCCCCCCAAGGCTGGTGTTGAGTAGAAAGATGGCTGTCACCATTTCTTATGGCTGCTCCAGTGTGTGGGTGACAAAGGGCTGCTTCCAGAGTGTAGCAGCCCACCCCTCATATCTCCTGCCTGGTACCTGAGGAGTGAACATCTCTTTAGGAGAGACTCTTCTTTTGGTCACATGGATCCCAGAGATCCCTGGGACTTGGGTTGTTTGAAATACCACTGAGAAGTTCAAATCTGCTCCCAGATGGGCTCTGAGAGAGGGGTGGCTCACACAGTGAGGCCAATCACATGATGCATCATCATCCACATGGGGCCTTAATACTTTGCACCCAATGACATCTTGGCCTCTGAAACTAAATATCTCTACATGTGTAACCTCCAGGTGACCTTCCCCTGGGGAGCAGCATAACTATCATGCACTTGTCCAGGGCTCTTATTTGAGAGATGAGTTATACTTTTCTACTCAATCTGATTTAGGTTGGAGTGAAATGCCACCAGCAACTGTCCAGGACTGCCTAGCTGCTAGGCATCCACAGATAGACGTCCTCTCTCCCAGCCTCCCATTCTCCTGGATTTTCTTTCAAGTTAACGTCATGCAAAATGGTATAAGTTGATGTTGAAAGTCTGCTGTGTTTAACACAGCATATGGCTGCCTGCAAGGTAGTACCTTCTGCCTTGGATATGAGGGAGGGAGGGGCATATTCTATACTCCTAACCCCATTGTTCTTTATTATTCTTTGTTTCTCCTTCACACCCCCTTCTCGGTCAAATAACTTGGCTCTTTGATTTGGATAACCCTGTGGATGAACCATAAGATAGCAGAAACTAAGTCTTCTCTGTTGATAATTATAGTTCTTCTCAGAACTCCTTTCTTTTTGTAAATGCTTACCAGGTGCTCCCAAGTGCCAGATGATATTTGCGTGTTTGGTAAAAGCATACAGGTATGAAGAGTCAGAACCTACAACTCCCCAAAGGGAAAAGGTTTCTTCGATCGCTGAGACACAGCATTAAATGTTCACCCCGGCTCACAAGCTGAAATGAATCAGTGGTCCTTTCAGAATTCCCTTTAGCTCAGTGTTTCAAAGAAATCTGTGATTGAGATTGAGATTCTTTTTTTTTTTTCATTGCAGCTGACTACTTTGCATTTTCCCAAGGTGAAACTCAGCCTGTCTTTTCAGGTTTTGAGAAAGAGTCAACACTTCAAAGTTGAGAAGGGGGGAAAACCCAGCTACCAAAGGGAAGCCTGAAAGCTTTCTATTCAGGTATAGGAAAATCAGATTCTAAAAGTGAGCTGAGGGGTTTACTGTGTGCAGCTTTCTAGTGGCTTGGATTTTCTCTAATTCTCTTTTTTAAATTATTTATTTATTCATTTTTTTAGTCCTCACCTGAGGATATGTTTACTGCTGAGAGAGAGAGAGAGAGAGAGAGAGAGAGAGAGAGAGAGAGAGAGATCAATTGATTGCCTCCTGTACATGCCATGACCGGGAATCAAATCTGCAACATTTTGATGTATGGACGATGCTCCAACCAACTAAGCCACCCTGGACCAGGGCCTAATTCTTTTCTTTATAAAGATCATCACATCTTCCTTCTGGTTGCCATCATTTTCTTAGTACCCCGACCTCCCATAGTCTAGCTTTATCTGACTTACCCAATAGCACCTTTCTAATTCTTTTCATCAGAGGCGACTGTCTCAGCAATGGGGGTGTCCTCATTAACCTCTCACCAGCCCAGCTTGTGGTGATTTTTCTATGGGGGAGGGGTGTTATCCATCCATTCTGAGCCACCTTCTGTGCTGATACAAATGCTTCCCATCTTTGAGCTCATCTCTAACCAACTAGCTTGTTAAAATGTTCCTAATGGACATTCAGCTCCTTCCTTCCTCAAACATTTCCTGAGCGTGGACTGCATTCTATGCAGTAGACATGGGAATGCGGTACTACATGAGGCCAACTAGGAGCCCAGAGAAGGGCTTAGAGTCCCATCTGCACCAAACCCAGGAGGGTTTCCTAAAACAGGTGACTTCAAAACTAAGACAAAATGAGTAAGCTAACCAGGTGAAGGGAGTAAAGAGGGAGAGTGCTCTGCATTACATTGTACTTACACTATATGCACCTTCTTGCACCCTGCTTTGCATTAGCTTTATTGTCCCTATGCCTAATGTGTACACATTGTTAACTTTAAGATATTATAACTTCTTGAAGGTAAGAGTCTGTGGTACTTTTCCAATTATCCTTCTCAGGGCTTAGCACAAAGCTGAACACTTTGCAAGGATGGAAAGTAGCAAGCATATCTTATGCCTGCTCTGTGCCCATAAATGTGGTTGTTTATTGGGTGCTGAGTAGTTGTGTGACTTTGGGTGAATCACTAAGCTTCCGCTGGACCTTGATTTCTTCATCGGTATAATGAAGGGATTCCACTACAGTGTCTTGCAGCTCTGTGACCCTTTTTTTCCTGTGGCCTCTCAGGGCCACCTGGTTATCAGTGAACTGGTAAGAAGACAACTGCAGAAGGCATTTCAGGGGTTAAATCAGGAAACCCAACGTGGAAATGAAACCGCAACCCCAAATGCTTAAGTGCTAGGTCAGTTGGAGACCAAGATAAGGATGTCCCTCAGAAATGACCCCAGCTCAGCCCGGGTGCCTCCATCCTCTTCTCTGTGCCCAGTGCCAGACAAGCTGCAAACCAGGGAAGAACAATGCATGATTGGGCTTTGTTCTACTGGCCATTGTAGCTTTCCCCCCACAGCGCAGCATTGACACCTGTGGTCTTATAACCTAGGCTACAGAAATAGCAAGTGGGTGTGTAAAAGGCAAGTTGATGGGATAGGCAGTGCTGGGTACAGATGCAGCAGAGCTTTCTTTGGTGCTATAAACACAGACTTCAGGACATCATGTACTAATTCGAGGGTGGCCCTCCCTTTTTTTTTTCTCTCAAACTTTTCAAAACAGGAAGAAAGTTTTGTTGAACTGCAGACACCGATAACCCATGTCCTCCTGTAGAGCTCTTTTTTGGAAACCATCCAAGAAACAAAGCTACCTTCACTAAGGGGACAGTAACCACTTCTCTCTGTCTCTCTGTCTCTCTGTCTCTCTGTCTCTCTCTCTCTGTCTGTCTCTCTCTCTCTCTTAAACTCTGAGCTTCTGGTAGCATTTTGGAAGGTTGGCACAAGGCCATCTGAAACCACAGTGGGGTGTTAGGTAATCATGTTCTCATTAAAATACTGCTCTGTGGTTTATTTTTCAACGGTCTCTTTGCAGTTTGGAAACACATATACTATATATTTCAGGCAAAGAGAGACTTTGTTATACAGACAAAAAGGCGGGAAAATGGGCTGCCCATAAGATACTTCCTTGTATATTTCCAGAAAAGAAATAGCTACTTTTATTCTAGAGAAGGCAAACTGAGCATGAGTGTAGAACTTTTGGGGCTTCCTAGTGTCTGATGGCATTCATTTGACCCTGCGGACACATGCCTCAAAAACATACTAACACACTTCAGATTGAAAGTATCAAGTAGCTTCTATCCATGAGCATTCGTCCAGTTAGTCATTGACTAGAGCACTTTTGCTGAATATCTACCAAATGCCAGGCACTGGGCTAGGCCCTAAAGACAGAGAGAGAGAAAATCACCACTAGTTGGGTGGCAGATAAGTAATGGAGCAACAGGGAACAGTGAGGTGAGTGAGCCCTGTGTCTTCTCATCCTCACCTACAAGGAATTTCCATGTGGGGCCTTTGGAGTTGAACAGTGAAGACAGCAAACTAAAGCCAGGTTATCATTTATTATTGTAATTTAAAAAGGGTGATGATGAAGCCTCTAAATGCTGCCATAGACAACCTTCTGGGAACTGCCCCCAAATCCTCCCTTCTGGCCTAGCAGTTCCCATCGGACCAGCTGGCTCTGCAGCCGTGGCAGGTCTTTGGCTCGGCGCCCCCTGCTCTGTGTTGGCACATTCCCAGTAGTAGAATCTTGGTTTTCTTCCTAATTCTTCAGTTAGGGTCTCAGCTCCCCTGTGCCTTCACAGAAGCTGGGTTGACAGACTGGCCCTAGGTAATTGGAACTGACTAAATTCAGCCCAGTTAAACTGGACAGACCAATTTTGCCCCAAGTATCATTTGAGTATTTCAAATCAGATGAGCATTTCATATCATACCTATTCTAGTAGTAGGTGAAAGAAAGTTCTACCTGTTTCAGATAAGGATGAAAAAGAAACCTATCTTGGATCTTTTCTTGCCTCCAACTTTTTATCTCTTTCCTCCCCATATGCCCTTAGTCTTTGAGCTGTTTCTCTTCTTCTCTCTTTTGTTTGGCAGTGTGTCATATACATATTAACAGAGAAATGTGCATAGTTATTTCTGGCATATGTCTTGAGGGATTCAGATTTTCACAAAAACACCTGCAATAAGTTGAAATTACAAAGCACCTTATTTTTCTTCTCTTGACCATTAAACATTTGACCAAATTGAAACATTCATGCTAGAATCTTTAAAAACATTTAAAAATCAATGTGTAAGGCTTTGGATTTAATTTAAAACTCTCTCATTGGTGGACATTTTTGAGGTAAGCCAAAGTTGCTGAGATTTTGCTGGAGGTATTTTACATACCCCAAAAGGTGAGTGTGGAGTGAACTGGACTGATTTATTGTTGGTTTCTCAAAACACTGACATTAAAGCAGGTAAAAATCAGTGTGGTTTTCTTCGTGGGGGGTTTCGCTTTGACTTTCAGCATTGAATCTGAGGGTTTGATGAACCATAAATGCAAAGTGAAACTTGGGAGTGTGAGTGCATATCAAGGCAGAATTCTATGAATGGAAGCTGAGTTCCAGCTGATTTTCCTATCAGCACATACCATTTGTTAGATGCCACTCCCTAGTCTTCATAAAAAGTATAATCCCTTGTCATTAAGGAT
This sequence comes from Trachops cirrhosus, assembly GCA_028533065.1. Taxonomy (NCBI): domain Eukaryota; kingdom Metazoa; phylum Chordata; class Mammalia; order Chiroptera; family Phyllostomidae; genus Trachops; species Trachops cirrhosus. The sequence continues at coordinate 91,190,849 of CM052541.1, forward strand.
CTCACTGTCAATGTAAGAAATGTCCAAACCTGTAAGAGTTTTTATGAACTTATTTGAGCCAAAATGACAACAATTTCCGTGAAGCAAAATCTCAATAAATTGAGAAAATGCTCCAGAGAATGGCCGTTAGGACCTTATTTTATGCAACAGAGTCAAAGGAGAGACATAAGGGGGTTGACATAAAGTCCACTGATGACAGATTAGGAAGGTGGGAGAAAACAAAGTGGGGGAAGGAGGAACCTCTGGGATTGGATAAAAGCTAAACTGACAGACACATCTTGTACATTGGTGAGTTCAGGATAGTAACAGTCAACAATTAACACGAAAACAATAACAATGAGGGGGTCTGTGGTCTCCCCTGGTGTGGTGCTTGTGCTTTGAGGGGTCTGGGAAAAGGAAATTTGACATTTCAAAGCTATGTTATCCTAGATGCAAAAGGACAACAGACAGGCTCAGTTAAGGTAAAGATTGAACTTTGTTAGGGAAAAATACCAGCCTAGGACATGACTACCTGCCATGAACTGCTTTTATTTAATAAGTTTTAATTTCAGACCATTCTCTGTAGTTAATTTAGATCTCTGCATTTGTCAGGCTGCTTTAGTATGTTGCCCCTTTTCTTCCACAGAACTTATATTTAAAATAAGATATATTGTCAATCAGCATATAGCAAGGCATTGTATAGTTCTTTCCCTCAAATTTCTATCCTTGTATGGGTTACCTCATTGAAACCAGAGGTGGACCTACAATCCATCTTTGGAGAGTGGGTTGCGAGGCCTTCCTGTCCTATCTTCTGAAAAACTGGTGGAAGGAGAATGAGGAGAGGAGAGTGCTCTGCCTAACGTTGCTACCATGTGGGAGGGAGGTCCTGGGCCCCTGAAAATGCGTGTTTCTGCCTTGCTGCATTTGACTCATTGGGCTCCAGAAAATCAATGAAACAACATAATGGAAACCCACCAATATACTGTTCTTGAGTGTACATTTAACATCTCAAATATTTCATTCACTCAGACTTCCAAAGGTGTAAAAAGCAGAAAATATACAGAAGAATATTTTGTTTTCATAATAGTTTAAACAGCCCAGGCTGGTGTAGCTCAGTGGATTGAGCGTGGGCCTGCGAACCAAAACATCGCGGTTCAATTCCCAGTCAGGGCACATGCCTGGGTTGCAGGCCAGTTCCCAGCAGGGGACCCACGAGAGGCAACCATACGTTGATATTTCTCTCTCTCTCCTTCCTTTCCCCTCTAAAGATAAAAAAATAAAATCTTAAAAAAACCATCCCAGAGTTTAAAAAAATAGTTTAAACAGATTTAGTGTTCAGGGTCACGTCTGGGTGTTTGCCTGTGCAATGAATCTGAGGCCATTAGGTCCTAAAATCCCATAAGTCAGGGTACCTGAGTCAAAAAAAGTCCTACCAATCTTCCCTCCCCTCAATTGCTCGCTTACAGTTGTTAAAGTTTAGCAGAGGAAGAGTCAAAATCAGTGATCCAATGGCAAGGAGCTATTGTTTGACTCCATGAGAGTTTACACAGTTCAGAATTTCAGCAGTGATTGACAGAGGAGTGTGTGTGAATCAAACCCCTTGTTCTGGGTTGCAGTCACAAAGAATCTTTTCCCTTTGAAGCCCAAGATGATCCTTTTTTCTGGACCTGTAGAGGAAATTAGACAGCAAACAACCATGAATATTTTTTCAAAAATCCATTAAAACTGTAATTGATGCAGAGTTTATGGGGCATTTGGGAATTTCAGAATGGCTTTCTTAATGTACCTTTCAAATGCCACCACCTGTACAATACGAATAGGTACACAGTCTTTTCTAAATCCTCTCATCTGACTTTGGTTATTATTTAAACTTCAATTTTGTTTAATAATTATTTAAATTATTTAAACTTCAATTTTGTGTTTGATAATTATTAAAAAATTCTTTTTATCTAATCAGATGATATTAGGAGAAAACTGACCCAATGATCAAAGGCCCCCCCACCCCCATAATATTTAAGAACAGAACACTGCATGAAGATTAGTGACTCTATGGAACAAAGATTTTGTGTATTGCTTTCAGAAATGGTTGTGCAAGTATTCAGTCTAAAAGCCCTTTTAATGGCCCAAAATGGAGGCGTTGACAATCTGTAAAGGCCAGGTGGACCTGAGCTGGGATGAGTGGTTTCTTGGCAGGGAGCCCATTCTCCTGATGAAAGCTGGGAAAATTTGCTTGGGGAGAGTAATCCAATGATAGGAAAGGATTAGGCAGGCTTACATTTAGCAAACTGTGAACCATGAATCTGAATGGTGCACCTCTTCCCCACACAGGGAGCAGCTGCTTTGTTTGTACAATAGAGCAACCAAAATTAAATAAGAGGAGAAACTAAAGAGAGAAGGTGGGAGGAAGGAAGCACTGGGTGTTTAAAAATGATACTACACGCAGGTAAACTGTGTTTGCCAGCAGTAATTCCTGGTCAGTGCTAACAGATGACTCATTTCAGCGAAGAGAACATCACCCCAAAGACAGGTGCAAGCTTCTGCTACCTTGAACCTGCACAGACTCCAAGTTCACCTTTCAGCCCTTGCTCCTATTGGTCCAGCCACTTAATTTTTTCATTTCTGAATACTTAGCGATTAGTGACACTAATTAAAACCTGCCTTGCCCTCAGATGTATTATGAAGCTGTTTGTAAAATGCTGCGAAGGCAAATTGTTTCAAGAGCTATTAATTCTGGTAAAGATCCGTGTCAGCTTCAGTTATGTGCTCATAAATGCAAACCCATCCTGGGCAGTAATCTCCAGGGATGGTATACATTGCACAGCTGGCTTTTTAGAAAACGTGTATGGAGGAACCCTAAAAGATTGCTGAAAATGCCTAAGTAAGTTTAGATAATAAAGGGAGTTATACTGACCAAGGGAAGGGTAGAACAAAGAAACTATTATCGGACATCAGATAAGTATTGTACAAAGGGGGCAGTTTAGACTGGGTTAGAAAGATATTTGGGGGGAGGTTATTAAAATATAAAGTCAGTACAAAGCATAAGATAAAACAAATTCCTGGCAGTGTCTGCTCCAGGTCCCTTTTCTTCTGTTGGCTATCCTCCTGTCATTACCAACTGGAAGATCGGGCAAATGAAATTGGAAGATGACTCCTCCAGTCACCAGTTTGTTGTGTCCATGGACTTTCACCGTAGGACTCCTCATAATGTAAATCAGTCTCGCTCAATCTCTGTGTGTGTGTGTGTGTGTGTGTGTGTGTGTGTATAGACTTGATTGTAAATCAATCTATATATATATATAGATTGATTTACATTATATATATATGTACACACACACACAAAGTCTGTCTGGAAAAACTCTGGCCATTGTTAATATAATGAGAATGTTTATTATAATGAGAAAGGTTTGCATTACATTGATGTAACCTGGCAGCCAAGGAGAGTGGACTGGGATGTGCATGTGTGAACAAAGATGACTTCACTGTACTAGTCAGTGGGGGTGGTGGATGCCTTTGAGTGAGCATGTGCACTGTGTGACATGACATTCAAAATGCCTGAGTGAGTAAAGCAACAAATCTGCATCAAATTTTGTGTTAAGCTTTAACATCCTTCCATGTAAACTATTCAACTGATTCAGAAGGCTGCAGATATGGGCCACTGGTGATTGGTAGCTTCATCGCAATAACGTGCTGGCTCATGCGTCACATCTTGTGCAGAGTTTTTTGGTGAAACATCAAAACACTCAGGTGAGTCAGCCCCAGTACAGCCCAGATTTGGGGCCCTGTGACTTCTGGCTTTAACCAAAAATAAAATCATCTTTGAAAAGGAAGAGATTTCAGGTTGTCAATGAGATCAGGAAAATATGACGGGGCAACTGATGGTGATTAGGAGAACTGTGTGAAGTCTCAATGTGCTTATTTCGAAGGGGACTAAGGTGTCATTGTCCTATGTACAATATTTCTTGTATCTTCTTCAATAAGTGTCTCTATTTTTCATATTATATGTCTGGATACCTTCTGGACAGACCATATATGTGTGTGTGTGTAGATATCATCCCTCTCTCTATATATATACCATATCTCTCTCTCTACACACACACATATATCTATATACTTATGCATATATAGATATGTATATATGTATACCTACACACACACACCATATTTAACCTTTCAAGTAGATTACAAAACTAACTCACTAGTATTCATGGATTTCTCATATGATGGATGCATAGGGACATGATGGATAAATAGATTCATTAATTTACTTATTCAGCAAATATTTAGTAAGCATGTAGTATTCGCCTGGCAAGTTCTAGGTGCTGGGAATACAAAGTGAAGAGCCAAGGTATCTGACTTCACTGAGCTCATATTTTGGTCAGGAATGCACGTAACAAACAAGTAGACAAATAATGACAATGAAGAGCTATGAGAACAATAAAACAGGGTAATGTAATAAAAATGGAAAGAATAATCAGATAAACTTATAGCTCAAAAAAAGGCTTCAGATAATTCAGTGTTGTGGTTTTTCAAGCTTGATTCTTACAACAGGATATGTATCTTTTCAATCAAAAATACATGCCCTGTGGAGAAGCTACACTATTGAATAGAGGGTGTGTGTGTGTGTGTGTGTATGTGTGTGTATGTGTGTATGTGTGTGTATAAGGGGTGTCAGACCCTATCCACCAATTCAGATAAATTATAACAAATTGATTGCAAAATTATATTCACCACAAAATAAAAACACAGCATAATGTTAAAAATTAAATGAGAATTGTCTGATTGCTGTGAGGTGGATGATGTTGCTGGCAAGCTCTCATCATGATGTCCATTACCTGTTTGTATCAACCACCTGAGTCATTGATCTGGGCTGCACTAGGTCACTTTCTTTACTTATTCTTCACTTCTTTCATATTTTCTTATTTCTTTTCCATTATTTATTTATTTTTATTTTAATTATTTTAATTGTTGTTCAAGTACAGTTTTTTTTGTCTTTTACCCCCATTCTAGCCCACCACCCCAGCCACTAGCCCTCTCCACCTCCCTCCCATTTCCACCCCCCTTGTTATTGTCCATGTGTCCTTTGTACTTGTTCCTGCAAACCCTTCCCATTTTCCCCTGAAATTCCCTACCCTCTCCCCTCTGGTCACTGTCAGCCTGTTCTCTATTTCAGTGTCTTTGGCTATATTTTGCTTGTTTGTTTGTTTTGTTGATTAGGTTCCTGTTCAAGGTGAGATCATATGGTATTTGTCTTTCACTGCCTGGCTTATTTCACTTAGCATAATTCTTTCCAGTTCCATCCATTGTGGCAAAGGGTAGGAGCTCTTTCTTTCTTTCTGTTGCATAGAATTCCATTGTGTAAATGTACCATAGTTTTTTGATCCATTCATTTACTGATGGGCACTTAGGTTGCTTCCAGCACTTGGCTATTGTAAATTGTGCTGCTATGAACATTGGGGTGCATAGGTTCTTTTGGATTGGTCTTTCAGGGTTCTTAGGATATAATCCTAGCAGTGGAATTGCTGGGTCAAAGGACAGATCCATTTTTAGTTTTCTGAGAAAATTCTATACTGTTTTCCATAGTGGTTGTACCAGTCTGCAATCCCACCAATCCATTTTTTATTAAACTATAAAATCATCTCTCAAAAATATGAAGGTTTGAGGAAAGGCACATATATCTGTTTCAGGATATTTCAATCATATACAGATCCAAAAATTATGGCAAGGGTTCTCTCTGAAGACTACGGATGTTTTTCAGGTACTCAGTTGATGAACTTACCACACTCAAATATGGGAGAATTGGATGCTTCAAATCAGGAAATAATGGCAAAATATTTCCAGTGTATTCTTGGGTTCCATGTGGCTCTGAACAGTATTTATTTGTGTCTTATTGCCACATTCAGGTATACACACACACATACACACAATAGGTCTTGTTTTCTAACAAGTGAAGAGAGCTCTTAAGTACTGGCAACATTTTTTGGCACTTTTGAGCTGTTTATATCATTGTTCAGTCCTAAAAAAAATTGTGATGTCCTTCACATGATCAAGCAAGTTCAGGCTGTTCAAGATATTGAATGTGTCAGTAAGATATACCCTTATCGAAAGCCTCTTGAAATCATAGAAATGGTCATGAAGAAATTATTTTAATCTAATCTTTCATTTCAAAACCTCTTTCCTCATGAATAGCCAACATATGTCATTATCTATCTGTGACTGCAATTTCATCACGTTTCTAATTGTCATCACTTCCTTTGTGGTGGGTGGTGTAATGTCCACCAGCTGGACCCCTCCCTGGATGAAGAACTTGTTCCCCATACCTCACACTTCCCACTTGCTGAAAGTGCAACTGAAAGTCAGATCTCATCTGTGAGCCTTGTTTGGGGATGCCTCTGCTGAAGCAAAGTGCCTCACAAAGGTCATGTCTCCTTCCAGGGGCTGACTGGTCACTTTGGGTGTAGAGGCCACATCCCCTTACTCCAACTGGGGACAACTCGGAAGAGTCATCCTAGCTTAAGAACTTTTCATGAGGTTGACTTAGGACTGAATCTCAGCTCAAGTTTTCCCTTTGCCTAACCTTGCTTCTTTTACCTCCCTCCCTGTGGTACAAGTTGATCCCAAGTGTATGCCTTCATGAATATCCTGTATGCTATTATCCATCTCAGGGACTGCTCCCTAGGGATCACCTTCAAAACTGAATCCAGACCATCTAGGCATGCAGGCGACAGACAACTCACCTCCTTGAGGGAAGCAGTGATGTTCATATGCACCTTCTTCAGTTCACTGGGAATTCTTCCCTTGATGCACACAGAAATGGAACTTGTCCCAAACTGATGCCAATGTACTTTTCCACTTTACATCATGGGTCACTAAAGAAGTGTTGACCAAATGAAGCATGGATTCATTTGTGTAGAGTATGGATTTTCAGTGAGGAACAGTCATCAGGCAGGTTACATCTCAGAAAAAAAAGAGTCTTGTAAATAATGGTGATTGTTATACAATACTGTAAATTTATTTGGTGCCACTGAATCACATGACTAAAATGGTTAAAATGGCAAATTTTACATTATATATATTTTACTGCAATTAAAAAATCAATAACGTACTATACCAAAACTATTGACTTGTATACTATAAGTAGGTGACGTGTAAGTATACGAATTATATATCAATAAAGCAGTCCTAAAAAAGAGCCTTGGGAGAGGAAATCATCAGGTACTTCTCTTTTGTATATGTGCCCCTTGCCAGAACTGAATTTCATCCATATATAAAGCAAAATATCTGCAAAGACATGATACAGTCATCCCTTGCTATATTACGGTTCACTTATTGTGGCTTCACTGTATCGTGGGTTTTTAAAAAAATATATATCTAATTCTGTTTCGAGGAGTTTTCACTACATCACAGGATATAGGTATTTTGTGGTATAATAGGTATTTATATAATATTTATTATTTTAATTATTTTTGCCTAAAAATTTAAAACAATATAAAAATATAAAAAATGTTAATTCAAACATATTAAACGAATATTAAATCAAAATAAAATACAGTATGTATTTCTTCAGTGGATGAATACTGTACTGTACACAATGGAAATGCAATATGCCACTACTGCTTGCACAAATTTGCCAACGTGAGATTGTACACGCACACTACAGGTTGATGGAATGGAAAGTGACCAACCACAGCACTGTGTTCTGTATCCTGGGAGCTGATTGGCTCAGTGACCATAGCATCTGTCTGTTTGCTCTCCCGCACTGTGCCCATATGTTCAGCATCTCTCCTTGTCCACTTCACATCGTTGTCTGATTGCCACACGTAGTATTGCTCTGCGGTGGTGTGTTTTTGTGAAATTTTCGTAAAAGTTTGAATTTATTTTAAGCCCTATGAGGCCACCCAATCTTTCTGCACCTTCTAAGGCTTCTGGCAGTGAACCCAAGTGCCAGAGGAATATGCTTACCATCAAAGAAAAGGTGGAATTTCTCGACATGTTAAAGGAAAGCAAAAGCTACGCGGCTGTAGGCCGCCATTATGGGATCAATGAATCTACTGTTCGCTGCGTAAAGAAAGACAAGAAGAATATTAGGTCTACGGCAACAATGACTTTTAACAAGACTGCAAAGAGGGCGGTCACTTCCCGCAATAAGGCCATTGTGAGGATGGAGTCTGCCTTGGCCCTGTGGATAAATGACTGCAGGAAGAAGAATATCTCGCTGGATACCAACACCATCCAGACAAAGGCCAAGAAATTTTATGATAGTTTTGCGGAAAGCATGGACATTCACAACGGTGATGAGGATGAAGGCGAGAACAACGATGCAGAAGCAGGACCATTGAGCGCTTCTCCTACCAGACCAACCCCATTCAGTGCCAGCAAGGGCTGGTTTGACAAATTTCAGAGACGCTTTGGACTCAAGAGCATTTCTCTGCATGGAGAAGCTGCCTCTGCAGTAGCTAAGGCCATGAAGCTGGCAAAACTAGTGGGAAGAGATGGCTTCAATGATATGACTCCTGATGACATGAATGACCTGATCAATGTCCACTCACAACTGTTGACGGACAAAAACCTGACGGAGATGATGAAGTCAGCAAGTGAAGAAGAGGATGAGGAACAAGATGAACAACAGGTTGGGGAAGAGGAGGAGGTTGGCCTAACACTCAATCGTCTTGCAACCATGGTCAGAATGGCCAAAGAACTTCAGTGAGTAGCTAAAGAATGGGACCCCCAGATGCTTCATTCATTGCACTTCGTAAATACAATCGAGAGTGGCACGTCAGTTTATAAAAACCTTCTTACTCAGAAGAAAAAGCAGCACCAGCAACTCCCCACCACTGTGTTCATCACTTGGATGAAGAGCTCAGTTATGCCTATGCCTTTATTGGAAATAGATTACGGCCCAGGGCAAAGATACTGCACCACCTGATGAAGCGCCTGATGAACTGGTGCCTTCAGAAGAGCTGTAATGCTCTTCTTGGCTGTGCAGTACATTCATGTCATCATTATCACCTTCATCACCATCAGTACTGCACAGCTACATAATTCATGATCTTCATCGTTCAAGTTGTAGTATACTTCAACTACAACTTCAATTCTATATGGTGAGTACCCATATAGAATTTTCTATGTTGTTAAAATTACGTAGGTTTAAGAGTGTAGAAAGTGTTTAAGAGCATATGAAGTGTTTATAAGAGTGTGGGAAAGGTTTATAGGAATGTGGGAAGGGTTTATAAAGCCTTAAAATATATATAAATAATAGAATAAATATAACGCTGCTACTTCGTGGATTTTCACCTATTGCGGGGGTCTCTGGAACGTAACTCCCGTGATAGGTGAGGGATCACTGTATTACCTTTCTCTCACATTATATACCATTGATATTATGTAACATCTACCAGTGTTTTTTGATGAAATTTTGCTGATCATTTTGCTTTCTTTCCAAACGTAATATTTATTATTACTTTTGTAGCTGGTTTTACAAAAATAGTGTGGTACATACCTATGTTTCTATAAGAAGCTCGTCCTTTATGATGTCTCTGTAGTTGTGGCTTCTCCATCACCTTTAGCAATAACTTCGTCAATTTTGTATTGAGAAACACTTACAATGTTTGCACTCGTTCTGGAAAAACTTTATTGTTCTATTGAGAGTCATTGTATGTTGTTGGAAAATAACACTGAAGTTTCTTGGCTTCCTGCTGTTATTGGAAAACATTTTTATGATGAATGTTGCCCTGAAGGTCTAGGGGCAAATACATCACCAGTCCAATGCAATCCAATTTTCAGATTTTTTGGGTCATACTTCCTATTTGTGTCTTACAAACTTACATTTTTGTTAGCTTGATCATCACAGTCATATTCTCACTTCTCCTAGCCCATACTGTTTTACCGCCTTTCGTTTGTCCTTGAATTTGTTCTTGACATTTAAGATGTTATCCTGAGTTATGGTATTTACTATTTTTATCATTATCACTTTTGAGCCATTTATCCATTTTTGTCAATTAGCAATAATCATAGTATTAACAACTAGAAATTCAGTCAGTAAAAACAATGATACATGTTGCTGAGACAAAATGCACGCCATGTAACTGAATGTTGCTGCGATGAAATGATGAGTTGCTGGAGTAACACAGGGGTTCCAGGATCTCATTTTGAGCAAATAGGTATGGTCTTTTCTCTTTTCCTCTCTCTTCTTTCTTTCTTTTCCTTGGTGATCTCAGCTGGACTCCTCACACACCTTCTTCAGCTCCTTTCCCTTTCCCACTTCCCAGTTTCCTTTGTTTATTTTTGAGAGTTATGGCATGAAAGTGGAAAGAGACCATGGAGATGTTTAAGTTTGATGACTTCATTTTACAGATGAGGAAACTGAAGTCCAGAAAGTTTCAATGAACTAACCCAAGTGAGAGGGGCCAGACCTGGTCCTTCGCTCCTCTGATTCATGGCCAGTGTGTTTCCATTTTGCCATGAAGCCACTGAGCCTTCTCTTCTTCCTGGTTCTCTCTTGGCACTGAGAGTGATTAGACCCATAGCAATTAAGGTTGTTATAAGGCCTAAGGAAGTAGTGGGTTAAGGAAGTGAAAACTTCCCTCCTCTATCTCTTCTTACCTCTGCAACCACTTAATATTCAGTTACTCACAATCTCTGTGCACTCTCCCTCCTAAAATATCTGTCAAACTTAACACTCCTTTCTGTACTGGAACCATTGTGCTAGTTCACACTGCCATCTTTCTCCTGTACTATTTCAACACTTCTTTTTTAGTTTTTCTGCTTTTAAGAATTACTTCCTCAATCCCCAAATCCAAATATCAACTCATTCATCCATTCATCCATCCATCCTGCTGCTGCCAGAATGATCTCACAATGTCACTCTCATCTCTACTCTTTGTTGATTCTTAAATCCCTTCAAGATAAAGTCCAATCTCTGAGCAAGGCACCTGACAGCCAAGTCTCTTTGTAGTCTGGCCCCACACTCCTTTCTAGTGTTATCCCCAATTACTCGGTATGGTATATTAGTCAGGCTAAGTTATGATGCACTAACAAATAACTCCAAAATCTCAGTGGCTTCATGCAAGGTTTGTTATAAGTCTGGGTGACTCTTCATAGGGTCTGCTCTCCATGCAGTAACACAGAAATCCAGACTGCTTCAACCATGTGTTATTTCCACTTCACCAGATGCCCTCCATGATTGCCATGGATGGGGAAGAGAGAGCTGAAAGGTGGGCATGCACTCTTCCGTGCTTCAGCCTGAAAGTGACACCACAGCCCACTGACCAGAGTTTATCACTTAACTGCAAAGGGGCTGGGAAATGCAGGGAACGTTTGCTGAGCGCTGCTAATTCTACTGTAGTTCCTCCTTGCAATTGAAACTCTGGAAATAACTGACTACTTGTTCCCTGAGTACAAACTCTTTTAAAGCCACCGTGCCTTTCTACCCAGGCAGTCCACCTTGCCTAGAATGGCTGACCTGATAAAGTCCTACAAATCCAAGTCTCTGTTTCTTCTAAGAGTTCATCTCTGACTTTTCCAGGCCTACTTAGTCGTTCACTATTAAATGTCCCCACTGTATCTTGCAGTTATCTCCATCACAGCTCTCTTTATACATGGGGCAAAAATAAGTTTACAGTTGCTTGTGTGGAAAATAATGCAATGATTAATAAATAATGCAAGAATAAACTGTTTTGCATACTGGCAACGGTAAACCTACTTTTACCCGCCCTGCATTGTTATAACTGTTTGCCTGGCTGTTTCCCTCTAAATGGAAGTCTGTTTGTGAATAGAGAAAAGCATATTTTCATCTTCAGGTCCTCTGTTTTAACATAGTGGTACATAGAGACACTTCATATCTGTTGTTGAATAAATGAATGTGGAAATAAATGAAAGAATGACTATAAAACTATCTGGTTTCTTGTTACATATATTCCATTCCCACCACCACCACCACTTTAGCCCAAGTAACCACCTTCTCTTGCCTGGACAACCATATAGTCCCTTTCTGATAATCCTTTCCCATTATTGCCCAATCCAATTTATTCTCCACTCAGCAGCCATGTCATTATGAAACAGGAATTTGAGTGGTGCTTCCTATTTCCTTAGAATAAAATCCAAGCATTCAAATGTATTCCCATGACCCTCTGCCTGCTAATCTGGCCTCAGCTCACTGTCTTATTCTGTGGCTCTCACACTGGCCTCCTCTTAGTTCCCTGATCACACTAATATTTTTCTTTCCCCTGGGCTTTCTCAAGGTTGGTTCCAGTGCCTGGAGTGCTCCTACTTCCTTTTCTCTCTTGGTTAGTTCTTTCTCAGTCTTTAGCTTAAACATTACTTTTTTTTTTAGCAGCTACAATTGTTTGTTTTGATTGCAAGTGAGAAAATCCCCCTCAAACTACCCTAAATTATAAAGGCAATCTACTGGTTCCTATATCTAGCAAATTCAGAAAATAGTGCTGGCTTTAAGAGAGGCTTGATCTACCTTACTGAGGACCCTGTTTCTCTTATTTACTATATAGCTGCTGCTCTTTCCTCATGATCACAAACTGGCTGTCACTGTTCTCAACTCACATTCTCAAACCACAATCTCCAGGTGAAGAGAGAGTGTCTCGTCTGGTAGCTCCTGCTCAAGTCCCACGATCCAGTCTCTCTCATTGCCCTAAATTGTATCACATGCCCAAGTCACCTTGGGAGGGACAGGAAGGTAGACTGAAGGGATTGGACTTGTTTAGGCCAATCAGAACCTTCCCTTGGAGCTGGAAGTCTGACAACCAAGGAGTTAAAGAAGAAACATTCATCCAGACCGGTAGGGGGGAAGAGATGGGCAGCCAGGCAGGTGGGGGTGGGTGAGTGAGAAGGATGCACAGCAAGGCAGTAGCTGGGGAACCAGGTGGGCAAAGCAGCAGCTGGTGGTCCCACATTTGCGTGCAAATAAACCAGGAGGAAAAACTGTGGGCAAGGGCAAGATAGACTGCACAACCCAGGGTTTCAGCACTGGTAAATAAAGTCTCAAAACTTCTGACTGAAAAAATGTGTGGGGACTGGGGAGGCGGGAGAAACTCCCAGCCTCACAGGAAACATCATTGGAGAGACCCACAGGGTCCTAGAATGTACACAAACCCACTCACCTGAGAATCAGCACCAGAAGGGCCCAATTTGCTTGTGGGTAGTAGGAGAAGTGACTGAAAGCTGGCAGAGAGCCCAGAAGCTGGCATTGTTCCCTGTCTGACCCTTCCCCTGCATAAAACGCCACAACACAGCAATGTGGGTTGCCCCACCCTGGCAAATACATAAGGCTCTGCCCCTTACACCATAACAGGTGTGCCAAGAAAAGAAATATGACCAAATGAAAGAACAGATAACATCTCCAGGTAACAAACCTAAATCTTTTAGGGTTTTTAAAAAAAAATTTAATTAATATATTTTATTGATTATGCTATTACAGTTGTCCCATTACCCCCCTTCATTCCTCTCCACCCTGAACACCCTCTCCCACCCACATTCCCCCCTCTAGTTCATGTCCATGTGTCATAAGTTCTTTAGCTT
>CM052541.1:91204854-91237409 GCA_028533065.1 Trachops cirrhosus
GGGCTTTCAATTGATCTTCTGTTTGAGCCATCTCTTTGGGTGTTTTTTTTTTTTTTTTTGAGTCTTGTCTCATCTGTTAAGTATGAGGGGTGGAGCCTTAGGTGTTCACCAGGGCGGGGCACCCCAGTGGCTGGGTTGTGACGCTGTATGTGGGGGCGGGGTCCAAGAAGGGACAATGGCACTTGCGTAGGACCTCAGTCCCTTCAGCCGCTTCCCCTGAGCAAACTGGGCCCCTCTGGTGCCAACCCCCATGTGGGTGGGCCTGTGCACCCCTTGGGACCTTCCTTTTCAGTTAGTGCCCCAAGGCTCCACTTCCCCATGCTGGGACCCTGAGTTGCACGCAGTGCCCTGCTTCACAATCGCTGCCTCCCAGGGTCTGCCGGTCGCCACCACCACCCCCGCCCCCTGCCCCGGGCGGGGCCCACCAGCCACTGCTTGTGCGCCCAGGGTCTGCCGGTGGCGGTATTGTGTGCTGCCCCAGTTGCCTTGCGTGCCCCAGTTGCCTTACGAGTGTCTGGTCCCAACACTCTCTGCTCTCTGCTCCCAGACCCGCGCCCACTCCGGCTGCCAGACTCCGCCCCTCCCACCAGTCTGGATGAATGCGTCTGATTCAACTCCTTGGGTGCCCGACTTCCATACAGTTCAATTTTCTGTCAGTTCTGGTTGTTATTCTGTCTCTAAATTGTTGTTGTCCCTGTCTTGGTTGTGCGAGGAGGCACAGTACATCTACCTATGCCTCCATCTTAGCCGGAAGTCCCTCCTTTTAGGTTTTTAAAACTTAGGTTGAAATATAATCTCAATAGGAATCTTGATTTTTAAGAATTTAGCTACATTATGTCTTCCCAGAGAAGGTAGGAACTAAGTCTTGTGTTTCCCCCACTCCTACAAATATAGTGGTAAAAATGCCAATTCCCTCATAGAAATCAGGACTGAAGTCAATACCAGGGAGTAGAAAGAGAGAGGAAAGCAAGCCAGGATAAGAAACTGCCAGGAACGAGTAAACGTTGATAAACAGTAAAGGGAAGGTTTTTGAGTGAAAGAGACATAGCTCAAGAGAAGGAAAATTAGAAACTTGGGATATGAAGACTAAAGAATTTATCTAATAGAAAAAGAGCTGGAGGAGTCTTCCTTCCTTCTTAGATTTATCCATCTATTCATCAACAATTATTGGTATGTACCAGGAGCTGAGAATAGAGGGGTGGCCAAAACATTCGAGTTCTCGCCCCCACAGAGCTCATGTTCTAGTGAGGGCAGATGGGCAATCAGCAAATAAGTAGAGACCATGTGCCACTTTCCTCTCTCCTGAGGCCCTACAGAATGAAATAAAGGTACATTTTTTTAAAAGTCTTAGATACTCATGGGTAAGGAAAAGGGAAGAGGAGGCATCAGGACCAAGGGTGAGAGCTGGAAAGCAAACTTGAGAAAACAGTGTCCTTGGTGGGCAGAAGGGAAGCTGAGAACCAATCCTGTTTACAGTCATCACCTCCCAAAGTGCAGGGATTGATGGTGTCAGGTGGATCTGGAATGCTGTGTGTGTGTGTGTGTGTGTGTGTGTGTGTGTGTGTGTGAGACAGAAGATATAATAGAGAGGATCATATCAGACTCAGCTCTTCAGACCCTCTTCTCTTCTCCACAGAGAACAGCCAGGCCCCTCTGGCAGAAGACTGGGGCTTTATTCTCTGGAGATGACTTCCTGCCCAACTAAGATGGCAGATGGGGCACAAATAGGGGAATTAAGGGAGGGGACATGTACTGGATGCTGAAGCTCTCTTTCCTCAAGAACAATGGCAGTCAGGCCTATACCCTCCAGCAGTAGTTTGAAGTAGTCTCTGAGGAGTCTGATCATCTAAAAGAGAAAGGCCTAAAGTTAGCAATATTGGGGTTTTCCAAGCAAATAGTGCTGCCTGATCACAAATTGTAGTGAAACTCAGCTGTCAGCAATCTCCACCTGTGCATTCAGAGCTACCAATCAGCACGTTTAGTTCCTTGTTTCTCAGAGGAGTGAATGTCCAAGAATTATCAGACATCTAAGGAAAGGTTCTAATAACATAGACCAAACCAAAACCAAGTGCACAGTAAAGAGCAACTTGGAGGAAACAGACTATGTAGGGAGAAGAAAACTAAGAGGGAGGGAAAAGGAGGGAGAGAAAATTCTCATTAAATACTCAAGAAGATGAAATAAATATATTCTAACTGTGAAATAAGAACAGGGTGCTACATAAAAAACTAATATTCAGAGAACAAAAAGGAGCTGTTGGAAATTAAAAATAGGATGACAAAATGAAAAACTCAGCAGAATAATTGGAAAGTTGAAGAAACCTCTCAAAAAAGGAGGAAGAAAAGACAAAGAAGTGGATAATCAGGGGAGAAAAGATGAGAATGCCAGAGGAACAGCTCAGAAATAAGGGTGATTTCAGAAAGATAACAAAGGAGGTGGATTGTCAAAGAAAGAATTGAATAAAAATTCTCAGAATTGAAAAATATAAGTTTCCAGATTAAAAAGTCCACCAAGTGCCCATCACCATTGCACAATGGGTGAAAATAGTCCCACCCTCACATCATCATAAGTTTCAGAACACTAAGCCAAACAAAGAGCTTAAAACCTTCCAGACAGCAAAAATATGGCACTTACAAAGGATCATTAATTACAATGGCTTCTACGAAGAAACATCTGGAGCTGGAAGACAATGGAACAAGGCCTTCAAAATTCTGAGAAAAATGATTTCAGGCCTGAAATTCTATTTCCAGCCAAATTATCAATGAGCTGTAAAGGTAGAACAAAGGCATTTTCAGATGTGCAAAGTCTCCCAAAAAGTGTGTTTTCCATACAGTCTTTTTAGGAAGCTTTTGGAACACGTGCTCTACCAAAAATTGCAGTAGACCAAAGGAAAATAAAAATGTCAGAATCAGGAAACAAAACTACCTAGGACTCGAAGAGAAATTCCAGAAAGTGCTCAAAGGCCCACATGTCCAGGGAAACCATCTTAGGCTGGACCATGTCAGAAGCAAAGGGAGGAGAGCACGTCAGGAAGGCTGACAGGATGCAAGACGAGTCTCAGTGTCCGTTGAGAAGATTTAGGCAACTGGTAAAGTGGGGCTTTGTTACTGATAAGTACCCAGAACTACAAGAGACAATAAAAAAGGAAGCTATAAAATGAGTAACTCCAGGCAACACGGAAATAGTTGGAAAGAAAAATGAACAATTTAATAATTCATTGTATTTGCATATTCATAATTATATACCATAACACTAAATGTTGACCTAATCCAAAGTACTGTATATTGGGAGGACAGAGGGATGCAAAGTGTGTACCTGTGTGGTGAGGACAGAGAATCCTCGCCTTACATAGTGGGAAATCAATAGATACTGTCGGAAATTGTTTTCTGGTTTAAAATTTACATATTTATTTATTTAACAAATTTGGAAGCAATAACAAAAAAAATCAGTGACAGTTGTTGAAAGTGGTTGACTTAGGTAGGGAATATGGAAGAGGTAGGAAATTGCTGATTCTCATAAACTTTGTAGATATAGTTTATTATTTAATTCTGAATGATAAACACTGCAAAAGAATAAGACCAAAAGAAAGAAAAAAGAAAGTACTAGAAAGAAATATAGCAAAATATTAGTTGTTTATTTCTTTAGTTATTTATTTCTAGGTTTATGGCAATGAATTATGTTATTTTCTTATTTGTACTTTTACATTTTTCTGCAGTTTCTAAAATGAACATTGCTTAGTTTTTAAATCATGAAACACATATTTTAGGAAGGAAAACGTTCCATTAAAAACAAACAGTTTTGATAGGAATATTTGGGAAGGCTTCACTGATGGTGACATTGGGCCATATCTTTGAGGGAACAAACCATGTAGGTACTCAGATGAAGAACATTCTAGAAAGATGTGCAAAGGCTCTGAGGTGGAAATTTGCTTGAAGCATGATTGGTGCCTATGAGGCCATCACAGAGGCCAGGTGTGTAATAAGTGTGAAGACTGAGAAAAGATGAGGTCAGCGAGAAGGCCTGGGGCCAGGGGCTGTAGAATTTTATGGGGCACGTTAAAGACTGATTTTATACTGACTGCTAAGGGAAGCTGTCAGAGAGTTTTGAGGAGAAAAGTGACACAATCTGCCTGGCATTTGAACAGGATCAATAGGGTTGCTGGGTGTGTGTATGTGAGGTGGTGTGGAGGTGTCAGAGGGACTCGGGAGTAAGGAGGTGGCAAGAGTGGAGACTGCGAGACCTTTAGGAGGCTCTTGCTATATCCAGATGAGGGATTCTTCAGGGTTAAATACTAATGTTCAAAAAGCTTTTATTTTCTTCTATCAGCAGAAAACTTTTTTCAAAGAATATCTTTGAATGCTAATCCCTCATCTGTAAAACTTTAACGTGAAGCCTAAAAGTGAAGGGGCTCTATTTGAAGTAGGAGGTCGGGGTCCAGAGCTCCTGCCCCATTCTCTCATCCCCCCTCCCCATCCTAGTGATTCCTGGAAGGTGTGCCTTTGAACCTGGGTTCTGTAAACAGCCATTTGAAAACTGATTCCACCTAGCTCCCTGCCTTTATTGAGGAGGTCCAGTGCAGGGAGCAGCTGGTTGAGGAGTGGGGTTTGGGTAGAAGTGCTTCTAGGTGAGGCTACCACTGTGGGAATAGATGGAACGTAGGAAAAAAGAGTCCTGTTCCATGCCCCTGTGATGCAGAGCGATAACCAGGCATCTTTGTTCCAGCTCAGGGTCCTTCCCTCTCCACCGTACTCCACCCCCCGCCCCGCCCCGCCTCGCCTCTTCCTTCCACAAGGGGACATGCTTTGACCCAACTTGAATCCATAAAACAACCTGGGGCAGGGGACAAGTGAGGACAATGGGTGAGGCCTCTTTCATAGAGAGAATCTAGGCTCTCTCTAACTTCTCTCACCCCATGGTGTGCTAGTAAATGTTCGATAGCTGCTCTCTGGGAGAAAGGGAAGGGGAGAGGGAGAGATGCAGAGAAGGAGGAGCCTTGACCTGGAGCACTTGCAGATTTCCAAGTTGTCAGCAGTCCCATCACGACTGGTTCGGTAGCTCTGACATGAAATCACTGAGTAAGAAGTTGGGAAGTTGGACATCATTATGTAGTATTCCCATCATACAGATACAGTAGATGAAACCACCTCATGAGCTTAATTCAAGTAGTAGTAAAATGTAGTATATAATTAGAAAGTGATGAGCTTTGAGTATTTATTACCTTTCTTTTTAATTTAACTCTCTAATGGCTGTGTTTATCATCCAGGTGGCACAATTTCTGAAAAGTTAATTAGGTCTCACAAATTGTTCCCCCACAGCCCCACCTCTCAAAAATTTCCTCTGAACTTCAAATAAAAGTTTTCAGTCTTTAAACAAACTGTGATACATCTATACAGAACACCACTCAATGATAAAGAGTAACAGACTACTGATATACAAAAAACTCAGGTGACTCTGGTAAGCATTATGCCACATCTAAGAAGCCTGTATTAAAAGACGACATAATGTTTGACTCCATTTTTCTGATAAGTTTGAAAGACATATGATTGTAATGGAGAAGAGATCAGTCAGTGGTTGTCAGTGGTTAGGGACGGCAAAAGGAAGTAACAATAAAGGGGTAACATGAGTTTATTTTGGGGGGTGATGGAACTGTTCTGTGCTCTGACTGTGGTGGAGATGACATGAATATATACATGTGGTAAAATTCACAGAACTATGTACAAAAAGGTCAATTTTACTGCATGATACCTTATCTATCTATCATGTATCTATCTATCTATCTATCTATCTATCTATCTATCTATCTATCTATCTTGAGTCAGACCAAGAGTTTTATTAAAAGATGAGGACAGCACACCCCCTGTACCCCCATGGTCCTCCCAGCGTCAGCCTCAAACTTGGGGCATCGAGGCATCCTGCAATCCAAGAGCCTGTATAATAATTTTTGAAAAGAAAGAAAAGTTAGCATATAGTTAAAAATAAAAACAACAACGAACAGAATTTCAGACTGAATCAGGTGAGTCATTTCACCCTTTTGGGCCTCCTTAGAATCTGCTGTGAGTTGAAAAGTCCCAATAGTCGCAAGCTGCAGATGTGAATGCCCACAAGGGGGGCAGTGGGTAAGGTAAATGGAAGCACTAGGGAGTAGTGGGGACTGCAGAGAACTAGTGCGTTTCCACCTGCCTCAGTGGAGCAGCTTAGGATGGTGCCTCAGCTGATGGCCATCAAGCTGGATTGTGGGCCTAGTTTGTCTGACCTTTTGAATTTCAAGTAAATGAGGACTCTGGATATTTTAAGGTGAAATTTCCTTATTTGCAAGCACTACCAAAGCTCAACAAAAACTGCCTGTGAGTCATGTTCAGGGAGGGGTGGCTAGTTTGCAGCCGCTGGATA
Organism: Trachops cirrhosus; assembly: GCA_028533065.1. NCBI lineage: Eukaryota > Metazoa > Chordata > Mammalia > Chiroptera > Phyllostomidae > Trachops > Trachops cirrhosus. The sequence continues at coordinate 91,211,243 of CM052541.1, forward strand.
GGATGCTCTGTACCATCTCTTTGAATGCTTTGGACCAGGATCGTAAAACCTGAGAAGCAGTTCTTTGTCAGAGATTGCATCAGAGATTTGGAAGTAACTCTGAAATTCTTGCATCACTAAAAGTAAAATTAAGCCCTGTTTTGCTCCATTTAAACACTGTGTAATTGAAATACTAACTATTATTGTGGTTGCCAGAATTCATGTATGGTGAAGAGGACCCAGTGCTAAAGTGGACTCAGATGGCTCTGCTCCCCTCCCTGGTGGCCCTGCAGGGACACTTGGAAATGCATCACTTAGGCTGTTACAGATCATAGTCTCTCATAAATGGGCCTGATTTCTCTGCACGTATTACTGATTTTATGATAATGAGTGAGAATTGGGGCCATCTTTTATCCCCATTGTCAGATCATGATTGATGCTCTTACACACTTAGATTTAGAGATGGCATGTAGCAGGGAAAGGCACATTGTATATAGGGCTGAAAAATAGCATCAGAGTAGGAAACAACACAGATCCAGAGCAGGAAGCCAGCAAATGTGAGTGGACGGATGAGCCCAGGAGTTGGAGGGCAGGGTCTCAGGTTGGAAGGATGGCTCCCTCCCCCTCCTGTAATAGTGCACTACACACCAGCATTGCACACCAAGGGAACAGCCATACTTGGGAGTCTGTCCTGGTACACCTGGAGATGGGGGGGAAAGAGGCAGCCTGAAGGGGTTTTAGTTTTCAGGGTTGTATCCTCAGGAAGCCCCAGCCCCAAGCTAAAGGAGAGAAATGGGAAGAAATGTGTAGATTCAGGAGTCTTACTCCTGGGTTCTCACAACTCATGAGGGGAAGTCTGACCTTTTCTTGCCAGTGCACTTTGGCAGCCAGAGCTTTTGTCCAATACGGTTTCTCTTCCCCGCTTCACCTAATAAGCAAAACTTGTTTTTTAGAGGGAACCTATTCTTTGGGAAGAAAAATGACTTCTCTCTCCCTTCCAGAGAAGGGCATATAACTAGGCCCCTCTAATAAAAGCAACCATTGCCCTGGCTTTCATGATTAGTCCAGGGATAGACTTGTGACTCCAGCTGGTATAATTTAAGCTCTTCCTGGGACTTGTGCTAGAACTAAACAGCAAGAGGACTATTCTCCGTGAATATTAACTGTAAGCATGATATGACCTAGAGCATCTTGACACCATATGGAAGAGCCTATGAAAGGGAAACTGAGCTGATAAGTAAATTTAAGTAGTTTTGTTGCTGTTTATTGACTGCCTGATACAATCCGACTTGAAGTCTACCTCTGAACTTTATAGTTACATGTGCCAATTTCTTCCTTTTTCCTTCCTTCTATCTTAAGCTACTTTGTGCTGTTTCTGTCATTTGCAACCAAAAAGTCCTAATTACTGTATCACCTTATATGCATACCTAATGCTAAACAGGTTGATACCATATATTGAATATATTAATAGTAAATTAAATATCATATGAGTATAAGATTTAGTTTATTTATCCAACCAGTTGTATACTATGTGCAAAAACTATGGTGGATACCAGAGATCACATTATGAACAAGATAGACAATATGGTTGACCTACCCCACATTGGCCTTATTATATTAAGTTAGGTAATTTGTGAGTATAACATTCAGATAATGAACTCAACTGTTGCCTACTGTGTGCCATGATAATGATATAATAAAAGAGTGAACAAGACATACATGGTTCCTTTTCTCATGAAATCCAACTCTGCCCCAGTTTCCTCATCTGAGAAATGGGTATAATGCTAACCCCTACTTCCCAAGTTTGTTCTGACTAAATGAAATATACAGAATGCTTAGACTAATGTCTGGCATGTGGTCACTGCCCAATAAATGGTAGACTGTAGTTTTTAATACTGGACCTTTTGGATATTAAGTCTTCTTTATTGTCTGGCTGTTTTATTTCCTACTGCAACAAGTAGTAGTTTGGGGGGTCAGATAAAACTGGTTCAGACCCTGCTTTTTCCAGTTACTAACTAAAAGACTTTGGGCAAATCACTTAATTTCTGAATTTTAGTTTACTCATAATTAAAATGTAAAATAGAATAATAATATTTTCCTTTAGGAGGCATATAGCAGGTACGTAATTGTTACTGTTACTCCATTTACAGAAACACAATGATAAATTGCTTGAGAAAAATCATTTCGGAGGCAGCAGGAGTAACTCGGATGACTTGTAAATAGCACTCAGAATCCCCACTTATTACAGTTCTCGTACTTTTTACCAAGATATGTCTGGGAACAGAAGAGGAAAAATTATCTCGAGGGTGGGAGTCTGGGGGAAAAAAATGACCCAAAGTGGCCTCCTACAAATAAGAAATCAATTTGTCTAAACTTATGACATTTTTTTTTGTACTTAGGTCTATGGTAATTCAGCCTATTTTAGCATGAAGATGTTTTGAATTTCCTACCAGTTAAATTACTTCCCGCCTTCTTCTCCTCACCTGTCACGGTAGTAGGAATTGTCTAGTTATTCTATGGTTTCATGTGTCCCCTGCCCTTTCCACCCTGCATGTCCATCCCTTCAGCCCAGTGAGGCTCTGAGTCACTAGTTTGAGAAGCACAGCCTTGCAGCATTCTGAATGGCAGAGGACTTGGAAGTGATGTCCTACTCAATGTTGTGTTACAAAGGGGTGGGCCCCACATAGCCCCCACAACACTGAGCAGGAACGGGTCAGGCTCTCCCTGACTAATTTGGTAAAGTTTTGCTAGAGGCAACATGTATTATGTAATTCTGTCACCAAAACAAAGCAGTATAAAGATGTGGACGAGTACATCAGTCAGGGCAATAAGTCCCAAAGGAATACATCCCCCACCAGGCTGTCCTGGAAAGATGCTGGCAGAGGGAGAACCAGATACTGCAAACCAAGCATGAGAGTCAATGGGCTGAGAAGGGGGACAACAGAGCGAGAAGGAAGGAAGGCAGCTTGGTCACTGAGAGTGAATTGCATGCATCTGGGAAATAGGGGTGATGAAAAACTTTAGAACTGGGCACCCCACAGTCTTTTAACATGATCAGGGTGAGACATACGAACATTGAATTTGCTGGAGTTGACCTGGAGCCAGCTGCAGGGGCCATATGGTTTCTCTGACCCATAAAAGTCACTAAGTGAGGAAGTAATTTATTGCTAGAGATCACTGTCCACACCAGAATATCCTGGTGCGTTCCTTCATTGTTTCCTTAATAAGGGAATGGGAGAGGAGCTGGGCTGTGAGTGGGGGTGGTAGTGGAGTGGATGGCTTTGGTTTTATTTGTTCTGTTAGACCACATTTGTTGGGGAGGAGGAAGACTGGAAAGCGTGGTGCTTCTCCAGCTCAGTTTACAGGCGTTTTTCCTGCCAGGCAGCTCAGTGAATAGTGGGAGAGGGAGAGCTGGGACCATAAAGAGGAAAAAGGGGTCATGAACTTCAAATGCATAACTTGGGATTTGCAGTTTGAAGAGAGGGCATTTCATAAATGGCAAATCATTTTGCAGTCCAGAGAAAGTGTCCAATATATCCTAATTAATTGGTGCCATAAAGGAGAGGACTGTTTCCCCCCTACACACACAAATGAAGAAACATTCAAACAATAGCTGCTGATAACCTTTCCCTGGAAGCTGTACTTCTAACAGTTATTCCTTCTCCAGGGTAGCTGCCCTGTTTAACAATCAGCTTCATACAAAGACTGGGAAGCTGAGTTGGAAGACCAGGTAGCAGGCAGCCTTGAAAGTGTGCTGGTGCAACTGAAAGTCTTTTCTTTTTTTTTCTTCTCCTTCTCCTTTTTTTATAGCCTCAGGCTTTGCAGCAGCAATTATTTCAGGATTGTTTCCTGGGTTTCTTACCTCAGTCTTACCTGTGGATGTTATCTGTGTGAACCTGAAATGGAAACATTGTTCCAACAACTTGTCTGATCTCCTCTGCTTTTAGTACAAAAACACATGTAATGGCACTGGGAACATTTTGACCTTCTGTTTTTTAGGCTCTTGGAAAGAGATTCTGCTGAATTGCTACGAAGGCATTAAAAAAAGCTCCCTAAATCTCCCTCGGAGTATTCCTGACTTAGCCCGATAATTTTAACCATCACCTGGGCTAAGTGAATATTAGGGTTGCTTGTCAGCCCTTTGGCGGGAAGGATTTTAAGAAGTTACACCCATGTTAATTTAAGATGTCTCCAAATACTACCTCAGAACAAACACTTCACGTGGGCATACATTGGCTGCACACCCCAGAAGACTTCTATTTTCTCTCAGGTTAAATCATACTGTTACAGGGTGCAGCCAAGAGGGGGGGCCCCAAATAGGGATTTGGAATGGGGCCCAGAACTCAAGGTGTCCAGGAAATATTAGGATGTCCTCACCACCCCCGTGCTGCTCCCCACCCCACAAGTGTGGGTTGGGGGAAGGGAGAAATGGAGCAGGGCCATTGAGAGCTGTTCTGCATAGCAACAGCTTTGCAGCTAACCTCTGGCATGGTCATTTAACATATCTATAACCTCTAACTGGTTGCATAGATATGTTAAATACCTGTGGCCATGCTCTGAGTCAGGGAAATGGAAGTAACTTCCCCACCCAGATGTAACTGGGGGTAGGTCCCCTGAGTTACAGCGCCTGCGTGAGAGCTTGGAGATGATTGGCTCCATGACAGGGGCCAGGCCTGCCCAAACTGATGATGGCAGCCCAGTAAAGCTGGAAGGATATGGGAGTGCTGCCAAGTGTAGTCGATTGTGGGAGGAGTCGGAAATGGGGCTGCAGAGGAAGATTGGCTTGGGGATTTAAACCAAGATGCAGCAGCCATTGAGGGGAGAGCCATAGGGTTTTGGCAGAGTGGAGACTCCCACAGCCATTGTGCAGAAGGAATCATGTGGCTGTGGCAGTGAAGGAGAGCTACATGGCTTTGCCAGAGTGGGGACCCCCGCAGCTTTCGAAGGGGGAACCACCACTCAGCTTTAGCAGATATCCCAGCGACACAGCTGATGGTGTTGGGAACCGAGGGAGGCCTACCAGCCGAGACGGATTGCTGAGAAGAACCGGGGGCTGCCTGAGCCACGGACTTCTATTTCTTTTATTGAGATACACTACCCCAGAGTGGGCAAAGGGGGAAGGAAGGATTGTGTGTGTTTGTGGGTGTTTTAAGGGACTTTTGGGATTTTGATGAAGACATTAGGTCACTACTTTAAGTCTGTACAGCATTAAATAAACATTTCCTTTTCACAAATCTCTGGCATTGAGAGATGTCTTTCCTATAAGGCGGCAGACATAACGAACCTGGGGGGTTCCTTTTGGTAATAATATATCGGCCTTTGGCCCCCCGCCGCCTTGTTCTGTAACAATACTAACCATGTCCTCTTAGGTCCCTGCCCATGGATCTTTGCAGCTTTGGGTAATTAAAGAAGTAGGTACCACCTGCATGGGTTTGTGCATGGGAAGGAGTATATAGGAATCCAGAGAACACAAACTCCAGCCATGCCCTTCAGTGGTGGTCTGTCCTCTGAGGGTGATTGGGGAAGAGCAGTACCTAGGACTCCCATGTTAGACTCAGAGGAGGCGGGTGTGGGTCTTCATGCTCTGCCCTATGTGTCTGTTGTAATACTTATAATTGTTCAACCTTGGCCTCCTTAATGAAATTGTTTTGCTTTATGAAAAGATCAGAGACTGGAGTGGGGTGATGAAGATTTAAATCACAGCTATATTACAATCTAGCTGTGTGACTTTAGGTAAGTTTCTTAATCTCTCTGAGCCTAGTTTCCTAAGCTAAAAAGCAGGGTCTGTCTGGAGAGCCTGGGCTGAGTCCTTCGGGCATCATCCCACAGGGCTCCCTCTCACCTTCTGTAGTACAGAAGGTACCAAGGCTCCCCTCGCTCAGTTCATTATTCCTCAAGTCAGAATCATGCCCCTCAACTTTTTTCTCCTAAAGTTGTTCTTTCTGTGGGTAACTTTCCAAAAGCTTCAATTAATAAAACAAACATAATCTTTGAGAGGGATATCGTCCATGAACACTTTAGCTTAAATTAATTCATGGACTAGCTAGATTGATGATGATAAATACAGAGAATGATAGCGGAGAGGGTTATGCAAACAAGTGAAGGGCTTTTCCAGGACAGGGTGCTTCATCGTGGCTGTGACAGAGGGAGAGCAGACCGTGGAGTGAAACTGAGGGAAGCGTTGAGTAGAGAAGGAGAAACTGAAGAATCAAATGCCATGAGAAGATGGGAAGGTAGAACAGAGGAGGCAGAGCTGTAGGAGTGTAGATGTTAGCCCCAGAAATGACGGACTGCTCTTCCTCTGAAATACAGAGGAGGGCAGAAAGCGTGGGGGGCTGAGAGAGAATCCAGGGAGGGGAGAAGCACCCTGGCAGAACCAGTTCAGTGGGTTAGAGGGTAAAAAAATGAGGCTTTGCAGTCAAGTAAGCTAGAAGTGTTTCTTGTTTGGGACACTAGCCACCTGACCTTGGGCAATCTATACATTTCCAATGACATATCAGTTACCATATTTGCACATGGAGATGATTCCTAATTTAAAGAGACGACTCAGTGAGATACTGCAAAGTGCCTGGAACATGCAGGCTCTCAATAGATGACCCACTGAATACCACTGTCATCTTCCTCCTCATTGTTTGCTGACAGTGGGTAGCCTGGGGACTTGAGGAGAGGGCCCATGTTTGGAGGAGTCGCTGTGGGACAATAGGAGTAATAGACAGTATGGGCTCAACAGGAGTGACACAGAATGGATTAATAGTGGACCAAGCCCATGGTGCTTAGTGATGTCCAACGTTGTCCCAGCCCAGGATAGGAACTGGTGAACACGGAACCAGGTGAAGACATCCAGGAGTGGAGCCTATCCTTCAGACCCAGCAGATGGTTACAGGAGGACAGGGAATAGGCTGTTCCTGTTGTATTTCTTGCTGACAGCTGCACAAGTTGAAGGCAGAGGTAGAGTCCAGAGAGATCTTGATAAGGGTGAAAAGTAGGATGCTGTCAGGAGGGAGAAGCCTTAGCTGAGTGTTCAGCAGAGAAGCAGCCCAGAAACACTAACGTGAAATGAAACTGTAATGTAAGAACTACGGTGCCAAGAGGTCTGATATGCCGTCAATGGGAATTTCGAAATCTTGAGAATCCTTGGGTGGCCAGAAATAATGAGGACTGCAGTTATCCAAGAATGAAGAAGAGGGTCACGGGGAGGGTCAGTCATCAAGAAAGGCGATGATGTGGAGCCATAGCAAGTCCACTAGAAAGAGGCAAATGCTTTGATGCAGGCAAGAGAGGCAAGACCTTGAACAGAGATGTGTGCATATTGTGTTTAGCTTGTGTGTTGACTTCTTTGTTCTAAACTGAGGCAATATTTACATATTCTTATGAAAAAAGTTACCCTGACTTCTGGCTTTGGTAGAAAAGTATGAATACCTGGCAATGCTGTATTTACCTGGCAATTCCTGCTGGAAGGAAATGTGATTTTTCAGTTTGCCATACACATTCTCACGGTGTCTTCCCAAGGTGGCAGGGGTGATGGAGCTTACTCGGGCCTCTTTTATAAGAGCACAAGTCCCATTCATAAGAGTTCCGCCTGTGTGATCTGATCACCTCCCAAAGGTCCCACCTCCATATACCATCTCCTTAGGGCTTATAATTCCAACCTATGGGTTTTGGGGGTAGGGACACAAACATTCACTCTGTGGCAGGCATATGGTTCAATTATTGTCAATGGGGTTTGAGGAAGTTTTCTGGGAATTTTGAGGACAGATTTTCTTTCCTAACAAGGCATGGCTCATGAGCGGAAGCATCCATTTTCTTCAGCCAGATGTGATTGTGTTCATATAGAAGCCTTAACCGTGGCACCCACCTTGTGTCCATGAGAGGACAGAACCAACCTCATGAACCAAGGCTGGCAGAATGCACAGCTGCCGAGCCTGGGCCCTTGATGAAATTTCTGAGGCTCTGAACAACCTTGTTTTCTTTGGAATTTTTTTTTATGTGCAGCCATACATTCCTGTCACTGTTTAGGATATTTAATATCAGATATACTATTACTTGCTGCCAAAAGCAACCTAATGGATATGGGCTTTATTCAGAGCTGGGCTTATTAATGGGTCATAGAGGCTAGTGAGCTGGGGATGCTTCCAGCAACAGAATAAACAGCATATTTTCCTAGTGGATCCATTTAACTTCATGATAGGTTAAACATTACTTTCATGTGAAAACATACATGGATAATATTGATACAGAGTATAAAATTCACAAGATAAAACAGGAGTCTTGAGACTGCTTCCAACAAGGGTCCCAGGAGTCTGGTGATATTGTGTATTATAAGTGTTGTACATGGGGTTTCTCTTTCTATTGAGCACAAGCCATAAAACAGTTCAAATTAAACGGCAGGTGGAGAGGCTAAGTTAGACACAACGAAGAGTTGTGTCTACTGTGATCATCAAAGGGAATCTAAACGGGAACCGTGACAGGACATGAAATGTCAGAGCTTTGGAGGTTTTAAAGAGAGGGGCATTGTGTTTCCAAAGTAGTTTTTGCCTGAGCTAGTTTTCTCAGCTTTCTAGGTCCTTGTCAACATCTTGCCATTGTTTTGTATTGTGAAAAATAGTGATTTTTTTCCTTAGAGGATGATTGCATTTCAGATCGTCCAGTGTTTCTTTGGTGATTTATCTTTTGTTTTAATTCAATGTGCCACACTGAAGTTCTGCCCTGGAGTTTTCCTTTAAGCAGTTAATGTGAATGATAGCAGAAAATTGCCAGGAGTCAGCCAAATGCTGAAACAGATTGTAAATACCTGTAGGGGAAGTATTTAAGCATTTCCGATAGGAAGGATACTGTAAATTTTACATGCAGGGTCTTTGCACCAAAGCCAACCCCCGCGCCCCTTCTTCCTACTTTGAGACTCTTAGAAAAGGTCAGCACAAAGGACCTACTGTTTCCACAGCCATTTACATCACCACTCCATCTTGTTATTTCTGACTTCTTGCCAATCATATTGAGAATTTCTTGAGGGGAGTAAAAAAAGAATAACCAAACCAGCTTTGCCTTCTTAACAGTGAAGAATAGAAAGGAAAGGCTCTGTCCTAGAGACAGACTTTTCTTTTTCTTCTTTCTTTTAGTTTGTGTTTTAACTTGACACTCTGCCTTTGACAACCCCAGGACTCCAAGCTGATGAAAAGCTGAGTTAATTTTCTCTTCCACTGCTCAATCTCATGTTAATTTTTTTTAAACAGAACCGTTGAAGAGGAGTTGGTTTAGGGAGTAGACCCATCAGACTTCTCTGGGTTACGCACCAGCACTCCCAGCCCTTAGATGGAGGCTGTGGTTATTCCCTTTGGTTCTGTGTCAGCAGTGGTGGCGCAGAGGTGACACGAGGAGGGTGGGAGAAAGGTGGGGATGTCTCCGACCATCTGAGTTCCAGGGCATCTGCTCCCCCTTCTGGGGAAGGCTTACCCTGTGCTAGCTTGTTTCTCCAGACTAGGCCTGCTCTGTTTGTCTCCAGCAGTTTTCTGCTTCAGCCTCCAGGCTCTCAGGAAGCTCAAGGGGGTCCCTCTTCCTTTAACCACTCATTCAGTCTTTCAACAAATTAATGAAACACCTAATCATTGTTGCAATAGCTAACATTCTGTTAGGCTTTCTATGCCATTTCTTAGTAAGAGGAGTGGAGCAGATAAGGATGTAGAGTCTGGAGCCCGATTGATGGGGGTTGAATCCCAGCTATCTAAATGATTGGAATGAGGGCACTCCTCCCGCTTCTTGTGAGGACTGAAGGAGGCATGGCATCCTCCAAGCTCAGCTGCTAGATGGTCATCACTGTCATTAGTGCACCGGAGCTCACAAACACGGAGGCCCTGGAGCTCTTCTCCTTTCCCGAGCATTTTCCTTCCCAGTCTTCTGCCTGAGCCCTCTTCTGCCCACCTCAGTGATTCACCAAGCGTACATCCAGTACCTGCCAGGAGCTCTGCACTGTGCTCAATGTTGTGGGCTGACAAAAAGACTGAGGGTCATGGACCATCATGGGAGTTTGCTGTCTGAACCGAACGCACACCAGGCAGGACCCAGTGTGTGGGAGGGAGCCAGGGGGAGTCCGCACGTTAAGCAGCAGATAGAGAAAGCCCTGGTCTGCAGCAGAACCCTGGGTAAATCATTGTCCATCTTGGAATCTCACTTTTCCCACCTATAAAACCGGAGAGTTAGCCAAAAGTTGTCAAACTTTTTAGACCAGGACCCACAGTTAGAAGGGTCCACAATTGTACATTGTGACCCTCAGAACTACATACATAACTGAAACACAAACTTTATAAAACTATATTTGCACTTAATATGTGAAGTTCTTTGCTTTCTATTTTTTTTTAAAGCAGGTCATAAGCCTTTATATTGACTTCCTGACCCCCTAATAGTTCAATTTGAAAAATGCTGGACTAGATGATCCCTAAGGGGCCTTTCAGCTGGAACTTTCTATAATTTTAGATCTACATGGGCTGTATGGATATAAGAGAAGAAAGAGTAATTAATCTCCTAGGACAATGACTGGCTACAGCCCAGCTAGATTATTATTTTTTAAATGATGTGTATGGTTGGCTCCCATACCAGCTTTCTGGAATGCAAGGACATGGTCTAATGGAAAAGAAGAGGCTAATTGCTGGGAATCATTTACTGCAGCAGATGAGGCTGCGAACAGTTACAGGGTGCACTGCTCCTCTGAACTGGGTTTTCATTTGTGGAAGGAGAAGAAAAAATCCTGACATCAGAGTTTGCTCCTGTTTTCCAGAGTGTGGGAATTCTGGAAAGAATCTCCTCAGAAAAAATATAAAAAATTTAAAAAGCCAGCTTGTTTTAATCCCTAAGTGGTATAACCCTGTGAGTTAGGGGAGTTGGAGAAACGACTTCCCTGCCCACATAAATGTTTGCTTTTGCCCTAATGTGTTTGTCCATTTGCTTGACTGCTCAGGAGATAGTCTTCTAGAAACACAAGCTTCAGGAGAAACTTAAAAACAAGTAGAACAAACAAAACACACCACTCCAACCTCCCAAACAGTAAAACCAACCTGTGACCTCCCACTCCAGCATTAGTTTGGCCTTTACTTTACTTTTCGCAGAAAAAACTCACATCCAGGGGGCCCTTTGGGACTGTACTCTGTGTAGGGCTTACGAACACCCAGAAGACCTTCTCAGTCTCTCTCTCTCAGATGGGTCTCTCTTGCTCTTTGCATACTATGAAACTTCTGGAATTTTCAGTGATTTTTCTGAGATTAAATGGCTTTTTTTTTTTTTTAACATCTTGAGCCTTTCAAAGTGCTCCCCCTCAGTCTGGAGTGAAGCCTAATCAACACCTGTAGAGACAGGCTCTTTGGGAAAATATCAGCCAGAAGTTTCATGGATGCAGACTTTGGCTTAAAGAAGTCAAGGCTGCTTTTCTGCCCTTCCTATCTGTTGTCTGAATTAGATTTTGGTTGAGAACATGATTCTGCGTCAGTGGATTGGGCAAATTTCTGCATTTCCCATGCCTCTGAAATGCAGTTAATAGTATTGAACATACAAGATTAAGTTATAGAATGCACAAACAGTGTTTAGAATCATGTGGTAAGTTACTCACCAATGACAGCCACTAGTATTACTGTTGACCTATACCCCAGGAAAGTGGAAAGTTCAAAGATGGAGAGAATGATGCTAGGAGATACTTCCCTAAGGCCATGTTACAAGTCCAGGAGGAGGGAACCCAGATAGTGCTTCCACTCCGGTGACCCCACACATCCATCCTACTGGGGCATGGGAGGGAGGTGGCCACTCGGTCTTGGTGAAAAGTGGGCAAGAGCAGGGCCCTAGGGAAACGGGGAGAGAGACACCAACCCCATAGAATTGCTAAAAAGATGAGCAAATCAGTGGGGAAAGCATTTGACTGGAACTTGGTGCATAGTAGGGGGCTGGATGGATGGTGACTGTAACAATAGGCTTCTTTGGTAACAGCTGGGCCCCTTTGTCAGACCTGCAGGTTTTCTTAATTCAGGCCTTTCTCAAGGTAAGGAAATGGCAGTTTGCTTGAACACAATGGTCTTTTTAAGGCAGCTCAGATGTTTATCTTATTCCAATATTTACCCTACTGAATAGGATTTGGGTGGCTTACTTTTCTGTTCCTCTGGGGAGTGAGGTTTCACCAGTTAAGTCGAATATCAGCTTTTAAGTGAAAAATGGAAAGAGCTGAGAGAAAATCCTCTTCTGACCCAGGGGAGAAAAAGGCTCTGGTAAATTCTGGCCTGGATTATTCTCTACCCACAACCTTGGGGGCGGGGAACCCAGGGAAAAGGTGGAAGGAGTTTGGATTGGGTGAAACAACTGCAGAGGTTTAGCAGGAACCCTGTCCAGGTCTGAGGCCTGGCGCACCAGGGGTGTTCTAGCATCTGATCGCTTATCAGGGATGGTAGCTTGTCCTGGTGCAGAGCACCTGTTGACAGCCAGAGCTCCCATCCCCCACCTCCAGGTGGCCTAGGTCTGGCCAGTCATCACGTTTGAGCCTAGGCTAAATGCTATACCATTCTTTTCCCCCAATTTGGCTGAAATCAACCACAGGAAATAAGATCTATGATAACAGCTTCTTCAAATAAGAAGGACAATGGCCAAATCAGTCCTGTGGGTGTAGGTATGTGTTCGGCTATCAATATGTCTCCTTAGAACTAAAGACTTTAATTTACAGAACCCTTCAGAACCACTGCCAAGAGCTTTCCCTTCAGGTAACACTCAAGACAACAAATGCTATTCAGCATATTTGAAAGTTTTGAGTGCTTCTTTGCCAAGACTGTCAAGGACTATATATTTTTATTCAACTAATCTTCTCAATAAGGCTCTTAAACAGGGTTTTACAGATAAAGAAACAGAGGCACAAAGAAATTAGGTCTCTCTTTGATTAACTAGCCAGTGAGTGTAGAGCCAGGGTTTGAAGGTGGGCCTGCATAACTCTCAGCGCTGTACTCCTCTTGGAGCAGTTCTTGGAAACGAAGCATGCTATAGGTGTGTGAGCGTTTTGTTTTGGGCGGCCAATTATGTTCAGAGACTGGGTTTGTTTTTGCCAGCAATTTATTTAACACAAGTTCACTGCAGGAATTTCACAAGACAAGAGCATAAAAGATAATGTCTCTTTGTAAACCAATAAAGAAATAACATGCTCCAAACCAATAACAGATTAATCACACTACTGTTTCAGGCAAGGGGAGATGAAAGGAATAAAGACCAAATTGAGTCAAATTGTACAACTGTCTTCACCAACTGGCTTAACCAACTATGAGCTGATTTCCAGCTGTCAGAGCAAAAAAAAAAAAAGCCCCTCAATGCTACATACAGCTCATTGCTAGGAAACTACAGTGCATGTGTTGGGAGGCAAGACGGTCTCCTTCGCCAGGCTACTGCACTGTTTCCACCGCTGTCCATAAAAGTCTCCTTTACTGGGGCAGGGGCTAATGCCACAGAGGTCTTCGAAGAACTATTTAGATCAGAAGGGAGAATCACCTTGCCCAGACCCAACACTCTCGGATGGTCCTCACAAACTCTTGGTATTTATAGTATAAAATTTAGACTCTAAATGTCCCCTTGTCATAGTCACCTCTTTGGATGCTTTTTGTTGAGAAGCCCCCAGAGGCTCCCCTCAACAGCTGGGCCGCTGACTGCTTATCAGCAACAACAGGTGAGATGATGACAGCCTGCCACACCTTCACTTTTATTCCCAAACAGCTTTACTCTTGAAACAACTTCATTTTTGTCACAAACAAGTGGATTTGAAATGATATCAAATGAATGCACAACAGTAAACTTGGTGGATCTATTTCCCTTGGGAAGCTTCCGTCAGGTGAAGGAACAGGACTGGCCAGATGAGGTGAGAGAAGATAAATACTGCTTGTAAGATCAGGATTTAGGTACCAGCAAGGGTTGTCTGTGTGGTACCACCGACAATTCTTTACATTTCCAAGGCACTGACTGGGAGGCAGGTAGGGCACTCGGCCACTTTTACAATACTTAAGCCATTTCATTCGTTGTCTTTGGTTGATGGAGGAGCCACAGGCAAGTGGTTCAGAGAGAAAAGACTTAATTGTGCCAGACAGTGGGCATCTTTCTAGTGTGTACCTGTCCTAGAGGCTGAGGCTGTGTGAAAAGAGAAGATAGACAGCTGCCTGTACACTCACGAGAAAAACTATCTCAAAGCAATCCTTAAGTGTACTAGCAAGGTACTACTCCTCCACCAAATTTTTACCTACAAACATGAGAATTTTCCCAATGATGTTTATAAGTCTCCCATAAGCACAGATTTGTTTAATCTGTAGGCATCTACTGTGAATTATAGATGTGCCAGGCACTGTTCTAGAAGCTGGAGATATGAGAATAAAAGGATGGACAGATTTGATGGCACTAACAACAACAATAACAAAAACTCCAGCAAAATGAAAGATGGTAGAAACAACATTAAAATTAATCAGCAGAGTAGGAGAAAATAGTACTATATAGGCAAATAAACAGGTCAGTATCATAATATGTAAAGAGTACCTATAAATCAATAAGAAAAAATACACGCCCAATAGGGAAATGGGCAAAGAAAAGAAAAAACAAGGCCCTTGTCTTGGATTCAGAATTTAGCCAAGAGGGGAGGAAAGTCACAAGTAGTAAGTGCTATAAACAGAACCATGTACAGAGGAGTCACACCACCTGTGTGTTAGTTTCTGAGGCTCAATGGTAGCAAAAATCAACTGAGTAAAAATTACCCTTAATAGATCCCTTAAACCCACCATGTGCAGTATACATGATTTTGTTTATATAAGGCTTTACCTCTTGGCATTCAAGAAGCACTGTGATAGAACAAATGAAAGAACAGAAGAAATGCAGAGGTCTGGAGACTTAATCCATTCTGCCCTTAAAGATAAGGGATATAGACCCATTTGGGGCCACTAGGGTTTGAGGTGCCCTGGGAAACTCTGGTTGGAGCTGTCCAGCACAGAGTCGAGAACATGGATCTAGCAGGTTTAGCTCAGAGCTGGAGAGAGGGAGACAGAGGTTGAACCTCACATAAGCATCAGCTGCTCCTGTGAGTGAGTAGAAGGGCCTAGGCTGGCAGTAAGGAGACAAGGCTTCTCCTTGCTCAATGATGTGGTGAGCTTTTCCTGTGAACTCATCTCTAAGGTGTGAATGAGCTCATCAACATCCTCCCACCTCTGAGGGCAGACCTGCTGGAAACTCCTGGGTGTCTGGCCCAAAGCAGGAGGCTCTGAAAGGGGAAGAGAGGTGACATTGGCAGACACCACCTGACTGCTTTTCACTCAAGTGTCGCTGTGACTACACAGGAATTGGAGACAGTGGATGACTGGAAGGTTAAGAGGAGGGAGACACACCATGGCTCCTCTGGCTGCCTGTGTAGTGTGGCTTTCTTCAGGGTCCCCAGGAAGTGAAGTGGAGGGCTCTCAAACTTTTCTGTCCATGAAAGTCATCTGGAGAGTTTATTAAATTGCATAATCATAGACCCTGTCCTCAAAGACTTCGAATCTGCTTTACCTTAGCATAAGGTGGTGGAATCTGCATTTTATTTTATTTTTCCCACTTATTTATACATTCATTGGTTGATTATTTTTTTAAATTATATTTTATTATTTATGCTATTACCATTGTCCTGATTCTCCTCCTTTTTCTGCCCCTCCAACTCCCTCAGGCAATCCCCCCACCGTTGTTCCTGTCTGTGGGTCATGTGAGTGAGTTCTTTGGTTACTCCATTTCCTGTACTGTACTTCACATCCCCATGAATATGGAATCTGCATTTTAATAAACACTCCAAGCACTACTAATGTAAGATTTAAAGTGGCTTAAAGGTCCACACAAGATAGAAATATATTAAAAAATACAGAGAAGGTAAAGATAGAAAGATCCTTTGAGAGATATTGCCCTTAAAGAGAGTCCAAAGAACCAAAGCTACAATGTGTGGATGTTTAGTAACGGGGTGTCTTTGGCATGTGCCTTCAGCCTGCACTGACAGATGTTAACGGAAACTGCACACGAGGCTTGTCGTTGTAAGTGCTGCAGGGCTGTTGGAGGGGACCCAGCCCGCCACAGCACCGGGTCTTCCCTCTGGAGACCCCTGCAGCAGAGCTGTTATACCCCAGTGCTGGGAGACCTGTGCGTCTCCCCACTAACTGGTTTGCTCTTATCCTGTGGAATGTGGAGGTCTCCTAACTGATGGACTGGTTTCCTTGGTCTGCTCTCTCTTCTGGGAATCATGGCTAAACGGGTGGCCCATCCCTAGCAACTATGGTTTGCCCTTGTGTGACAAATGCTACCCCGACTCCCAGGCTTCAAGTTAATCTCTTACTTGTTGTTTCCCCTTCATGCTTCCTTACTAGTTTTTAAAATATTTTTTGAGGTAAAACTAACATAATAAAATTTACCATTTTACCCATTTTAAACTCAGCAGCTTTTAGTACATTCACAATGTCCTGCAACCAGCACCACTATTTAATTCCCATTTTCATCACCCTTAAAAGAAATTCCTTATCCTTTACACAGTCACTCCCCATACTCCCTGCCCTGCAGCCCCTGACAACCACTAATCTGCCTTCTGTCACTGTAGATTTTCCTATTCTGGACATTTCCTGTAAATGGAACCATATAATTTGTGGCTGTTTATGTCTGACTTGTTTTACTTAGTACAATGCTTTCAAGGGTCATCCATGTTGTAGCATGTATCAGGACTTCATTCCTTATTAATGGCTGAATAATATGTCATTTTAATAGGTAAATCAAATTTTGCTCATCCATTCATCAGTTGGTGGGCATTTGGGTTGTTTTATTGCTCCTTTTTATTCTTATTTATTTATTTTTTAATTTTATTTTAATTGTTGTTCAAGTACAGTTTTCTGTCTTTTACTCCCATCCCAGCCCACTCCCCCAGCTCTCCCCACCTCCCTCCCATTTCCACCCCCCACCCAGTTTTTGTCCATGTGTCCTTTGTACTTGTTCCTGTAAACCCTTCCCCTTTTCCCCTGAAATTCCCTACCTTCTCCCCTCTGGTTACTTTCAGCCTGTTCTTTATTTCAGTGTCTTTGGTTATATTTTGCTTGTTTGTTTGTTTTGTTGATTAGGTTCCTGTTAAAGGTGACATCATATGGTATTTGTTTTTCACAGCCTGGCTTATTTTCACTTAGCATAATGCTCTCCAGTTTCATCCATGCTGTCGCAAAGGGTAGGAGCTCCTTCTTTCTTTCAGCTGCATAGTATTCCATCCTGTAAATATACCATAGTTTTTGATCCATTCATTTACTGATGGGCACCTAGGTTGCTTCCAGCACTTGGCTATTGTAAATTGTGCTGCTATGAACATTGGGGTGCATAGGTTCTTTTGGATTGGTGTTTCAGGGTTCTCAGGATATAATCCTAGCAGAAACATACTTTTGTGTTGTATATAGCTTTTAGCCACCTCAAATTCTTTTTGTGATAAGGCAGAACACAGATGGGCAATTAAAATTTGTCTATGTCTCCCTACGTTTAGCTGCATGTATGATTCTGTACAATCAATAAAAATAAAATATTGTCATCAGTTCTGAGTTCAGATAATAAAGTATGGGTTCTAATTATTCAGTGGAGTATTAATCCATCATTTGTACCCAGTCCTGAGTCTCTCCTGGGGTCCCATGTCCCACTAGAGGTCAAGACAGCCTGGGGATGTGATCCCTTTGTCCTGGTGATAGCCTCTCATCTGATTCACTGCCACTCACAGGCATGGACACCTCTTCCTCATCAGAGGTAGGAACAAGGAAAAGGAGCAGGATGGGACCACTCTTCCCAAGTCCATTTTGCTCTTTACAACATGGATGGGTTTCAATTAAAATGAAGTCATAGGCTATAAAACTAACTGACTGCACAGTGTGTGGGGGAGGATGAGTCACCTGTGTGCATGTGAAATGCCCATGGCTGTTTGGTAGAACTTGGGCTCCAGTCTCTGTTTTCTTCTAGGAGTGAGTTTAAGAGTGGGTAGCAGAGTCATCATTGGAAATGAATGTGCTCTGTGGAGATCCAAGATTACCTCCTTGCCTCTGCCCTCCCCTTTGTCTGGATTCACAGAACAAAACCATGTGAAATCAACAGAGGAAAACATGGCTAAACTTTATTTTTAAGTAATTATTTTTTAGTTATTATTATTTTTAAGAATATATTTATATTACAGAGAGAGAGAGAAAAAGGGAGAGGAAGAAAAACAGCGATGTGAGAGAAACATGGATTGGTTGCTTCCTGTACATGCCCAGCCAGGGACTGAATCCACAACCACGATATGTGCCCTGGCCTGGAATTGAACCTACAACCTTTCAGTGTATGGGGTGATGCCCTAACCAACTGACCATACCAGCTTGGTAAGGTGGCCAAACTTTAGATGGTTATGTACTTGGAGATCTCAATTATGTGCCACGCCCTGAAACAGACCTTGATGGTTTGAAATGGGGATAGGATCAAGGCAAGGATGGGTGGTGTGTGCCACTAGGGCCACACCCAGTGCAGCCATACTCTGCCTGGTCATTGGTTCTTGTGGGCAGCTGAGGAAGCAGGGAGAAATTCTTCTGCCTGGTGTTCTACTGTCTCAGGAATATGCCAAGGGAGAGTTAGGGTACTGGGCTGCTTTCTGGAAAAAACCCAGTGTCTGTAATCAATTCAAGATATTCAAAGATGGGTCAGTTTCCTCTGTGTGTGTGTGTGTGCTATGTGTGTTGTTTGTGTGTGTGTGGGCAGGCAAATCCCTAACCTCTGAACTCTTACCAGAAAAAGTGATTACAATCCTGTGACGAAAATCAGAACCACTCTATAGATGTAGAATTACATGTCAACTGAACTGAGCAACTGGCTCCAGGGGACATGTTTTGTGTCCTGATGATCTGTGAGACTGTCCTGCTTGGTCAAATGCACATCCCTCCCCGAACTTTGTGAGCACGGTGTGGGTGGAAGAAGAGGGGCTACAGATGCTGGACTGATTGGGTTGGTTAGGTTGGGTGTCTGACAAAATGAGAGGTGTCAGAAGCTGGATTCTTTCGAGGTTTGAGCTAGAACATGGTTGTTTCAGACCTGGGTTGCAGGTCTCATGAAAAGTAAGGCAAGTTAAGATCATTAGAGACAACTCATGTTCAAGTTCCAGAAGACTCAAGAGTAAATGCCAAATGTATGGGGCCAGAAGCGGGCCTGAGAGTTGAAGTTCAGGATCATGGAGCCAAGAGTTGGAGGATAAGCAATCGGGTAGGGAACTGAGTAAGAGTGGGTCTGTGTGCATGCTACTGTGTATGTATATAGGTATGCACACATAGGGTGCTCATGTGTGAGCATGTGTGGGCTGAATATGGTGTAAATATGTACATGTAGTGTTTGTGTGTATAGAATATGCTGGATGTGTTTATGTGCTTGAGACCAGTGTGTAGATATAAACATAAGTGGCAGCCCCTAAGCACTTGTTTGGACTTTGGTGTGTGAATTTAGAGGCTGGCAGGTGTGCAATGACATTTGGGTTGTGGATTGGGCTGCTTGTGAACTTGTACCTCACATGGAATTGAGGCCAGCTTGCCTTCTGAGGGTTGCTGTTAGGGGAAGAGATCTGGTTTTGCTGTTAGACCATTTTAGGGTTGCATTTACTAAAATTAATGGAGAACTGAAACCTCCTGAGAGAGGTAAGGGGAATCACTGGGACTTTAATAATAAATATGTACAGACAGTACTTAGGGAAAAATTTCTCCCTGAAACCTTTGACCTCCTAGTTTCTAGTTCTACCTTCTGACTTCAGACACCTTCAATAGGCTGTACATTCCAAGGTAGTTCAGAGGTTTATATTGCCTCTTCAACTGTCAGCAACTCTGATGGAATGCACTCAGAGGAGAGGGAGGCAAGTCAAAGTCATCTTAGGGCTGGGAGAGGCCTGCGGAGCTGCCAATGAACTCGGGGTGGGAGTGAGGAGCACTGAACTCTGCACTGGACTCTGCTGGGTGACCATGGACAGAGATGCTTCTGATCCTAGTGTCTCACCCACAAAATTGGGGTATTGTTTGGGGTGGGTTCTTTAAGCCCTGTTGCAATGCAGCAGGGTGGGACTGCAGGCTGACAGCTGCCTGTGGTGTCCCCCTGGGGGTAGGATTTCCAGTAGTCCAGTAGCATTTGAACTCCTTTTCCACAACTTCGAAAAGTGTAGCCATGCAGGTTTTTGGAACAATGACTAATCGTTCCTAAAGGACAAGGTGCTTTACTTTCCAGACCAATCAATACATATTCACAAAATCAATACCTTTCCATAAAGATGTGTGTTTTCTGGTGTTTCAGGCTGGGTTAAACGACATAATAAAATCCATTGGCTCCTTCCACTGAATACCTGCTGCACTGCCTGCCCTTCACAGACTTGGCTCTGGGTTGGTAGTTACTCAGTTCTCTCAATACCCATGAGACAGGCACTATTATCCTCCTTTCACTCATGGGAAACCAGAGGCAATGAGAGGTTAAGTAATTGAAGCCTGAGTGCTTCACAGCTCTTCTCTCAGATTCCCAGGGTCTTGGTTACAGATGATCCGTTTCTTAATCTAAGAATACGCTGATGAGAAAATGCATTGTGTTTCGAAGGAGAAGCAAAATCTTAACAGATCACACATTGTGACAAATTCTAGTCCCTCTGCCCAGTAGAAAAAACTCTAGGCACCCAGCAGCTCAGACAGCCAAGTCCCATAGCCAGCTTCCTGAAGCAGGGACCTCCTGGGGGCAGCAAGTGGAGAGCCTTGGGTGGGGGCCCTTTTAGGTGAAGCCAGTGGAGTTTTGGTTTCAGGCCCTTCTGGTAACGTTAGTAGTGTTCACTTGTTCCAGTGATGGGTGGTGGGATTTCATCCCTCCAACAAATACACTGTTACACATTTATTTATTTAAAAAATGTTTTTATTCTTACCCAAGGGTGTGTTTTTTTTTTTAAATTGATTTTAGAGTGTGTGTGTTGGGGGGAGAGAGATGTGATAGAGCAGCGTTGATCCCTTGCTTCCCGCGTGCACCCTGACTGGGGATTGAACCTGCAACATTTGGTGCATGAGACTATGCCCCAACCATCTGAACCACTTGGCCAGGTTGATACATTTACTAATGTATTATTAAACATGATATTTAGACACATTTTCTTGTTAAGGAATAACCCTCAAGTCCATGAAAACGTTTCAGCTCCTCTCCTGAATCCCGTTTTGAAATCTTCCTCCCCAAGGGGGTGGCTGCGGGGTTTTGTGCTCTGAGACTGAGGTGTCTTGCTTAGGCCGCCACTCTTTGTGTTTCCCTCCACACAAGTTGATTTTCCCAGGGTCATGCTGCGAAAGCTCACTATGGACACAGCATTCTCCTGCAAGATATTTTCTGAAACCACCAAGAGCATTTTGGTTTTCAGGATCCTTATTTAAAGAATTTGCATTAATAGCTCTTTGGGCCCCTCATTTACATATGTGTTTGAAAGGGCAGGAGCTTGGGGAATGCAATGAAAAAATGAGAACGAGCTGGCACCGTGTGTTCTGCAGAGTTGCCCACGACTTTCAAAAAGTAGAACTTTAACTTCTGGTTAGCATAATGTGTTCTTGTGCTGTATGGAGTCTGGGAGAAGAATCAGCACTGTGAATGTTTTCTACCTTTGCCTCCATGATAGAGAGAATTGTTATTAGCTTTTGGTTTTCCAGGAGAGAATAAAGTTTTCTCATGTAGTGGTTTTTCTGGGGGTGGAGGGAAACAGGACGTTAATTAAGACCATTAGAGAAAGAAAGGGAATGTGTACTGAGGAGCCAACACTGTTTTGCAGTTGGCGCCAGATCCGATAGCGCAGCGCCCTATGGTCAAGATTGCTTTGAGTCTATAATTCTGAAAAAAAATGGGCCTATGGGTGAAAATACATTTTTTTTAAGCAACGATGCTTTATATTGTTTAGAAATCAGGTCGGATCTAATGGCATTTGCTAAATCCTGCTGAGACCCAAAGGTGAGTTTGTGTTGTGTTTTGTATTATAGATCCTTAGGTAATTGCTTGAACCACAAGTGTAACCCATTGCAAGTTTTAAACTAAAAAGAGCTAAGGAACCATGCAGCCGTGTTTTTAAAGGAATGTGAAAAACAAGATGACAGTGTAAATCTGAGTGGCACGAAGTTTCCTCTGGACTTGTTGAACCTGACTTAAATTGAGGTCCATGGACCCCACAAGGAGTCCACGTTTAGATTTCTGAGTATTTCTAATGGAAAACTGGCATGTCCTTGAATTCTAAATGTAAGCAACAACAAACCACAGTAACATCAGCAGACCTATGACTACCACCAATAGAAATCACACGCTGTTTCGCAGGTCAAGTGGTTTGCAGCAACTGACTCACACTCTGAGTTCTGGCTTCTAATAACTTTGTTCTCTCTGGGAGATTCAACTGCATCCTGCACATGTGCATTACTCAAAATGATGTAAAAGTTTCCTTTCTTGCTAAGCTAGGCTAAAGGCTGGGGAAAGTTTGCAGTAGCTCCTAAATATATATTCAGTCTGATAAAAATAAAATTAATTTAGGGCTTTTAAAATTATTAAGTCATGTCTTGAAATCATTGTAATTGTGTATTTTTTTAAAAGATTTTATTTATTTATTTTTAGAGAGATGGGAAGGGTGGGAGAAAGAGAGGGAGAGAAACATCAATGTGTGGTTGACTCTTGCACACCCCCCACTGGGGACCTGACCCAAAACCCAGGCATGTGCCCTGATGGGGAATTGAACCAGCAACTCTTTGGTTCTTAGGCTAGCACTAAATCCACTGGGCCATACCAGCCAGGGTTATTTTTAATTTAAAAAAACTTAAAAAATATGTTTATTGATTTGAGAGAGAGAAAGGAAGGGGGGGAGAGAGAAAGAGAGAGAGAGTTAGAGAGTTTTTATTTTTTGCATATGTAATTTTAGCTAAGGAGGCATACTGTATATGCTGTGGTGCACTGTTTTCCCCCCCTTTACTCCCTTTAAATTGAACAGGCTGTAAATACCTTTCCATGTCACTTAATAGCCTTCTAAGCATCCTTTCAAATGTCTGCCTAGTATTCCATACATAGATATGCTATTTTTATTTAAGCCATCCCTTAGGGTTGAACAGTTTGTATCATGTGTTTTACATTATTGTCAATAATATTTTTTTTATCTCTTGAACTCTGGGCTTTACAGCTAGCAGCTTTGTTTGGGAACAGTTCAGAGAGAAGCTGACTCAATTTTAGAAAATCCCAGCTGACTCCAAGATAGGTTATTGTGTCTGCCCTTTTCATTTCTTCTTTCCTGTTTAATTGTTCCTGTCTCTTCCTTTCCCAGATCTATAACAGAGGGAAGTACAGGGCTCTCCGTCTTCTCCCAGCTCACTTTATCTTGCTCTTCATCTCAGGAGCTCACAGCGCCCTCGGCTGAGATAATTCTAACTATACCCTGCTGCCTCCTCTTCTTGTTTGTTAAAGGTATTGTGAGCAGGGGCACAGTTAAGGAGTAAGACAGCACTGTGAGGATTAGGCTAGAAATAACAGTTGCCTGTGTGACCCCTGCCAAGCTTCATTACCTATCACTCCTCAGACGTAGTCAGTTATATTTTTTACTTCTTTTTTTTTCAGTTGTCTCCTTGTTTCTCCATAACATGCTTGTATGGCATTTTTTTCCATATTGAATTTTATCTATTGTTTTCTTTCTATAGATTTAGAGAGTAATCTGCTATCTTAGCCCATTCCCCTCCTTATGTTCTATCGGTAGAGTTATATAGCAGTTTTAATTAGCTCAACAATGGTGTTTACGTCTATTTACTGTAACTATATAGACATTGTTTACAGCTAAGCCAAAGCTGAGCCAAATAGTGTACTAGAGTTATAATTCCTTTTTCATAAAACACTTTATTTCCCCTGTAGTTAATAATTGCTTATTTGTTTTTATATTTTCATTTGCACTTACTACTAATATATTCCTCAAATTTCTACTAGAGTTTAAAAATATTCTTTAACATGGTTGAAACTATCAGATAATTTATCAGTGTTCCTAGTCCCCTTTTCAGAAGATGTTTTTCTAGAACCTTCTATCCACTTTCTCCTCAGCTGTCCTGGGATTTCTCTTTATCATTATCTTTGGAATTCACTTTGCTTTTCTCCTATGTGGGATTCTTATTTCCAGGATTCCCTGTCTTTCTCTTTCTTGGTTTATTCTTGTTGTGTGCTAATAAATGTTTAACCAACCAGGGCTGGGGTGGGGTATTGAGGAGGGAGGAAGCCCTGGTTTGTAGTGTTGTGTTTTCTGTGTCATTTCCACCATGGCTGATATTAAGCAACAAATGTATGTTGTTAAACTTGGTGTATTAGGATTCTCCAGGGAAACCTAACATATATGTGTGTGTGTATATATACATATGTATACATACATACATACATACATACATACAGGGTCCGGCAGAAGTAAGGCCTACTTGAGTGTGGTTGGTAGAGTAATAATATGGGCATAATGATTTATAAGTTTAATTTGAACATTTCACTTAAAATGTCATATGGTGTGCTTGAGTGTGATATTGTTATGTTGCAGAATTATATGCTTATGATTTTGTAATAAAGGATTTTGTAATGTAAAAAACAGGGGCATTATTTGTGCTGGACCCTGTGTACAGTCTTCAAAATAAATCTCTTCCAATAGATAGATAGATAGATAGATAGATAGATAGATAGATATTGATTTCTATCTCTCTATTGGAAGAGATTTATTGTGGGAGCTGGCTTGCATGGTCATGGAGGCTGAGAATTCCCACCGTGTGTCTTCTCTGCCTTTTTGTTCTCAGGTTGTCCCAGATTGGATGATGCTCACCACGCTGGGGAGGGCCAGGTTCTTCACCGAGTCCTCCAATTCAAATGGTAATCTCGTTTAGAAACACTTTCAGAGACACACCCAGTGATGATATTTAATCTGGGCACCCCTTGGCCCACTCAAGTTGACCGAAAATTAATCATCACACTCTGAACTGGGGAGGGTTGGTAAGAGCTGCTATGGCCACACCTTCATTTTGATGGAGCACATCTTCCAATAGCCTCTTTAGAAAGGGTATATGGAAAGTGAATGTTCGAAATGACTATTTCGCTTCCACCTGATTGATACAGACTTGATTTTGAAATCTAAGTGGGAAATTGTTTTCACTCAGAACTTTAGAAGTGTTGCTCTATTTTTTTTCTTGTTTTCAGTGTTGCTGGTGAAACTCCAGTGCCAGCCCGAGTCCAATGTATGTATCTTATTTTTCTGTTTTTGGAAGCCTTTACAATCTCCTCTTTATCCTTGATGGTAGGAAAATTCATGATGGTGCATCCCTGCCATCCCCCCGCCCCGCCCCCTGCCCCCCCCCCACTGCCCACCGCCCACCCATTGTTCTGTATCCTTACCAGATTTTCAATCAGGAAGCTCATGCCTTTTAGTTCTGGAAAACTTTTCTATATTTATTTGATTTCCTCTCTTCCATTCTTTCTTTTCCTAGAACTCTTACTTGTTATATATTAGATCTCTTGTTTTGATTTTCTAATTTTCCTTTTCATTTTTTTTTTGATTGCTGGGATCTCTTTCTCAACTATATTCCAGCTCTGTGTGCACCGTCAGTCACTGCTGCAGGGTGATGGTGCCCTGGGAGTGGGGCCACGTCCTGCACCTGTGTCTCCTCCGAGAGCCTGCCTGGCACAGTGCTTGACAGAATGGAGAGGTGGAGACAGCAAAGGCTTTTGATCCAGGCGGATCTGCTTTTGAGCTGGACACCAGGGACACGTTATTTAACTTCTCAGTTCTTCAGTTTTCTTGTTCAGCGCTGAGGGTGTGTTACCCTAAGGGGAGGGGCAGATCTGGTGAAAGGAGAACAAGGCCCTCCCATTGTCCCACGCTCCCCTAAAATCATAAAATCTCACAAGAGATTACGTTTTATAATTCCCAGTGTCACAGTTAAGTAATTTTATCTAAATGACAAGGAACTTTTTTTTTTAATATATTTTTTTTAAATTTTTATTTTAGTTTATTCAGTACAGTTTCTATCCTTTATTCCCATTCCAGCCCACCCACCCATTCCTCCCCTCCTCCCTCCCCTTTCCAACACCCCTAGTTTTGTCCATGTGTCCTCTATATTTGTTCCTGTAAACCCTTCCCTTCTCCCCTGAAATTCCCTCCCCTCTCCCCTCTGGTCACTGA
>CM052541.1:91237509-91254647 GCA_028533065.1 Trachops cirrhosus
TTTTCAGTGTCTTTTGTTATATTTCACTTGCTTCTTTGTTTTGTTGTTTAGGTTCCTGTTAAAGGTGAGATCATATGCTGGAAACAACCTAGATGCCCATCAGTAAATGAATGGATCAAAAAACTATGGTACATTTACACAATGGAATTCTATGCAGCTGAAAGAAAGAAGGAACTCATACCCTTTGCAACAGCATGGATGGAGTTGGAAAGCATTATGCTAAGCGAAATAAGCCAGGCAGTGAAAGACAAATACCATATGACAAGGAACATTTTGATACTTCAATAGGAGTATTGCTTTTTAATGATGAAGGATGAATTTAAATCATCTTCTTCCAGCTGCCTTTTGCATCCTTCCTCCCTTGACCAAATTAATGCCAATAAGAATAGCTAAGATTTATTGAACATTTGCCATGTGCCAGGCCCTGTTCCAAATACTTAACATGTATTTATTTAATTCTTACAACAACCCAGTGAGGTAGGTGGTATTGTTATTTCCACCTACACCTGAGCAACCAAGACTCAGAGAGCCTGGGGTTATACAGCTTGTAAACGCAATGCTAGGATTTAAACCCTGCAATTAACTGTGGATTGTATGCTTCTATGAAATCTTCATGGGGAAGCTTCTGTGTTTGAATCCCTCTTCTGAGGGAAGCCAGGGTCTTGAGAAGGTCTTCCTAGTGGGGAGGCTGAGTATTTCCAGGATCCAGCTTGGAGGCTGGGTGAGAATGAAGAATAAGCTTAGCACGTCCCAACCCGTGAGGGAGGAGTCTTCTTAGGGTCTCACACCCTTTACAGCAGTCCCAGAGAGTAGCTTTGCTAGCCTGGCCACTGGAGCTTCTCCTGTGCAAGCAACCTCAACCATGGCAACGCCGTTGCGCCTCCGAGGCCAGACTCAGCTCATGGCAAGCCTTGTTTAAACAGGCAGCTTGTAGCAGCTGGGGCTGGCTAAGTGGAGCGAGAGGGCAGCCAGGGATGCTCGAGTGCAGGTGTCTGTCTCTGAATGTGCAATCATGCAAATCCAAGAACCCAGACTGACGTAAATTGAAAACCTGGTGTTCATTTCCAATAAACTCAACTGTCTGTTGCCAGAGCAGCCTGACTGGTAGTCCTAGACTCATCAATTCAAACAAGCAATTCTGCTGATAGAGGAAAGAAATGTGGGGTGAATTCCAATCAGATCTTGCTTCTTTGGGCAGGTAGCATCTAGGAATGGCTTCAGACATCTTTCCAGGGAATAATGCTCGCAGGAACTGGCTATGAGACAAGAAGTGCTGCTTGAGAAGGAGGTGAGGGAAACCACATCCTCCGGTAGTCTGGATCTTGAAGACCACCTGACACTCCCTCTTCTTTTTACTGAGGGGTTAAATGACACCAGTGAAGTCAGGGACTTGCCCAAGGGCACACAGCACAGCAGGGGACTGGATCTCCTGAATAGGAGTCTCGGTCTCCTTTTAACTATTCCACCAGCAGGCTGTCTCTCTAGCTCATTGTACCAGGTTACGGGTAAGCCTAAAACCTAGCTCTCTCTGTGTGGGGAGACGAATCATTGCAATCTTAGCATAATAGGAAGACCTGAAAAGGTTGTTTGAAGCTCAGAAAAGGGAAGCTGGGGGCAGGTTGTTGTGCAAATGTCTGGGCATTGTCTCAGCAACAGAGACTTACAGGCCAGAAGACATCACCCTCTCTCTGACCTGTTCTCATGGACACTCAAGGAACCTTCAGATCAGATCTTAACTATAGAAAGCCTGCTCTGTAAGTTGGGGCCCTTAGGTTGACAGTAATAGAAAGCAACTCCAGCTAATAAAGGGCAAACCTGGACACCCTTTCTCCACCAGCAGAACAACATGCCCTTTAGCTGCCTGGCTGACCCTGGCAGCTCTATAGCCCGGGGGACTGTTACACAGACCTTTCAGGCCTCTTCACTGACCAGCCCTGCTTCCCCTGGCCTCCAAAGTCCATCACAATGCTTGAGAGAAGAATCTGATTAGGTTTCTAATTTGCTCTAAGAGCCACGATCCTGTTATTCAAATGCCACCCAGGCCTGTACCAGGTGAACACATGAAATGGTATGGGCCTTCCTTGTGTTGAATCACCAATTCAGGAAGCTACCTTCAGTGCCATCTTTAAGCCTGTCAAGCTGGTCTGTACACTTAAGCCTTCAAGCCCGGCAAGTCAGCAGAGGCTATTCTGGCACCAAATGGTGGTTATGCGATTCCTTCTTTCTACCCCCCAGTGTATCACATCCCATCACATCATCACATCCCAGGAGAAATGGTAAAAGCTTTCTTTTGCTAAAACACCTAGGTAATTGTAGCTCTGTAAGAATGAACAGCTCAGATTTTAAAGTTCAAAGAATAGAAAGAATGAACATGCATTTTCTGTCTTAACTCAGGGCCACCCACAAATACATCACACTTCCTGTCCTCGGTAGAAATTGACTTACGGCCTCACAATCCCAGTGCTGAAACCCTGGGAGGGGAGGCAGAGTCTGGTTGGCTCTGCGTGGGTCGAGTGTCTATTGCTGGCCCAGTCATCAGAAGGATCAGGGTCGCCGACACTGCTGCTGGGAGCCTGCCCATGTGACTTGCTTGGGGAAACTTTATCAAGAGAAAAGGGGTTTTGCCCTGGATGGAGTTTTTGCTCAGTTTGGTGGAGTGTCGTCCCCTACACCAAAAGGTTGCGACTTTAATTCCCAGTCAAGGTACACACCTAGGTTGTAGGTTCAGTCCCTGGCTGGAGACCATGTGGGAGGCAACCAATTGATATTTCTCTCTCTGTCCCCCTACCCTCAAAATCAATTAAAACATATCCTAGGGTGAGGATTAAAAAGAGAAAAAAGGGGTTTCTGGCAAGCCAAACAGATACCTAAGAGATATCTACTTCTATTGCCTAGTTAAATATTCAATTTAAATGGCTTTTATGTCACCATTAATTAGTCTACTTGAGTTTGGGGGCTGTTAGCCCATTTTCCCAAGACCAGGCTGTGCCGTATTGAACATCCTCTCAGGTATGTGGAATCAGGCTCTTTGGAGTGGCCAGAGGGCGAAGCGACTGTGAAACCATTTCTTTGCAACTCAGGTTTGTACGCTTTAGTCCAATCCCTTTGTTTTTACAGATGAGGAGACTGAGGTTCAGAGAGGAGACATGCACTGTTCAAGGTCAGCCCACCCCCAACAGGTACTTTGTGAAGTGGGGAGGCTGGAAGAACCACCTTGCTAAATCTTTCAGCACACTGTGGAAATGCTGACTGGATCAAGACTATACCTCTGTGGCAAGATTGGTGGACCTCGGAAGCCTTCCTGTAACAATGGCTAAGGAGGTTTTAATGATCTGTTTGCTGGGCATTTCTGAAGCATTCATTTTAGAGAAGGCCAAGGTGTTCATGCTATAATTCTGAAGCTAATTTCTCCCTGGACTCTCATGCCTTGGCAGCAAGGGAGCACGGACAAGGAGAATGACTAGGAGTGCACCAGCCCTTGATTCTTGTCCTTTTGACCTTGTGCTGTGGAAAGAAGATGACTTTTTACACCTGCTTCAAACTGTTGTTACAGAGGGCATTGAAGGAGGGGCTGAGGGAGTTTCTGCCTGTAAAACAGCTTCCTGTAGTTCTTATGCTTTTAACCCTAACACCAGGTGGCTGCTGGGAACCAGTGGAGGGTAGGATCAAGCTGAGGTGGGAGTGCACTGATGTCAAGAGAGGGCATTGTCACATCTTCTTCGAGTCCACTGTATACCAGATCCTGAGGAGGCTGAAGGATTAGGGAAGAGAAGATGAAAGGTAAGCCAGGAAAACTAGGTGAAGGAAGTAGATATTAAAATAAGAGAAATTCATGGCAAGCAGATCCAATGTTTTGTCCGTGCTTAGCTGGATAAGGAACATATAATGAAAGCAAATAGAATTAATGGGGTGGGGATGATTAACAGTGTCTTGAGATCCATCAGGAAATGACTATTTAGGAGGAGTGCTACAAGAGGAAATTGATCTTAATTCTTATCTCCTTATGATGTTTTAGTTGCTTAACTTCTATTAGTACACACCTGTACATCTAGAAAGAAAGAGAGGCCTGAGGTTCAGTACATTGTTTGCAAAGTAACTTGAGATATGAATGTCTTGAGTATGTGCTTCAGCTGTATAAGGACTAGGCTTTAGTCTAGCCCAGTGGATAGCCTCAGTAATACTGGTGACTGGTTAAAGTCACCTTCCAGTGAAATGAAAGTGCAGCTTTTCTGTCTACACAGGCCAGCCATTTGTTGGCTTTCTGTGCTCGGGTGAAGTTTAATCTGCATCATAAACCTCACAACATACCTTCTATACTTGGAGTCCTTATAAAAGTTTGATTTGTATCATTCGCCTTTGCATTGCATCATGTATGTTTTCGTGTTGCTAGTGTACTATGGTGGGATTTGAATTTTTCAGACTGTTCTAATATGGGGACTTATGGCAGAGAACAATAATTGTGCCCTTCTGACTTTTAATAAGATAGTCCTGCCCTTTTGTAGAAGGTAATGAATACCCAACTAGAGTATATTATCTCAGTCTCCCTTGCAGGTGGGTGTGGTTGATGATGGAGTGTGAATAGAAGTCCACAATCATTCCTTAGAAAAGATTGCCTGCCCTCCCTTGTCTCCATTCTTCCTTTCTAAGTGGCTAAAATATAGACCAGCACATACCTGTGAAATAATGGAAGAAGAGAAGAGATTTGAGTCCTGGATTGGCTTTGTAGAATAGAGTGGACTACCTATCCTATATCTAATCTAATAATGAAGTTACATGCATTGTGTTTTTTCCCTTTTCTTGTTATTCAGATGTTTTTCCAACTGTGAGGATGTGAGGGTTCTGTCCTTCTTGCTTCTCAGGAAAGGGAGACTGAGTTCTTGGTCTGATGGGCATCGTGTTTACTGTGATGAAAAAAGAGAAGAGTTTGAGAAGAAGGTAGAGGAAAGGAAGTGTCTCTGTGGAAAGAAGGATTTCATTAGGGCTATATAGGATGTTGTGGGGGCAGAGGAGAAGAAGGAAGAAATCTCAGGGCGGCCCCAGGAGCTGGGACCCAGCCTGGGAAATTACTAAAGAGTGAGAAGGTATATAGGTAGAGATGTGAGAGCAGAGCTGGCAAAAGGAGTACTGTTCAAACCCCAAGAGGGAACTGAGTCATGGCATTTGAGATGAGCCCAGGTACTACACTAGTGGAACTTTCTGTAGATGTCTGATGAAGCCTTCCCTCCATTCACATTTGGCACCTTAACTGTCACTGCCTCTGAGCAGGGTGACATCCATCCATGCTCCAAGATTTGCTCAGCCTCACTGATCACCCTGTGTAGCTATGCTCTGCATCCTCTACCCTGCTGTACTGCTGGACTCAAGAAAAGCCCAGTGGTAGTGAAGTTGCCTGAAATTGGGAGTGGAGTTGCCAGACACAAAGGAAAAAAATACAGGATGACTAGGAACTTTGAATTTTGAATAATAGTGCATTTTTTTTGGTACAAGTATGTCCCATGCAATAATGCATGTATTTTCTCTGGCAACCTTATTTGTGGGGAGGAGGGTTGCTAAAAGTCTCTTGAGCTGGGTCAATGGTAATAACACCAATGTTACATTATTCTTTCATGAATGTAAAGGTGGTACACATTTAAAGCAAGGTTAATTTCAGTGCTACCCATGGCATGAGGTTGAAGTCAGGGTCCCCAACCTGACCACAACTTCTTGGGGTGGGGGAAGCAAGCCCTTACTAGACACATCTGAGCATTCCATTCAGTGCGACCACGGGGCAGGATGCACTGGGCTTTCAGTGAAGCCGTGCTGCTCATGAATCGGGAGCCCTGTGCTGAGCTGAGTGAGCACTGGGTCACTGGGCACAGTTCCTGGTGTTGTCTTTGACTGGGCATATGTTCTTGAACAATTTTCTTTCCCTATGGACACTGTTTCCTTTAGGTACAAAATCAGGGGTTTGGATTAGAATTTATGGTTTTCAAAAAAATTATGTTATGAAACCCTTTAATTCTATGATTGTCATATCTTGAGGAATACCCTGTTAATGAATACATTATTTCTGTAAAAAAAAAGAATTCATGGTTTTCAATTGGTAACCTTTAGGAAATGGGAGAAGAAGAGAGAGGTAGGACCCAGTTCTGCGTTGCCTGCTTGAAGCCGATCACCAGCAGCAGCTTGGCACGACCCACAGTCCTCTCTCTATTAATAGTCAATGAGCATAACTAGCCCTGTTTTCCCCTTTTCCCCCATTGAGTGGATCTGGGGAAGTCCCTTTTTTCCCAAGATGTTCTTGGGGACCTCCAGGGTTGCTGTCCTGTCCCAGGACATCAGCCTGGTTGCTGTGGTCAGGAAGTCTGGTCAGGCTACCCAAGGGCCCACAGTCCGCTGCTGTCAGGGTTGTCATGATACCAGTGCTGAACCCTGGCTGTCTAGCTCAGCTGCGGGCTTCTCTGCTCATCGCCACCCTGCTACCCTGGCTCAATACCCCCAGGAAGAGCCAGTCCCTCCTGATTTGCTCTGAGCCCAGAAGCACTCCCCTTCTTCCTGTCCTTAAATCTAAGGAGGGGCAGACTCCATGATGCAGCCTAGTGTTCCACGGCCCATTTCTCATTTTTCAGACATTTGCTCTTAAATGATCTTATTGGGGCTAGGGACTGGGCAGAGCTGAGAGTTCAGCATGAATTTCTCTCTAGGAAAAGCCATTTTTCTTCTGTTTTCAGGCACACAATGTGGCCTGGGAGATCACTTTACATCTCTTTCTATAGCACATACATCCCACTATAAGAAAACCTTACAGTTTCCTCCAAGGGCGATGGATGGGGACTGGTCTTTTACTGATGAAACTGAAAATCTTAGGAGCTTCCCCAAATAACGGGGATTCCAAACGAAGTGACAACCTCTGCTCCTAGAAACTAAAATTACAGTCTACTCCCCAAATAACATTTCCCTCAATACAATTAAAAAAATAACAAAACACCAAAATCCCTCTTTACCAAGTACTCTGTTATATACCCAATGTCCTGTGTTAGGTTTCTTTTGAATAAAATTAGAAAAACACTTTGGAGACTTAAAATCTGGTAGAGGAGGTAAAAGAAATAAAGAGCAAAACTGGAGGGCCCAGGGCAGGGCTCCCTTGTCTGTAGTCAGGAGGCAGCCCTGGGAAATGTGAGGGGTAGGGAATTACAGGGGCTTGGGACATCCGATCGTCTTCCTGGGAGGAGATTGACTTTGAGCCAGGTCTTGAAGGATGATTCTGCTTTGAAAAAAAATGGAAGGAACAAGAACATTCAACTAGAAAGTCCTGACATGTGATGACTTGGAGGTGCGAGTGAGCATGTTGTGCTTGTGGGAAGGTGAAGGGACCCAGGTAGAAGCACCAGGTGTCCTTGCTCCTTTTCACTAAAGGGGATAGAAGGAGGGTTCAGGCAACTGGGAGAGGCTGCCTGGAGAGCTGTGCTAAGGCCACAGTGCTTAGCAGGGAAGAGCACTGTCATTAATGATTAGTGATGTTTGCTGTAGGTGCAGGAGGGGTAGGGAATGCGTGTGTTTCAAGATGTACCACTTCTACCCTAGAAACTCTTTGATGTATGTTGAAAAGAAGCTCCAGTGTGGGGACTTTCTTTCTTTTTCCTCTGGAATTTAAGTCGAGGGATGCTGAGAATGAAGTCTGTGGCTTTGAATGATATCTTTTACATTTTTGTCAAGCACTCCAGCCTAGCTTGTATCAACTCCTAGCTGTGACTTTCAATCTTCTCAGAGAAGCAAGGGTTCCTGTCTCTGCTGCCTGGTTATAGGAAAAAGAAGTCTTTTTCAATTGAGCACAAATAACTTTGGTTTAAAGGAAGATGATGAAGACACTGAAGGATGAAAGAGAACCAGGGAAATTCTACTTATGAACACTTGCAGATACTCATGTGAGTATGCTGTTACCTAATGTATGTTTTATTGCTTCATGTGCCCGAACCTTATCTCCCTATCATGGCTGTAAGTCCCTTGAGGTCAGGGACTGTGCTGTCCTTATCTTAGAGGTTAGAGAGACAGGAACTGGGTCTGTGCTCTTTGTGTCTCTATGTTGCATTTCATATGGTGGACAGTGTCCTTTAGAATGTTAGGTGCTTATAAAATGACTATTGAACTGCCTTGAGAGTCCTGTTAATGACTTGTCGGCTTTAAAGAAAACTAGAAAATGGGAGTAAGAAGGTGAAGATTATGAAACTGAGCTGAAGTCTTTGAGTCCAAGCAGTTGGCAGAATATAACAATGTGCTATTCATGCCACCTTCTTTCTGTTTTTTTTTTCTTAGAGTATGAGCTTCTTCTCAATTCACAGGATCCTTCCTTGAATGGAGAGGAGGATTGCGTGGTCAAAGAGAGGTCTGACTGGGTGGAGCACCTTCATAGACATTTTCCCTGGAGCCTTTCAATGGCATTTTCTTGTTTGCACTGAAGTTGTCCAACTGGTACTTTCAAGGGAGAGATTTCTGAAAAATTGGAACTCTGCAGGTGACTTTTCAAGAAATAGGCAATAATTTTTTAAAAAATCCTCACTCAAGGATATATTTTTGAAAAATGATTTTGAGGGGAGGGAGAGAGAGAGAGATGCGAGAAAGAAACATTGATCGATTGCTTCTCATACATACCCTGACCAGGGATCAAACCCATGACCTAGGTATATACCCTGACTGGGGCTGGAACTCACAACCTTCTGGTATATGGGACGATGCACCAACCAACTGCACAACCCAGCCAGAGCTATAGGCTATGATTTCTGATCCATTTTAAAAACTGCACAGTGGTATGAAGATTGGGTCACTGAAGCAACAAAGTAACATGGAATGCATGGTAAGAGGTGGTGGGAGCAATTCCACATATTGGAGTCAATGATGAAGTAATGTGGTGGGTTGTGGAAGGAGCCGGGACTGCTGAGGGTCCCATCGAGTTGCAGAGAACAAGTCAATTAGACTTACAGAGTTTAAAATCAAAGGCCAGGTTAGTTCAAGTTCAAATGCTTTGTAAAATTAGAAAATGATTTTAAAAGTACATACACCTTGACCTGGCCAGTGTGGCTCATTTAGTTGGAACATTGTCCTATGAACCAAAAGATCATGGGTTCAATTACAAGTCAGGGCACATGCCTAGGTGTATAGAACACAGGGCCAAGGGGGGCAATTATTGGCCCACCCAGGGACGCCAAAAACTGTTACAGAACAAGGCCACACACAGAGCCAAGGGGGGTTACAATACACTAGGTTCAATTGTCCGCTGCCTAAGGAAAGATGTCTCTCAATGCCAGAGATTTGTGAAAAGGAAAGGAAATATTTATTTAAAGCTATACAGACTTAAAGTAGTGACCTAATGTCTTTATTAAGATATCAAAGTCCTTTTTGGATACCCACAGGTGCCCACAGTGCTTCCTTCTTCCCCTGCCTTAATTTGGAGTACTGTGTCTCAGGAAAAGAAGTAGAAGTCTGTGGTTCAGGCAGCCCCTCAGTTCTGAAACCATCAGCTGTGTCGCCGTCCAGGCAGGATCTCTAATTAATCCAAAGCCACGTGGCACCTTCTCATGGCCTACTGGCAAGAGTTCTTTCACCCTTCTTCCAGACAAAGTCTCTCCTGCTTCCAGGCCTTGTGGCCAAAGGGAGCATCCCAAAGCCATGTGGTCTTCCTTACCCAAGCTGCAGGGGTCTCCACTCTGGCCAACACCACATGGTTCTTCTTGGCAAAGCTTCGGGGAGAGGGGCGTCACCACTCTGCCAAAGCCGAGTGGTGGTTCTCTGGTAATGCCACGTAGTGATTCTCCCTCACAGGGCTGCGGAGTCCCCACTCTGGCCAAAGCCACGTAGTTCTCCTTTCTATTGCCATAATCACATGTTCTCTCCCTAATGGCTGCCGTGTCTGGGTTTAAATCCCTGCACCAATCTTTCTCTGCACCTCCATTTCCAACTCCTCCTACCATTGGCTACACTTGCCAGCACTCTCATATCCTTCCAGCTTTACTGGGC
Source organism: Trachops cirrhosus (assembly GCA_028533065.1). Taxonomy (NCBI): domain Eukaryota; kingdom Metazoa; phylum Chordata; class Mammalia; order Chiroptera; family Phyllostomidae; genus Trachops; species Trachops cirrhosus. The sequence goes on from CM052541.1 coordinate 91,247,500, forward strand.
TGCCATCGTGGGTCTGGGCAGGCATGGCCCCATGTCCTGGAGCCAGTCTTCTCCAAGCTCTCACACAGGCGCTGTAATTAGGGGGAGTTGCCTCCCAGTTACATCTTGGGTTGAAGTCACTTCCATTCCCCTGGCTCAAAGCGTGGTCACAGCTATTTAACATATCTATGCAACCGGTTAAAGGTTATAAATATGTTAAATGACCATGCCAGAGATTAGCTGCAAAGCTCTTGCTGTACAAAACAGACCTGCATGTTCCTGCTCCATTTGTCCCTTCCCCCGACTCACACCTGTGGGGGGTGGGGGGAAGGGGTCAGGACATCCTATATTTCCTAGACATCTTGAGTTCTGGACCCTATTCCAAATTCCTTTTTTTGGGACCGCCTTTTGGCTGTACCCTGTTACATAGGTTGTAGGTTCAGTCCCCTGTCAGGGTGTTTACGGGAAGCAACTGGTTGATGTTTCTCTCTCACAGCAATGTTCGTCTCCTTCTGTCTCTCTCTTCTCTCTCTCTCTCCCCCTTCCTCTCTCTATAAAATCAATAAGCATGTCCTTGAATGAGGATGAAAAAAAGTACATATACCTTAAAGTTATATGGGAGGTGACATCTGTAGACTATTTCTAGATATCATTATGTGGACTTTGAGTTTGCCTATAGCTCCTTAAACTACCAATATTTAAATCTTTGGTGAAAGAGCGTTATAGCAAATAAGATTAGGAAAACTCTATTTTCTTTCAGATTTTGCATTATGTCTCTTTTTTTTCCAGGAGGGTCAAGAGTGGACTAGAGGGCTTAAGTAGGCCATCTGCCACAGGAATTGGAGCTTCGAGCAACAGCAGGGTAGGAGCCACTCCCACCCACTTTGGGCTCTAGATGAGAACAGAGAGACCTAAATGGCTGAATGGTTTGTTCATGTGCTTCAGTTAGTGGCCAGACCTGCATCAGGACTCAGCCTTCCTGCTTCTCGCTCTGGATACTGTCCCCCTCCCTGAGCAGTGGTGGACAGGAGCTCAGCAGATTTGGATCTTCTGAAGTCTAGAATGGAGGTCTTGCCACTGCTCTACTCTGCAGTGTAACCCTGCGGAGCTTGAGTGGCCACAGGGAGGACAGCATCAGGCAACTTGTTCACCTTGCAGGAGAGTTTTGCATGGAAAAGAGGATGTGCCTAACATCACAGTCTTGGGCTTACTGTAGGAAAGGTGTGGAACAACATGGGGCTCTAGTAGTGTGAAGTAGCATGGAGGATAAGCATGCGGCCTCTGGGTAGGTCATTTAACCGCTTTGTGCCTCAATTTCCTCATCTGTAAAATATACTAATAATAGTTATCTACCCTATTTAAGGATCAAATAAGTCAAAACACACACACACACAAACACACACTTTATAGTCCTTTTAATGGCGCCTAGTACATAGTTAGCTCACATAAGGACCCTTGCTAACACTGGTGTGCTGTTACCTAATATGTGGCCCTGGTCTTGTATTGCTTCATGTACCCAAGCCTTATCTCCCTGTCAATGTTATAAGTCCCTTGAGGTCAGGGACTGTGCTTTCTTTATCTTAGAGGTTAGAGACACAGGAACTGGGTGGCTATTATCATATTAGTTGTCTTTCCAAACGTTTTTGGTTGTTGTAACTCTGTTTTCAACAACAGTTAGGAAACTATCCTATTATATACAGTGGCTTGTTTAAAGCCTTCAATGTCCATGTGAACAAGGTATTAAAACCAACCTTGTAGTGAGGGCTGTTAGGGTCCTACACCCCATTCTGTCAGCCTGGTCCATCAGTTTCCCTCATGAAGGCTTTCACCTGAAGGGCTGGCTGACTCTCCCTGCTTTTCTTCTTCAGGCTTTTCTCCTAAGCCATGGAGGTCTGTTCAGCCTGGTCATGTAGAAGAGTGGATGTTTCCTTGCCACGTAAGAGACAAGAGCCTCCTGTCTTTGCAAGGCTCAGCACTGGGTGCCTTCTACACTATGACCTCTCAGACTTGAATGAGCCCTAGAATTACCTGGGGTTCTCATTAAAATGCAAATTCTAGTTCAGGGGCTGAGGGATTGGGTAAGATTCTGCTTTTCTAAGCTGCTCCCAGAGAATGTTGACATTTCTGGCTCACGGACCACAGTTGCAGAAGGAAGTTTCTACAGGGTTTCCTTGAAAGTCCCTCAGGGGGTAGAAGAATTGCCCATAGAAGTACCCAGCTCAATAGCATGCTCTTATTCTTCTTCTCTCCTTTGCTATCTCACTACCTCTCTCAGGCTTCCTAGATCACCTTTCAAACAAACCTCCTGTTCTACAACCAAGAACTTGCTCAGACTTTGCTTTTGGGGACACCCAGAATAAGATACCCCACTTTACAGATGACCCTCATTGATGTAGGTCACACAGAGTTACTCCAGTCTGAGTCTGTCTTATATCCTATATCTGAATCTGTCCTACATTCCACTGCCTCTCAGTAGTCTATGACTGCTTTGCATTTTGAGTTCAGTTGCAGATAACTACAATGGACAAGTCATTGAGAACTAAACAGGTTTAAACATTAGAAATTTGGTGCATGGTAATCACAAAGCAAAAATGTATAATATCAACACAAAGCGTAAAGAGAAAAACAAAAAGAAATCTTCCACTACAAAAAAAAAAAGAAAGCATCAATTCACAAACACAGAAAGACAGTAAGAAAGAAACAGTGAAACTACAAAATAATCATAAAATAACTTAAAAAGTGCTGATTATAAGTCCTTATCAATCGTTACTATAAAGTAAATGGTTTAAAATTTCGAATTAATATTTGTGAATAGATAAAATAAGAACTAACTGCGTACTGCATACAAGAGACTCAGTTCAGTTACAAGGACACTCATAGGCAGAAAGTGAAGGGATAGAAGAAGATATTCCATGCAAGTGGAAAACAAAAGAGATCAGGAGACAAACTAGACTTTAAGTCAAAAGCTATAACAAGAGACAAAGAAGGTCATTATGTAATCATAAAGTAGTCAATTCAAGAGGATATAACAATTGTAAATGTATATGTAACCAATATCAGAATACCTAAATATTCACTATATTAAATAATTTTAACAGATCTGAAAGCAAAAATAGACAATACATTAATAGTAGGGGATCGCAATAGCCCACTTTCAAAAGTAGATAGATCATCCAGAATGAAAATCAATAAGGAAATAATGGACTTTAGGCCAAATGGACCAAACAGATAGAAGCAGAACATTTCCATTCAACAGCAGCAGAATACACATTTTCAAGTGCATATGGAATATTCTCCAGGATAGATCATACGTAGGCCACAAAATTAAGTGTTAACAAATGTAAGAAGACAAATCATATCAAGTATCTCTTCTGACCACAATGAGAAGATACTGAGTATCATATGTTATTAGGGAATTTAAAATTAAAACAATAATGAGCTACCATTACCCAGCAATTAGAATGGCTAAATTCTAAAACAGTGACAACAACAAATGCTGGTAACAATGTCAGGCAACAGGAACTCTCATTCATTGCTGAGGGGAATGCAAAATGGTACAGTCCATTTGGAAGACAGAATGGTAGTTTCTAAAAAAGAAATCTAAACAATCAAACAAATACACTCCTTAGTATTGACCCAAATATTTTGAAAAAATATGTCCACTCAAAACCTGCGCACAGATGTTTATTGCAGTTTTATTTATAACTGCCAAGATTTGGAAGCAACAAATACGTCCTCCACTAGATAAAAGGATAAACTGTAGAACATGAAGACTGTGGACTATAATTACTCAGCATTAATAAGAAATGAGCTATCAAGTCACAAAAAGACATGGAGGAATATTAAATAAATATTATTAAGTGAAAGAAGCCAATTTGAAAAGGCTACATAATGTAAAATCCCAACTCTCTGACACTCTGGAAGAGGTAAAACTGTGGACAGTAAAAGGAGCCGTGGTTGCCAATGGCTAGGGAGAGGAATGGATGAATAGGCAGAACAGAGAGGATTTTTAGGGCAGTGAAACTGTTATATATGATACTGTAATGGTAGGAACATGTCATTTGAAATTTTTCCAGACCAGTAGAATGCACATCATCAAGATTGAACGCTAATATGAACTATGACTTTGGGTAATGGCGATGTGTCACTGTCAGTTCACTGAGTTTACCAAATGTATCACTCTGCAGGAGGTGTCGATAGTGGGGAAGGCTGGGCGCGTGTAGGAGCAGGGCACAGGTGAGAGCTGTCTGCACTGTCCACTCAATGTTGCAGTGAGCTTAAAGAGGCTCTAAAAATTAAGAACAATTTTAAAGAAAGCCATAAAGCCCTAACTGGGATGGCTCAGTGGGTTGGGTATCGTCCCATGAACTGAAAGGTTGACAGTTTGATTCCCTGTCAGGGCACATGCCTGGGTTGTGGGTCACGTCCCTGGTTGGGGCTGTGTGAGAGGCAAATGATTGATGTTTCTCTCACATATCGATGTTTCTCTACTTCTTTCTCCCTTCCTTCCCCTCTCTCCAAAAAGAAATACAATCTTTTTAAAAAAGCCATTAAGGTTCACTAAGCTTCTGTTCTCACTAAGAGTCAGCCATTCCCTGTCTCCCACTCCAAACGTTGCTTCAAGTCTCTGGATAATTTCCAGAGTTCTGAAAAGGTTAATTCTGGCCATTTTGCATCTTCTGTTGATTTTATCAGTAACTGAATTTTTGGAACTCCTTACTTCACCAATTTTACTGACCTTTCCCTGAACATTCACGTGATACAGAAAAATTTTAAAGAATTAACTTGCTTGTCAAGAGGTACGACAGCATGAGGTATTAACGTTTTTGTGGAAGGACTCAGAGTACAGCCCATGGAAGGGGAGTCACATCAGGATGTGCACATGCATGATCTGGATGAGGTGACAAGGGGAGTGCTAGGAGGCGGTCAAATGCAAGGAGGGCCCTGAACCTTTGGAAGGGACCACAAAGCCATATGTAACAATTGCCTTGAGGGCTTCTACAATGTAGATGTTCAAAGTTATTTCACTTCGTTATTGGGGTGGATTAAGGAAGTCACCACTCCAGAGACAGTGGTCTTTGAGTTTCTCAAGAAGATACCCAGACAATAGTTGTTCTGGTGAATTTTGAGCCTCCTTTAGAATCTATGAAGGCATCAGAAACCTAGAAGAATATGATAATTGTTTACTCATAGAAAGTCTCAGAGGACTTCCTTTTTTCCCCAGTTTTCTTTAATATTAGTTGGTAATGCCTTTGAGTTCAGCCACAGTTTCATTCCCATCTCTTGTGTTCCTAAAAAAAATGATCAGTTTTAACTAAATATTTTAACTATAATCTATTTCCGTATTCATTTATATCAGGTTTTAGTCTCCCTTTAAAACTGGAGAGGTGGTTTTCCACTGTGGCATGTGCATTAAGTACCTGCTACCTCTGTGTATCATTGTCTGTGTGGGTGGGGGAAGGAGTCTCTAAAAAACAGCTGAAAGAAATGTGCAATCTGACTTCTGGCCAAGATGGAGGCCTAGGTGGACATACTGTGCCTCCTCACACAACCAAGATAGGACAACAACAATTTAGAAACAGAGTAACAACCAGAACTGACAGAAAATTGAACTGTATGGAAGTCAGACAACCAAGGAGTTAAAATAGACACGTTCATCCAGACCAGTAGGAGGGGTGGAGTTGGGCAGCCAGGTGGAGAGGGGTTGCGCAGCACAAAGAGCATTGGGACCGGGCGAGTAAGACAGCAGCAGGCAGACCCTGGGCGTGCAAGCAGCGGCTGGCAAACTCCGGCTGAGGGGTGGCAACCGGCAGGCCCAGCAAGGCATCGATTGTGAAGCAAGGCACTGCGTGCAACCCAGGATCCCAGAGCTGGGAAATAGAGCCTTGGGACACTGACTGAAAACACCTGTGGGGGTTGAGGTGCAGGGAGAGACTCCCAGCCTCACAGGAGAGGTCGTTGAAAAGTCCCACGGGGTCCTAGAACGTGCACAAGCCCACCCACATGGGAATCAGCACCAGAAAGATCCAGTTTGCTTGGGGGAAGCCTCAGAAGGGATTGAAGTCCCACAGAGAGTGGAGCAAGTGCCATTGTTCCCTCTTGGACCCCGCCCCCACATACAGCGTCTCAACCCAGAGACTGGGTTGCTCCGCCCTGGTGAACACCTATGGCTCCGCCCCTCATACATAACAGGCGTGACAAGGAAAAAAAAAAAAAGAGATGGCTCAAACAAGAACAAATGAAAGCCTCAGAACCCATCCTTTTAAACGACCAAGAGATAGCCAACCTATCAGATGCACAGTTCAAAACACTGGTGATCAGGATGCTCACAGAATTGGTTGATTTTGGTCGCAAATTAGATGAAAAAATGAAGGCTACACTAAGTGAAATGAAGCAAAATACATAGGGAGCCAATAGTGATGGAAAGAAAGCTGGGTCTCATATCAATGGAGTGGAGCAGAAGGAAGAAAAAAATATGCAATCAGAAAAGAATGAAGAAACAAGAATTCAAAAAAATGAGGAGAGGCTTAGGAACCTCTGGGACACCTTTAAACGTTCCAACATCTGAATTATAGGGGTACCAGAAGGAGAAGAGGAAAAACAACAAGTGGAAAAGATATTTGAACAAATAATGAAGGAGAACTTCCCTAATCTGGCAAAGGAAATAGACTTCCAAGAAGTCCAGGAAGCTCAGAGAGTCCCAAAGAACTTGGACCCAAGGAGGAACACACCAAGGCACATCATAATTACATTAGCCAAGGTAAAAATGAAGGAGAGAATCCTAGAAGCAGCAAGAGAGAAGGAGACAGTCACCTACAAAGGAGTTCCCATCAGACTGTCAGCTGATTTCTCAAAAGAGACCTTACAGGCAAGGAGGGGCTGGGAGGAAGTATTCCAAGTCATGAAAGACAAGGACCTCCATCCAAGATTGCTCTGTCCAGCAAAGCTTTCATTTAGAATGGAAGGGCAGATAAAGTACTTCTCAGATAAGGTCAAGTTAAAGGAGTTCATCATCACCAAGCCCTTATTATATGAAATGTTAAAGGGACTTATCTAAGAAAAAGAACATAAAAAACATGTATAGTAAAATGACAGCAAACTCACAATTATTAACAACCACACCTAAAACAAAAACAAAAAGAAACTAAGCAAACAACTAGAGCAGGAAC
>CM052541.1:91255147-91415743 GCA_028533065.1 Trachops cirrhosus
TAGAAAATAGACAAGGGGAGGGCAAGAATAGTATGGGAAATGTAGAAGCTAAAGAATTTATGACACATGGACATGAACTAGAGGGGGGAATGTGGGTGGGGGAGGGTGTGCAGGGTGGCGGAGGATGGAGGGTGGGTAATGTGACAACTGTAATAGCATAATCAATAAAATATTAAAAAATATAGATACAAAAAAAGAAATGTGCAGTCAATTTGACAGGTATATGTATATTCTAAAAAAGGCTCAGTTTTTTTTTCTGTTAGAACCTTTATTCTTCAGTATTTTAAAGTTATTTTTGTAGCACTTATTGGGGTGACATTGGTTGGTGGGATTATATGGGTGTTGGGTTTACATTTTTGTGATGGACAGTCTGTGTATTGCATTGTGTGTTTGTTCCCCGGGGCTGGTCTCTTTCTGTCACTATATATTTGATGCCCTTTTACCTTTTCTGCCTCCCCCTCTCCCAACCCTACCCCATTCTCTTGGGTGACCACCATGTTGTTGTCTGTGTCCAATTTTTTTGTTTGGTTGTCCAATTTGTCTTTAGATCACACTGTTCAAATTATAATTTTAATGTAATTCTTTCTATGGCACCTAATTGAGATTTTAGAAATGGAGATTATGTAACAACACAGGCCACGAGGTGAATATAAAGATAGCTGGGAAAGACCACATGTAACGTGAGCAATGACTGGAAACAGAAGACTGCTCATCATCTTTTTGTCTTCACAATTTTATTTTAAGAAAAAATAAAGTGTACCTTCGAAGAAAAAAGAGAAATTTGAATAATTTGGCTTGTGGTCCTTAAAGTAATGAAATGTTAAAGGTCTCTCTCCCTATTTAGTAACTTACCCACTGGCCAAACATTCCTTAACCTGAGCCTTTTGTAACTGGTAATCAATTGCAGACTTGGGGACTCTCAAGTTTTTCAAGGGGCTTGAGTGTTTATGTTAGGGCAGAAGAGATGGCTTCAGGTGAGGGAAATCCTTAAATGGGGCCTCTGAAAATCTGGGTGCACTTTTCAAACTGTACTTACAAAGGACTTACCAAGAAGGAGTTCCTGACTATACGGTATTGGAATGGGGACTAATGAAGGAGACAAATGCAGCACCTGGGCCAAGAATCTCCATATACTTGTTCTCCAAGGCTGAGGATAGACCCCTGGTTGCTCTGCCTTGGAATTCTTTCACTGCATATTGTTTCACATTTGATCTCATTTCCTGGGTAGCCAGCCTCCTAAAAGTTTTTCCTTTTTTTGGGGGGGAGGAGGAAAGAAAGGTTCTGGAAACATTTTGAGATTCTGATGGCAGCTATGCTCTCCATCTAGAAAAACCCGCACAGGCACATGGACAGACGCCTCTGTTCTCTGAGTCAGAGGACTGATTAAATCCCTCCAGTCTCTCACCACACTTCCCAGAAAAAAGGATTAACTGTCCTTGGTTACAAATGTTCTTAATGTGCCCCATTGTTCTCAGTGTTGTCCTCTTTCTGAGAGCAATTATCACCCCCTGTCCAAATCACTCTGGGGCTATCTTGGGTTGTCTTCAGTTCAGCACTTCGTAGTGATCTCCCAGCTGCTCGGAAGGAAGGATTATTCTATCTCCAGTCATTCCATTATCTAGGAACTGCCTATTGATTGCCTGTTCTCCACAGAACTGGACACAGTCCTTAGCTTTGGCTGTATCTCTGGAAACATAAAGAAAGAAGGTGAGGTTGATACTGAGAGAATTTACTGAAGAAATTAAAAAAGACAGCTGTGATATTTGGGGGTGGGGTGAGGCCAGATGGGAGGGGAAAGAGAGATCAATTATATAATGATTGATGGCTGATAACCCCACTATGTTCTTTCAAATTGTCCTTGTAGGAGATAATTAATCAAAGGTTGTTGAGTTCCACCAGACGGTTCCCTCTCCTGGCCCTTTTAAAATTCTGCTGTAGTGATCTATCAGATTATTTTGCCCACCTGCTTCTAAAGTTGAATATTTTTGGCCAGTACAGATAAGGCATGAAGCAAACTCTTATTACTTCTCTTTTGCTAGGTTTGTCATGTAGGTATCTCCAGATGGGCTTTTTCCTCCCTGAGCTATCGATTGGCTGCCTTTGTCACAGGCTCAGTGATTTGAATTTCCTGTCCTTGAAAATAAAATAACAGTAAAGGAAGAATTGTTGGTTGGTGCCTTCTTCAGAGACACTTGGGGCTGTCCCCTGAGTTCACTGTTTTTACTGTTTTGTTTACTTTATAAAAAATAACCCGCTCACATTTGTAATGAAAGCTTATTTTTAGTGAAAACAGTCTTACTAGAATATTTATTCAGGCAATGCTTAGTAGAATCCACCATTAGCAAGGCACGGTGCTTACTTTAAGGAAACAAGCTGTTGAAAGTGTTCACTTTTAGTTTTTATGCTACTGCCGTCGGCAGAACACTCAGAGGGCCCTGCAAATGTTTCCATGCTTCTTTCTTTCTTCTTATCTTCAAGATGACTGAGGATCCAGATCCCCTTTGATTTATGTATAACCTCTAAACTTGAACTATCTCCTTATGTTGGTGGATCTATTTAGAATCCACAATTCTAATTCTTTGCATCTCCAAAGCATTTCCTCTTTTCTGGTATTTTTCAGTTCACTCCCTTGTCTTAAAGATAGCCATTAGTCAGTCACTTTGAATTTTACTTTACTATCATGTGGTAGTGGAAATATCACATTTCCAGTTCTTTTCTGTATGTGTCACCTCAATACCCAAAATGGTTTCTAAAGTTTATTGAACCACCAGGGTCAGAAATGTGAGCGTGGCTTTTTGTTGGGCTTGACCTATTGACCCAGGGGAGCAGCTGGTGTGGTTCCTACAGCTGCGCTGGGCCTGCTGAGCCTTTTACCCAAAGGAGGGCCTTTGATAGACTTCTCTGGGAGGAGGGCTATTCCTGAATGAATTTCTCTCTCAAGGCTCAAATAGGCCTGGCAGAGAAAACAATGATAAGGAAAAGACAAACAGAGAACTGAAGGATTACCTCAGAAGAACAACACAACAATGAGGAAAACCTCTTTGAAGTGAAGTAAACCCCTGAACTTTATTAGTACTCTATCACAACTAGAGGGAAAAGATGGAGGATTAGTTATTCTACCATAATTGTTTCAGTTTGTGGGGGAGAGACTGTTTCCCTGAAGGGGCACATGGCAGATGAAAAGTTAGTGCACGTGGGCATGTCAGACTGTGGGCCTTTTCTAGGAATTACGAATGCCAGTCGTTCAGCAATTAGGACCCCTCTCCACCCCCACCCCCCAAACACGCACAGAGCTCCTCTGAGCTCTCTATTCAGTCCGCTACAACCTTTATCTGATGGTCACATTTTGTTGACGTAATCAGCTTCCCTGCTAGAGAGCTCCTCCAATTTAAGGACCTCTTCCTACTCTTCCTGAATTCCAGGGCCTGGTGTAATGTAGGGTCCTATAAACATTGAGTAAATGGGGCCATTGCTTCTGGCACCGACCACCATCCAGTACTCTCACACAGTACTGTGAATTCGCTTCACGTCTCTGCTTCTACTGCTCTGGGAGAATTTAGGAGACCAGAGATTATTTCTTAATGCCTTTGTCTTTCCAAGACCTAGAGGAGTTCCCAGGGCCTAGGAGGCTAAAGACTAAGTGTCTGCTGAGTATATATGAGGCATGGACTGAACTGGGTGGTAGCCCTGGCTCTTCTACGCACTCTGGCTGACATCGGAGGGAGTCACCCTACCTCTCCGGGCCAGTAAAATCACCTTCACTTCTCTAGAAGATTCTATAAGAAGTTGAAATTCAAGCAGCTATTATAGATGTCCCTGGTGGGGTGAACTGCACAAATATTTAAGAATTAGGGTTCTAGTTCTCAACCAATTGGATGTGTGGCCTTGGATAAGCCATAGAACATGGTGGTAATAATACTCATGAGTTTTTGATTTTTATATTTTTATTGACTATTTTAAATAAATAAAAAAGTAGTACATGCTTATGTTAAGAAATAATACATCATAGAATAAAATAGGGTAAAAGGTCAAAGTTCCATCCTCCTACCCCCAAATCAACCTCTGTTACAACCAGTCTACCTGCCACTTACTGGGATCTTTTGGGAATCTGGTGAGAACATGATTTAACATAGAAATGAAGTGATACATAATTGCATAGTACTCCACATGGATGCCAATATTATTATTACTACTACTGTTAGTACCAGTAGTGGTAATTTGAGATACAGATGTTGTATTTGAAAATTCCGAAGTGAGTTAATTAGGAGGTAGGATAAGTGTTCAATAGCCCACAACCTACAACAGCAATTATGTTCTGTGAATCCCCAGATTGGTTTAAAAATGTCCATGCTAAACCCTCCCAGGTTAGGAGGCGAAGAAGTGTGTGGCAATTCAGAATGTGGGGGTCAGAATGCCTGTGGCAGACCCCACTGCACCATCCCCACCATAGGACCTCTGGAAAGTGCCTTGGCCTCTGAGCCCAACACTCCCAGGATCTGATATACAGAGAGCGCTCAGTAAGTATTAGCTTGTGGATAGCAAATCTCTGAACAGGCAGCATGGGAGAGCTGCCCAGGAGGTACTTGCCAGCTACGTCTACTTGTAAACTATGTGGGGATCCAGTGCCTTCTGATGGTTTAGCAAATATTCAGAAGAGATTCTAGGTTTCCTGCATTTAAAAACAGCCCTCTCTGGATGAATAAGGCTCTTTTGGGGGTTTCCCATTTTCTGTACTTGATCATTTCACTCTCCTGCACAAGTTATCACTCTGCGCAATTGCAGGTGTGAAATTCAGTATGTGAGTGTGAAACCCACTTGAGAATTCACTTCTTCAGCAAATATACCCAGAACTTGCCTTGGGGAGAATCAGTGGCCACCTTGCAGGACGGGCCTCTTCTATTATCCTTTTTTCATTAAAAAAAGAAAAGAAATCAAATTGACAAGTGGATAATACCTGATATCAGGGTGATGGTACCCCTAATTAGTTTTTGGCTTTGGTTCACACAATGAGGGTTTTCTTATTAAAAATGTTCAGTTGGAGACATGTCTTCTGCTCCTTGAATTTCTCGTTAGGTTTACAAATGAAGCCGTTGTCCCAGCTGATGCTTTCCTCCTTTTACATTCTTTCTAGCAATCTCTCTGCTATTCAGACTGGTTCTGGAAGTCTTGACTTTCCACACTGAAATTTAAAGAATTTTCTTCCCCTTATGGTTAGCTGTCAGGTGGCGTGGCCTTTGACTAGAATTCAAGAGAGGTGGAGTTCAGAAAGATGGCAGGAGAGGGCAGGCTGTGTACCCCTCAGCAATCCCTGGCAGGAGTCCCTCGATGTGATATCCCAAGGACACTGGATGTCTGTTTGTTCTTGGTTTCTAGGCTTCAGTGGAGGTTGTTATCACATTGTTTCTTGTGGGTTCCTTGCCCTCACACGCATTCTCACATTCTTCGAGGTCTGTTTTGACGCGCAGTATGTACCTAGGAAGCCCACAATGTCTTGATATCATTTGGGTGATCTCAGAGGGCTATCCTTCCCTTTTCTGGTGAAATCGTTACTGCCAGACACAAGGGCTGAGGCCTTTGGACCTGCTCAGCACTGTCAGAGTGTAGATTCTGAACATAAATCTTGCTGTGGCTTCCTCCCCAACTTCTTTCCTTTGAGAATATGTGTTCTTTGGTTAATAGCTAAGGACCAGTTGTTTGCCTCCCTTTAAAGTAAGGTCTATGGAAATTTGAAATCAGCTGTGAAGTGTGCTCCTTATAAGTGGCAGAGCCCAGAAGCCCAGCTTTGCAATCACTGTGGCTTATGGTAAATGTTTCTGGCACTTTGTACACGAATGTGGGGGAGAACTTGGAGAGAAGCCTGTTTAGGATGCTAACCTGCATTTCCTGGAAGGCCAGTCATGGAAGGCTTAGAAAACAGCCTGTGTTTGGCTTTGAATGCCAAACACAGGTGCTGACTCCAAGCCTTACACACACTCAGGACATTAAAATGTAGCTTCATCAGTGCTCCCTATATTCGGGGGCTCACAGTCCCCCTTTTGGAAATCGGTGAAAGCTATGGGCTGGATTCCTAGGAATATGTATCAACAGGCTCAACACTTTGTACTAGAGACTTATTCCCGACTCAGGGAGACCTGCTGGACCAAAGTCTGGGGACTTCACATGTAGCACACAATGTGCATCCCACAGGCCATTTCCCGGCCTCCTACATAGTACCCTCTCTCCTGTGGGCAATGCTTGTGTACTTTGAACAGCCTTGGTTAAATCTCAAAGCTACATGGTCATCAGCTGTAGGAAGCACCCAGTCACTTGGCACTGAGGAAAACTTAATATGGCCATAAACATTTTATGTGGATCTTTACCCTGTTATTTAATTAAGTCTCATGTTACTGTGCGCCAGGAGAGCTGTACTGTGCAACTGGGTGACAGATGGAGGGACTATGAGCAGAAAGGGGCTGTGAGTTCAGTGTGTCTGAAAAAGCTCCAGCTTTGAAATTTAGGGTTTGAATCTAGGCTGTGTCTCATAAGTGACCTGACCTCTAGAAACCTTACTTGCTTCATCTGCAAAATGGGATCATTACAGTGGCATCTCCAGTGAGGTGAAGATTCATTAAGTGATGTGTTTAATACCTTTATGGAACTCAACAACTGAGGTTTACATGAGAGTGCCTGCCTTGTATTGAGCCTGTGACTCGTGGTACATGGATCATCCCAGTTTGGATGTCAGTCCTGGCAAAGGACTGGTGCTTGTGCTTCATGCAGCTCATTCGCAGGTTTGTTCTTTTTTTAATTTGAATTTCCTAGTTTGATAGTCAAGTTTGGCAATGCTGGTCTGAGAAAATGCTGGTCTAACGAGACAAAGAAGATTTTGTGAATCTGCGGGGACATGTGTGCTGGTGAACAACAGATGTGGGTGTATAGATCCAATCCCATTTTTCTGTCCTGGAGATTGCTGTGGTCAGACCCCTCCTGCCCAAGGGGCTGGCTAGGTGTACTGAGAGGTTCTGTATGATAGACCTGTGTAAGGATTGCCTTGCTATTTTTATGTGTTCAACAGCCAAGCTTGGGGTATAAAGGCGTTATTCAGGAAATCCCCATTTCCAAGTACTTCCTTCTGTTCTGTAGATTCAAATACAAAGGTTAAGGAAAGTTCAGAAGGGAAAAATTAAATTCATCAAACAGATAGATTAAAAGCTTTGTTTACTGTCTATCTATCTCTTATAGATAATAATAGAGTCTCTCCTTGTCTAGAAGGATATATGTTTATATATATATTTCTTATCATAGGGAGAAAAACCACTCTTTATTAACTCATCTTTCCATTGATATAAACTCCTTTGTCTCCAACTATCCATTTTTTTATGTGTTCATTGCCCGTCCATCCTTTCATCCATCACGCATTCATCCATCCATCCATCTATCCATACCTACCACATTCAAGATGCTGTGGGGACTGAAATGTTGTCAGCTCCATAGTTGTCTTTTGTATGGAGCAAGGTTAGGGTAGTGATTAAGTTCTTCAGTTTTAGAGTCTGACACACCTTGGGTTATAACAGTCCTGCTATTCATTCACTAACTGAGGAAACTTCAGTAGGTTGTGTATGTATTAAAGTGCCAATTTCCTCATCAGAAAAACATATGCTCTTGGGAGGAGCAAATTAGTTGGGGTCATGTATTTAATCTTCAAAAAAGAGCAACTGGCACAACGTGTGGCTATAGTAAATGCACACCAAATAGAAAATAATTTCATAATTGGTCCAGTAATGAAGACACAGCGCTTCCAAAATGCCTAAATATTGTTTAGCTTGCAAAAATTCCACACAGTTGCACGTTGCAAGCACACATTCCAGGTGCATCCATGCTTTGTAAGTGTAAGGGTGTGTGTGTGTGTAAATTAAGGAATACATGGTCTGTGGGGCAAACATTTCCTACATGCTTATGGTTATAAATTCTATATCCTTTTAGATTCTCAAGTGAGAAATTTAGAAGGCACTGCCTTCTTCCTCAACACCATATTTATAATACATAAAACCTTGGGGAATATGTATTTCAGTTGGATGCCTCACATGGTATTTGCTAATGGTAGCTCCTTATGCTGTCTTGGTTGATGCCATTCTTTGTAAAGAACCTTGTCTTCTGTGTGTGAAATGCCAATGATTTCAGCTATTAACAATTTATTGCTCTTAGTTATTAGTTGGGTCTTCTTTCTTAATATCTTTGTTGGTCAAATCTTTATTCCTGTCACAGCTTTATTCAGATTCTCCACATACATCTGATGAAGTAATTTAAAAAACTGTTAGTATTCAGACAACTGAAAAAAAAAGAGGTTTGATTTTCAGAAAGTAAGGGGAAGATTTTAATGTCTCAATAAAGGAGATTTTGTCCTCAGCTGGAGACCGACCTGTCCTGGTATAATCATTGCTGGAGGGATGGGCCTGACTCTCATGCCACATATACTCCATTTATTCTTACCAGGTTGGTTCTGGTAGATATTTTATCTCAAGTGTCTTTATAGCAAATCCCAAAGGCATATCTAGAGGATTATTTAATAACATCTGGAAACCCAGGCAAAAGAAATGATATGGAAAATAAAGCAAACCAAGGGAACACAACAAGCCTGGGACGTGGCATCCCAGACCCTAATGAGGAGTGGGTGATGGTGCTTCTAGCCCAACTATGGGGAAAAGGATTAGGAAAAATAAGTTAGGGAAACAGACCACCCAAGCTGAGATGTGCTTATTCTTGTTTTATAATTTCAAGTGTAATGAAAATCTATATTCTCAGGAGAACATCAGCTCCTTTGTGTAAGGCCACAAATAGCAGGTCAGATGTGTCGTATAAAACACAATAGCAATGACCTGACTTTGTGCCAGAGCTCACAGCATGGGAATGCCGCCTCTCTGGCTCTGCAGCATGTGGTCGAAAGGCAGAGCCGAAGACCAGGGAGCCTGGGGGAGGCACCTACTGGAGTCTGTCTTTTGGGCCTCACCGATCAAAGTAGCCTGGCCATATCCTTTTAAGTCATGGATGAGATGAAAAAGGGCCGGAGTTCAGGCTGAGGCAAACATGGCTCTTTCAGAAAGACTTTCACTGGCAACTTAGGGAATAGCAATTCCTCTGGTATTCAATGTGCAAGTGAGGACAAAGAGGCAATATCCTCTGTGCGAGGAGCCATATGAAAGAATTTTCACAGTGGCACTGTAGTAACAAGAACACTGGAACTAAGTTAAATTTCCATCAAGAGGAGACTGGACAAATGAATTGGACTGCATTTGTGCAATGAAATTATAGGCAGTGGTGACAAGGGAATAAACTGGAGCTGAAGTATTAACACGGATGATTTTCAACTACACAACAGAAAGCAAAGAGCAACCTGAAGAAAATATGTGATACAAGACCGTTTACCTAAAGTTCAAGAAAATGTAAAACAGTACTATATATTGTGTTTGGATAGATACATACATAGTGGAATGTTTAAAAATGCACAGGAATAATAAAAACCAAATTTACTTTAGTGGTTATCTTTGAGTGGTTGGGGAGGGGGATATTAACAGAGTAGGGAACACATAAGATATCAGTTGTATTGAAGTTTTATTTTTTTGAGTGGGCACTAGATACACAAATGTCTTGTTATATTACTCTTCATATATTTTTTTGTAAGTCTGAAATATTTCATGGTAACTTATGTACCTCCTTCCTATGCACACAGGACATATTGAGAATCAAGAGGGGAGCTATGCTCAGGAAGGAAAATGTGTATTGGAATGTTACAGAGAGAGAAAACATGATGCTGTGTTTTTTGAAAGTAGGAGCTTAATATATATTTGCTGGATTAATGAAGGCTGGGAAGGAAATAAAACAGAATCAGAAGGTAATAGAGAAGGTGAATGAGAGCCTGGGGAGAAGAAAGTTTGGAGCCATTGATGTGTGGGAAGTAGCAGCACATGCAATCAAGTAAAGCGGGAAGATCAGTGAGTCGGAGGGATGCTGAGATGCTGCTGTGAAAAGCAACCAAATGCCCTACTTCCTCAGCTCCAGAGTTTGGAAAGAGCTTTCACTCTGTTGGGAATTCCTGCTACCAGGAGGTCGTCCCATAGGTGCTGCCCAACACAATGCCCGAAGTGCTTTCATAAGGAATTAGTCTTGCAAAGAAAAAGAGAAAGAACATACATTTGGGTTTGTCTCTACAAGTAAGAAATCAAAAGGTGGTGATCAGCATTATGATTAATGATCTGCTAAATATTAATGACTGGCACATGATGGGTTTTGGGGAGTCACACCATATGTCTTCATTATTATTATTCCTTTGCTTGAGTGATTTATTCTTCTAGATTCTGAGAACACAAGTTGGGCTTTTAGAGTTAGCAGGCAGGAAAATGTTCATTTTTTACCCTCTTAATACCAGTTACTCAACAAAGACCATTGTGCTCTGAGCTCCTTTGATGTTGCTCGGTAGACGCTGGGAACATAACAGACAAATTCATTTTTAACTGCTCACTGAGGGCTTTGTGATTATCATCTAGTTGTTGTTCTAACCATGTGGACCGACCTTTGCTGAACAATGTCGAGTTAATCGGGCAGAACACAGCCCAGCTCTTTCCATTCTTTTTGTCAGGATGAAGTGAGCCCTGGACTAGAAGCATGTGGAATTCTGGGGCAGAGGAGGTTTCTGCCTGTGCTGACATTTGTTACTTTATTTCATTTTAAAATAGACTTTAATTTGCCTTCATTCTCCTCCCTTGCTTTGAGCCCCCACGGCTCAAACTATTAAAGGTAGTTTCGAGGAAGAAGATGCAAAATAGTAAGAAATAGTTTTGCTTGTTAATGGCCCAGGTTCTTTTGCTTTCTAGGTTAACAGGACCGTTTGGGGGAAAGGAAGTTCTGTCTTCCTAATGATGTTGTTTAGCTTTGCATCCAGATCTGTTTCCAGTCACTCTGACTTGTCGGTTCCAGATTGAGGCACCCTGAACAGGGTTTATGTCCTGCTGGAATGCAAGGTTATTTTAGGAAATCCCTGTTGGATTGAGAAAAAGCATGCGGTGACCAAACCAGGTGTCCCAGATTTTCCAGGATGGTCCCAGTTCATATAGTTTGAGGTTTTTCAATAAAGGCAGTTTATTTTGTTTCAACACATATATAAAGGGTATATATATATATATTGTGTATGTGAAATACACACACATGACTTGTGGGTTTATTTGCATGAAGCCTTCTTTAAAATCTTGTGGCTTTAGAACATGTGATCTTCAGAACAAGTACTGTGGAAATAGCTAACTAGCTGAGTGACCTTGAACAAGTCACTTCCTGCCTCTGGGTCTCCTCCATTCTCCAATGCCCTGGCACACAGCAGGATCTCAGTGATGAAATGCCAGGGCCTCTCAGAATTCTCTCTTGGCTTTGTCCTTTCTTCTCCCTGTGTGTGGATATTCCATGGAGTTGTCCTCTGTTCTTGCCTCAACTGTATATCAGATGGCACTTCATTGCTTTCTTGTGTCTTGTCTGCAAGAGACTAGAGGGCGGGATGGGTCTTTATATTTGTTATCTCCACTGTTTAGTGCAGTGCCAGGCATATACACATAGAAAAAAAGGAAATATACCACATAGATAACAATGGTGAGATAATGTGATATGTTATCCTGTATACATTTTTTATATTTTTCCTTTTCAAAGTCATGAATAGGTATTACATCAAGGATCAGAAAAACAGAACTATAAATGGTATTTTTTTTTCCCTTTGAGCGCTCAGGATCAGAGAGGATCCAAGGAGCGTGTTGAACAGATTTCCACAATAAAGCCTATTGCAGCATCCTCTGCGTCAGTTTCTGACATGCGGGAGCAGCTGACTCTTCCTCAAGCTCTACCACAAGGCAGGCCACATGGCTGTCAGAGTTAAGGACTGAGTCTACAGTGGGCAGTTCCCTTCTAGGGACTGATTTGAGCTGTGTCATGGTAATGAAGCACAAACCACCATGTGCATAGCCTGTTTCATGTACTGATATCCCAGCAGCCAGAAGGCACTTGGGATTCTTGACCCCAGCCTGTGCCTTTACTGGGGGCTGAGCTGAGCAATGGGGCAGACCTTGGGCCAGGTGTGAAGACGAATCCAAGGAGCCAGGAGATAGCTCCTGCTCACTAGAGGCTGATCTAGTTGGACTAATAACTTGTGTGCATTAGAAGCTATCCAACATCACAAGGCATTATTTAAGCTTGAAATTAATTGTAGAGAAGACCAAAGGGTTATGGGAGTTTCTAGAATGGAGAGAGAGTGAAAGGCTATGGAAAAATGTGGTGTTTTGAGATGGGATTTGGAATGACTCCAGCAGTGAAGAGTTCTTTCAGGGAAGCGAGAGCTTGCTGAAAGGCGTGGGAGTGGGAATAAGGTTGGCCTCTCTGTTTAGTGTAAGGGGTGGCGGGGAAGTGAGTGACGGGTAGGAACAGGGAAGAAAAAGTGCATTCCAGGAATGGAAGGTGCTAAGTTGGAGAGACTGGAAAATCATAATGGAGAACTGGGGATGGGTCAGTCCGGGAAGGCTGTGAGTCTAGGAGAAAGGTTACTCCTTGAGCTAGGAGGTGTGGGAGCCATCGTGTGGCTCTCAGCATGATAGGTGATGTGATGTAACTGCCCAGAGCCACAGATGCTTTCCACAGATTGGAATGCAGCATAAAAATGGTGAAGAGCATGGGCTCTGGGTGGTGTTGTCTGGGTTAATTCCTGGTTCAAAACTGGGTTACCTGTTTAGAACTCAGTTTTCCCATTTGCAAAATGGGGATGATATTAGGCCCATCTCACAGAATTGCACTGAGGATAAAGGAAATAATTCATGTAAAATATTTAACACAATGCCTAGCATAGTGCGTGGGAGCCTAATAAATAACTAGTATATGCAAATTCATATAAATACTCATTTCATCAATATGGTAAAATATAATAAAATATTAAAAACAACCAGAATTTATTCCATTAAGGGTGAGCTTGAGAATACTTCAGGCAGATTTTTGTTGGAAAACCCCATTCTAGTCTCACATTTTGGCTCTATTTACCATCAGTTAGCTTTTGTGAAATATTTTGGTTGGTAGGTTACTCAACTCTAATTTTTGTTCGTTATCCCCCTAAGCTTGGTGAGGAAGATTAGTTTATCTTATATTGCAGAAGACATGCATAGATATAAACACAATGACATTTAATTACAACATCTCTTCCATTAGCATTTACCAGTTATCAGCCAGAGCTTCTCTGGGGGAAACCAAAGTATAGGAGTGATGGTGGTCTTGTCATTTTATACCATGAAGAAGGTAGTGAAAAATTTGATGGGATCAGAACTTATTCTCAGCCAGATTTAAGACCCAATCCTTGAACAAGATTAAGAATGACCAGGATTGCTCAAACAGAACAGGCAAATCAAAGCAAATACCTCACATTCTTTAGAATATTACTTATTCTTTTGGATGTTGTGTATTAAATTATCCCTAATTAAAATGTAACTACTTTTGGAAGAGATACTCTTTTCATGCCAGTATCAGTGGAGTTCTTAGTGGAGAATTATATCCCAAGCCAAAGAACAACATCCCCAAGCTCAGCTGCCACTTTGACATTCATATGTGCTGCACATACATGACTCTCTTTAATTGATAACAATGGTGAGCTGAGAAGGTCCCTTGGGGGGATATGATTCATGGTGAGTCAGGTGCACGTGGAGACTTGATCCAGCCCTATTGTCTTCTGTCAATAGGTCTTTACCAGGCTCCAGATGGAATAGCAGTGGAATTGTGTGATGTGGATGTGATGGAAGGAAAGGCATTCAACACCAACGTTCTTTCACGATGCCTGGCAGTGTCGGTTACCACAGCAATAACTGGCTCTGGGTCCACGTGTGCTGGCTAACCAGACGGACGATGATGGCAGTTCACATGGGCTGGGATGTGGGTTTGTGAATTGGTCTGTGAGTCCCAGGGAAGAAAGTGTGGAAGAGGGGCTCGGAAGAGAAGAAGGAGGGCATCATCACAGGCTTGTGCCCGTCACTGTTTGGCTCAGGGCACAGCCTTAACATGAGCTGCCTCCCAGGTACCAGGACCTTCCCATACACGATGACTAATTCTTTCCAGAGATGGGCTGAATGTCTATAGTGAGCTTCAAACACTCACCTGCAGAACTGCACTCCTGTGTTCTCTTCCCTACCCCACGCTGCCCTCCTTGCAGGGAGAGAGACCTTTTGTAGGAGAAAACAATGACTCCTTCTCCTCTTACTTCTAGAAGCATGTACCTCAGTGTTGGGCTTCCCATGTTGGCTTTAATTCTCCTGCAGATTCTATCCACATATGGGCTTATGGCAGCAGTAAGATTTTTATCCTATCAGATTAGTTGTTCCACTTGATTAAAAAAGCTTCTATTTTTTAATAGTTCCAGCAGAAGCCCAGGGCTCATGTTCATGGGTTCAAAGAGAGTCAGTCAGTGTGGTCAGGGGTCGACAGTGCTGTTAGCATCAGGGGCCACTCCACTCATACTCGCTCAGGGGAGACAGGGTTGGCAAACCTGAGTGTGCTTTTGTTACCTGGAGGAAGAATAATAGTTGCCAGACACAATAGATGCTCACTACTCTCACCTGGAGCGAGGATGGGTGTGGGAGGGGACAGAGCTTTTGTTTTGGGAGTTGTGTCCCAGGGCTTAGCAATGGTATCTGGCTCTCAGACAGCAAGTTGCACTTTCAATCCAGAAATATAACCTCTGAAGTTGTACTCAACTGAAGAGATGAGGTTTCACAGGAGAGGTGTCAGTTTGGCCATTTCTAGGGGCCTTGCTTCTTCTGATAACTATTGTGATCTTGGCTGTACTTTTCCATTTTCTGGCCACGATAGGGCACGAGGCCAAGCGTGTCTCAGACAAATATCTGTATTGTTTGTGGTGTGATTGTGACTTCCTGTCTTCCAATTTAGTTTTCTGCCTTGCTTTTCACTGTCTGGGTCATTTGATATTACATCTGGAGCTTCCTGTTTTTTTTTTAAGTCTCTGACTCGAGTCATCCGACTATAGAAACCAGAGGTCAACTTCTTCATAAGTGTGCTGCCTTTAGTCACTTGTTTTGGTGTACTAATTGAGATTTGCGTAAGGAAAGCTGTCAGGTGTCTGCTGGTTTTCTCAGCTTCACGTACTTCCTTATTTATGAGTTTTTGTTTTTCAGACATTGGGACTTTCTTGCCCTTGAGCGGACATGGTGGTGGTGGTAGTGGCGGGGGTGACTACCCCACCCTGGCCAATTCCACAGTGATTCTGTCTCCCTGAACTAGAGCTCCCAAGCCCTGTGGGGCTCTCCGAAGGAGGGTGCTGTAGGCATGACTGGAGTAGAGCCCCTCCTGATGCCCCTTTCTGTCTCCTTTCCCCATTCTGGGGTTCACTGGGCTCCCGTTTTCTCACCACTTCAAAGGGGTTAGCTGTGATGAAACACTTCTAGTCAGGCCGGCAAAAATATCTACTGAATGCAGATTTCCTTATTTTTGCAAAAGATGGAGAAATGTTTCAGTCACTAAAATTTTCACTTCATTTAACCTTTCTTTCCACAGAATGCCCTTTATGTCAAGAAATAGAATATGTATGATATCACCTACATAGCTCTCTGGATATCTGGAGAGGGGCACTCTGCCAGCCTGAGCCATACCAGACTTACCTTATTTCTTTTTTGGTCAACATAGAGGAATGGGTTCAGGGAATTTTCTAAAGTAATGTGGAGAGAGGATATTTAATTCTTCCCTAAGACAATGGCAGCTTTTAGGAGTTGGGGAAAAGTCTATAAAAACGTTGAAACAAGCCCTTGAACCTTGACATCCTGCCCTTTCTCTTCGTGAAGCCTTTGCCAAACAAGGGAACAGTTTGTCCGGGTAGTTGTGAAGCCTTGGGAGGCCGCCGTGGCCAGTTCTGCTATGTCTCCTGAGGCTGGAGTTGGAGCTCATGAAGGCTCGGTTTCCAGAAGGGCTGCTGGGGGCATAAGGGAGGGAGGTGAAATCTCCCCTCACACTAACTTAGCTCAGGCTCAGGGACCACTGCGATTGGGAGGATGTCTGGCCTCTGGCGTTTCTGCCAATATTGGCACAAGAGTGAGAAAAACCCCTCCTGTCTCTGACTGCTCCCTTCCCTGTCTCTTCTCTGGGTGACGATGGAGGGGCATGTTGGGAGTATGTCCATCTGGGCAATTCTGCATGTGTGAGACGTGCCTGCTTAACAACCTGATGAACTCAGACCTTTATATTTCTCAATCAAAACTGAGTGCTTCCATGAACTCACTGAATGAGAGGCAATACTGCTAAGCGTCATGACTTAAAACAAGAAAAAACCCAGCAAAATCCCAAACCAAAATAACCCTTATTTCTGTGTAATGCTTTAAATGACCTCATTTCTTCTCTGAAGCCACTGCAGGAGGACAGGTGTCATTGGTGGTGGCGAGAGTTCAGATGGAGAGGGAAGGGCTTCCAAGCCCAGGCTGGGTTGGGAATGCTTGCGCTTCATTTTTGGTTGACCAATTAACAAAACCAAACAATACAAACATCCTTTCACTCAGAAACACAAAAGACTGTAATTTGACTGAAGTTGCTAGGGAAGCCATCGAAAGCAGAAGAGGCCATTGCAAAATCATTAATACCACTAGGAGGGAGCAGGCAGACACCTGGGGTGGAACAGGAGCTTTCTCAGTCTCCCTAATTCCTGCTTCCACCTGTCCCTGCAGCACTGGCAGAAGTCAACCAGAGGCGTTAGGAGTTTCCTTGGTGGTTGTAAGGAAGATAGTAGCTAACCATGGGCTGGACTCTGCCTCTGTGTCCCCTCTATTACTTCCATCTCCCCCTCCCCAACCCCCACACCAGGTCTATCCCGTTCCCTGTGAGAAGGTCACCTGAGAAATACCGCATTTTGTGGTATATAATGCACACTTTTTGGCCCAAATTTTTAAGGGAAAAATAAGAATGTGCATTATACGTGGGTAGTACCTGAAATACCTTGGATCTGTTCTTATGTTTTATAATTGTTTGTTACATAAAATTTCTTGTACCATAATATGTTCATAATATGTTCAAATGCTAAAATTCCTTTATAATACAAAAAAACAAGTATCTAAATATAAATAAATAAAAAGTTGAATTAAAAAATAAAACAAAAGATTTTTTTTCCTGAAAGTTTGGGCCAAAAATGTGGTTACGTATTATACATGCCAAAATATGTACCTCTGTGTCTAAGAAGTTGTGTTCTGGGAGTTCTGCTGAACCCTCTCTATTGGGAACCCATGGCACAGCAGAGTGGTTAAGGGCATAAGGACCCAAAGCCTTGGGTTCAAATCTTGGCTCTTACTGAATGACCTCAGGCAAGGTACTTAATACCTTTAAGTCTCACTTGCTTTATGAAACAAGTGTTTGTATGGATTCCTAAGAGTTCTTTTTACAGTGCCTAGCAAGTACTCAATATAAGAAAGCTATTATTAACATCCATCTGGGCAATCTTGCTAGATAAATACAGTCCAATTATTCCAATCCTATGCGAAATTCTGATAACTGCCACTTTTGATTATTAGGATAGTCACAGGTGCTATGATTTTTAAACACCTTCCCTTTCAAAAATATATGTACATCTAACTTAGTGTTACGGCAGAGTCTCCGCAACGAGACAGACTTAGGTTTGTGTTCTGGTTTCCCCATCGTGTGAGTTCATTACTCTGAGTCTGTTTTCTCATCTGAAAGCTGGGCCTAAGAGCAGCTCCTTCAGACTGTATTATATTTATGAGACTTGTGGGAAAAGGGCTCAATTAATGGTCACCCTTATTCCCTTTTATTAAGTACCTATTATGTGCTTAGTGTTTCCACACCTGAGTTCTCATTTTGTCAACACAATAATCTTGCGAGGTAGGTCTATTATTATTTCCAGTGTATGTATAAAGCAAAATTGATGCTGAAAGAGGCTAAGTAACTTGTCTGAGATCACATAGCTAGTAAGTGGCACAGCCTGGGTCCTGCCACATTGCTTCTCATCTGAGCTCTGTACAACACACATTTTACCCCAACTCTGGGGATACTTTCTCTTTGGTTTTTGGCATTTCCAGGATTCATTCTTCTATCCAGGCTCTATCCTCAGCCAGGATGTTCAGAGGCCCCTTGCCCTCACCTCTGTCACCTCTGCTTCTTTCCAAGCTTGTTTTCCCCTACCAGCCTCAGGCATCTTGGGGCTGGAGGCTGGGTCAGTCCCTGCTTTCTCAGTGCCAGTGGCTTGCCTAGCCCACAGCAGACCTTCCTCCTCTGTGTGTAAAATTGGTAACTGATGAATGTGAGGTGATGACAGCGGGGTTTTCAAGGTACAAGGCCACCCCACGCTGTCTGCAGGCCTGCATCTCTGTATTACCTGGCGCAGACGAGCTGCCTGAGATGTCACAACTGTGCCTGTGGCCTATGGATTCCACTTCCCCCTGAGTCACCAGCACTCTGTGTCCTCTTAGCTTATCTCTCTCTCACTGGCAGGATGGCCCAGGTCCGGCTCCTGGAATGCGGTCTGTCCCCTCCTGCCCCCAACATGCTTACTTACCCCTTGTGTGGTACTAACTCACTCAGGTTCCAGGCTATACCAGTTTCCCAGGACTCTGGGCCTGGGTCCCTACTGCTGACCACAGCCACAGGCAAGCTTCCAAACGTACCTGCATTTGTGTATTCATTCACTTACTCATCCGTTCAATCCCCCACTTATTCCCCCACTGATCTAGGTCCTATAGGTATCAAATAGATAAGGAAGTCACAATTACGGGTAGGGTTTCTCAAACTTGGACTTGCCTTAGAATCACCTAGAACCGCTTTTACAAATACAGATTCCTAGACCCCACCTGAGACCTACAGAGGCAGAGTCACTAGGAGCAGTTTTGTAGGAATCTGTGTATTAAGGTGCTCTCAGCATGACTGAGGCACAGCCAGTCTCGATAAACTTGGGTTTGGGGATTTGTGATGTAGCAAATGCCCTGACGAGGCATAGAAACCAACATGGGGTTGCTGGAGGGAAGGAAATGTTGCCCTGTCCCATCTCTCATTCTTTGTACTTGGGCTTGAGGGCCTCCCATAGTCCTGCAGCACTTATTGCTTCCTTGGGCCCTTGTACATAAAACCCTTGCCAAACGCTTTGCCCCTGGGGACCAGGACTATGTCTGTTTTCCTCACTGCTGTGGCCCAGTGCTTACATCAGGGCCTTCTCTCCAGCAGGGGCCCAGTAAACACCTATGAACAAAAGAAAGAATGAATGAATGCATTCCTGCTTCCCTGTAGGTGAGTGATGGGCCCATCGGCTGGTTGTTTCCCTGATACTGTGAGCGTATCTGAGTCTGGAAGTCGGGCGGAGAGAGCACCTTGCTGAGACAAGAGGCCCCTCAGCTCTGTCACCCAGCAAGCCTCTGTCCAGGCCAGCCTCTGGGGAGAAGGCCGTCTCAAATCTGAGTGTGTGATCCTGCCAGGACAAAGGAGAGTGCGGGGACGAGAGTGTGCCTAGCTCTCTGGGAAGTATGGAGTTTGCTGGAGAGATTGGTCTCGGCTGAGCTTTTGAGCAAGTGAGAGGCTGGCATGGGGTAGTCATTAAAATAGCAGTTGACCTCCTGGCAGCTGGAAGGAGGCCCCGTAGACCTCAGCCCTCCCCAGCCAGCCCCCTGGGACTTCCAGAGAGATGCCCATCCATCACTGTGGTCCCCTGAGAGGACTGCGAACGTTTTCTGCGAGTCAGTTACGGGGCTCTGTTTTCAGCACAGATCTTGTCAAATTCAAGCTGTCAACTGCACAGACCCTGAAAGCCTGTCACAGACCCCTGGGGACATGCATGGGGCAGGTGACCTTGAGGGGGCTCTGCTGAGTGTGGGACTGTGGTGATAAGAGGAACAAATGAGAAGAAGCCACCTGGGCCAATGGCCCATTGTGCTAGTCCACACCTCCCCTCCCCCCTCCCCCAGTGTTTGTCCTTGAGGGATGTCAGGCAGCGAACTGAATCTGGTTCCCTGCTTTGCCCTGCGCTGCCTCTCTCCCTTTGTGCCACCACTCATAGGGAACATGAAGGGAGGCAGTACACGGAGTGGGATATGGACCCTGGTTAGCTCTGCCACCTGGAAGCTGTGACCGTGAGCAAGTTACTTAATCTCTCTGACTCTGTTTCCTCAGGTGGTGGTGAAGATTACACTGCTAATCACAGGCTTGGCATATAGTAACTGCTGAGTGATTACCAGCTGAGTGACTATTCTTAGTATTTTTATAGAAGCACGAAGCACGAAGCAGCTTGGATTCCTTGCTGGTGTTCCCTCATTTCAGTAGCATTTTAACTCTACTTGGCCTTAGAACAAACATCCTGGTGCACATTTAAAGATGAGTAAGTGGAGGCCAAGCTGGGATTGGAGGCCAGGTCTACCATCTTGGTGATCAGAGGGTCTGATGGGAGCCAGAGAGTCCTGCCAGCCTTGTATGGACACAGCCACCCCGGCTTTCTGCAGAGGGGCACATGCTGGGCTCAGGGCAGGCCTGTCTCCTGTCCTGTGGTGAGGGGCAGGATCTGGTCTGATTGGTGGGCCTTCCTTAGGCCACGTCTAGGGCTAGGAATATTTCATCTGGGGCTACAGGGAGCTCTAGATCTGGCCAAAGTTGAAAGCTAAAATCACATTAAATAATAAGAACCACTGGAACAGGCTGTGAAATATAAAGGCCAAGAGTAGACATGAAATTTAATGAATCTGGAGGCTGGGGAGGTGGGGGGAGGAGCAACAAGACTGAGGAAAAGGAAAGCTGCCCAAGACGAGGCTCAGCATGTACTGATGTCTCTGAGGAAGTCCTTTCGGATCTCCTGCAATGGCCTGTTTAAAGGACCCAGAAGGTTCTGAGAAGGGTCCTCTGGGCAAAGCCAGAGTCCCCTTACCTTGCACCTGAGTTGAGTATTGACTGCGGGCACTCATCTATACTCACCGCCTCAGGAAGAAACTTTTCTAGTTGAAGGATTCTGGATAGAAATGGCAGGACTTTCAGACCCACTGGCTGGCTCTTCACCAGCATTTATAAAGCATCTGTTGGGGTCAGGTGAGTTCTAAAAAGTTGCAGGACAAGAGCTGTAGGTCTGGCTCCTCCTCTTCATTGGAGGGTCCCTACCTCTTGCCAAGGTAACAAGCTTGTAAGTGCCCCTCAGAAGGGCTGTTGTCCCTTGATCCTCCCCTGAGATCAGACAGGGCAGGTAGGGGAAGGGAAGTTAGAGCCAGGCTGTAACCCAGGGCGGCTTTGAATTGTGGGCAATGGCAACTGCCACCCAGGAGAAGGGGTGGAGGGTGGAGAGGGAAAGGGAGAGGCTCGTGGTGGCTGGGAAGTCAGCTGGGCTGTCATGGGTTATTGAAGGGCACCGCCCACCTGCACAGTTACTCAAAGGCACAAGCTGCATTTCCTACTGGCCCTTTAAGAAAGGCATATGCCTTACGAAATGTCAGGGCAGAGTGGAAACCCAGAGAGTGTGACCAGATGCCACTCCCTCCGCACGGATGGTCATACAATCTCCGGTTTAGGCCTGAGAGTGATGTGGCAGCTTGTTTGTTTGGGTGCCCCAGGTTACCCCAATCCCACCCATCCAGAGAGCTTCCTAACCACCACAGGGCTGCCTCTGTCTTGGAGCACATTAGTGACTGTGGACCGCTCATTTTCTTTCTCTCTCTGGGTGTCAAAGGTTTGGACTGGATTTGTGTTTCCCAAAATGTAGTTTTGTGCAACAGGTAAAATACAAGCTGAATTTAGGTAGTGTATGGACAAATGATTTTATATATTTGTCTTAATGCTTATTAGAAAAAATTAACTGGCATGTCAAACTTATGAGTTCATTGTTATTATTGCCTAGGAGAAGGCTAAGTTTATTTAAGTGGAAAGGGTGAGTCAAATGGAAAGGAAGAAATCAGGTAAATAATGGTGTAAGTTAGCTCTGTCTACTGGAACTACAATGGGAGCCGAAGTGTGAACCACCTGTGCGACTTAAAATTTTATATTAGTCACAAAAAAGAAAAAGAAATAGGTGAAAGTGATTTTAATAATAGATACTGTATCTAATCTGATACATCTAAAATATCATTTGACATGTAATCAGTAGAAAAATTATTGAGATATTTTATATTCTTTTTTCATAATAACTCTTCAAAATCTGGTGTGTGTTTTTTATACTTACATCACATCTCAATTTTACCCAACCACACTTCAAGTTTGAGAACCACTGCTTGAAATCTATTCTACTCATGGCTTGTTGGAGAAGTCCAAGTTGGAATTTTGTAGGCCTTCTCACTTCAGACATAAGCACTAGAAGAGGAAGGAAGTATGGACTGCTTCCACCCCGTGATCATGACTAAACTAATTGAAAATGCTCCTGAAATTGCCACAAAGGACTGAGCATTAACCCGAAACTGCCTTAGAAGAAATACCTACTGAAGTCCACCCAAGCCAGGCATCGGCTCCCTGGGCCCTTAATGACTATTATTTCCACCAAAGCTCTCACTCTCATACCCCATTTGTTATCCCTGCCATTTTATCCCCTGTAATGCTCTCCAGAGACCAATTAATATTATCTGAATGGAAGCATGACTCATAAGTGGAAATGAGCTTGTTCTGGATCAGATTTCAGTGTGTGTGTATAAGCACATCTGTGTGTGTGTGTGTGTGTGTTCATGTGTGTGCATGCAAGCAGTATTACATCAGAGGGAAAACTGCCTGTACCCAGAATCTCAGGTCTCATCAAGAAAGCTATCTTCCTACCCTAGTCCAGGAATAAAGCCTTTGGGACTCGAGGATTCCAGATGGAGCAGTAAAGTAAACTCAACCCATGTGAAGGAGGGGAATAGGAGAAGGACTCTCAGGCCCAAGTGCAATAAAAGTCAGGATGAGGATCCAAGAGAAAGCAGAAGAATCCTTAAAGTAAAGAGGGAGGGAATCTAAATTCATTAAAGGTATATTCTATATCAGGTATTTAACATTTGTTGCCTTTTAATGACTGTATAAAGCAGATACTTGCATTCTCAGGTAATGGATTAAGATAGCAGGTAGGTGGTAGAGATGGGGTCTGAATGATTAGAAGCCTGACTGCAAAGCTAGTGTTTTTCTCTGAATGCCTAGTGTTTTCTCAAGATTGTAATTGCTCAGCCTATTTCTGAGTTCATCATAAATTGCTTGACTTAATCCTTGTGATAAAAAGTTTAAGCGAGTAGATGAAGTTAAACTGCATCTTTGTTGAAGACAGATTCCTATTCTAGATTTCTAGGTCCCTAGAGGAGGCTGGCCCCTCCCTGCCAGCGATAGTTCCCACAGTGCCATTGTGAAGGAGACCCTCTCGGGCTGGGAGCAGTGTCATCATTAACTGGGCCCACTACATTGTGCCAGCCAGGGACCCACAGGGAGGCAGATGGAACACTTAAAGGGATGATGCAGGAGACCTGAATAAGTAAACAATTTATAGACTTCTGGGTAGGGTTGAGCGACAAACCAGTGATGGAGAAGCACCCAGGGGAAAGAGTTAGCACTCTAGGCCTGGAAGAGCAAGCAGAGGAAGTGTCCTTGAACCCAAGGAGAACTGTAGCCCTGGGAGAAGGGCCCCTAGACAGGAGCTGTGAGCATAGGGAGAGGCATGCAGCTCCTACCAAAACAGCAGGGGGAGCAGGGAATCAGTCCCTCAACTTCTCTCCTTTCACCCTTTGACCTGTGCCTTGGCAGATGGGACTAACTGGCCTACGCCCAAAACCTATAGACCGGTGCCTGGCACATAGTAAGGGCTATGTGCTGGCTATTGTTCCCATCTGTGGTAACCAGGTTCCCCCTCACCCCACCTGGGGCTTGCCTGAGGCTGTTTCTCCAGAGAATGAATAGAGAGCTCTTGTCTCTGCTGAAAACTAGTACCAAGTTGGTTTGGAGAAGTGGAATTTGCTGTTTGAGCCTAGAATGGGTCTTCGCCCACATACCTGGCAAAGACCACATTCAAATTATGGAGGAAATTCCTGTTTGGTGAACTGCTTAGTTAAATAACTCTGAATTAGACTATCTTTCTGTTAAGAAATGTGGAGAGTGACCCTAGATCAGGAGGATTTGTGAGTTGTTTGATTAAGAAATCAAGAGAGGATTTGTGCTGAGTTTTCTGCACGTGCCTCTGACTGAGGGGTGTGTTGATGCTCAGTGTTTCTTGAGTTTTACTCAATCTGCCCATTTTGAACTGAGGACTTTATCCCCCTTCAGAATCCCATGGTGTCAAATAAGGGAAAGGAGATGTTAGTGTTCTGATTTCCGAGCCCCTCACGATGCCACTGTGCAGCCATGACATACTATTCTCTCTGTCTCTCTGGAGGTTTCCTTGGCTGTTGTCCTTAGCATTTGCCTTACTTGAAGCAAAACGAGCCAAAGGGAAAGTTGGCTTTGAAACCGTGGGCCCATTGAGGTTAGAGTGGTTTCCTGTCCCCATTTAAAAAAATTATATCTGTCATGTTTGTTGATAGATGACTGCCCCGCCGAGTTTTGCCTGGTAAAAGAACATGGAGATACATGGGATTCCCACACCCTCCAGTGGCCCCACCCCACCCCAGGAAATGAGCTATTCCCAGAAAGCTCCAATGTCTTTAATGTAGGAGGCATATTTTGGCGCACATGCCTTGAAGTCAGTCTGTCAATCTGGCTTTGTTTAACTTCCCTAAGAAGCAGTGCTATGGGAAGGACTGTTAAATGTTTCCAAAACATGTTTTGAAAAGAAGCCACTAGAAGGAAAAAAAATTGCCAAAAATAAGTTTCTTACCCATCATAGTGCTTTCATTGTTGTTTGTTATAAACAACTGAAAACCCCAAACCCTCAAACACAAGTGCATCCCACATTGTACACCTGACATGAGTTTCATGTAGAAGGACATACACAGAACAACTTGGGGCTCTTCAGGTTTGCAGTGGAGACTAGTGATGGCCAAGGGCATGATGGTGGCCGGCGGAGTTACTGGAGACTTGGTGCTCGTTACTCCCCCTTCCTTTCTGCTCAGCTGCCCCGACCTCAGTCTTGCTCTGTCTCCAGCTGCCAGCTGCACACAACTGCCCTTGTTCTCAGGAAATAACTTGGACCCTTTCCCAACTCCAGTGTGTTTTGCTCTTGTCTACCTCTCTGGTTTCAGAGTTCTGACTCTGTCGCTTCTCTGGCCTCTTCTCTTAGCAGCTCCTTGGCCTGTCCGTTCGGAATTCAGCCTTCTGTTCTGCTGCTCGCCTGTGCTTGACTCTTAAGTGAGAAATCCCCGCTCCGGTCCTGGGGTCTCTGGAACCTCACCATCTGGGCGCATCCCCAGCCCCCATGTTCCCCCCTGCCTCCACCAAGTGTGTGTGTGGGAGGGGAAGGCTTAGACTATTCTTGGCCTCAAAATCTATAACTGGTTTCCCATGATAAGGGAAATGCAAATTGAGACCATGAAATACTGTTCGCATCTACCAGATTAGCAAAAATTAATTAAGTCTGATGACAACAGGGATGGTGAGATGTCGGCATAAGGGAATTCTGGTGGGAGTGTAAATTGGTACAGTGGCTTTGGAGGACAATCTGGCCATACCAATGAAATCAAAGATGTGCTCTTGCTGTGCAATACCAGTTCTGCCTGGAGAAACTATCTTGTGGGTACACACATTTGTGTTTGTGTATATGCCTATGTGTGTATGTACACATACACATGCACACACACATGTGTGCACACATACACAACTGAGTACATACTCATACGTAGCAGGTAAAATAAACACACTAAGCCAACTTTTTCTCAATGTGTACAAACTCCAAAACAATGTTGAGTGAAAAAACAAGTTGTTAAAGAATATGTGTGTGTATTGCATACACATATATAATATATAGATGCAAGTATATTAACATGTAAACAATAGGGTTTTTATCAATATATTCATATTTGTTAAAATAAAAAAATGTACATGACAATGATATAGGCCAACTTCAGATGAATGGTTACTTTTGAGGAAGGGGGAGAAAAGGATGAAGAAATGGAACTGTATCTGGACATTTTTATTTCTTTGAAAGGAGAGTGAAAGAGGAAGAGAGAGTTCTGAAGTAAGTCTGGTAAAGTGTGTTTAATGCTGGTAATGGGCTATAAAGGTCTAGTTTACTGTTTTCCCTCCGCAGTATGATTGAAATAGTTCATATTTACAAATTTAAAACAATAAGAAAACTATTTCTCAGACTTACTGACGTCCTGGATAACTGAAACCAACTTGCGAATTCATAGAAGTGCACTTTCAGGTGGGGACAGGGCCTTCGAGAACATCTGGTTAACCTCTGTCTGGTTCCAGACTCTATTCTGTAACTTGCCTATGGCCCTGCGTGAACACCTGTTCTGACTCAAATCTCTGACCACTGGGTCTTCCCCCAAATGAAACTCTTGGGAAGTTGTTGCCTTTGTTGCAATGGGCCTTCTGCTGGTTTCAGACCACGGGTCCCAGTTCCTCCCACCCTCAAGATTCCCACCACAGTGCACTTGGGAGTTGCTAGGATTCAGAGCGTGGGGCTGGCCTAGCAGGGGAGTGAGGGAAGAAAGAGGAAGCTGAGGGGCTGGAGCCAACCCTCAGGCGTTCCTCTTTGGAAAAGCTGGTCGTGAAGGGACTTGCCAGGCTAGTCCTCTGAGAGGAGGAAGCCAGGCTCTCAGGGCAAAATTCCGTTGATTTGCAGTAAACCGTGCCCCTTCATCGCTGCTTTCCCAGGCCTCACTTCCCCAAATGCGGGCACGTGAACAGCTGCAGTAGCCTGGCTTGAGCACCCTGGGATCTTTATAGGCCAAGCCAGCAGAGATGCAAGCTCTGAACTGGTGACTCACAGGGACCCTCCAGGGTGCCCTGCTCTTCCCTGTCTTTTGTGAAAGAAGCTGGGAAAGGAGATCAGATGCCTAATTCCGCTCTTCCCTGCCCAGCCTTAGAAAGAAAGAAAGCTTCCTCTGATTGTCTTGTGCCTTGTTAAAATGTAGCCAGTTTGCCTGTGGGTGGTAGACATGCAGTGCAATGTGCAGACCTTGTACCACAGAAATGTACAACGTTTGAAATCTATATAATCCTATTAACCAATGTCACCTCCATAAATTTAATTTTTAAAAAAGTAGCTAGACTCAAGGCCTGGCTTACAGGTAGAAAAAACTTTTATAGGCAGAAATGGAAGTCTGTTTTCCGTCTTGCAAACAAAACAGTGACCACCTTAATTTTGCAGTACCATCATCTCTGTACTTTTGGTGATCTGGGGGTTTTTAATTTTAATTTTTCAGGGGTTTTTTTTTTTGGAGAGAAGGGTAAAGGATTTGGTTAAAAAAAAATCAGCTGCCAGGGTAAGGTCTGGAATTAGTTCAGACCTTTCATTGTAAATGTTTTCGAATGAGAAACTTGAGACCGCCGAGAACAGGGTCCGGCAGCTGTAGGTTCCTTCTCAGTGGAGATCTCAGTGAAGTAGGAAGAGAGGTGATGTTGCAGTGGCTGTAAGCTTGGCTACTTGAGGGTCCTTGCCTTATGTGGTCTCCCGTTAGAGGTTTAGTTCCGTAGATCGGCACTTGCCAAACTTTGTTGCATGTAGGGTCTCTCAGGAGCTTTATACAACGGGAGCCATGCCCCTGGTGCCCCTTAGACCAACTGCACCAGAATCTTTGCGAGTGGGACCCAGGCATCTCTCCTTTTTAAAACTCCCCAGGTGATTCTAAACGGGCCAAGTTTGAGAACTGATTCTATGCATTGAAATATCAGAGAGGTATTCTCAGGGCCCTGTGAAAAAAAGCAAATGTCAAAGATTTTATTATGTTAATAATAACATTAAGAACACCTGCGGGCTCGCCATTGGCCAGGCTGTGTCCCAAATGATTTCTGTAGATTATCTGATTAAAATTTTAGAACAGCTTGCTGAGGTTGGTTATTTATTTTCTGGAAGTTGAAAATTACGTTCACATAGGTTGAGGAACTTGCCCAAGGTGATGCAGCAGAAATGTGATTCCAGGGGCCCTGACTTTCAGAGGCTGAACTTGGCACTGATCACATTTCCTAAAGTGGAAAATTTCTCACTCTCCCTCTTGCTCTCATACTCACTCACTTACTCAATTTAGAAACACTTTCAATAGTAAGTGTGTTTTTTAAAATTGGTCTTGCCAATCCATTCCTTTTTAGTTGATATCCAGAAATCTGAATTCTCTGAGCTTCCTGAGTCTTCGTGTTTTGTTGAGTGAGGCATGTGAGGCATCCCAGCTGGGATTTCAGTGCAAAGGGTCAGAGTTGTTTTCATTATTGCCCTCATCTGGGAGGCAGGGAAGGCAGTGAGGAGAATACCCACATCACTTTAGGAGACCTGGAAAGTTAATGAAATTTCTTGTTTTTCAAGACAGTGTGATGACGTAATGAAAAGAACAAATGAGATCGGGTATATCTCAGTTTTTCCATCCCTGAGCTGTGTACTGTTGAGCAAGTAAGTTACTTCCCCTCTCTGGGCTTCTTTGTGTGAGAAAGAAGGAAACTGAAGAAAGTGTTCATTACAAGGCCTCTCAGCTCTAACTGTGGTCCGAAAGATACATATCGTCACAGCAGCCTTCCTGATTTCGAAGATCTCAGCAGGCTGCTCTGTTGCCATAGATCTATTTATTCCTGCCTGAGCATCATATTTGCAGGACCAATTTCCCCCAGATATGGTCAGTGATGTAATAGGGAGCAATTGCCTTCAGACACTTGACAAGTCCCCCAAGTAGCAACAGATAGTCCAGGAGTAACTGGAAAAGACATATTTTATTATGTAAGGAAGAATTTGTATATAGATTTTAACTACATATGGATAAAAGTTGAAATAGAAAGAATATGTACAGCACTGGCCAGGGTGTCTCAGTTGGTTGGAGTGTTGCCCCTCCGATGGAAAGGTTGTGGGGTTGATTCCTGGTCAGGACACAGACCTAGGTTGTGGTTTTGATCCTTAGTCAAGGTGCATGTGGGAGGCAACCAATTGATGTTTCTCTCTCTCTTTCTCTCACATTGATGTTTCTCCCCACCTTTCTCTCCCCTCTGCTTCCTCTCTCTAAAAAAACGATGAAAAGATGTCCTAGGGTGAGGATAAAAATATACGAGTGTAAAAAAGTCAACCTCTTGTCAGATTTCTGGATCCAAACTGGCTATCGTGGGGCTGGCCATTGTTGCGGTGTGGAGGGCTGTGCTGCTCCGTGAGCTTCTGCGAGCGGCCCCCGTCCATCAGAGCTGGCACTCAACATTGTGTGTCTCAGCACTCGACTCGGGAGCTCTGCCTTGAGACCATCAGAAATAACTGACAGTCTTGCTGGCTTGCAGTGAGGGATCTTTCTTCCCTTGAAAGGAGGATGCATCTGCCATCGGGGAAGAATCCTCTGCCCCAGTCTAGAGGAGGCGGACTGGAATTGGAAAGGTGGCCAGATGAGCATGGGGTCAGGTCAAAAGCAGAGGGACAGCCTCAGAGGACATTTTCTTAGAGCACATTGCAGATATTGACTGCCCAGTGACCATGCCCACGTCCAAACAGCACCCTAGTTCCCTTCTCAGGATTTTTCTCTTCTCCATCATGTTTGATCTTTGGGACTGGTTGGTCCAATACAAACTTTCCTATGTTAAAAGTGAAAGGTTCCTCCTAATGAAGCCTTCTGCTTGCTCCGTGGTATATGCTCTCTCTCAGGACTTTGCTTCTTGAAGGGGACTCATCATTAGAGTTTACTCTGGGGACAGCACCCAGGTGAGGCTGTTTAGTTCCTTCTGTGACCAAGACCTTCGGGAATGGCCAGGTCTCATCTGTTCCAAGCCCGGTCTGCCAGTCCCTGTGCTTTTCTCATCTCCCTTCTAAAAAAGCATGCTTCATCCCCACCCCCTTCTTCCCTGAGATAGTCCAGGGTCACGTGTCGTGTCTGCAGTCAAAAACCTTGACAGACACAGGTCCTGGTCAGACCTGTGGAGCTCTCCTGGCCTCACGCAGGGTACACCCCGCTAATG
The DNA here is from genome assembly GCA_028533065.1 of Trachops cirrhosus. NCBI lineage: Eukaryota > Metazoa > Chordata > Mammalia > Chiroptera > Phyllostomidae > Trachops > Trachops cirrhosus. The sequence goes on from CM052541.1 coordinate 91,285,121, forward strand.
ATGAGGCTCTGTCCATCTAACTGTCTGTCTCTCCCCTGGAAGTCACGGGTAAACATTGTCAACCTCTGACCCTGAGCTTGTCCTTCCCCATGGACTCACCCTCTTTCTGTTTCTGCCTCTCCAGACAGTACACAAACCAGGTGATTTGTTCTCCTGCTGCTAGATCCAATTGTGTTTCATTCCTGTCACCTTGAAAGTTATCTTAGGTGTTCCCAAACTCTGGGTACACACCTGCAGAAACTCTTTTATGTTATTTTTTCCTCTTTTCTTTTAGTGTATTATCTGGCTTCATCCATTGTGCATGAATTTCACCAACCTAATTTTCCAAAGGCAACAACATTTGCAGGTTCCTGTAAGCTACTTCACCTCTACTCTTTGTGTAACACCTAAATATTTAAGTTAATCTTGAAATAACTAAAAGCCCTTTGATAATTCTGTTTCCATGCTTCCTGACTGTGCATAGACTCTGTAAAAGCTCCTGTACGAGTATTAACTCTATATTATACTCTACGTTCTGAATGACAAACTAGAGAACACAAAGATGTAAGAGCCTGGTTTCTTGTCTATAAGGGTTTATAAACCTATTGTAGACATGAAATAATTATAGAGCAACCTATATCCCAACCCCCTCCCCCACCAAGGGCCTGTGACAATGGTTTTCAAGTTGGTTTTCTAAGGCCCTAGTAGTTGTGTGATGCTCCCTGGGTGTTCAGGTGGTGAGAAGGGGGCCTGCCTGTTGCTCTGCAGCTGTCACTGGGACAGAATTATCTGCCTTAAGATAAACATAATCATAAGCAACAATCTTGCTTGCAGTGAAGGAACTTTTGCCCTTTGGAAAGAAGTTTGCCTCTGCTCTTGCAGAAAAACCTTCTTTTGCCAGTCCAGGGGAGGTGGATTGGAACTGGAAAGGTGGCCAGGTGAGCTGGATGGGATCAGGTCAAAGGGAGAGCCTCAGAGAATGTTTCTTCAGACAAAGGTCTGAGGACTGCAGGACCCAATGTTTTGCTGGTGTACAAGGCCCTTGTGGTCTTCCCACAGACTATGGACCCAGCCAGATCCATGTCCTGCCACCCAAACCTCCAGAGATGTCCTAGCTGTTGGGTCTCTGTGCCCCCCTGCCCTTCCACATGCAGCTCTTTCTGCTTTTCATGAATCACCAGATCCCCCAAAACTATAGCTTGCCTCGATGGTAAACTCATCAAAGGCAGAGACCACATCTCATCTATATGGACTGCCAGCAACAAAGTGAGGACCTGGCACATGTTTGTTGAACTAAGGACTGGATGTTGCTTCACCATCTGTATGTGTTATCACACCTTAAGGTGAATAAGGTCATTACTGGCTGGGGTGGGCTGGGAAGACTTCCTAAAAAAAGCCAGGCTTGTATTAGGCCTTTGGAAAATGTGGCATATTTAGATTCATGGGAAGGAAGAAGGAGGGCATTTCAGGCATGAGTGGCATTGCTGAGCAAAGGCTCAAAGCCGGGTTTATGAGTGTCCCACAGAGCGGTAAAGAGCTGCAGGAAAAAAATCAATGAAGGAGCATTTAAAATACACCCATACCTGGCCCCCACTGGAGACCAAATGAATCAGAGTCTCTGGGGTGGGACTGGGCCTTGGGGCTTAAAGCTTCCCTGGTGAGTCTAACGTGCAGCAGGGCTGAGGATGGTCCCGGGACTGTCACATCAGGTGGAAGGGGTGTGAAGAGGGGCTGGGTTTGAAGAATGGAGACTCCTGAAGCAATCTCTTCCATTTTTGGCCAGTAATTTTGGACTTGAGCCAAAGCATATTAGGGTGATTTCACCTTCAGGAGCTTTTCATGTTTTGCAAACTAGTTTTTATGGCAGGTCAATCTGGTTCAGATTCAAACTGAGTGGAGTGGGAGGCTTGGAAAACCAGACAGCACTATGACACAAAACTTTAGGCGAGAGGCCTGCTCCCAGGTGGAGAAGCAGAAAAGAGAAGATGAATCCAAGAGACACTGAACAGGAAGAATTAATGGAACATAGTGAAATGAAAAAGAAATCATATTTTCTAATTAAATGTCGCAGCAATAATGGAAACCTCTCTTTATACAAACAGTCCCAAAGTTCTGTAGAAGAGGAAGCAGGGCATGGTATTAAATCTCTGTACCCACACTCCTCCTTCCCCCATAGTTCCTCGATATCAGGAGCCCTTTCTTTTGTTTGATCTTAACATCAGTTAACCTACCATTGCCTTCTGTTTTCCCATCCCTTCCCTGAGAAGCTTTCTGAAAGGGAAATCTAAATTGCTGTCTTCACGTCCTCATCAGCCACTCTCTAACCCCTTACAATCTGTCACCTACCCTCAGTCTCTCTTGGTGGTCTCTGGTTGGCCTCCCACTTTCAGAAATTTAGTGACTTTTACAAACTTTTTCTATTAAACCTGATGGCTGCATTTAACTTTTCCTTAAAGCTTGACACTCCTGGCTTTGGTGCTACTGGGCGCTCCCGGTTTTCTTCCCACCCCTCAGATGCTCTTTCTCTAACTGGCATTTTTCCTTCCACCCACGTCAGACTCACTTTGTGCATTTTTACACTCTTGGCACCTCTCAACTGTTCTCAGGTTTCAATTTTTCATTTCCAACAGTCTGAGGATATTGTCCACCAGTTGTCTCCTTTATGCCTAGTACTCACTGCTGTTGCCATCAGCAGTATTTGCAAAGTCTTTTATTGCTTAGAAAGTGCTTTATGTACAGTATTTCACTGGAGCTCCATTGCCCTCCCATCCCTGCCTCTTTCATTCTGCTCATCTCTGAATTTGAATCTTGGCTTTGGTGCTGGCTAACTGAAGCCTCAGTTTCTTAATCTTTAAGATGTGATGTTTCATGTCTGTATCGTTGGGGTGTTGTGAGCATTAAACAAGAAAAGGTACATAAAGATGCCGAATTCACCATCAAAGCCCCACTTCTTTCTTGAAGGCAGAATCTAGGTTTTATTTTGTTTTGTTTTTCTCACTAATCCCCAGAGGCAGTGCTCCTAAAATAATGGAATGACCAATTCCAAACACTAGAAAGAGAAGCTGCCTAAGTGAAGATTTGAGTAAATTTTGAGGAAGTGGCAAATTTCAACAAGATTAGGATTGACCTTATTTTTCCTTCTGAATACCTTCTCAAGAATCTGAGGGAAGGTATAGGTGTTTTGCATGAGGTGTCTAACTTTTGGAAAGGTCTAATTTTTGACGAGGTTGGCTCAGATGATATGAAAAGATAGCAACATGAGTGCCTTTGCTATTCATGGCTTTGCGTGTCAAGGCAAGGTCTGCCTTATCAAGGGTATCAAGTGTTTGTCCACCTCTGTGTTGGAAGATATGATGGCAAGGTTTTTACTCTCTAAGCTAGTCTGAATATTTTTTGTCAATTTTGATTTATGAGTTGTTTTAGATCTTTGAACTGCTGAGCAACCCAATCCATGACTTGCTACTTGGATTACTGCCTGTAAATATTTGAGGGGCTGTAAAGTGATAAGGTCCTAAGGCATATGGTCAATAATCAGAGAGTCCCCATGACAGGGCTGTCGGAGTCTTACTTGTAATATGATGTTCTAGCATAACTGTGGAAAATTACTTGGCCTTGAGAACTAAAATGCATCAGGATTTTTCAGGAACTATGAACACCAGGTGGCCTTTCTTTAATGCATCATTCTTTATTTACCTTTTTCAACTGCCAAGAGTGATTTGGAACATTGTAGTCAAAGGTTGTTGGACTCAGTTCTAGAACTGCAAAGAAAGAGCCTGACTGTTTGTTTGAAATACTTTGGTAGACATTGTGGAAGCATTAGATCAAATGTGGTATAAAGTGAGGAAGTGGACTATATATGTGTATATATTTTGCTTCATGTGTGGGAAAACAAAAGGCAGTTTTCAAAAAATGTCTTCACTAAGCTTAATCACATTCTGTGATCATAGTTAGAACATCTTATTTTCACTCTGTGGCTGGACTTCCAATAAAATAGATGTGAACACTTGGTGCTGATGACCAACAGGCTGTGGAGATAAGTGGGCGAATAATGTCAGGATAAGAAGGAAACAACTTAAGTTTGGTTCCAGAGATCTTTGTTATTCCTTCCATCAAGAAATGAAATTTATTATTTCACCTCTTGAATCTGTGTGGCTCTATGACTTGTTCCCTCCCCGCCGCCCCCCACCCCATAGAGTGCTGTGGGTGTTGTGTAGCTTTGGAACTTAATTTTTGTCAACATTCTCGGAATGCCGCCCTGAGTCAGCCACATGAAGAAGCCACATGGAGCAGGGTTACGCCATCCCAGCTGAGTGCCCGCAGCAACCTGCAGACGTGGGTGGAGGCTCTCTCAGGTCATTGGAGGCTGTCCAGCCCCAGTCAAGCTCCCGACAACTACAGTCACATGAGTGACTGCAGGTGAGACCAGAGGAAGAACCACCCAACTAAACCCATATCAGATCACTAACAAAAAGAATCATGGGCAAATAAGAAAAAAATGTAAGGTCTTTTTAAGCCACAAAATTTTGGGATTGTGTGTTATGTGCAATAGATAACTGATGTGTAGGAGAAAACAGGCAAATATTACTACCATTAAATGTTAATTCAAAAATAATGCTTAAAAAATTGTACAGTGACTTGCTAGATCCCAGAAGTTTCGAGCAGGAAGGGACTTCAGAAGTGGTCCCTCTGATTCTTTTGACCCCTGACACCAGTTTTAGTGAAACTAAAATGAGACGAGCTGCTCCATGAGATGAGCTGCTCTTTGAGAGCTGGGGCCGGGCTTTAGGCTGCTTGGTGTCCCCGCAGAGAGCTCAGAGCCCTGCACGAGTTCTCCAAAAATCTTTGTTGCTTGCTGGGTTATGTGGAATGAGGGTCCTGCCATGCGTTCCCAAGGGGGTGTGAGCCAGGGCCTATCATCTGCGTGGCGTCATTTGTGGTTTAGGTTTGCTAGGCATCTTACATTTTCTTGCTGGGGTGTTTTGGAGATATCCAGTTTGAGTTGCCAGGGATGGCACGATTATGCCCATTTGTAGATTGGGACCCAGGAATTCAGAGGAGACCATCTTTAGAACCACACTCTGTGTACCACTTATTTTTGATAATGGCAGGCAGTCTCACTGATGCCTTAGAGCAAACAAAAGGCCCAAGCTGTTTGGCTGTTGGTACCAATAAAGGACATGGACCGGGAACTCAGAAGTTTGGTCAGCTCAGAACTTGGAATCCTAGGCTTTGGGAACTTTTATTAGAGGGACTCAAAATGCAGGTTACGATGCACAGTGAAGGGACGTGTGACAGTCATTGGCCTGGGGGTGGGTCAAGGCTAACTTCTTCAAGGAGTCTTGCAAAATGCTTTGAATTTTTTCAAGAACTTTCACAGCATTCAATTTTCACCTCAGTGCTTGAGAAAAGGAAAGATTGCCATCCCTATTTCCAAGACAAGAAGCTAGGGAAGCAAGGGTCAGTCCTGGTATTAATCCCCAGGACTTCCAGCCATCGGTTCTGATTTTGCTCCTACAGACCAGGTCATCTCAATCACCGTTAATGGCCTTGAACCCCATGATTCTATTATAGGCCTGGCCAATCACGTTACACTGAATTTGGGGTTCTTGTCTTGTAGTTGAGGTAGACATGAGATGCACTGTCTGGATGTCTAGACTCTCCTGCCGTGTGAGGGGCACTTCCACCCAGCTGTGACCGGTGCAGTCAGCAAACAGCCTTTAGCACTCAGCTCCCTCAGTGTCCGCCTCAGCCGCTGAGGGCTGCCTCGCCCATGGTCAAACCCTTCCCAGGACAACAGGTATCTGACGACTGACCGAGGCAGGTTATACAGATCCAGAAGCGATTTTGGACTGATGCTGGACAGCTCTGATAGGCAGTATCAGATGTAGATACTTTCTGCCAGGTTGGCAGAGGCTTGGCTGGGTGTGTGTCACTGTTTGTCTTCTCCCTCTGGCCAATCCAGCTTTGCCCCCTTCCTTCCACAGGTGTGGGTTTCAGGTAAACATCCTGCCCCTCACACTCTGTGTGTCTCAGCACCTGCTGCCACAGACCCAACCTGCAACAATGCCCTTTCTTTTCAATCCCATTTGACAGAGATCACCATCAGGATTTGCAGAGAAGGGAAGCTGTAGACTGACAGCCCATTGACATATTTTGATTAGCCCATGCAATGCTTACAAAAGTGAGTCAACATAAAAAATTGGGAAGTCATATGTAAAGTCTGAATTAATAACTTTTATGTTAGAAAGTAGATGATCTGGCAACTTTGGCCCTTTGTTCTTGCCAGTGTTGGTTTGGGGTTGAGCAATGGCTTCCCCCTTTAGAGAGCAGAGCTCTCCAGCTTGTCACAGTTCTCTGAGCCTCCTACTGACTAGTACCTGTCCACTTTCATCATTTACGTTACCTGCCTTATCCCTATGGATATCTGTGTTTTTTCTTTGACAAAAATAAATGACTCAATGGGAGGAAATCCTCCCCACCCCACCAGTTTTTACAGCTCCTACACAGGCCTTTAAGAATTGGATTCCTCTTGGTTCAAGGCCAGAAGAGCCTTCGTCATGGACCCTGGGGTTTGGCTAGGTGGTCAGGGTCCCTGGAGCCTTGCTCATCCTCTGCCACTTGTCGACCCCAGCAGGAGGCAGTCTCACTGGTGTGGTTCACATCAGATTCTGCTAACACCGAGAAAGCACATATATTTCTCTTTAAAAAGTGTAGATATATTTTCCCACTATTAAAGACATGTTCATTATTAAATATTTGAGAGAGATGCCCTTCAAAGACTATTAACATTTTTCCAAAAGTAAGTCTCTCTCTCAATGTGCCCTTTGGTTAATACTGGAACCCTCAAATGAAAAGACCAGAGTAGACAGGAACTCCTCAAACAGGGCTACCCCCATCTCCTTCTCATTATCAATACTGCTTGTGGCCAGGTGTCCAGGACCACCAACAGTCCCTTTGCCAGCCAAGTCTAATCCTCACCCCATCCCCCCAAAATAAAGATTGCCACTCCTTCTTAGAGGGGTCATAATTATGAGACTCAATTAGATAGCAAATTATACACATTACATATATAAAAGCCTTAATTATATAACAAATTGCTTTGAAATGATTGTTAAAATTGTATTGGCAGGAATTGAATATCTGAGTATAATGAGTTTCACTGATTATAAAAGTGTCTTCTCTGAGCTGATATAACTGCCTCTGTCAGTTGCCTCTCCAAATACCAGCCAGCTGGAAGACTTCAAAAACTTAGTTTGAATCGCATTCAGAATGTGTAAGGGAATTGGCTCCCTCTGTTCCTTCTGTTTCTGGGTGATAAGGGTCCCTAGAATAGATCCTTGGCCCCAACATGGGGCAGTCACTCTGGCAGGGCTTCCCTTCAGGGCATGTGCATCTGGGAGGCCTGCAGAGAGAGGGTCTGCTCCACTACAGCAGCGTGGCTCGGGGGCCCTGGACATCCAGTCCCCTTTCTCTCCTCGCCTGCTCAACCCATCCAGGGAGAGAAGCCTGTGTCATTGTTGGGCTGCGTGCTGTGCTGTGCTGAACTGTCCGTGGCTTTCCTGAGGCCTGGCCCCTGGAGTGGTGGGTGCCAGGAGTGCGCTGGAATGTCTGCTTGTCCCGTGTGAATCATGACCCTGGGGAGTCCTGGCAGGCTGGGATAGGCCAGCGTGGTTTAAGGCAGAGAATTAGGGGGGGTCCAGGTGCCTCAGCCCTTGACCTGGCCACTCTCAAAGCCAGAGCACCCGGATGGACCAGGAGCGGGTCTTAGTAGGCAAAGGCATTCAGATCTTCCCAAGAGGGCCTCAAGGAAACCTTGACATACAAGGGTTACACTTTCAACCACTGTGGTCTAGTCCAAGCATTGGCAAACTTTTTCTGTAAACGACCAGGTGGTAGATATTTTAGGATTTGCAGGCCACAGATTTCTCTGTCACTGCTGCTGCTGCTCCTTCTCTTCCTCCTTCTTCATGATTTGAACAACACCTTAAAAAAATGTTAAAATCATTCCTAGCACATGAGCAGTGAAAGACAGGTTTCAGGCTGAATTTGGCACCAGGGCAAAGGCTGCCATCCCTACTTTGCCTAATATATTTGGTGACAACGCATGGGACTTTTTTGTGCTCCCCGCGGAAGCCGCTGAGATCTGACGGGGGACACCCGGCGATGAGTCCCAGGGCCCGGCAGCCATTTTGGAAAAAGTAGACAAGCACTGAGGAGTCACATGACCTTCTCGGACGCTGGGACAGGTCCTGAGCCCATGGTAACTCCCTTTTCCTGGCAGGCCCGCAGCTCCTGCAGAACCTTCTCGGCAGGTAGCATTCACCCTCTGGCACTGGTAAGGATTGTTTCATGTGTTCCCTTGTGCCCGGAAGGCTCCCCCTCACCTCCTTCCCACACGCCGACACCTGCTCCAAGAACCCCTCGAGGACAGGAGAGGTAGACTTGCAAATCTTCCTCTCCTGCGCGCACTCACAGCAGTGCCTGCTGCACAGCACTCAATAATGTGGTGACTGAGCCAGTGCCTCATGTACCCCCTGGGTGCCCCTCTCTTTCTCTTTTCCCACTGGTGAATCCTGGCAGGTGGAGAAATTGAAGATGTTTGTGCCTTGTGGAGTTCTTGGCTACATGGGACCACTTGAGTGTTTCCTAAAGCTACTGTCTTGGTTCTGAGCGATAGTTTGCTTAAACCCTGTAGCAACCTTTGTGATCTGCTCACAAAGTGTGGTATGTGGCTGCTCCCTGGTTGGGAGGGGACCAGGAGCCCTCCTGAGCCAGGCTGTGGTTCTGGGCTGGACAGACTCTGCAAATCTGCTGTCCTCAGGTTTCTTGGACTGTTGGGCAAGAAGCCAGGATTGTAGCAGAATCAGAAGCCTTGACTGCTTCCCAAGGCCACTGTTAGCTTTTTGGACTCAGGTGTAATGTGATTGGCTTTGCCCTGTGCTTGTAGAAGTGTTTGACTCTTAGCCTAGGGGTTCTCATTAAACTCAGGATATTTGGTTCCCTCCCAAGGTAATTTAAGGATTATTTCCTCTCAGACATTATCTTTTTCAGATGGCAAGATTGACAGAATACTCTTGGGTGCTAGCAATAGAAGTCACTGACTTAACTGGCTTGAATAGTATCTTACACAATGAGAAGTCCTGAGGTAGGGTTCTGTGGAGTTAACTCTGTGGAGTTATTAGCTCTAGCTACTGATTAAGGGCCGCCTGCAGTGTGCTGGCTTTGTCTTTGCATCAGTTTTCCTCATGAATGCAAGATGGCTGCCATAGCTCCAGGTGTCACATTGTCATGATGGTATCCAAGAGGAGCAAAAAGATGCCTATATCCCTCTGGTTTACAAGGAAAATTCTTTTCAGAAGCTTCTTACTGACTTTCGCTCATATTTCTTTAGCCATAGCCATGTCCTCTGCTCATGTCTAAACTCATCGCTGATACGGGCCGTGAACCACCATGATAGGTTTAAACAAATCAAGTTTAATCCTCTGGGGCTGGGGTCAGACTTTCTGGGAGCATAAGACCCTGCTGAGGAGTGTAGCCACCTGTAGAACGTTAGGGTTCTGTTGGGAGGAAAAAAGTGGGGAACACCCAAAGTATCTAGTATAATAAACACCAGAATGTTCCTCCTTGAGATGTGGAAGGACTCAGAGCCTCCTGAAGTTCTTAAAGAGAACTTTGAGAGAAGGCTGCTTGAAAAACATCAATGGGAATACCATGAGTTATCTTATCTTACCCTATCCTGTTTTTACTGAAGAACTGTGGGCCTGTCCAGTCCCACCCCAGCCCTTGGCAATATGACTTTGGAGACAGCTACGACAGGCATTATTTATTGAGCACCTATTATGTGCCAGGTAGAATGGGAGGGACTTTATGGTTTGCAATCATGTGGCTACACTGGGAGGGCTGCATGATTTTTCCTACTTCATAGACTGGGGAACGGGAGCCCAGAGAAGTTCAGTAGCTTGCTTCTGGCTGCACAGTCTGGATACGGCTGACTCAGGTGTTAGTGAGGACTTTTTGAGCATCTGCTTTGATCCAGGCACTAGACTAGGTGCTCAAGATGCAAAGAAGGATCAGATCTGGTCCCTGTGCTCAGGGGACACACAGCCTGCTCCTTTTTGGAGGGTTGCCATGGAGAATATATGTCTTGGGTGCAGCCTTCTGCTATGAAGGCAGGTCAGGATGCCTAAAACTTTGACAAATGTCCTGGTAAAGGGACTAGGAGCATGGGCTTGATGTCAGACTGCCTGATTCAAGTCCCAGCTCTGCCCCTTTCCACTTGCTGGCAGGTTACTCAACTCTCTGTGCCCCCCTGGTGGGCTGCTGTGGGTTTAAGTGAAAGAGGCTGTAAAAACATGGAAGAGCTCAGTGAAAGTTATCTGTTATTGCTGACTTCTACTGCTCTTAAATGTACTTTTATTATCAAGTAAAGATGATGAGTGGCCCAGCTCCTCCTGCACACCCCCGCCCACCCCAGTCTCGCAGCATCTCACGTCCTCCCCCAGGTTTTGGTGCAGCATTATAGTTTGCAGCTTGGCGACAGCTCCAGATCACACCTAGCACTTTGAGGTGGTTGATATGTCCTCTTTAGTGTGAATGGCAAGCTCGTCAGCCAACTCTCCTTGAAGCTTTAATTTCCTTCTTCGGTTGCCTGCAGAGGGAGGCGATGGAACAGAAAATGAGCTCTTCTCTGCCTCTCTCCATGTACTGGCCCACCCTTGGCTTCCCACGCTGATTATAAATACAACCCACTGTGCTGAGAATCCCAGAAGGAGATGTGACAGAGTGAACAGGGGAATCCTCTTGCTAAGTTCTTGTCTTTTGTCACAGGCAGGGCTGGGAAGTCCCCTAGTTTTGGTTTCCTCTCCTCTGAACTGGGGGCACCTTATCAAGTCTGGAGTCTCATCGAAAAATCCCCTGAGGGAGGAAACGGAGATGGGCGTCTGGAGATATAGGGCATCCCAGACCCTCCTCCAAGGCAGCTGGGCTGAGGAGCGTGCTCTGCAGCCTCGCACACAGCTCATCCATCTGGAAAGGTTGCTGTGGTGAGGCTGGCTGCCCTAATCTATCTTTGGGCAATAATTAAGGCCCATAAAGCCTTCCTGGGCTCTATGGTGCAAGGTGCTATTAAGAACAAGATAAAAGTTAGAGCACTGATTGAATCTTGAAAACAAGACCCAGAAGGGCATTTTTCTTTGTCCTGGTGTTATGGGAGAGCGGAGAGCTCCAGAGAAGAAGGATGAAGGTGGAAGGGCAGGGGAGAAAAAGCAGATTTTGAGTAGGCAAGAGACCATGAAGAAAAGCAAATCCTCTAGAATTCCCTGTGCTTTTTGTTTTCCTTTTGTAGTAAAGGGGAACACTGTGAAGGATGGGTGGCAGTTTTGGGGGAGACACCCACACCACTCACTCCTTGTCTCTGTTCCCTCAGGCGAATGATCGGTCAGTCATTCCTACAGCGAGAGTTTGTTCAGAGGGAAAGTCTGTGACCTCAAGGACCCCCAAGCCCAGGCTCCCCTCTTCCTTCCCCTTCTGCACAGGGCTTAGCTTAACTATCGGCCAGGCGAGGTCTGCTGGAGGAAGGCCTCTATGAGTGGCTGCCCCTCTGGCCCTCAGACCTTTTGCCGAGAGTTTGCTTTCTTTTTACTGCCTGCCTTTGGCAAAGCCAGCTCTCGGGGCTGAAATCCAGCTGAGAGATCTGATTTCTCAAAAGCCATTTTGATCTTTTCACTTCAAAGGGAGTTTTTTGCACTCTGAGCCCCGGTCTGATGGCCCACACCTGCCCCTTCGGGCTGTGGGTCTGGATGGGGCCTGTGGTCTCTTCTTTACTTGCTGCATGTAGAGCCTGGGATCCTGGCACTGGCGCTGCCTGAATCAGCCTGGGAGGGAGCAGGGTTTGTCCAGGTGTTCCAGGTCTCTGGCACTTTGAGGGTTCCTGCCTTTTTTTCCATCTGGCTCTACCCCATTTATCTTCCAATTCCCAAAGTCCTCCTGCTCTCCATCCTCATTGTCCTCATTCATCTCATCAAAACTGCTCTGATGACTAGAACAGACCTTAACCCCTCCTTCAAAGAGCCTTTCCTGTTACTGCTACCTCACCCCACCCCACCCAAGGTGAGTGCCCTTCCCATTCTGTAGTGCTCTGTGAGTTGCCCTGTGCTGCTCCTATCACATTTGCATAATTATCTTTCTCCTGTTCATAACCCTCAAGAGATGCTGAGGACCTTGAAGAAGGGGTTGTTACTGCTTTATGTTGGTTCTAGCATCTAGCCCAATGCCGAGCACACAGGAGGATCTCAATATGTGTCCAACGAGTTAACGAATTCTTTCCTGCAGCTCTTACAGACTGCTCTAGGATCTCACTGAGGTGGCTCAGGGGCAACCCAGCTTGACGCAAGGACAAGCAGGAGGGCGGGGGGAGTAGCGAAGGACCACCGGTAATTTCCAGACTCAGCGTTCTTTGGCCACAGAAAGTTTACTTTCACCTGTTTCATATTGACACACACATACATTAAATTATGTATTATATATCATATGTAATATATATGATATAAAATATATAATATTCACATTATTTACATAGCACATCACATGTATAACATTGTATATATCAGTATATACATTCATATATATCCATATATAAATATACATATACAAATATTTTTGTCAAAAAGATCCTGTTTAAAAAGAAGTTTGAAAACCAAGAATGTGAGTTTTTAATTCAGATCTCTCTTCTAGTGACATTTGCTTTTGAAGTTTTTACTAATTACCACTTAGACAATGGAAAGGTGTTTCCCAGCTGAAAGCATTTGGATTTTGCTGAGCAGATGGAGGCATCACTTTTTGGGTAGTGACTTGTCACCATCCCCACCTCCCACATCAGCAATCCTGGCTAGTATTAAAGAATGAAGAAGGAATTTGATTACTGTAAGCCACAAAGCTGTTAATGTCATTTAATCGATGAGGGCTGTTGTTATCGTTGCTGTTTTGCTCATCTTGGGCTAGCTGGGAAGCCAGCATTGGCAGGTCTGAGGTAGGAGGGATGGGAATCTTTGCAGACACAAGCTAAGTGCTTGCTTCCTTTGCTGGCTTGCTAGGTGGCAGCTGCTGGTGTCAGTTATCATCCTCCTGTCCTTTGAGATGCTGCCCTCTCCCCTCCGCACCCTAGTGGGCAGCACCTCCGTCCCTCTGCTTCCTAATGGGTGAATCCTCTTCCCATGAGGATTCCCTCTGGGCCTGCCCTTCCAGGTGTAGGAGCCTGAGCTCTGGCCCTTCATTCCTGATCAAGACCCTGTTGACCTTTGTCCCATTGTGGGATAGTGGTCAGAGCACTGAACTGGGAGTCCGAGAACCTGACCTTGAGTCTTGAATTACTCACCAGTCATGGGAACTGGGGTTAGTCATGTAACCTCTGGAACCTCAGTTTCCTAGTCCATAAACTGGAATAAGCACCCCAGCCTTCCTTCCATGAGGCGAGGTTCACCTGAAACCCTAGGTCAGTCTTTCTCAGCTTTTCCTGCAATTAGAATCTCCTGGGAAGGTTTTAATATCCCAATTCCCAGGCCGTATCCTTAAACCAATTAAATCAGACTCTCTGGGATGAGACCTAGACATTCTTTTTTTTTTTTTTTTTTTTTTTGAAGCTCCTCAGGTAATTCTAATATGCAGTCGTGGTTGAGAACTACTATTTAAGGTCAAAGAATTATGAACACTGAAAATACAATTGAGTTCTAAACTTCTTTTTAATGAAAATGTTTTCCATCTGAAAGCAAAACATGTCTGTTAACTAACCTGCAGTGATTCTTGGTCCTAATTTGGTTGAGAATTTCTTTAAGAATTGCCTGGCAGTTGTATATTCACTTCCCCAGGAATGCACATACTCACAAAATATTGCATATTCACAAAACTTCAGCTTATAATGCCACCTTCTTAGTGACAGTACTACTACCATACCCAAAATCACACCCTTACACCCCTCCACACCCACACACATTTCCTATCCTCCTCACTATTGGCGTGAACATCCTCAAGTCCCTCACAAAGGCGGAGTTTCTCAAAGTGCAGTTCCAGGGCCACCTTAACCTAAGGTACCGGGGACAGGACCCAGGAATCACATTTTCAGAAGCTCCTGAACTTTCTTTTGAACACTGAAGTGTGAGAGTCAGTGGGCTGGGCCCCTGTTTTCTTGATTCAGAACATGCAGGGGCAAATCTGTTGCTATCTTTTCACCTACTTGCTCCTCCAAACCCTGCCCTGAAGATGGGAATCCATCTCCCTCCTTATTCTCCCTCCTCATATCAGTGGTCTTGGGTAAAATCACTAATGTTCCAGAGAAATCCTAGGTATATTTCAAGTGACTTTAGGAGTGTGTGAGAATGTGACTGTCTCAATAGTGTGATTTGAGAGACTTGGATTAAGGTCACTTATCTAAGGAAAAGGGCATTCCCTTCCCTCCCCAGTCATAGAACTTGGAGTTCCACCATGGCTTGGTCAGTCAGTCATTCTTCTTGAGCTCTTCTCACTCACCTCTAGTCTGACAAACAACAACCACAGCAACAACAACCACAACAACCATGAACAGCAGATATATTTGATTCCATCTCCTTGGCCAAAGATTTCCTTTGGTTTCCTATTGCCTACAGGGGGAAGCATATCCCCATTTTTTGTTACCAAGAGGCTCTTCAAGATTTGGCTCACATCTCTAGCCTCCATTCTGACGGCTGTCAATACATACTCCCATGGGACTGAACTACCTGTAATTCCTGGAGCATCACATGCCATCTCCTTCCCTGGGTATCCTCTTGGATTTCTCGTACATCTCTTTACAGCTGTCACTCTTTACCTCCAAACTCTCAGATGACTCAGAGGCAAGCCAAGGCCCTGTGAGATTTGTCCAACACCCCCCCTTAACTCTCTACCCTCATCTGCTACTTCCCTGTGTTAGTTTCCCAGAGTAGCTCTAACAAAGCACCACAAACTGTGGCAGCCTAAAACAACAGAAAAGTATTCTCTCCTGGTTCCTGGGGCTAGAGTCTCAAATCAAGGCGTTGGCAGGGCCATGATGGTTGGCGCTACCTTTGGAACTCATTGCCTTGCCTCTCAAGCGCTGCAGTCTCTGCCTCCGTCCTCACGTGCCTTTCCTTGTGTGTCTGTGTCTTCACGTTGTCCTGTCTCATGAGAACAACAGTCAGCCTGGATCAAGGCCCCTCCTAGTCCGGTGTGACCTTTTCTTAATTAATGACATCCGCGATGACTCTATTTCCAAATAAGGTCACATTCTCGGGCGCTAGGGGTTAGGACTTCAAAGTATCTTCTTTTGGGGAGCATAATTCAACCCATAACAACCCCCATTTTCTTATTTTGTTTCAGTCACACTAGCCTACAGATGCCAGATTTAGTGAATAAAAATATAGAACACCCAGTTAAATCTGAATTTCAGATAAACAACAAATAATTTTTTTAGTATAAATATGTTCAGAATGTTTCATGGAATAATTTTTTAGTATAAGCATGTCTCATTCAATATTTGGGATGTACTTATGCAAAAAATATGTATGTTTCCTATTTATCTGAAATTCAAATTTAACTGGGCATCCCATATTTTACCTGGTAACCTGTACTCTGGTTGTTCCTTAAATGCAACAGGCACACTCCTGCCTCTTAAAGCCTTTGTCTTGGCTGTTCCTCTGTGTTGAATTCCCTTTCTCTGGCTCTCTGTGATGCTCATTCTGTAACTGCCTCAGCAAGACCTTTCTGAGTTCCCCTCCCTCATACATGTCCAATAGGCCCTCCAATAATGTCATTTCATTCAACATAATTTTGTTATAATATTGATGAGATTCTTTAGAAACTTAATTCTTTTTAGATCAATTAGCCTGTGGTAAAAATAGGTTTTGTTAAACATCGTTATGCTGTAGTTCCAAGACCCTATCAACATTAAGTAAGGACTTATTGTACTTCCTATCCTCTTTTCTTGCTTTAATATTTCCCCCTTATCTCTTATCACTATTTAACAGGCTATATATTTTACGTGCTGGTTGAATTTTTTTGTCTGTCACTCCCAGTATATATACCACTTGGCCAAGGTCATTGATTGGTTCAGGGATAGGTATAGGACCCAAGTCAATCTCATCAGAGCCAGTCCCAGAGCTTCTGCTGGAACTACTAACACAGAACACTCTCTTTTCACTGGTATTTCTGAGAAGAATAGAATGTCAGCCTGAAGCTGCCGATAGCCATCCTACCACCATAAAAGGAGAGCAAGGGGTCAGCTCCTGGCCAAACACCTATGTGCGATCTTTGAGGCCTGACCATGGGCTATTACAAAGACTTTATGTCAGCTCAGGCTGCTATAACAGAATACTACCAACAGGGCTGCTTAAATAATATACATTTATTTCTCACAGTTCAGGAGGACGGGAAGTCCAAGATCAAGGTGCCCACCAGAATCTGCTCTTGGTGAGGGTCTGCTTCCTGGCCTGCAGACAGCCACCATGCCCCTGTGTGCTCACAGGCCCCTTCTGTGTCTGTGCACTCGTTGAAGGAGATTCTGGTGCCTCTCCCTCTTACGAGGACACGAATCCCATCACGGGGCCCCCACCCTCATGACGTAGTCTAACGCTAATTACCTTCTAAAAGCCATACCTTCATATCCCATCGTTCTGGGGGGTAGGAGTTTCAACACATGAATTGAGGGGGGATACAAACATTCAGTACATAGCACTTTACCTGGCAGACCTCACAGGGGAAGGCTGCCCTCCCCACAGTGACTTGGTGCCTGTTGGCTGTGAAGGGAGTTGCAGTCAAGGAATTGGACCCCCATGGCCAGCCATTCTCTTATGCATTCATAGCCCGGGCCTCCCCCTCAGAGGCCATTTTGTTGGGGGTGGAGGGCTTAGCTGAAACCTTCTTATGGGGCAAGTGGAGAACCTTTAAAAAGCTTTTCTCCACTCAGATTCAGTACTCAGGACTTTCCTACTCCCAGGCATCCCCACCCCTCTCATCCCAGATCCATAGAAAGGCAGTAGCAGATTATTTGTGGCTCCCTCAGCTGTGAGATGATTCCCTCCACCTATGCTGATACATGTGACCTCCCTTAGAGGCTGTTCCATGGGGAAAAAAGGAACATGGGGGAGCTGGCACTTTGGCCTCTTCCATATACTGTGGTAGTAAGTAAATAAAGGCTTAAATGTTACTTTCATTTTGTCTTGCTTTCTTAATTGAATACTTTTGACACCTGGCAGCTCAGCTCTTGACAAATAGTGTCACAAGAGTGTGTTTGTAATATGGTCTTTTCTGTGAGTCAGCTGGGCAGCTGCTCAGCTAGCTGCCTGCTGAGCAGCCCAGCACCAAGGAGTAGACAAGAGTCACACACTATGCTGTTCGCTCAGCTTTTACTGAATGCACGTTTACTCAAAGTAGAACATCAACAGACGTTAATATACTACTCACACTCTTGGCAATCTAAGAGTGATATCATATACACAAACAGCAATCAATGGGGAATTACAAACCCGAGTCCCAGAGTCTCAGTCTGCAGGTCTGCACAGTGTGGGCAAGGGTGTTGTCAGCATTTTTCGAGGAAGGTTCTCTGGAGCCAGGAGGGCAGCAGGGCAGATGAAGTCTTCAGTCCAGCAGGGCAGAGCCTCTGGTGGCTGATGCCAAGGGAGATCAGTGTGGCGTGGAGCAGCACTCTGGTGTGTGGGGCTCGGCTGTCTCAGCAGTGGTCTGGAGCCTGCCTCAGTTATACCTTAAGAGTGGTGTACTCCACCCTTCTGTGTCTGTTAATAAGTGTGTTGGTACCCCTGATGCCAAGTGGGGAATTTGCGAGGGAGTCTATCTATAGGAAGTCCTGCTCTGCAGCCATGGCTGTTCTGATCATGTGTGCAGATATCTTGGGTGTGTCTCCTTGCCAGATGTGTCTGCTTTGACTTAGGTATTTTCCTTCTTGAACCAAAGTGTCAAGGCTGACTGACAGCCATCTTGGTTAACATGAGTGACTCCACTTTGTTTTATATGCTTTATGCTCTCTTGACTGGACCAATGCCGTTTTATTGGTTCTGGTCTCCACAAATAGTCTTCTTGTGAACAGAGCCAACATGGAAGAAACAGCTGAGAGACAGATACGGGGGAGGGGAGGGAGACTGGGTCTCTAAACATCATCTGAACTCCCCTAAATCTAGCAGTGCAATGCCTGACTCTTTTTTGTTATTGAGCATAAGCCAATTAGTTGTGTTTTTGTGTCACTGAGCCCTGAGTCCATTACATCCTCTCAGTGACCCCCAGCGCCTCAGGAACTCCTCCCCTAGGTTTTGCCCTATACTTGCCTTCTTGGTGGTTCAGATTACCCTATACTCTCCTGCTTTGCAAGTCTGCCTCCCCAAGAGACATCTGCTCTTAGAAACCAGTGGGTGTAGCTTTTTTAAAAAAACCCACACCTCATACATGCCCTTGTACAGAATCACACAAAAAGCTCTGTAGAATGAGGGCTATTTACAATCACTCAATTAGGTCATTATAAGTAAGATGACAGCTCTTTTTAAAAAAATGTTTTATTTATTTACTTGAAGAGAGAAGGGAAGGGAAGGAGAAAGAGGGAGAGGAACATCAATGTGTGAGAGATACTTCGATTGGCTGCCTCTCACACACCCTGCTGGGGACTTGGCCCACAACCCAGGCATGTGCCCTGACTGGGAATTGAACTGGTGACCTTTTGGTTCATAGGCTGGTGCTCAGTCCACTGAGCCACACCAGCCATGGTGATAGCTCTTCTTAATCTTCAAAAAAAATCTACATTAAAAGCCATTTTTAATCCCCTACAGAAATAAAATCTGTACTAGGAAATAGAATTTATATTAGTCACCTTTTACTACATAATAAATTATCCCCAAACTCATTAACTTAGAACGGCAAACATTTATTATTATCTCAGTTTCTCAGGGTCTGGGATCCAGGGGCAGGCTAGCTGCACCCTTTAGCTCTGGATCTCTCACAAAGCTATCATTATGGAGTTGCTGAAGCTACAGTCATTTCAAGGATCAACTGGGAAAGGATCTACCTGCAAACTTACTCCGGTGGCTCTTTGCAAACCTCAGGTGCTCACTGGCTATTGGCTGAAGACATCAGTTTCTTGTGACATGGGCTTCTGCATAGGGCTGTTCACAGTAAGGCAGCTGTCTTCCCTGAGTAAATGAGAGAGCAAGAGAGAGAATCAAAGTTGGAAGTCACAGTCTTTGTATAACCTAATCTCAGAAATTATATCACAACACTTTCCCCATATTCTATGTTTTAGAAACTAGTCACTAGGTCCAATCCATTGAAGGGGAGGCTATTATACAAGGGCCTGAACACCAGGGGGCAGCTCAGCTATCTTAGAGGTTGCCTGCCACAGTCTACCCTCTGACCCCCAAAGCTTCACATCAGTCTCACATGTAGAATACACACCTCCTCTACCAAGGTCCCTAAAGTTTCATCTCATCACATCAGTTCAAAGCCCAAAATTGTATCTAAATCAAGTTCAGGTGTGGGTGAGGTACCTCATGTAGAGTACCTTAAATACAGATCCTCTTGATCTGGACCTGTGTAACTAAGGGAATAAGTTGTCTGGCCCCCACTGCCCAACATTCCTCTTTAACAAGGTAGAAAATTGGAGGCACAAGGGTCCATTGGTCCACAGAAATTCTGAAAGTTAGCCAAGCAAATGTTGGCATTTCCTTGATTAGATCCCAAGGCTTCAGGCTAACTCTGCATGGCTTTCGGTGCCACTGTCTGCACTGTGGACTTAGTTACCCTCTTAGTCACCTTTTCTTTTTTTATGGAAGTAGCACATTATTGTAGCTGAGCAACTTTCTCAGACAGAATCCTGCCAGTAGGATTCTGGGGGTTGAAAAGCATCTCTTTATTCTGCACTATTTCTGTCCCCCATAGTCCATGTTGGCAATGTTTCTACAAACATAAGTCTTTTAAGAAATTTGTGGGTCTCCTGTGAATCTCTTTGGAGTTTACTCCATTAGGCAAAAGCCACACCTACAAATTTCTTTGAGATAAGCTTCTTTTGCTGTTGCTGAGATGGCTGAGGTCCAACACCCTTAACTTCCTAGAGGCCCTATAGTTGGACAGATAAGCACGCCCTTAACCTCTTGTGATATTATAAGAACATGTATTCGGTCTCCATGACCAGCCCCTGGCCAGAGCCCTTGCAATGTCCTAAGTGACAACAACAATAGGAGCATCTTTTGTTGTATTTGTTTTTTGTCCCTAAAATAGTTACAGAGTAATAAAAGTAAAAGGATCATCTTTTGTTATTCATACCAAGACCCTTTCAATCACACCTGAGTTTATGTTAATAGGTAATTTTCGCTCCCAAAGACGGGGGAGGCTTTTTGCCAAGGGAACCAACTATATAATTAGAGAGTTGGAGTTATCAGCCCCACCTTCCAACCTCCAGGGGCCACAAATGACCAGTAACTTAATTCACCATGCCTTCCTAAAAAGCCTAACAAGAGTTTATGGATTGGTGATCCCGTGGAGGTGCTGGGAGGTGGTGCACCTGGACAGGGCAAGGAAAGTGTGTCGCTTCCCACATACCTTCCCACATACCTTCCCACATACCTCTATCCATCTCTTCCATTTGGCTGTTCTTGAGTTGTATATTTTATAGTAAATGGGTAATAGTAAGTAAAGTGCTTTCCCAAGTTTTGTGAGCTATTCTGGCGAATTATTGAACCTGAGGAAGGTGTTGTGGGAGCCCTCATTTATAGCTGGATGCTCAGAAGTACAGGTGACAACCTGGAACTTGCAACTGGTGTCTGAAGTGGGGGTGGGTGGACAGTCCTGTGGGCCCGAGTCCTTAACCTGTGGGGTATACACTACCTCCAGGAAGTTAGTACCAGGACTGAGTTAAATTGTAGGACACCCAGTCAGTGTCCTCTGAGAAGTGGAGAATTGCTTGTCGTGGAAAACCCACACATCTGGTGTCAGAAGGGCTGTGAGCAGAGGAAAGCCGTTTTTCTTTTTCTCTTCAAGGGAACTTTTATGTGACTGTATGGATTCTCAGGCAACACCTTTGATCTTTCTGAGGTCTTAACAAAAAGTTTTATTTACATGCCCTCAGTTTTATCTTTATGTCCTGCTTCCCTGCTGCCCACTGTTTTGGGTTTGACATTTGCTTGGAAATCATTAATGTTAGCCTTGTTTGCTGTCTGGAGAGGCTGAAAATTTTCAGAAACACACACACACACTCTCTCTCTCTTTCTCTTTTAAGCAGTCTTTCTTTCCTTGTGTATTTTACTATAAGTAGAAACAGGGGCCAGGTATCACCTTCATGCTTTGTAAACAATCCTTACCTCAATCACCCAGCATCAGGCATATTTTTTTACTTTCTACAAAACTGCAGCTAAGCATGTTACTAAATTCACCAATAATACTACAGGAAGAGCATAGGTCTCTCTTCCTATAATTTCCTATAGCACGTTCCTCATTTCTAGTAACAGTCTGTTCAAGGCTTCCTTTAATGTGCTCCTCAAATTCCTCCCAGCCTCTGCGCACGCCCGCTTCCAAAGGCACTCCCCACATGTAATTGTTACAGCAGCACCCAAATCTCTATTTATCTTCTTTCTTATCTTACCTCTGGAGGCAACTATTCTAATGTACTTAAATAACATAATTTTGCTGGTGAGGAATTCTTACAAAATTATATTATTGTTTTATGAGCACATATTTTTACTTTTCTAAAGGGTATCATTCTATATATTTTATTCTGATTCTCACTCTTTTCAACCATCACTATGCTTTCAAGATCCATCCCTGTTGTTATGTAGACATCTAGTCAATACTCCCTCTCCCACCACCATATTTTTTCTGTCCAATCCCCTAGGGATGAATATCCAAATTATCTCCAACCTCATGACATTATCACCAATAATGCGGTATGGGCATCCTAATTTATGGCCCTTATGCTGTTTGAGCATTTCTTTCGGGGATACACACACACACACACACACACACACACACACACACACACAATCTCCAAAAGAGAAACTGATAATGTGTAGGTTACACATATGCTTAATTTGACTAAGAAGTGCCAAATTACTCACAGTAAGACTGCATAGTCTTTATTCACACCAGCTATAAATAAAAGACCTGTATCCTACATTGGGGCTGATCCTCAGTATTATCATACGGTTAAAATTTTTTTAGTCTGATATAAAATTATATCTCATAAATATTTGCTTTGTATTTTTTCCTGACAGTTGATGAGTTAGAGGATCTCATCATATATTTGTGACTTCCCTCTTCCACAAACTGCCTGCTCATATCCTTGCTTGTGTATTTTTTAAGATCAGAGACCAGGCATTTATATATTTTTTCTGCATTCTTCACTGTTCCTAGAACACTACTGGATGTTGATTGATGACTGATGAGAAGGTCAGTGTGGCTGTGTTATAACAGCTTCTGGAGTTTGAGGACCACTTTCCCTCCACAGGGCCCGCGGCGTTTGCCTTCATTCAGAACACAGTTATCAAATGGCTGCCCTCTGCCAAGTCTTCCTGAGCAGCTCCCTGTTCTGGCAAAACCCAAGTGACCTGTCAGTCACTCTATCACATGAACAGAAGAATGAAACTTGTCACACAAGTCACTTGGAATCAGATAGACTCTAGTAATATTTTAAGCATCCTTTTATAGACTCTAACATTCTATGCTCTGGATTCTGACTTATTGACTGATTTTTCTTCCACTGTTGTTTTGAACTGCCCCATGCCTTGAGCAAGGTAAGACCCAAGGAATGTTGACTGTGTCTTTGCACATTGTCAGGAGACCCAAAGCAGCATTTTGTTAAATTTCTCTGCTTTCTAGGACCAATCTCACATCTTAGTAAACAGTGATTGCTGAAAAATGCCATGGATTTCATAGTTAAAAAGTTAACACTTCTGTTCACTGCGCTATAAAGGTCCCAAGTCCCAATGTGACAACATTTACTTGCATTTGCAGAGCGAGGAAGTGTTCTCAGCCCTGGCCTAATGGCTCCCCAGGGATGGGTTAGGTGCTCAACTCTATAAGTCTTGGCTGAAACATCTGTACCCCAACTGCCCTGTGTACAGTGCAGGGGTTGGGGTACTGGCCTAGTGCGCAGTAGAAAGATGTGTGTATAGCTTGTGACTCCCCTAAAACTTAACTATGAATAGCCTACTGTTGACCAGAAGTCTTACCAATAGCATGAACTGTTGATCAACACACATTGTGTATATTATATGTATTGTATACTATATTCTTACAATAAAGTAAGCAAGAGAAAATAAAATATTATTAAGAATATTATAAGGAAAATACTTTCACAGTATTTATTGAAAAAAATCCACATGAGTGGACCCACACAGTTCAAACCCATATTGTTCAAGGTTTAACTGTACCTGTTTGTTTGCTCTTCCTCCTCTAGACTGGAAATATATTGAGGACACAGATTGTGTCTTATTCATTTATTTTACTATATACTTAGCAAGGCATTTATCACATAGTAAGTGTTTAATAAATATTTATTGAATGAATGAATGCAAGAAAGACCATTTAGTGAGCACCGACTTGCTGTACACTCTACCAGCTGCTTGGAATTCATAGATGAATAAGACAAAGTGTAGTGTGGAATGTGTACGGAGAAGGGGTGCTGTGTTCTATGGGGACATGAACTTCAAATAAAGAGGAGATGCCATTTTTTTGCACTCACTGTTTTCATTTCTAAAAAAAACTTCTGCCCTTGAATTCTGGATGTGACATATATTAATTGCAAGAAATAGGCTTTTTCTGTGTATGTATGTGTGTGAGAGGTGTGGCTGTGCCTGTCTGACCGTGTCGGCCCCATTCTAGCCTGAAGTCAGCCCAGGGAGGTTGAAGGCCTTTTGCCCACAGTCCGAAGGGGCAAGCCTGCGGCATCCGTGCAACCATCCAGGGCTGCAGTGCCGACAAACAAGTGAGCCTTTTCATAGTGGATACTTAACCCCTTTGGTATGTGATCCAACATTTGGGAAAATCTGAGTTGCCTGGGGGTGAGCTTTCCCACCTCCACTCCAAATCCATGTCAGTTTTCAATTCTTTGTTTAAGCAAAAGGGACCTGGGTTAAGTTTTGTCCAAAGGATTGAGGTTTGAAGGAGACTAAGACCAGCAAATTTGCTGTAAGGTCTACTTATGTACCATTTGGAAGACGTACCAGAGCTCTGTAGGTACCTTATGTCACTTTGTATGAGACTCAGCAAGAAGGTTTTGACAATGATTTCTTAAATGGCTAATAAGCATAGGGCAGAGCCCAAAGTACACTAGATTTTACGTATGCCATGGAAAAACAAATACCCATTTCTTTGTTCTCATTTTAAAATATATTCCTTATAAAAGGTTTCTTTGTGAAAAATCACTTAATAGTTGCTATTTGAATCAAGCAGAGCAAATTTGGGCATTGTTGAGCAAATCCCTAGAGAGATTTCCTTCATTTTCATATCTATGGACTTTGAATAGTGGAGTCTGATGTGAAACAATCTTCAATAAATTTTTATCATTGATATTCTGTGGGGCAGGTTCTATTATCTTTATTTACTTCATAATCTTGAGGCACTTACTCAGTAAGTACAGTGGGGGCTTCAGTTAACTATGCAACTCTTGCCTTGACATTATTTAAAAAAAATTATTGGACTAGTTTGTGTGCAATTGTTAACTCTATCTTTTGTGTACTTAACCACTTTTAAACAGGATCTAGTGCACATGAATGTCATTTTCTTTCTTTCTTTCTTTCTTTCTTTCTTTCTTTCTTTCTTTCTTTCTTTTTTTCTTTCTTTCTGTCTTTCTTTCTTTCTGTCTTTCCTTCCTTTCCCCTTCCTTCCTTCCTTCCTTCCTTTCTTCCTTCCTTCCTTCCTTCCTTCCTTCCTTCCTTCCTTCCTTCCTTCCTTCCTTCCTTCCTTCCTTCCTTCCTTCCTTCCTTCCTTCCTTCCTTCCTTCCACAGGATTTTATGAGCTCTTCCATCATAAGCTAAATTTGGTAGGGTTATGTGAGTTTTTCTATTGTGAGTCAAGATAGTGAAGAGCAGACAAATTGATGAATGTTACCACTGACAATAATTGAGTGCCGTGAGGACACCCAGCACAGTAGGGATCAGCAGACATTTTCTGTAAATGGCCAGACAGTAAATGTTTTACACTTTTGAGTTATATAGTCTCTGTCATAACTACTCACCTCTGCCTTCATAGTACCAATGCGGCTACACAATATGTAAATGAATGGGCACTGCTGTGTTCCAATAAAGCCTTACTTACAAAAAACAGGCAACAGGCCAGATTCAGCCTGTGAACTGTAATTGCTGCTCCCTAATCTAGAGCAAGTGCTAGAAACAAATAGCTTTGCCTGTGAAAAATATCTGACGCACCCCATTGGCCTCTGAAACTGTCATTTTGAGCTGTCTCTTAGCATACAGCACTGCCAGCCAGTTTTGTTTCTTGAGCTTTAGGCTTATAGGCAGAGTGTGGGGTTAGAGTGAGGGTGTTTACAGAGGTATTCAATGACCAGAAGTTCTAAGTGGCACCCTGCCCTCTCGTTTTCAAGGTGAAACCTCTTGGCCTGTCTGAGCTGGGTCACAATAATGGGCTGAATAAAAGGAATGGTCTAAAATAGAAACCAGGCACTTCACAAAGGATCAGTGTTTTCCCGGGGAGTTGGGGTTTGGTGCTTGGAAAGAAAAAATGGTTGTGTTTCTAGGAGTAAGCTAGGAACTTTATCTTCTAGCAGCCCAGAGGTGAGCTAGACAAGAGACCAATTTCTCCAGATTCTCCTGGGCGCACCATTGGTTCCAGTTTTGGAGAGGTCAGGGCAGAGCACTTAGGCTGGTGACTTGTATTTTGTTGGCAAAGAAGATCCAGTAGCAGTTCTGGGACTCTCTTTGCAGCCATTGACAGATGTGAACAATCTATTGCCATGTGGGCTCCTTAGAATATGTTAGCATTGCTGAGGCAACAATCGCACTGTATGCACGTGATTTCAGAGGTTAACAAGTGAGACCTAAAAGAAAGGCAAGAGACAAAAGGTATCATTCTCCTAGTAGAAGGCCAATACACACATTAAGACATGGAGTGGATTTCTCAGCCAAGACCAAATTCTAAGACTGGTTATTTTCCTTCTGCCTAGAGTAGATCTGTAATCTTGTTCTTTGCTGCAAATCATTTTTTTTTCAAGTCTGAGCAGACGCAAGCCAGCATTGAGCTCCTGGCTCTGGTATGCTCCCAAGTGAGCAGCATCTGTTGGGTGGAGGAGTAGTTCATACTCAAGACGTTTTTAGAGGGCTGACCCAGCACTGGTGTCAAGCCATCAATTAGACAGTGGGTGAGGGGGAGCAAAGAGGCAGCAAGGACGTTGGTAATTACACACCATAGTACAGTTGACCTCCAAGAGCAGGTGGCGGGAGCAAGTGAAATTCCAGGCTCTGTCACTCAGGATTCATTTACGCTCTTGTGTTTAGGCCTGAGGGGATGCTCATTGATCTGGAAGAGACTGTCTACACTGTTTTGTTAATAATAGGGATAATAAAAAAAATAATGTATTTAATACAGAAGGACATTTTCCTTTCCTTTTAGTTGTTTGAAAGTTGTTACATCTTTAAAGCCTATATTTCTCTCTTTCTCTGTATCTGTGTAAATATACATACATTTGTACAACAGTGGGAAGATCAAGATCTGTATCAATAGTACCAATTCATTATTTGCTGCTTCCATATAACTGGTCCTTTGCTAAGGCCTTTACAACCCACATATTTCCATTTCTTCAAAATTGCCTTCTTTTATAGAGGTACCATTTTTTCCTGTTACATAACTCTAGAGAGGTAGGCCCCCAAAATGTTAGAAGACACGTGAGCCCTGGAGACAGATTTGGTGAATATTCTTTAGTCTTCCCAGTCCTGCTTGCCATTTTCAGTTTCACTCAGAGCTGTGGTTCATTTCTGTCCCCTTTGTCTCTGGTGTCCCTCCTTCCTGGTGACCCAGGTTTGCTTTGCGCCTTCAGTGGGGTGGGGTGTGGGTTGTGCCAGGTGCCTTTGTTCAGACCTGAGTGGCCCCGAGTCGAGGGGGTAACAGACAGCAGCACATAAGATGTTTATTTCCTCAGCTCCTGAGTCACATCGAACACTTCTTACAATATTAGACCCTGGTGTGCAGTTGAAGTCCTGGACAGGCATAGGTCTTGGCAGAAGCTAAGATTACTTTCCAATTTCCCTGAGGTTTTAAAAATGACATTTTTGAACTTTAAATCCTAGCAGTCAGTGACCCTGAGCATTTTCTTTTTCCGTTTTTGTCACCCTTTCCCTTGAAGACCAAGTCACCTGTTCCTTCGGCTTAAAACAATTTTTCACATGATAAGAAAAGGAAATATATCAGAAACCCCAGAGGTGCCAATTATTTATGCCTTTCATGCTAACAACTTGCATTTCTACTCACTGGTTTATAGAATAGTAACTATCCCTTTCTCTCAAGATGCTGTGGCAGGGAGGTGGAGTGGGGGTGGGGCTTTGTCTCTGCCAAAGTAGCCAGACCAGAGTTTTTAATGAGCAAGATTTAAAAAAAAAGTAAATTGACTTTTTAAGAGGAAACGGGCCATTTTTCAAAAACTGTTAAAGATACTGTCATCCAGAATATCCCTATCCTGTTGTCCTTATTTACAGATTTCATGAAAAATGTATCATCATAACATTGATATATGGACCCTTGTAGCATCCATTTTTTTGAAGCCCTCTGTAGCTGATAAGGATGCTGGTCATGCACTAGTAAATGCAGGGGCAATAGAAATGAGACGATGCCCTATGGAATATAATACACACAGATGCTTTTCTAAAATATGCTCATATCCTTTGGAAATAAGGCAATTTGGCTCTCTACCTTGGCTCCAAATGAAATAATGTTCCGGGCAGAGAAGGTAGGTAATAAAAGCGACAATTGTGAAGTGTTACTGGCAGTTTCTTCATTTTTACTGCAAGCTGGGCATGCATTTGTCTTCATTGTCAAAGTGCTGGTGTTGTTTACAAGTGAGAGACAAGGAAGCAGGAAAGCTTATTCAGATCTCTTGGCTGGGAAAACACCATTTCCTCATCACGAATCCAAAACCACATCTTGAGTGGGAAATAGGCAACACATTGCTTTAGATTTGGTCAGACTTGGAAGGTTACTTTGGTGCTTTCCCCACCTGCCTTGCAGTGTTGAAATACCTGGTGATCGTTGTTAGTAGAGCATGAAATCCACACAAAAATGGCCAGGTTTCAGTCGGCTGGATACTGAGAAAAGCTGTGGGGTCCAGCCTTTGACAGTTTGGAAAACTTTTCTTAACCCTTCTCTTCTTTCATGGGGAAAAAAATGGGCACAGTAATTTTGCAGGCAGAGTGAGTTGACTAACTCCTTTGCTACGTGTGGATAACGATGCAGGTAGAAAAGTTTTCTTCTGACTCCAGGCCTCCATCTACGCCAATCAATTTGACTGGCAGCACACAGCTCAGATCTGGGAGGTGCATTACTCTCAAGAGTGTCTCTCACACCTATTGGCTGAAGAACAAGAAGGAACCTGTAATCCGTTCTTTGTGCTTTTGAGAAAAAACAGCCCAGCTCAGCCCTTTCAGTTGGAGGTATTTATTCGGGGGAACACAGCCGGAAGGTGAGTGCACACATGCGTACCTCAAAACAAATCTAAAGTGCGAGGGACTTCAGAGGTGGGAGAAGGGACTGAAATCCAAGCTCAGAGCTTGCAGATCCTCAGCAACCAAACAGCAGCCCTCTGTGTGCTCCCGTCCTTATTTATGAACGGCCGACAAAGCCACTGCAGGTGATTTGGGCTGATGCCGCTGAGGCCTCTCAGATGGCCAGGCCCTGTAAACTTATTCACTGCCTCATTAAAGCAATTTCAAAATCAATTCCGGATTTGACAAGCCGTCAGTACATTGTTGCTTCTCTGTGATGGGAGTGACATGTTAACCGCAATTAGACTTTTGCACATGCACGTTGGAGCCTGTTCAGCATATTCTTTATTAGAAGAGCCTAAAAAGCATTGTTATAATCACCTAACCTGGGGTCATAGACACATGCTCTATGATCTCCGTCTCCATCAGCAGTCCCCGTGGTGAAATTTTGCCTATTGTCCATAGAGATTAAAAGGAAGTGCGTACCCCAGATGCGATATTGGAAAATCAAAGGTCAGAATAAACCTTGTGGTTGCCTCCATGTTTTTTAATACAAGTTATAGGAGCAATCAGATTAGCACAAACAGATATTGCTCCTTCTAACAGATGGAGCAAGATTCTTATGCAAACAAGGGAGGAGAGTCTACAGTCATTTGGTGGCAAAATTCAGGGGGCAGGAGTAGGGATGCTATTATTCCAACTTGGGTTGGCCAGCACTCTGACCACAAGAAGGGAAAAGACTAGACTCCAGTAAACAGAGGCATATAAATAGTTTATCTCAAAGACAACCAGTTTCTTCTTGAATAAAATCAGCCTGTCCTGTTGGAAATGGTCCTGTCTGTAGCCAGATCTATTGGTTAATTAAAGTCATCAGTGGGAGCTATTTTCTTCCCTGCTTTGGGAGCCCAGCAGAATCTACTGAAAAAGAATAGTGCACCCTGATTTTCCCAAGACTCAACAGTCAAATGAGATCCAAATAAGTCTCAATCCAAATAAGTCCCATTTTTTTACAGGGAGGGGGCATGTTCCACAAATGTGTCTGTCAGGGACCCACAAACAATTCCCTCTTGCTCTTCTCTTCTGATTTTGGCTCTGCTGGCTACTATTTGAGAGTGGTTTTATGTTTAGTGTCTAGTGCGAATAAAGCTAACATCTTAAACCTTTGAGTAAGTACTTTCATTATTCCTACCTTGAAGAGGAAGCAGGGGAGCAGCAAGTTCCAGCCAGCTGCCCGGGGTCTCGTAGGTAGACACAAGATGCAGATTTAGACAGTCTGGTCTCAGACCCCCACAGTCAGCGGTTGCCCTAAGCTGGTTCTAAGCTGGTTCTTGAGCAAGAGCTGATCTCCACCCAAGAGGACCTCCTCCTCAAGCTCTGAAAGTTGCAAAATCTTCAGTGTCCCAAGTAAATATTTGCTGACTGATTGACTGACTCACTGAATGAATGAATGTTGATTGACTTCATGATGAGCAAATTCATGCAAAATTATATAATATTTTAAATTTCCAGGCTCACGGGTTTGTCTACACCGTCCAGCCTATTGAAAATTGTAAACAACCCTCAGCCCTGTAGTTTATATTATCTTTCCCTGATTTAAGTTTCTCTGTGATGCTTATCGCCTGTGACATATGATATATTTTGTTTGTCTATCTCTCCCACTAGAATAAATGGCAAGGATTTTTCAATGTTTTGTTCACTGCTATTTCAATGCTAGAACAGTGCCTACAACAAATAGGGGTCTTGATAATTGTTGAATAAATGAAAGGTTTATGTATTTCAGGCATAAATAAGACAGGGGACGTATCCCATCTTTGGTTCAGAAACATATCCAGAAGACCTATGTTCCTTACTGATGAGAAAAATAGCATGAGAAAGCTGGAAGGAATGTTAGTGCTCTTCTTGTCTCCTTTGTCAGTTTCAGAAAGTCATTTGCTTTTGGTGACACCACGCTGAGATAAAACCAGAACTGAAACTCCTTGTCTGGGAGCTTTTCCAACCCCATATCCCACATACTTAGTATGACCAGATTTAGGGATTTCCTTTCCCATTCGGTGCTGTATTAAGGGTCTTCTCAGAAAGCCCCCAACTGACCCAATGTTGCCCCCACCCACATACTGGGTTGCTTCCTGGTTGGCTGACTACAGGGGCTTTAGAGGGTCCCTGTTGTTTTGTTGGATCAGGGGTTTGCTAGCTTTTGAAATAGGCCTGTTCTTTGCTGATTTCCCCCAGGCATTTGTTTTTGAAGCCAAAGCTTCAAAGGCAAGTAACATTTGAAATTCCTCAGCTATTCATCCTCTTGGAGAACCTCAGTGCAGACCTTCAAGAAGCCATTTGTTGCTTTCATTAGGCTCAGTGGATAAGCAGGAAGCCACCATTTGGAGGAATAGCTGACAGGAGGTTAACATTTTGATTTGCAGTTTTCCAGAGAGAGGTTTTAGGAATAGAGAGTGTGGCAATTGCCTGTGTGTGTGGCAAGGGAGGGGTGGTGCGTTTGTGTGTGTGTGTCTATAATTTCTGGGGATGGTGAGTAGGCAAGACATTTGACCTAAAAATCTTAGCATTTTCAACAAGAACTGATAGAACAGCAGCTTTCGAAGTGTAGTCCCAGGGATCCCTAGAGGTTCCAGGAACCCTTTCAGAAGTTCTGTAAAGTAAAACCTATTTTCATTCTAAGACATTATTTGCCCTTTCTTGTCATCAGCATAACTGGGGAGTTTCCAGAAGCCATCTGACATGTGATAGTGTGACAGAATGAATGAAAAAGCTGATATGAGAAACTAGCCACCCCCTGTTAGGCCTGGCATTAGAGAGATCTGCAAAAATGTGAAACAGTGCCTCTCTCCTCACTTATTTCTTTTGAAAAGTGTAGCTAGTGTTCATAAAGTTACATGTTTATGTTAACATGTAATAGGCTTATTATTTTTAAGTAAACTAATTAATACTTTTAAAAAATTCTGTTTTAATTTCTAAAATCATAAAGATTGATTATGTATATATCCTACTATAAACAAAATCATTTGGATCCTCAAAATTTTTTAAACAGTAAAGAGGCGCTGAGACCAAATAGTTTGAGAACCACAGTAGTAGGGCTGTCAAAACTCTGAATAAAGCTACAAAGATCATGTGGAAGGGCCCTTGAAGGATGATCTGGTCCTTGCTAATTATTACCCCTTTTTATAGATGGGACAACTGAGGCCCACAGAGTTGCAGGGGTGTCCAACCTTGTGGCGTCTCTGGGCCACACTGGAAGAAGAGTTGTATTGGGCCACACATTAAATGCATTACGACACAGTCACAAAAAAGTCTCATAATGTTTTAAGGAAATTTATGATTTTGTGTTGCCATCCTGGGCTGCATGCAGCCCATGGGCCGTAGGTTGGACACCCCGGTTACATACTTCCCCAGAGTTCCACAGCTGTTGAGTGCAGAGCTAGGGTGAGGAATGGCACTGAGGTGGGACTGAGACCCAGGTCTTATTCCGTCTGGAGCAGGGAGAGCTCCCGCTCCCTCACACTGCCAGAGACACGAATGGTTCATATTAAGAAAACGTAAGCTACAGACAGGCAAACCTATTTTTTCTCTTTTTCTTTCGCTGTTAAATTTATCTCTGGTAAGTGTGTTGGTGAAGGAACTGAAAGTGTGGAAAGAATAATTTATTTGCTTAGTTTATTTATCTTAGAAACTGTGGGCTAGAGTTGGTGATGCTGGCCATGCTGGCGGTCATCCTCTTCAGGCCCAGCTTGCAGAGTTCCACTTCCAAGCTCACTGGTGGGGCTGTTGGCAAATGTCAGGCTGTTCACTGGAGACAGTTCCCCACCTCCTGGACCTCTCCATAGGGCATCTCACACCTGGCACTGGCCTCCCTCAGAGTAAGCCAGGGAGAGTGAGAATGGCCGCTCAAGATGGAAACCACAATCTTTTTGCAAGTCTTGGCGGTGACATTCCATCTTTCTTGCCATATTCTAATTTTCAGACTCCAGTCTATAGATTCAGCCCTCATTTAAGGGAGAGGGGATTACACATGGGTGTGAATACGAGGAGCCATCCTAAAAGCTGTCTACTAAAACCGCTAAGCCTCACCCCGACCCCTCACTCTGCCAGTGAGTCCACAGTGCCTTCCAAGTGTAGTAGCTTGTGGGCCAGTCAAGTGTAGAGTTAAGATCATGGACCCTTCAGCCTGTCTTTCTGGGTTTGAATTCCAGCTCTACCACTTGGAAGGTGTTGACCTTGGTCAAGTTACTCTGTCTCTCAACTTCTCAACCATAAAATAGGGATGATAATAGTTGTTGCTTCATGGAGGTTGTTGTGAAGATCAAGTTAATACATATACAGAGTGCTTAAAACAGAGGCTATCATGGAGTAAGCACCAAATGGGTACTTAGAATTATTGCTACTATACACCAGGCACATTATACAGATTATCTTACTTATTGCTAACAATATCCCCCCAAAGCAGGTATTTTCATACCATCTGACCAATGAACAACCAAGGCTTAGAGAGTATAAGCTTCTTGCCCAAGAAGCATCACTGGTAAATGACGGGACTGGGATTCTTGACCAAGCTTGGGTTCCCCCATTTCTGGCCTTCTACTCTGTTACACTGAGGAATGCACCAGGGAAAGAAAATGGCCACGTTAGAGTTCAGGGAAAGTAAAAAAAAAAGTACTTAATATACTGTTGATATAATTATGAATTAAGAGGGAGACACTTTTTGATTATTCTTATGGACACAAATAGGCAGTTTTTCTAAGACTAAATTTAACTTTGAAAATGAATGACTGGTAGCTAGATTCAAAAGTTACCAGGCACTTAGATAATAATTGTTCATTGTGTAATTTTCCCATCCTCTCCATGGTACTTACATTGCAATGAATTGATCATTAGTTATCCTGGAAGTAGCAAGTATGCCCATGAAATCTGTGACCTGGAAAGCCAACCATTATGAGAGTGGAGTGTAAAATGGTGTGGGAATGATCAGAGCCATCAAATCTACACCAGTCAGCAGGTAAGGCTGCGTCTTGCCTTCATCACATCCATCCAAAGATCTCCCAGTGAATTTCCAGGGTGTAGATTGGCACCATCTGCAGGGCTTTCCATGTGTGAGCTGCAGCTGCCTGTGGCAGTGTCTCCTTCCAGGCTGAGAGCTTCTCCTTAAACACTAAGGGAGGGAGGTGCTGCACTCCAGATCCATCCAGTAAACATTCCATAACCCACCTTCAGACCAGTGCATGACTAAGTGTGGCCATTTGTGGACCAGTAGCCCACTGAGTTGGTTGCTCTCAGCAGAGCTGGGCATGTTTCCTTGTGACTTCCTTTTAGGGGGAAACTTCAGGGAATGCAAATGTCTGTGGATGGGCCTTGAGGAAATGGGAAGTACCTGCCTCCTCTGTCATCAGTACAGGCAGACCCTGCTGGGGAGAGGTCAGCCACTGCTCATCTATGTCATCTCCAAAAAAAGAGAAAATAGTTAATCCACAATTACTAATTCAGGAGTAAGGAAGAAGAGCAAGATCAGTTCCCCTCCCTTAAGAACTTGCATCTTTATTCATGATGGAGTCATGAGAGTCAATAAAGAATGTTTCAGGGCAGTGAGAACTTGTGAACAGTGACTGGGAATGTCAGAGGCCCTGGAACATTCAGGGAAGGTCTAGTACAAAGGGTAGAGTTTGAGCCAGGCCTAGAAGGCTTTAACTAGGTCAAGAAGAGGGAAAAATCCAAGTGCTTTAGCTTTCTAAGATATAGCCATAATCTGCCTGCTTGAGCTTCAGATCCAAGAAGGCAGCTGAGTGTCCAGAAAGTAGGCAGGCTTCAGGTTAGCTGCACTTGGCTAAAAGTTCTGGATCTGTCCCTAACTAGCTGTTGGAACCTAATACAAGTCATTTCATTTCTTTGAAACTACTTTTTCACATACAAAAGAGTAATAATAAAATCTACTGAAAGTGATAGTGTATAAAAACAAATGTACATAGTAGGTGTTCAATAAACATTGGTTCCTTTCCTTTACACTGTTTCTTGAGATCCTCTACTGAACCTCTTGGCTGCAGGCCCAGCCAAGCCAACCCCTCTCTCCGTATCACCTTTTGCTAATCTTAGTCTCTTGGAACCCTCCATATAGACTGCAACCAGATGCCACCTCCTCCTTGCAGTCTTCCTTAGTTCCTCCAGACATAAGGGATCTCTCCTTTCTTCATACTCCCCTAGCAACTCTATCATGCATTCATCCCACTATCACTAGGTATTTGCTACTAGAATTACGTGGGCATGTGTATGATTTATCTTCTTTGTCTCAGGGAATAAGCTTCTTGAATGCATTGATCATATCAGGTTTATCTTTCTAGATCCACAATACTTAGCACAGTGCTGAACCACAAAACATGTTCAGGAAATATTTGTTGCATGACCAACTGAAGA
Source organism: Trachops cirrhosus (assembly GCA_028533065.1). Taxonomy (NCBI): domain Eukaryota; kingdom Metazoa; phylum Chordata; class Mammalia; order Chiroptera; family Phyllostomidae; genus Trachops; species Trachops cirrhosus. The sequence goes on from CM052541.1 coordinate 91,320,194, forward strand.
ACTGAGAAGAGGGCAGAAGGCAATTCTAGAAGAGAACTCACAGCAAGAGCAAAGACATGGAGGTGGGTGAGGCTGCTGTGTGGTCGGAGATACCTTAGTCAGGGATACGTTATCAGTCTGGCTAGTCAGGGGAGGGTTTGGGTTGGGATGGTTAAAAACCTGGCAGCTCGGAAGCTTCAAGCCTTTGTTCCAATCGCTTTCCCTACTTGAGCACCACCACTCCCTTCACTGCTTTTGAGGCTGACTTGATACAAATCTGAGTCTAGTTCACTTTAATGTACTTAACACTGGAACTGGAAACTGTTTCCCACAGAGTTGGTTATATCAGCTCTCTAAAGTAGAGGTGACTATATCTGGGTCACAGATTTAATTGGGACAGTGAACTCTAACGGAAATGCCCGCAAAGAGAGGTTGGGTGTGCCCCTCTCTGCCAATTAGGAAGCAGATTCTGGCTGCTCCCACTCAATACGTGTAGTGTTTGTTAAGCCACTCAATACTCACTTATTCGTAGAATTGAGCTCAAGAGAGAGGAATGGAGCTGCCTGACCCTCTGCCAAAGAGTGTGATTTCCTCTCCAGCGCCATGACACTTTGACAAAAAAAGGTCTGAAGCAGACCCGAGACTACCAGAGTGGGAAAACGGGACAGGAGAGGTTGGTAGACCACTTAAACTAGAACTGCCACAACTAGCTGTAAGGGATTAAGTACAGAGAACACATCTGAGTCAAGAATCATATTAAGAAGTGTTTGGCTATTTGAAATCTTTCTTTGATTTTTTTCACAGGCTCATAGCATTTGCAGAAGGGAAAATATAATCACTAAAAAGTGATTATATTCATAATTATGAAGATCACACTAGTTGGTATCAGCTGGGCATAGTGATATATTTCATTTACTTTGTGCTTTTTACATTGTAAAGTCCTTTTATAACTTTTATTTCTCAAAACCAGCTATATAAAGGAATTACTATCCCCATTTTAAAGATGAGGCAGTTGAGGTTCAGAGTCAGAACCAGCTAAGTGGTGAAACTTCCAGCTGAGAGCTGCTTTCTCTATTCCTCTCCCCTCCTGGTTTGACTTACTGCAGGGAGATTGAAATTAGTGATGGAACCAAGGAGGGGCATCTGCTTAGTTGCTGCTGTGGGGACCTGTTTATGTGACAGAAAGAACCCTTAGGGACACCGCTCACATCGGGAGACTGTTAGGAACATCACTTATTTATTCGCCACTCAGCCCTGGAAATCCCCACGCTCCGCAGCCCCGGGGACCACTGTGCATTCCCCAAGTTCTGACGGTAGTGCTCCTGGCATGTAATGAAAAACCTCAGGCACACGTTTTCACACAGCTGTCAGCAAGCCACAGAAGTTCCCCAAGACACTTGGTACCTTGTCGAATCTGTTCCTACTCTGTGTGGGTGGCTGGGTTTCATCAACAGGGTGCTGAAAGCAGCAACCGCGGAAGGGCTGGTTTTGGACGGAGCAGATCCTCAGGTCTTGCCCTTGCTTTAAAATCCCCCTTTCTGAGATGCAAACACAGCGCTGATGTATTACAAATGCTTTTTTATTTGCAGTCTTTGCCAGGATGAGATATTTTGAGATATGAGCTATTTCCTCTAAATTTATGTACAGCTCCAAGTTCTCAAATTCTGCAGAATTATGTGTAAGTTGGGGGAGGGGGCGGTGGCGGGAATCCGCTGTGGGCTCTATAGGTTCTTAAAATACCCTTAAGAGACTCTGTGCTCTCTGGGCATTGCCACTGGGCTCAGTCACTTTTCCTAATGATTTCTGCAATCAGTATGAAAGGCAGACAGATTGTAGTTTTGCAAACTGGATAGAGAAGTTTGAAAAAAAATCTTTACTTGTCTTCAATTTTCATTTATTATCAAGCCCCAGCGTTCCAAAGAAGTTACTGGACATAGCAGGTTTCATTAACTTAAACAGAAAAAAGTAATAAAAAGCTGCTTTTCTTTTGTGTGCTGAATGAGCTGCTGGTAGCTAGGGTCAGGGCCGCCTGCTCTGCGGCTTTCAGAGACTAGCCAGATGGCTTCATAAACAGATTCCCTGGGTGGCGGGGGCAGAGGTGAGGACAGACAATAAAGATGGGGGTGTAAGCGCGAAGCTGGGATATCTCTTGAAGACAAGAATGGGAAACAAGGAAGCAAAACATCTGACTCAGTGTTAAAGAAAGGCTAAGTAATGGGGTCACTGGTAGCAGACTGTCTCTGCAGAGGACCTCAAGAGACATACGTCTAAAGTTCCCATAAACCTCAGATAGATCAATCCTCTTGTGTTTATTCCCAACTTTAAAAAAGGATGTATGTTACTCAAGAAAAACCACAAAACTTTGAACTGGTACTGTTGTGCCCAAGTTAAGGTCAGATTTTGCATAGAAGATTCAGACACAGGAAATACACTGGTGTGAAAGCAATCGAGAGGGCATTGAAATCATGCCAGCATTTCCACAGTCTTCATACCAAGATATGCTTTGTCATCGACGGGAGTTTTTTTAATGATTTGTTTGCAAGATGACGGCAAGACCTTAGTGAGCCTCGGTTGTGAAATCCCACAGAATGAAAGAAAAGGGAATTTCGCTGTGCAACCTGGGGTCTATTCTCAGTTAGGAAGGAGGAGAAAGAAGGTGCTGGCCGGCTGATCAGTTTGTACAGCAGCGTATACAGTTAAGCAGAGGGGAATATTGCTTCCTTCTCTTACCAGGAGTGGTGTCAAAGTTCTCGAAAAAAAAACATCACCATCTTTCCATGCACGTTAGTAAACAGATTTTTGGGACAACATCTTCACTGTGTGCTTTATAAAATTTTATGCCCATAACGTTTTATTCATACCCGACAGTTCTTCCAAGTTGACTTGTTTAATTTTAAACTATTGAATTTTCATAATCCTCTTATAAGTGAATATGCTCCCAACTGATTATTACCCTGGAGAAAACTAGGAAATGACCTGAAAAAGATGATAATTTATGATAATATAAAGCAGGACCAATTGTTCCTCTTGGATTAAACAGTTCAGAGTTGAACTAAAGTCTAGGGACTTAAATTTCTAATCAGTAATATCCAGTGTCAGAAGTTTCTGAGCCAGTTTTGCCATCAGTAGAACTTTCATTTAAAAGATAATAGAGTATATGTCCTAAGAAGAATTCATCTAAATATATTAGTTAACTATTTCACACAAGGTTATGAAAATTTTAAATTATAATAATACACATTAGCAGGTATGCTCTCATTTCAGGTTGAAGAGTCAAAGATGTTTTCATATTAAGTCAACATACCTATAAATCAGAACTACTGGCGTCATCACAGGAATAATAACATCAAGGTGATATTTATACACAAGGCTTATTTAAGAGTTTTCTGGACCTAACTACTAACCCTAGAGATTTCTCACTCTACATCAAGTCATACATATTACAAGGCACCCACAATTCCCATGCCACACACGTACACACACACAATTTCATGAATTTTTATAAAGTGGATTTTAAAATTATATGGTTACTTATAACTCATTTGTAATTGACTATAATTGCATGGCCATGATTTGTATATAATTAGAAATTCTTTTGTTACATTTTTAATTAAAATTTTTTAAAAAAGTTTGAAATGGTTCTGTCACAGTTTACATTCAATGTTATTCTGCCTTGGTTCCAGGTGTCAGCACAGCAGTTAGACGATCACTACCGAGCGGCTCTGCTGCCCCCAGACATGTCAAGGACCCACCTGGCCCCATACACAGTTACTATGACATTACTGACTATATTTTCTATGCTGTTAGAAATTCTCTTGCAATGAGAAAAACCTTACCTACAAATTCTTTTCAAATATAATCACATTTTCATAAATATTAAATTTAACAAGTAGTGACATTGTTATGTTTGTTATATTTGTAGGTATTGAATTAAATATTTATTTAGATTTTGTGATTTTATTTCTTGTATTTTGAAATCAATATATTTCCCCGCAGTCTCTAACATTTTTATAGATTCTAGAGAAGCCTTGTGTTCATAGTGTCTGATATTTATAACATTCCTGGTTATAAAATCCTTTAAAGTTTAAAATATTTTAAAAATTTATAGGAAATTGAGCATGTATTGCTGTGTGTCATTGCTGCTTTCTGTCTCTTGTCCTCAATAGCTTGTTTACAAGGGTCCAGGAACCAGGAGGGAAAAGCTGAATTGCCCCTCTAATCAACAATCCTAGTGACCTACTTGTGCAATTCATACTTCTCATTCTTGAAAACTTAACTTCTGCTGGATTATAAGTCCTGGTTTTGGGGAGAGGGACTAGAGACCTACCAGCAGGGGAACTAGTAAAAGTTCTACTGAATCTGAAGCTATGACTACCACCTACTTTAGACTCCTGATACTGATGGACTGTGTTTGCACGAGTAATTGACCCTGATTATCATGAAGAACTAGGGTTGCTGCTACACAGTGGGGGTAGGGAGGAGTATGTCTTAAATGAAGGTGATTCACTGGGGTGTCTCTAAGACCTCCCAAAGCCCAGATAACTGTAAATAAGTACCACAACCATAGGCCAAGAAGAGTAAAGCAACCGAGGGGCCTGATTGTTTGAACAATACTTTGGTTGTATATATTATTTCCTTCCCTAACAAGGGCTGTAATTCTTCACTTGGGTTGTAATATGACCTGCCTCCAATTTTCCATCTGGAGGCAATGAGGGGAAGTAAGGTGGTTTTGAGAGAGACAAACATAAGCTTATAAGGCATGTGAGGTCCTAACACTATTTACAGACTTGTTTCTTCCATTAAGGACCTCTTACTAGAATTAAGATTTAAGAAAGCTCTGCGTATTTCAAAATCTTAGGCTTATCTACCCAAATGTCCCTATCCTGAGTTTCTGAATCATACTCTTTCTTTTTGTGAATGTGTGCTTTTTTAAAATTAAATTTATTGGGGTGACATTGAATAAAAAATTATATAGGTTTCAAGTGTACAATTCTATGATGCATCATGTGTATATAGCATTGTGTGTTTACCACCCAAAGTCAAATTTTCCATCACCATATATTTGACCACCTTTAATTTCTCTATCAAGACTCTGACTCTGTCAAAGAGACCTGTTGAGGCTGTGCATTATCCTCTTTGTCATTCTGTTACCCTTATTATGAAATCCTGAGCGTGATTTTCAGCATAGCTGCAAATGGTAAGTCCTATTTCTCAGCTTCAACACAGCAAAGAAAGCATCTTCACTTGCACAGGATATCTTGAGATTGATAGTGGACCAACTAGAACTTCTCTTTATTCTTCCCAAAGTACCTAAAACCATTGACAAAATCTGTATAGCCCCATAATTCGTTTTTTAAAAATATTTTATTCATTTACTTAGAGAGAGGGGAAGGGAAGGGAAGGAGAAAGAGAGGGAGAGAAACATCAGTGTGTGGTTGCCTCTCATGTGTCCCCAAGTGGGGACCTGACCCACAACCCAGGCATGTGCCCTGACTGGGAATTGAACTGGCAACCCTTTGGTTTGCAGGCCCGTGCTCAATCCACTGAACTACACCAGCCAGGGCCCCATAATTCTTACAATGACCATTGCCCCTATGATTCAAGGGCTCCTACCACTGCCACATAAGCTCATGCTCATCTTCCACCTGTGCTTCATCTGAGTTACCACCAGTGAGTCTTCGTAACTGTGATGCTACTGCATGCCAGGGCTTATCACCACTTATTACCAGCAATGGAATCTTTCATCAATGATCCAATTCCAAAAATCCATCCCAAGGGTGTGCTTTCTAGGGCTATTTTTGGTATCTGCTGTCTTAACCTGTGTTTTCTCCAGAAGTGTGAACCTGAGAGAAAACTAATCTGTTAAAAGATTTTTTTAGGAAGGGACCTTAAGGTGTTGGGGAGGGAGTAACAAGCAAGGAGGAGAAGTTAGTTCAAGAGGGCATTGTTAAGTTAATAAGTTGGTTATTTCTTTGGGATACTTGGGCTTGATTCCAAGGGGGTCCCTCTAAGGAGATGTACAGTAGATTCCTCAGGAATTTCTGCTTAAGAGACACAAATATTTATCCAATGTATTTATCTACCATCTTCCTTTTTCCATTAGTCAAGGTTTGTCTTATGGGGCCTTAACTCCTCACGCTTACAGGCTTGTGCACCTGTTAGCGATGCATGGTGAGCCATGTGGCAGTGCAGAGAAGCCCTGGGGCAGCTGAGGCCAGGAGTTGACAGGTTATTCCTGTGCATGGCTATTGCCTCAGCATTGGCTCCAGTGAAAAGGTGAGCGTGGAGGACACGTGATGTCCCATGAAGACCCATTCAAGAGCTCACGTGTTAAGCTAAGGCCAGAAAAGAATGTAAAACCCCCCCCATCAATAACATATATCTTATGCAGTGTGTGCTACTCTCTATCTTTTTTAAAGTATGTATGGAGAGAAGATCTTATTTTACTTTCTTTAAAAAAAAACATTTAACCCTGGCTGGTGCGGCTCAGTGGATTGTGTGCCGGCCTGCGAACCAAAGGGTCACTCACCAGTTCGATTCCCAGTCAGGGTATATGCCTGGGTTGCAGGACAAGTCCCCAGTAAGGGGCACATGAGAGGCAACCACACATTGATGTTTCTCTCCCTCTCGTCCTCTCTCTAAAATAAATAAATAATTAAAAAAAAACATTTAAACTGCAGAGATAATAAAATACCCATAGGAGAAAATTAGTTGTGTAATCCGAAGGGAAAAAAAAGTTTAAAAAAAATGAAGAAAAGGAAACTCGGGAAAGGCCAATTGCCTAATGAATTTAGAAGTAAAATCTAACCTTGAATGGCTAATTTGCCTCAAAAATACCCTACCCTAGTATTCTGTGAAAACTGTTCCTTATCCTTTAGGTTCCAGGTTAAGGTTTTTTTCTCTTCTGTGGTTTCTCCAACTTCTTCTACCTTCTCCTACTTTGCAAGTGTCAACTCCCCCCACAGGGTCACCTCCTGTCTCATCTGCGCTCCATTCCATCATCAGTCACATTACACAGCAGCTGTTTGTTTGGCCTTCTTAATAGATTGGGGCCTCTTCGTTTTTATCATCAATGCCTTTTCTAGCACCTCATATGAACCCAATTTCTGAATTTCACTCACTGACTCATTTTGCAAATGACCTTTCAGGGTCTGTTATGTACCAAGCGCAGTGGGAGAGACACCATATTGTAAGACTCATGTCCCATCCTCAGCAGGAGGCAGAGAAATCCACTGGGCAGGTCAGAAAAAGGGCGATCAGAAGTCCAACCCCCCATTATAAAGCCTGAAATCCTAATTTCAGCTGTTGAGGAGCCAGGGAGATGGGTTCCAGCAGAAGTGAAGACATAGACTAGCCAGGAGGCTGGTGACCCTCCCCTAGTGGTCTGAATATATACTTCCATCTCATGTAGGAGCATGTGGGGAGAAACCCAGAGCAGCAATGCCTCTGCCTGAGCCAAAGCGAGCCTGGAGAGGGAAGAGGCAGATCCAGGGTACGGGCCAAAGCAGATTGCTAAAGCCCATGCAGCTGCATTCAGAAATAGGGAACTTGTTGATATTTCCATCAGAACAATAGTTCCCTAGAATGAGAAGTGATCACAGCAAGATCTGCGTTGCCTGGCTCAACCCCAGCTCACCCCTAAACCTCTATTCCCTCCCACCTGTGGGCCTTCTTTCAGGTCAGACTCTTCTCCCAGAATAAAGGTCACTAGATATCAACAGAACTTTTCTCTTTTAAGATGTGCTAACTAGGTCTTCCAGGTTGGGCTGGCCCACCAATGCCCTGTGAGTGCTTCAGAAAGAAACACTCGGGGGTGGAGGTGGGGAGAGTGATTCAAAGAGGCCACTGCTCACACACTGAATATCAGTTCTCAGGCTGGTTTCAGTTCTAGGTCAAGAGTTGAAACAGCGCAGACAAATGATTCGCTGCTCCCTCAAAGTCAGGCCTCTTGGAACCTGTCTGAGGTTTCTGGTCAAGCATTTGTGGAAGCTTGTCTAGGCCTTACCTTCCTGTGGTGGAGTATTCTGTCAATTTGGAAATTTTCATGAATTATTTTGAAAGCATCCAGACAGGTCCAGCTTGTCTGTGGGGAGAGAATGGCTGTCTGATTTGTCACTTTTTTTTTTTAACTGTGGCAAATTCATACCACACAAAACAAACCATTTTAAAATATATAATTCAGTGACATTTCGTACATTCACAGTGTCACGCAACCACCACCTCTGTCCAGGTCCAAAACATTTTTGTCACCACAAAGGGAAATCCCATTCCTATCAAGCAGCCCCTCCTCCCTCTCCCTCCTACAGGCCCTGGAAACCATCACTCTGCTTTCTGTCCCTGTGGATTCATCCATTCAAGAACTGTCACATACCAGTAAATGTGATCACACAGCACGTGAGCTTATGTGTCTAGTTCCTTTCATTTAGCATATTTTCGAGGTTCACCCATGTTGTAGCATCTATCAGAACTTTGTTCTGTTTTTATGGCTGAGTCCATCATATGTTTATGCCGCATTTTATTTATCCATTCATCCATCACTTTTATTTTTTTTGACACCTCTTTAAGATCTGGAGGTCGAGCAGTCTGAAACTGAGTGACTGGGGGGGGGGGCCCTTGTGTGTTCTTTGAAAGGAGAAACTGGTACAGGAAATGAAGAGAGCCCAAGGTTCCACTCTCTAAAGGTGACGCCTCTGGAGGAAGCACACTTTTAGCTGGTCAGGAATGCCTGCTTCTGACTTTATTGTTAAGGAAATGCAGGAGAGATCTTTACTGTCTTTTCTTCTTGTTCAAGAGAAAGTACTTGGCTTGAATTCCTTAAGTGGGGCTACTTTACCAGATTAGATGGTTTCTCAATGCTCTTAAAGTGGACTTTTTCACAGGATAAAAAGATTTCGGTGAACACAGTTCCCCAAACCTCTACATATAAATACAGCAGCTCAGACAATGGGAGGAGACACACACCCGCCTGGGAATTGGTAGTTGGCTCTGTCTGTTCCCCATGCTAGGGGTGGGCATGTCCCCCTTATCTGTAGCCCACACTTCGTGTCGGCAGAGCCGAAGACCAACGGAGACCAGAGAGCTGGTCTTTCTGTGGCATGTTTCTTTACTCAGCTGCAAATTGCAACAGAAGAGAGGAGATAAACAAGGGGAACCTCAACAGACAGGACCAAGCGGGGGATGAATGTGCACAGTGGGTTTGCTGCACAGCGACAAGAAACCTGCTTGAGAAGGCAAACTGGTACACTGCTAGACCTGGCTGCGGGGAGAGAGAATCTTCCGTGTGTGTGTGTGTGTGTGTGTGTGTGTGTGTGTGTGTGTGTGTGTGTGTTGGGTTAGGGATCAGCCAGGGCCGGTGTCTCTTTGACTTTAATCCCAGAGGATGGACTTCTGGATATCAAGGCTGAATTTTAGAAGCAGATCTTTCTAGAAGAATTCTCCCCAGAGCCCATTTACCTGAGTGAAGTGCATACAGTAAAGCTGGAGTCTTTCTCTGTTAATTAAATGTGGTTATTGGGAACTGCAGCTTTATGCAGCTGCAAGTGTTACAGCTGAGTCGGCAGTCACCCTCTCCATTTTAAATATCGCTCAGGGTTTAATTTACTGTTGATGCCACTCTTACCTTTGAGCTCCTGGTGGGGTCTTAGCCCTTTTCTGGGATAGAGGACAAGCTCCAAGCCCTCTAGCCCTGAGTGGAAGAATAGAAAAAGAGAAGCCAAGAGGCAGGGGGCTTAAGTTTTAATTCAATTCTTGCCATGGGAAGTCGTTTCCCACCTCAGTGCTGTGAAGTCTAAAATGAAGGGGGATGCAGGCTATTCCCCAGTGTTCTGTGTGAGCCAATTCTTGTTATTCACTGGTTGGAACTCCTGCAAATCATTCGAAGGAGGCTTTGAAGCCCAGTGTTTTTTTTTTTAATTTATTTTTTAATCATTATTCAAGTACAGTTTCTATCCTTTACTCCCATTCCAGCCCACCCACCCATCTCTCTCCTCCTCCCTCCCATTTCCAACACCCCCTAGTTTTTGTCCATGTGTCCTTTATACTTGTTCCTATAAACCCTTCCCTTCTCCTCTGAAATTCCCCTGAAATTCCCTCCCCTCTCCCCTCTAGTCACTGTCAGCCTGTCCTCTATTTCAGTGTCTTTGGCTACAGTTTTTAGCCTGCCTCCTGCACAAGGGCAGAGGAAGTCGTTGGGCAAAGAATTGCAGGGAAGTTAAGACTCTGAAGTGGTAACAAGCCCTGAAGGCATGGGCGTTGCCCTGGTGGTGCACATTTCCCTACTGTGATACATTTAGGATGCCGTCAATTTGTACATTAAAAACAACAGGGTAACTGAACAAAAGGTTAATTTATTATTGTTGTTGTTATTTGGTATTTAGTGTTATTTTCCCACTGGTGTGTCCTGAAGTGAAATTACTAGGCCAAAGAATATTTTAAAACTTGTAATAATTAGGACACTGGTTAAATTTCTCAAAGTTAAGCCCAAATTACAGTGAGACTCCAGAAATACAGCAGCTTACCAAAGAAGGAAGTTTACTTCTCTTTCATACAACAAACCAGAGGTAAGTGGCCCAGGGCCTGAGGGGGAACTCCGACACGTCTACCCCAGCTGCCACCTTGGGTCCTGGTGGCTGCTCTGGCTCGCCTCATGCCCTACCCTAGAAGGGAAGAACATGTCAAGAGGGCACAGGTGCCTTCCTTAGTTGGGCATGGCCTGAAAGTGGCACAGTTTTCTACTCACTTCTCATTGGCAGGACTTAATTACAGGGACACGTGGGAAGCCGCAAGAAGGCTATACTATGGAGTCTCTAGCTTGGCTCTGTGACTAATTAAAATTCAGGGGCTTGTTTTATAGACTGGAGGATGATGACTAGTGAGCAACCACATTCTCTGCTACGAGACTCATGCCAAATTATTTTCCCAATGATTTGTGCTAAAGTTCAGTTCCACCAAAGCTGCATGGTTGTGCCAGTTTAAAAAATGTTTACAAAGGGCTTTTATTCTGTGCACCCTCCAGACACCATGGGGATATTGATGTAGAAGATGCTGGAGACAGTTGTGAACACAGCAAAGAGCTAAGATAGGGATTACCTTAAGTCCTGAATTGCGTGGCTCTGACCCTGCATGTCTTGGAAAGGACTGGTGAAAGCTGGAGGGGGTGACTTCAGGTGGAGTTTCCAGGATGCTGCTGCTCATCAGCTCTTGATTGTTTCTGCCCGTGGGGCCAGGAGTCACTGGAGGAAGTTGTCACTGGACTCTCAATGCCATTCTAGCTAATTCTTTAACTTTTTTACTAAATCTTTCCACCACCAACATGTAGCAAAATGATAGGGTTTTGAAATGTGCTTTTCTTTTCTGGATCCATAGTGAAGTATTGCATGGAGTGAAGGAATTAAAGGGAGGCAGGAAAAGAGAACTCCCAAGTGCCAGAAGAGTTGAAGGCTATTGTTTGTTCAGGGGCTGCTGGTCTTCCAGCTGCCGAGGTAGTGTGCTTCCACCATGCCACATGGCAACCCGTGGGGACAGTGAGGTCGCTAAAGATCTATTCATGGGCCCAGTTACCAAATATCTTTAACCAGAAATTATTCTCTCTGGGTCCTTTTCCTTCATGTTCTATGACTTAGAGAAGAAAATGAGACCAGTGTAGTAGTTGGGTAAATGGCTGAAAGGAAATAATGGAATAATATCATTGATGGTGAAAGACTAGATGAAGCTGAAATTCTAACTATAAAAAACTTTGTCAAAATTGGGAAGAAGAAGATACTCATTTTTTCCCCACCTCTCCTAGGAATTCCATCTCTGCCATTCTCCACCGGTGTTCTCATAGTGGTCTATACCCTCTCCTCTCCAAAAGGTGTTCTGTTGGGCAGTATCTCATGTTCTCTGTTTCTCACTTCTCACTTTCTTACCCCTGTTGTGAAGATATGTGTTCTACTTTCTTATTCTAAGAAAGTCTAAGCCTGCCTACTCTCTATTCCTCCATTCCTCTATTTCTCCATCCCTCCATCTATCCTGTTATCAAGTCATCTATCCCATCATGTACCCTGTCAGCCAATTTTCCTTCCCTCCCTCCCTCCTTCTCTCCCTTCCTCCCTTCATCTTTCCCTTCCTTCTTTCCTTCTATCCATCCATTCAGGTAAGCAAATCTAACCTACAGTGTTAATGGCTTTAAACATCTCCACGTTAAACCTTCTCTAGTTGAGGGAATTTCTGGCATGATAACAGTCTAACGGGACAGGTGTTTGGGGAGGAACATATGATGAATTTAGCTATCTCATATTTTCTGCTTACTCATAGAGCTAGTTATGGCAGGATAAAAGCAAATCTGAAGATGATTCTCCTCAGTTCATAGTCACCTCTGCCTAATTTCTGCCACTATAGAATATGAAATAAACCTGTAGCTGTGGCCACCAAGGCCTCATTGCTGGGAAGGCCTAGGTTTGCACTAGCTGAGGAGGCCTCTGTGAGGCACCTGCCCTGGGTTTCGTTGCTGACCAGTTTGGAGGGTTTTCATGGTGGGGCTCTTTCTGTGGTCAGGGTACTGGGACTGTGGGTACAATCTGTCCTGTCATCACTTTCACTCTGATTAGCTTCATTTGGAAGAACTTTTGACAGCCTTTCACAAACACAGGTCAGCGTGGGAAAACCAGTTCCTCTGTATGGGTCTGATTTAATCTCTTTGCATAGTGGCTGATCTTGGGAAAAAAATACACTCCTTCTCATGTCAAACATGTAGGACATGTCAGTCTATAGCTGCTCCTTATGCATCTTGGGTTTTCTCCCCAGGGGCCCTCAGCATCTTGGGACAGCCAGCTAAGAGGTGTCTGGCTGGCTTATGTCCTGATGCATCAGTCACTGCTAGATTTGTTACCATTAGGCTCTGGGTGTAATCAAACTGTAGCTTGGTGGGACATCCTGCTTGCTCTGGGTGACTCAGAGCTCCCAGGCAGCTGGTTGAAGTTTTGTTTACAGCGGTGCCACCCACTCACTCCCAACTCCCTGTTAACCACTCCACAGGTGGCCTGACTTCTGGTGCAAATAAAAGTTTGTCAACTGTTGCTTTTTTTCTCCTCTGTGTATGTGTGTTAAACTTATTTAAACAAAATTAAGCTGTGGGAGTCCATTATAAAAAGTTTCTATTACAAAATTATCAGCACTCTGCAAGGCACTTTGGAGGAGAACAGGAAAATCAATATTACCCAGAATAACATAGCAGGGCAGACATTACTCAGGAGACATAGGCTTTCATGTATGAGAGGGAATATAGATTTCCACCTGGGCAGTCAATGCTTGAATATGATGAAGCAGCGTGTTGGAATTGGTGGTCTGGCAATTATTTGAGAAGTCTTGGGGAGACTCTATTGGCTTAAAACAAACAAACAAACAAAAACCTCAGCTAAAGCGTTTCAGAAACAAAGTGCGAATATTTCAACAGGAGACTAGAAACCAAAAATGTATTTGGTTAGTGGAGCAAGCTAAGGTCACAGGAGTGGTGTGATGACTCTGGAGGGAGGCAGAGGACAGGGACACTGTGCAGGCTTCTGGACCGAGAGGCTAATGAGCAGCCATTCCTCATCGTTAACCCTAGCCCTTTCACTGTCGCTTGGGAAGGTTTGTGAAAATGGATGGAAAGCACAGTGGGTTGTTACCCAGAGCAGATCCATTTAATAGGCTGAGTTTGCTCTCCATCTCTCTGTCGTGTGAGCTAATTACTAACCTGCGGGCTGGTGAAATGCAACTGGCAGCTAATTGGGGCAGCGCACACTCTTGGTGCCCTTTGCAAATTGCTGAGATAGGGATCTCTGGGTGGCTCCAGGGATGAGGGGAAACTGGTTCAGCTGCAATTATGGTGGAACATCAACTCTCAGGCCCCTCAAATGGCTGTGCACTGTCTGGGAAGGTGAGCAAGAGGGATGGGAAGAAGAGGGAGTGAAAGGAAAACCCCAGATTAAGAAAGGGGAAGGTGGGTAAAGAGGAAAGAGGGGAGGAGGGGAGTAAGTAAGGAGGGAGAGGGAGAGGTGAGAATAAGGACAGGGAAGGAGAGAATATAATACTTCTTTCAGGTGCTGCTTTTGATCTTTGACAATAAATAATTAAAGGGGTCATGCACCCAGGCCAGTTTTCCCCAAAATGTATTCAGAAGAGAGCTCCTGTCCTATATGGTGTTAATTGGTGCTTTATGGTGGATTTTTTTTTTAAGGGAGGAGAGATATCCTATGGTCTAATCCATTTGGGAAGTGTTTGGTTCAGCTGTCTTAAGTGCATCCCCTTTCAGAACTTTTCAATAAACTGAAATGCTTTATGGGGCTCCTTAGATTATTTTATTGGGGGATTATTTACTCAAGGACCATCTTTTGGGACAAGTATCTGAGAAACGGAGTTTTTGAAATAATGATCCAGGCCTTTGCCCTGGTTCCAGGCAACACTGAGCCATTTCCATTCTGGTTCTGCCTTTAAGTTGGACAAAGCCCTGTTATCATCCTTTGGCAAGAGCACAAAAGCTACCTGCCAGGGCATGCTTCAGAGCCAGTGCTCCTGAAACCAACACTCCGTTCATTCATTTACTGATGTACTCATTTATTCAAACTCTTTCCTGTTTGCTTTTATGCCTCTGGTTGTGGCCCTGTGCACTCACTCTGTTCTCAGACTTAGGTGCTGGTGCCTGGCTCCCATCCCTGCAGAGTTGGAAACATCCTGCTATTTTCTTTGACATTTGACATTCAGTGCTGCTTGCTGTACAGTCTCTAATTTGTTCTTTGCCTTTGCCTTCTCCTCTAAACTCACCATTTCCAATTGTCTTCAAGGTCAAGACTCTGGCCTCGTATAACCCCTCTCTTGCTCAGTGGTCTTAGCAAGAACAAGCTTGAAACCCTCATCAACTCTTCTTGCTCTTCAGAGTGGTTTTGAGTACCATCCATCCTCTGAGCCCCTTCCAGTATCTTAGCTGCTCCCAGAGTTAAGATTTTTCTTGTGTGACCCAAATATTTTTCCTAGTTGATGAGTAAGTTACTTCCTCTTGTTTTTCCACAAGGACAATGGAGAATGAACAGGTGTGTTAGTGCTGAAGTGGGCAGGCCCCTCTGCTGCTTGCTAACTCTGCATTCTTTTTCCTGGAATGGTACGGTTCCCACCCAGGTGCAGCCTCTCAGATGCCCTCTGAGGACCTCCACTGGGGATGGAAGGGAGCCAGTAAAATCCTGTCTGGCTATATATATCCTTACCTGCCTCATGCTATTTAAATGGTGACTACTCCTGGATTCCCCACATAAGGTAGAAATCCTTGTAGAGATTGGCATCACAGGAATGTGTCTGGTGGAGACAACCCTACTGTGTAGGTCTGTGAGATGCTGCCCCAAATGTCATACTTTTGTGTTGATTCATTGCTTCTCATGTGTTATGGGAGACGCGTGAACACATGGCAGGAAAATTACTGCTACCCAGAAGCTCAGGGTGAACAATTAAAGAAACTAAACTACTGAAGATTCCCTCACATGCCATCCATGAAGTCTGGGAGAGGATAGACAGAGTAATTAATCACTATTAGCAGCTTTTTAGATCCGTTTTTTTTTTTTTTTCATTTTCTGCAGATGGGGTTCTCACCAATCAGCGGGAACCATCAGGAGCATATAGTGTGGGGGAACACAGGCATCTTTCTCTTTCCAAAATTAATAGGAAAAATAGGCAGGTTTGAAGGGAGATCATGAAGAAGTTAAATTTTTGGAAGGCTAGTTTATTTTTTACCAATAATGCAATTGCCATTGGCTCATTATAAACATCTTGGAAAATACAGAAAAGTAGGAAGAAGGAAAATTTGTCTATGAAGATAAATGTGGAAAACTTCACTCTGGTGTTAGCAACCAAGATGGTTGTATTTTTCTTGAGTAATTGCTTGGCTTTTACCCACACACATAGTAGATCTTGTATTTAATCATATCTCCAACTTTGCACCATTTTCTAGAAAACTCTGCAATGTTCATTCATGGAATAACCAATTATTCATTGAACAATGTTCATTGAATGCCTGCCATGTGCTGGGAACTCTGCTAGACCTTGAGGATATGTCTCTGAGCAAAACAGATGTGGGGCTGCCCTACATACACCCCACTGCTAGGTGGTGTGAGCTGATGGGTGTTGACAGTTGTTAATGCAACTCGTTGAGTGTGTCACTAACATTGTGTTAGCACTTTGTGTGTGTGCCAGGAAAATTGAATTCCTTCTATGTATGTATATTCTCTCAGAGTTTTTCCTTCTCCTCATTCCAAGGGGCTAGCCTACACTGGTTGCTATTGCCTGTGGGTGAGCTTTGTATTGCTGGAGGGCACCTTCTCACCTTTTGTGGAGACCTCTTGGCACAATCTCTTGCGGGATGTTGTGGCTGGCGTTCCAGAGCGGGAGAGGAGGAAGAAGCATGCCTGGAGAAGAGAGAGGTGGGAACTAAGAAAGCCAACAGCTTCTGCAGAACTGAAAAGGGGACAGAAGGGGCTGACTGAGAGTGGTGAGGGTCTGTGTCCTTCTCCCTGAAGGGAGTCGAAGGGGAAAGGCTGGTGACACGGCAAGGAGAGGACCCCAGCTGTCTGTGCTCCCAGAAACAGCAAAGGTTATCATACCCCCTATGCAAGACAGTGACCGAGGCGCCCGACTCAAGGGGCCATGAAGATGTTGATGGTGGGCATCTGCTTGCTGGCCAGTGTAGAGTGATGACTGTGGGAGCCCAATATTTCATGAATCATGACATCTTTGGGGCCTTTATAGAACTGATTTAAGCTACTGGTATTCACATACCAGTCTTAAATTCTCTTTGCAACATAACCATAGCCAGCATAAATCACTACCAGATTAGAACAAATCAAATTCAGATCAATTGTCAACAACACACAGCAAGCATTGAACTAGTGTTTATTAGCAAGTGGACTACACACTCTTTCTACCACCTGCTCTTAGAAACTTGGCGAAGCCCCAGTTCTGTCCTCTTAGTTGTTTTGACCACTACCTTGTATGCATGAGTCACTTGGTACAGATTTAATAATACACCAGAGGCAGGATTCTAGTCCCTTTATAGATGACCTTGGGCATCCAGAATTTTCTAGACCAATAGCTCAATATGGGGTTGTTTATAGATCAAGTCTATGCACCACCAATCCTATGTGTCCAGGCTAAAGGCTTTGCTCGTTTCTCCTACTCAGTTCATGCAAAGATGGAGAATATTTCTCAAGTGTATTAGTCAGTCCTCATGGCTGACCAATGAGAGCCTCTTCCTATCAGTTGTACTAGTTTCCGGTGGATACTGTAAGAAATTATCATACATGTGATGGCCTAAAACAAGGGAAATTTATTCTCTTATAATTCTGGAAGCCAGAAGCGTGAAATCAAGGTCCTGACAGAACTGCCCTCCCTCTAGAGGCTCTGGGGGACAATCTGTGCACTGACTCTTCCAGCTTCTGGTGGCTGCTGGCATTCCTTGGCTTGTGGCCACAATACTCCAATTTCTGCCTCTATCTTGACATTGATTACCTCGCTTCTGTCTGTATAATCTCCCCCTGCCTCTCTCTTATAAGGACAGTTGCCATTGGATTTAGGGTCTATCTGTATAATCTCTTTATCTCAAGATCTTTAATTATATCTGCAAAGACTATTTTTCCAAATAAAGTCATTTTCACAGGTGCTGGGGATTCAGACATGGACATATTTTTTGGATCACTATTCAACCTACTGCATCGATGAAGCCCCTTTTTCATATTTAGGTTGCTCTACAGCAAACTTACTGCTTATCACAATGTAGGTAACAGATGAATGAATAGTAGCTACCTCTGGAGCATGGCCTTTCTGATACATGTTAACAGACCACCCCTACAGTGATTTCATGATATAGCAAGTGGTGGCCCCTAGAACACAGCTTAAACTGTGAATACATATTATACTATGCCATATAAAGTAAGAGTATATTAGAGTAAATTATGGCACCAAATAGGAGCCATATCAATAGATAACCCTATCAATACTTATGATTGCATTTATCACTAACCGTTGAGATGGGGGTTTAAAGGAAATATTTCTTGAATTCAAGATTGTGCTGGAAAATTCCTGCCATATATATACTTTGTCATGGTTAATTCTCACAGCAACACCAAGGTAAAAATGATTATGCACATTTTATAGTTAAGGGCATTGAGGTTAAGAGATACAAAAATTATCACACTGATAGAGAGTATGGTTAAGACTTGACCATGTCTCTGACTCTAAGTCAGAACCCCTTACTACATAGCTAGACTGCCTTCTCTCAGAAGGTCCAACCCATCTAGAAATATCTGCCCCTGACCAAGTTTCAGTGATACTTGCAATTCCACCCACTTTGGCTAAGTTCCCCTGGGAAAGGTAACAATAATGAAGAGGAAGACAGAGGAAGAGGAGTGTAAAGATAGGAAAGGGAGCAGGAGAGAGGTGGGGGTTCAGAAGAAATCTTTCAACTGTTTTTTAAAGAAGATAGTTGAGGAAGTGATGTGATGTTTTAGTCAGTTCAAGCTGCCGTAACAAAGTCCTATAGACTTGGAAAGTGGTTTGTCTATGACAGAAATTTAATTCTCACAGTCCTGGGGGCTAGAAGTCTGAGCTCAGGGTTCCAGTATGCTTGGGTTCTGGCAAGACCCCTCTTCCATGTTGCAGACTGCTCATTGCATCTTGACATGAGGAGAGTGGAGAGAGGAAGCCAACTCTCTCCTGACTTAGAAGGACGCTAATCCCATTACTGAGGGTGCCACCCCATTACTTTATCTAATCCCAATTACCTTCTGAAGGCTTCACTTCCTAATACCATCACATTTAGGGGTAGAGTTCCAACATATGGATTTTGGGGGAACATAAACATACAGTACATAACAATTGGCCAAGAGTTTCTCCAGAGCTTCTGCAAATAAGCAGGATGGCAGACACTATAGGTCTTGAGGGCACAGTCAGGACTGGCAGTACAGGGGGTGCAGAGCAGTCCCCCACTGGGTGTGTGCTGGCTGCCCCTAAAGCTGGAGTGATTTGCCCCATTGGTCCCATAATTCTTCCCTGGCTTTCTACCACCTTGTGGTCCTATTTGACTTGTTGTAAACTTTTGATGCCTATGCTGGTTGACCTATCATCTATGTGGTAAATTTCATCATTGGTCTCATTTTTTTAAAAGATTTATTTATTTTTAAAGACAGGAAGGGAGGAAGAAAGAGAGGCAGAGAAACATCAATGTGTGGTTGCCTCTCACATGCCCTCTGTGAGGAACCTGGACTGTAACCCAGGCATGTGCCCTGACTGGGAATTGAACCAGCGACCCATTGGTTCTCAGGCTGGCACTCAATCCACTGAGCCACACCAGCCAGGGCATGGTCTCAATTTTTTACTCTTCTCTTTTGCTATACCCACTGCTACATGTATTTGCAGTTTCTCTCCCTACAATCACAACGTCTTTTCATCTCATTGATGTTGGCTTTGGCTGTGTGAGCTGCTTTGGCCAATGGAATGCTGTTATCACATGTGTGTGAGCAAAGGCTTGAAACATGCTTACACAATTGTGTTGCTGCTCTTGCACGTTAGCCCATGACCATGAGAGCATAATCCAGCTAGTCCCTTGCTTTGAGGTGGATTAGAGAGACATTGAGATGCCATGGACCCAATCTTCCAGCAGTCAGAAACCCAGCCATGCTGAGCCCAGCCCAGGTCAGCTGATCCCTAGCTAACCCACAGATATTATATAAGTAAGAATAACTGATTATTGTTTTAAGCTACTTTATTTTGTGTTGTTTGGCTTGTCCTTATTGTGGCAAAGGCTGACAGATACATTCTGTTTCTATAATTGTCATATTTACCACTTGCCACCACTGTCTCCACAATTATTACCGCATTACTGTTTTGGGATGCCAGCAGCGCTGGTAGGAGTTAGAGCCCCAGGCACTAAGGCATTTCTCACCACAGAGCTGGTTTGCTGAGGGGCACTGTGCAGAGCTGAGCCCTTCATAGTACGTCCAGACCCTGGAGGGGAAGGAGATGGGTCCCCTTCCCACCTTGGCATTATGCTGTAATCACCCCCTCCTGCCATCTCTCAAGGGGGGTCCCATCCTCTGCCTGAAGCCAGGTTTCCGAAGGGGCACCTGCAGATGTAGAAAGCCCCTTCACTCTGTCCATAGACTTAGCATCTGCCCAGCTGGTTATGGACATGACTGTGTATAGCTTGACTTGAACCAGCCAATTTAAGCTGACCTCCATCCTTTCTACCTCTGTAGCTGCCCACATCTAAGCCTTGGCTTCAAGCATTGTTGAGGGGAATAACGTCTTGGCCAAGAAGCGTTGTGGAGACAGAAAAGAGAACTGTCAATCCAAATCCCTGCGACTTCCACGATAAGCTGCCTGCCAGGCTGGATACCAGTGGTTTGTCTGGATATGGGATTATGGATGTTTTTAAAAAACAATTATTGTTCTCCTACATGTTTTCTAAATACTACAACTTGGTATTTTCTTAAATCTGAAAAACAATAAATGCTGAGGAAATCAATGAAACAACCCCCACAGCTCCAAGTGAAGCCCTGCAGGGTCAGGTGAGGTGGGAGGGGGCAGAGTGGCTAGAAGAGTAGCTCTGCCAGGGGCCAGGGGCCAGTGCCCAGTGCTGTTAGCAGCAGCGGCCAATGACTGCAGAGTCCAGCCCCGTCTGTTACTTGGCAGTGGTTTCCACTCAGGGTCAGCGCTCAAAAACTTAGCTGGCCAGCTTGCGAAAATGTCCTGTTAAGGTGTGAGGGGACCTAAGAACCAGTGAGGGAACATGACTGGGTCAGCATAAATTCATCTGTACTACAGGGGTTTCTTATTTTGTGGGGCAAATAGTTTTTTGAAAAAATAGTGAGGATCACACTTCTAAATCAAAAAACCATTTTACGTGTGCCAGGAAAGTTTCCTGGGTAAAAGATTCCTACTATGAAGCCCTGGGTAAAGTGAATAATCTCTCTCCATTTTATCTTTGGCATCAATCTGGATTTTTCACTTAGGGTGTTTTGGGTTCCCATGAAAAACTAGATGACAGGTGCTCCAAAAAAAGAAAAAACATATCCTGGAACTTCCGTGGAGGGCTAAAAGTCAGCGCTATCATCTTTACCTGGGAGGACAGCTGGCTCGGTTTAAGTCCCAGTCCTGGTGCTAACACATTACCTCTTTTGCAGGTCTCACTCCTCTAGCCTGAAATGCTCTTCCCTTAAAGTGCACATGGCTCTCTCCCTCCCATCCTGCTGGCATGTGCTTAAATGCCACACACCTTCTTAGAGAGGCCTTCCTCATCATCCCACTTAAAAGTGTGATTCTTCACCACCCCCTCTTCCCTTTGACTGCTTGATTTTTCTCCGCAGTACTTATTACCTTTTGTCATATTGTATATTGTCCTGTTTTGTTTCCTGTGTCTCTCACTGCAGTGTCGACCCTATGCGGCCAGGAAGGCGGGTTGTTTTGTTCACTGCTGCTTTCCTGGTGCCTGGCATAGTGTCTGGCAGAGTCTGGGCCTCCATAAATATTTGTTGGATGAGTGAATGAAGACCTTGGGCATTTTACTTAATGTTTTTGCTTGTCAAAAACCAAATGAGTGAAGTGGCAGCTGCCCCTTAGCCTGAGCGTGAGGAAACAGTAACGATTGGTGGGTCCTAGCCAACTCTCGTCACAGGGAAGCTCACCCAATATTGCCAGAGTGTAATGTTATTTAAAAAAATTTTTTAAGTATATTTTACTGATTATGCTATGACAGTTGTCCCATTTTTTCCCTCTCCTTTAATCCCCCTCTGCCCTTTACCCCACCACCCCACCAGCTCCCTCCTCTCCCATCCACCCTGGCCTCCTGCTTAGTTCACGTCCATGGGTCGTACATATGAGTTCTTTGGCTTCTCCATTTCCCATACTATTCTTAACCTCCCCCTGTCTATTTTCTACCTACCATTTATGCTTCTTATTCCCTGTACCTTTTTCTCCATTCTCCCCCTTCCCTTCCCCGCTGATAACCCTCCATGTGATCTCTATTTCTGTGATTCTGTTCCTGTTCTAGTTGTTTGCTTACCTTGTTTTTGTTTTTTAGGTTCAGTGGTTAATAGTTGTCAGTTTGTTGTCATTTTACTCTTCACAGTTTTGATCTTTTTTTTTAGATAAGTCCCTTTAACATTTCCTATAATAAGGGCTTGGTGATGATGAACTCCTCTGATTGACCTTATCTGAGAAGCACTTGATCTCTCCTTCCATTCTAAATGATAGTTTTGCTGGATAGAGCAATCTTGGATGTAGATCCTTGCCTTTCATGACTTTGAATACTTCTTTCCAGTCCCTTCTTGCCTGCAAGGTTTCTTTTGAGAAATCAGCTGATAGTCTTATGGGAACTCCTTTGTAGATAACTGTTTCCTTTTCTTTTGCCACTTTTAAGATTTTCTCCTTATCTTTCACTTTGGCTAATGTAATTATGATGTGACTTGCTGTGTGCTTCTTTGAGTCCAAGTTTTTTGGGGCTTCCTGAACTTCCTGGAAGTCTATTTCCTTTGCCAGATTGGAGGAGTTCTCCCTCATTATGTTTTCAAATAAGTTTTCAATTTCTTGCTCTTCCTCTTCTCCTTCTGTCACCCCTGTGATTCGGATGTTGGAACACTTAATGTTGTCCTGGAGGTTCCTAATCCTCTCCTCATTTTTTTGAATTCTTGTTTCTTCATTTTGTTGTGATGGATGTTTATTTCTTCCTTCTGTTCCAAATCGTTGATTTGAGTTCCGGTTTCCTTCACTTCACTGTTGATTCCCTGTATATTTTTATTTATTTCACTTTGCATAGCCTTCACTTCTTCCTCTATTTTGCAGCCATACTCAACCATTTCTGTGAGCATCCTGATTACCAGTGTTTTGAACTCTGCATCTGGTAGGTTGGCTGTTTCCTTGTTGCCTAGTTCTTTTCCTGGAGTTTTGATCTGTTCTTTCATTTTGGCCATATTTCTTTGTCTCAGTGTGCCTGTTTTGTTGTAAGGGGCGGAGCCTTGGGAATTCTCCAGGGTGGGGCAACCCATGTTGCTGCATTGTGGCACTGTATGTGGGACAGGGGTCAGAGAGGAAATAATGCTGCTTGCTTGACTATTGGCCAGCTTTCACTCATTTCCCCTGCTACCTACAAGCAAACCTGGTGCTGATTCTGTGGTGGGTGGGTTTGTCTATATTTTAGGACCTCGTGCATCTCTCCAATGAGCTCTCCTGAGAGGCCAGGAGTTTCTTCTGTCACCGAAACCCTCACGGATTTTTACAGCCAGAGGTTTTGAGGCTTTAGTTTCCCTCACTGGAACCCTGGGTTGCATGGTCTGTCTCATTGCCCAGTTGTTCCTCCAGGCTTATCCGCATGTGAATATGGGACCGCCTGCCCTGCCTGCTGCCTTGCCACACATCCTCCCCACGCCAGCTGCCTGTCTCCTCCCCTCCTACTGGTCTGGATGAATGTTTCCTCTTCAACTTCTTGGTTGTCAGACTTCCAGACAGTTCGATTTTCTGGCAGTTCTGGTTGTTTTTGGCATTTAAATTTGTTGTTGTCTTTCTTTTGGTTGTGCGAGGAAGTAATGCATATTTACTTATGCCTCCACCTTGGCTGGAAGTCTAAAGTTGTTTTTTAAAAAAGAAAAGCCAAAAAATGAAATTTTAAAAAGGTAAAACAACTGATTTTGAATTGTTGTGAACCAAGTCATATTTTTACAGAAACCTTGCACACTTTAGACAAACATCTATGACTCAGGTCTGAGAGGTTGGCACCAGGATGGGAACTGTAGACTAGATATTCCCCAAATTTTATCCTAGTTTATCCTACCCTACCCTGTCCTATCCTAATCTACCTTACCCTATTCTATTCTATCCTATTCTACCCTACCCTTCCCTACCTGACCTTACCCTACCCTACCTTATGCTATCCTAAAAATCTATACTTCCATTAAATTGTTTCCATTTTTCCCACTGTAGTGGGAAGCATATAGACTAGTCAAATTCAAACCAACTTATTTGACTTAAGTGGTAGAGACTAAACCATAATAATTGTCTCCCTAACCTGACAGAGGAAAGTTTGCCCTCTGGAACACCACTGGCTGACTTTTCAAGAACATAGAGAAAATCAACACACAAGGGAAAAGATTGGTTCAAGGAGCAAGGCAATGGACTCCCATTAAGTTATTTTTCAGGTTTATAAGTTGTGGAAGATTTCTTCCATGCAAGATAGTAACTCCACTGGGCCCTAGTGCTGGGTCACTTGGAAAGAAAAAAAAAAACATTCCCTTTCCACTCTGTCACTCTAAAATTTCATTTTCTACAATGCATTTTATTCTCACACAATGATTCCCACTCTTTGTTTCTATTAACAATCCTTAATGCATATGTTCGATAGCATGTGAAATTTCCCAGGGAGTTCACCGGGATCTGCATAGGACTGTGATAAAAGGATGGCTGGATCAAATGGAAAATGTCCAACAGATGAAATTACTCTGATGACCTCCAATTCCAGGACCTTTGTGATGAATGATTGTCTTTTGTCCATTATATAGGTTATTATTGGGCCCTTTCCTGCTGTAGAATGAGTTTTGTATGACTGTGATATGGTATGCAATATGGAGATGTGGGCCTTGGGACTAATAAGTTGCTGGACAGGGTCAGACAATAAGAAGTAAGAGAGAGAAGGCAGGGAATGTTGGTATGTGCTAATACAGAGGCAAAAAGGGTGTTGGGGAAAAGGGAGGGGGAGAAGGCTTGAGAGGCAAGAAAGGGGAGTCATTATGGTGGGAGAGAATTGCTATGGAGGGGGACAAACAGTCTGGTTTTAGAGTCACAAAGACCTGGGTTTGAGCATTGGCTCCATCTTTACCCACCGTATGTATCTATGGGCAAGTTACTCAACCTCTCTGAGACTCAGTTTCATCATCTATAAAATGGAGCGAGTAAATAAAGCCCTTCTCCCAGGGTGGATGTGAAAACCAAATTAAATAACATAATGTGTGGTACCAGGTACAACATAGGGACTCAACCCTGGCCATACCACCCAAGATTGTAGGCCTCAGGATCTTCAAATATAAAAATGGTAGCTGGTATTAAACTGGACTAATAGTGCAAACTCAAATGCTTACAAGAATTGAGAGACATAAGGCAAAAAGTGAAGGCAGCCAGTTATAAAAACTATTGCAGACTGCAAAATGGAGCAAGGGCTGACTAGGTCCTGTCAATTCTCCTGTGTGTTCTTAGATATTCACCATTTTCCAGAAAAGCCCCAACTCTGGTATTAAGGTGAAACTTTCTGATTTACAATGGTGGGCATCTAACTCCTCTCCCCCACTGTGTAGAATGTATTATTTGTGCCACCAATTTGTGACTTGTATTATATACAAGTCAAACAAAACTTGGGTCATTTCCAACTCATGGGCCACCATTTTCCAGCCTCTGAACAGAAGGATTGTGGAAGAATTGTTTATCAGACCCTGAGTAAGTAATTCTGGGTTCAGATGACCACAGAGAGTATAATTTTGACTTAGTACCCGAGCTCTACCTGATCCATTTTCAAAGTAGAACTGCCATAGGATCCTTCTACGTAGAATGCTTTGGGAGGTTGGGCCAAAACCATGATGGTAGCCAAAGTGATCTCTATACCTTGAACTAGTTAGAAAGGAAGGTAATTTTCCACATCTTTAAAATAATCTTCTGCTGTGGGCTGTCTGGTAATGGAATTGAGATGGGTTTGGAGCCTAAGGGAGACAGAATTGTTGCATTCCTCATTTTTGTTAAATCTGCTTAGGCTAGCTGGTTGGCAGTGGTTTTTCCAGACTGCCTTGAGACTTGACCTTTTCAAACCAAGTTTTCTTACTTGCATGGGGCAATTTTCCTTATTATTTTAAAAACAAATTGGTAAAGCTTTGCAAATAACCTGTTAAAGTTGACCAGTTACATTTACATCTATGGTGATTTGTTTGCCTTTTTCTCCCTCTTATTTTTTCATCCCTTGAACTTGCTTCTCTATTTGGACTCTTTCTGGACAGTTCTGTGTGTGACAATACCGGGATTCACCCTAATGGCCTCCCCAGACAACATGCAGTAAGGATCTGAAGGTCTAGTCCTGTGGGATATTATTAGTCAAGTAAGATCTGATTTGGAACAGCAAAAGTAACCAGCTTAACCATTCTGTGGCCAACTCAACAGTTTGCTTTAAAAAAATTTTCTCTTAAAATTTAAAGGCTACAGACCAGTAAGAGTATAAAATAATAATTTATAACTTTAGTTCTCATTGATAACCATCCCTTCTATTTTGGTGAATATCCTTCTAATCATTTTGGGGAGAAATATTTCATATCTGTGTATTTATAAAAATGAAATCACACTGGACATAGTGTTCTATGAATTTTTTATTTAACAATATCTTGTGAATATATTCTCAAAATATTTTTTCTAAGGAACACTTAAATATTATTTAATGGGATTTTTACAATGGTTATACCACATGTATTTAATCTTTAATTTTAGGCATTTACATTGTTTCCATTATTTTCTATTGTGAGCAATGCTGTGATGTATAGCCTGAGGGCTAAATATTTGGGTACATCAGTGATCATATTTTTAGACCAAACCTCCTGAAGTAGAGTCAATGGTTTGCCAATAAACAGTTTGCCAGTAGAGTGCCGGGACTGGCATAGAAATGCAGTGAAGCAGTGTGTGTGTGGCACTTACCCAACTGCTAACCATTTAGGGGTATTTGTTGTGGGCTATACATTGGGGGTGCCGGGCACAACAAGGCTGCTTGGAATCCTCCAATTTCAGGACTGAGATAGTTGGAGTGAGTTTGAGATAGTCAACATTCAATAAATAGAGGCGATGTTTTTAAAGTAATTCTGCTAAATTAACTTCTATTTAGTGACAAATACCCATGGTCTTGGCTTTGGACTGTGGTGGTCAGAAGAACAAAAACCATATTACAATGTCAAGTATAGATTTTCCTGATAGTCTTACGTGTGGTCAGAAGGAAAAGGCAGGGGAAGCCGTCTGTCTGAGGAGAAAGAACTGGAAGACTTAATGCTCAGACGGGTGATTTGGTTACATTTGTGGTCACAAGTCTAGCCTGTGTTTTGCAACTTTAGGACCATAATTTAGGATCCATGAATTTAAGAAGTCATTAATTTAATTAGAAAAATAAGAACTCTGCTGAACTGGTGATGAATTCTGGTCCAAATTAGTACTTTGTTGGAATGTTTTTCTTTGGCATCTTCCAAACTTGGACCACTGCTTGCTTTCCCTGTATGGTGACGTAGTATGTTGTTCAGTAAGGGATTTGCTGGTTAGACCATTGGGACATTTAATAAAGATGGATAAATTGAATTAATAATTATTCAGGTCTCCCACTGGGGGGTTTTAAACCTAGAGAGGGATAAGTGTAGGAGTTAATAGTAACTTTTAAATTTCTCTTCAATACTTTTCCAATTATATATCTGTATCTTTGGATATCTATATACCTGCCTACCTACCTGCCTACCTATTTTTGAGTGTACTATCTACTCCTCTTCTCATCTTGAACTCTCAGGAGGATATAGGGGCTATGAGCTAATGACAGGCTGGTAGATTCTGAAGCCAGGTAGGTTTGCCTCTGAGTCTTGCTTTGCTGTCTTCTGCTTGTGGGACCTTGGGTCAGTCATTTAATTTCTCTGAGCCTCAGCTTCTTTATTTGTAAACTGAATATTCATTAGTTTCTTTGTTGTAATAAATGAAACTGACTCATTAACTTAAGTCAGAAGAAGGTTTATAGGAAGGCTACTTGATGGCTCATGAAATGTAAGGAGGAGCTAAACCACAAGTTTTGGGAAGGGCTGGCTCAGGGATTCAGCCCAGGGCACCTGCTCTCAACCCTAACCTGTATTTACGCAAGTCAGGTTCCCAGGAAGAGTAGCCTGGTTGTCTGGGATTGAGTCACATCTCCTCCTCTGATCCCTTCCTCTCCCCAGGGGGTGTCATTTGATTGGCAGTTCCACTAGAGTCATGTGAAACGAGGGAGGGCACTTCCTCAACACCAAACAGGAGTATTACCAGAGGGAGGGGAATTGTGTGCACATACACAAACCCAGAATAGCACCTCACAGCTCTTCTTTTTAAATTATTTTATTTTATTTCATTTTTTAATTGTTGTTCAATTACATTTGTCCTCCTGATAGCTCTTAGGAACCCTGCAGATACTGTGCATGGCACACAGTGTGCCCTCAATAAACAATAGCTACTGTGGTTATTGTTGCTGCCAGAAGGCCAGGACTATCCGTTGTTTTAGTATGAGAGAAGAATAACAATTGTTATTTTCTTTTGAGTCCAGTGCATTCTCTTCACACACATGTTACTAAAATGCAGATTTCCTGAGCCCCTTCTTAGACTGACAGGGCCAGAATCTCTGTGGGGAAGAGTTCCCTGACCTCTTTCTGTTTAACAAGCAACCCAGGTGATTCTTTTGGGCACTAGGTTTTGAGACCCAGAGCCCTTGGAGATAAAGTAGAAGGGTTTGACTCTGTTCAAGAATCATTTTGAAAGGAGAAATTTTTCTCCTCCACCATAGCTGTGGAAGACGTGTGTTCTGTGAAGGAGTAAAACACCTGATCAGTCAGATTGGTCCGTTAGCTGTAGTTTCGATCCTGGATGCACACTGACGGCACACCAAGAGCTGGGGCCCACCCCAGAGACCTCGGGCATGACTAGTTCCCAGCAGTGACCTATGCTTTCAGTGCACGCCTGGTCTGGGAGCTACAAAGACTCCTTCTACTTCCTCTGGAATATAGCTAAGGATGTGTAGGACTTTGGGGCTTCAGAGCATTTTTTGTTTCATTACCCCATTTTATCCTCATGGTAACCCAGTCCTCAGGTAGGGGTAGGTAGTAATTTGCTCACGATTTTGAAAGAGAAGGAAAGAAACTGACCCTTTGGAGAGATTCATTGACTAGTGATTCCACGAAAGTTACACAGCTTAGAAAAGGCAGAGCCAGAACTCACGCATGTTCTTCCATCTCCAGGCTCACAGCTCATCTATGCCCTTCTTGGAGACTTCAACAGTTTTTCCAAGTTACCGTTGCAAGGAAACCTATAGGTGAGCTCTAAGTCCTTCACAAGAGAGCTATGTGAAAAACAAAGTCTTCAGGACCTTCAGCACTTTCTGGGAGATCTTTTAAGTCATTTTCTGTCCCTCATGCTTTGTTTTACGGTTTTTTTGGACTATAAGACGCACTTTCCCCCCAAATTTGGGAGGAAAGGGGGGTGCATCTTATAGTCTGAATGTAGCTTACCTGGTGCGCTGTGGGGGGGGTGGCGGTGGAGCAGAGTCACAGGTTATTAAATATTTTACCACATTTTTTGCTTCAAAATTTTTTTTCCTATTTTCCTCCTCTAAAACCTAGGTGTGTCTTATGGTCTGGTGTGTCTTATAGTCCTAAAAATACAGTAGCTACTAGTTCCGAATGCTGTGCCTTCTAGAAGTTAGAGGAGTGAGGGCTGTGATCACAACTGCAACTCCCCTGCCAACATCCAGCGGGGGGGGCTCATCTTCCAAGGAACCTGCCCAAATGAACAGTCAACTCGCTACAATAGGAGCCTGCCTTCAATCCTCATGCTTGCCCCCCACACCATGCAGCACTGAGCAGAGGACAACCAGGAAATAGCTGATGGTTAGTCAGGGACACAGAATGAATTTTCTCACTCTCTGACTTCCCCAGCATCTGCTGCTCCTTGACTACTTTTAAAAAGTCCTAACCTGAGGGCATTTTTTCATTGCTTTGAGAGAGGAGGAGAGAGAGAGAGAGGAGAGAGAGAGAGGCATTGATTGGTTGCCTCTTCTACAAGCCCCCACTGGAGATCAAACCCGCAACCAAAGTGTGTGCCTTGATTGGGAATGGAAGTGGAACCTGCAACCTTTTGGTGTGCAGGACGATGCTCCAACCAACTGAGCCACACTAGTCAGGGCTCCTTGACTACTTTTTCTAAGCTTTTTTTTTTTTTTTTACTTATAAAACTAATCTATAGTCACCAAAGGACAGAAGTACAGAAAAGAAGTACATAAAAAAAAAACACTTGTAACAGTGACAAGTGTTTATTATAAACACTATGTGCCTAATAAACTTTGTTTTGTGTAATTTGCACAGCAGTCTGCCCTACCTATGAGGAGGACTCTGGGAACCTGAACTGTTACCCACCAGCCACCTTGCCATACACAACCACCAGGATAATACAGCCTTCAAAGCTTGGGGCACTTTCTTTTGGCCTCTTTCCTGTGTTTGCACCTATGCAAACTTTTGATGTCAAGCCAGTCCCTGAAGGAGACAGGTGTTTCATATCTCTGGGTCTTTGCTCTGCTGGGCTTGACATTAAGAATAGTTGTTCTGCCTGTCTGGTTATTTTTGGCTCTGCTATCAAAGCACAGTCCACAGGCAACCTTTCTGTTATGGGCTGAGTTGCGTCTCTCCAAAGTTCGTACATTGAAGCCCTAACCCCCAGTAAGTACCTCAGAATGGGACTGTTTTGGAGATAAGATCTTTGAAGAGGTGACTAAGTTAAAATAAAGCTGTTAGTATGGGCCCTAATCCAATCTAACTGGTGTGCTTATAAGAAGTTGAATATATTGTACATAGAGACGCCATGGATGCACCCAAACAGAGCAGAGGCCATATGAGGACACAGCAAGAAGACAGCCATCTGCAAGCCAAGGACAGAGGCCTCAGAAGAAGCAAACCCTGTTGACACCTTGATCTTGACCCCAGCCTCCGGAATTGTGAGGAAATAAAGTACAGTTGTTTAAGTCATCCTGTCTGTGGTATTTGTTATGGCAGCCTTAGCAAACTAATATACTCTGTAAAGACTTTCCTGACACCAGTTCTACCCCCTAGGAAGAACTAACATTCTTTCCTTGGTGTTCTCACCAGGTCCTCTTTTATTGAACTGGTTTCCTGTTTATCATCCCTGCTGGAGTCAAGTTGCATGAGGGCCAGGCCTGGCTCATTTCCATGCTTCTATCATCTAGCCCACTGCTGAGTATAACCCCAGCTTGGGGAAAAAATGAATGAATGAATGAACAACCTGCTACTTTAACTTTTGCCTGGTGTCCTGGGCTCCAGTGAGGGTTCCAACAACTGTTTGTGGGTAGATTGATTCTTCATGGAAATTCAGGGAGGGGTTGAGGGACCCCAGAGATGGAGAGAAGTCAGCAAATGAGCAGGACCTAGGGAGCGGTGGTCACCCACCCACTGCATTTCCTCCTGCTGGCTTGCATGCCTCGGAACAATCCTG
Source organism: Trachops cirrhosus (assembly GCA_028533065.1). Classification (NCBI taxonomy): domain Eukaryota; kingdom Metazoa; phylum Chordata; class Mammalia; order Chiroptera; family Phyllostomidae; genus Trachops; species Trachops cirrhosus. The sequence continues at coordinate 91,351,457 of CM052541.1, forward strand.
TGCTTTGCAGCCTACCAGCCCAGGCCCTGGCATTCAGCCCCCTTTTCAGTCTGTTGGCCACTTAATCACATACAGAAGATGTGAATTCCCTGAGGTCCCGTTGTGTGGTCTTCTTCTCAAAGTCTGTTTCCCTACCCCAATTTCTGGAAGTCCCTTTGAAAGGTCTGACAGACGGGTCTTCCTTTCCCATCCCTCCAGCTGGACAGGCTCACAGAGCAGAAGGAGTTTTCTGGGAACAGACTGGGGAGGAGGAGCTAGGGGAGTGACAATGGCCTAAGCTGGGGCTTTCTGTGCCCTGTACTTGCTGTCCAAGCAGGCCTCTTAGCTGCCTCCCCACTGGTCTGTTGGTTATAGTGGAAGCAAAAGAGATTTGCTAACAGTGCAGCATTTACACATAAGCAGGCCCACCCTGGGATTCAGCCCTGATGGCAGAAAGCCTCTTTGCATAAGGAAACCCTCTGGAGGGGACTGTTCTAAGTGAGAAAGAAGCCAGGCAGACAAGCCTGGCCCAGGATCAAAGCTACGGGCCTCAGAGGGTGGGCTGAGTGGAGGACAGGCTGCATCTAACTCTGGGTCAGTGCCATGAACAAAGCAATGGGGAGCAGGGCAAGCTTTGGCATGACGCAGCGGGGACAGCATCCTCCTTGTCCACTCTCAGGACCTGGCCCCTTGGCACCCTGGGGGCTCCTGTAGCTCTGAGAAGTTGTCAGAAGTTGGTAGCATGTGGTGGCCTAGGCCGACTTCAGCAGGCTTAGTGCCTGGGGCCCAGCACATTTGTAAGGGGGCCACAGTAACATTTTACTTTATTTTAAAATCAGAAGAAAAAACCAAAATTTTATGACACAAAAAATTGCATGTTATATGATTGCATTTATAGGAAATGTCCAGAACAGGCAAATCCAAAGAGACAGAAAGTAAATTTGTGGTTGCCAGGGGCTGGGGAGTGACTGCTAATGCGTTCAGAGTCTCTTCTGGGATAATTAAAAATGTTTTTGGAATTAGATAGTGGTGATGGTTGTACAACCTTGTGAATATACTAGAAACCACTGAATTATACAGTTTAAAAGGATCTGCTTTATGGCACATGGATTGTATCTCAATAAAGTATTTCTCTATCTATTTATTTATTTATTTAAGGGTAAAGTCATCAGGGACAGTGGGAAAAAAAAAAAGAAAATCAAGAACAATAGTGTAAACCTGGCTGGGTAGCTTATTTGGTTACAGTATTGTTCCAACACACCAAGGTTGCAGGTTCGATCCATGGTCAAGGTCCACACAAGACTCAACCAAAGAATGCATAAATAAGTGGAACAACAAATCAATGTTTCTCTCTCTCTCTCAAATTAATAAAAAGGAACAATAGTACAATACATAACCTTTAGCCAAATGAACAAGAAATGTGTTTAAACAGAAAAAAATGAGATGAGGTTAGGTAAAACTAAGATTGGAAAACAGGTTTTGCGTGGTCTGTAAAGTCTGTTGTTGGCTTTTTGGCATGCTGAGCTAAGGAGAATTTTGAGGCTGCATTTTAGACTCAAAAAGAACAATAGCGATCAATTAGTAATGTCTACTCTGGGCACAGGAGGAGGAGGTAAGGTGGCCGGCATTTGCTGATCCTGCTTGCATGATTTCTGTCATCCCTCCTGGCTTTTACACTCCCAGAGCTGAGCCACATATGGAAATGGCAGGGAAATGTGGGCCAAAGGGATCTGGTTTAGAAGAGAAGGCAGACAAATAAGGCAGATTTTTTACATGTAATGTTGACCCTGCTCCATCCACATCTGCCAGGCACCTGCATTACTTCACTACGCATTTTTGTTCCTTTTTTAAAAAAGATTTTATTTATCTTCAGAGAGAGAAGGGAGGGAGAAAGAGAGGAAGGGAAACCTCAGTGTGTGGTTGCCTCTCATGTGCCCCCTACTGGGGACCTGATCAGCAACCCAGGCATGTGCCCTGACAGGAAATCGAACCAGTGACCCCTTTGTTCATAGGCCGGCACTCAGTCCGCTGACCCACACCAGCCAGGGCTACACCTTTTCATTCTTTGATAGCCAACTTACATGAGAACACACTGTCCCCCAATAAGTAACAGTCCTCATGGACAACTCTTAACCAGCTCTGTTCAGGTTACCAGTCACACCATCTCTTCTCGACCCCTCGGCCCCCAATTTTCTCAATAAGATAGATGACTGTTCTTGTAAAGGATTTAGACAAACACTTCTGGCACAAACCCTATCATTAAAATATGTGCATTGTAAAAATATGTGTGTCTTAGCACTCTTTTCTTTTTTTCCGGTGGGCTTAGCAATTAACATGCCCCCTTGCTTTTTAAAGAGTGTGTCAGGAGACTCCATTTTGGGCAGCAAAGAGAAGGACATTTGTCACTGAAATGACAGCCACAGCAGCCAAAGCCAATTTTATCCAGTGGCAGTGGAGCTGGTCTTACCCCTTCTGGGAAAAATAATATTACAGGTTGTGTTTACAAAGATGCACTTTTTGCCAATTTCTCTCACTGCCCGAAATTTTTCAACAGGCCAGCTTTCTTGGAAATGTGCTGTACTTGGATAAAAGATGATAAAATGTGGTATCCAGAAAGATGCCTGGGGCTCTGTTTGTTTAACCCACAATTGTAATTGGATGTAGATTCTGAAAGGTCATCTTTCTGTAGCCAAGTTGCCCCAGGTGCTGGTCTGTAAGGGAGGTCCACTGGTTAAATAATCAGGGCTAAAAGCACTCCTCCCTTCTTCACCAGCTTCCCAAAGGACCACCCTCTAGGTCAGGTTTACAAACCCCACTACTGACCTTTACACAAACAAATCTTGAACTCACAGATCCTCATGAAACTTTCTAGAAACAGCCAAATGTGTGAGGTCATTTCCTCCACGCCTTTGCTGATTTGAAGCTAAACCCACTTTCCCTCCCCTCCCTGACTCACTAATACACTTAGGCACTGACAGAACACTTAATGAGATCAGAAAGTGATTCGCTGTCAGTCCACAAGTGAGACTGATCAGTAATGGTTTTGAGCTAAGCAAAAAAAATGTCCCCAGTGACAGTCCACAGATTTTTTCCAATCCTATTTGTGCTCTTTTTTATCATCTGTGATTTTTTTTAGAGCTTCATGTCTCTACCAGATTGTCTGCAGAGCCTCTCAGCAGGGGCTGTCACATGGCCACCAAGCCCAGAGTGACTATGATCAGGGTGAAGGCACAACATTGAGAGTTTGCAAGAGAGATGCTTTTGTTTAAGAACCAAAGACTCCGCTTACATGAGGCCATGTGGTGTGATGGGAGAAGTCAGACACGCAAAGTTACGTGTGGTTCCTTGGGTCTTACTCTCCCATGCTGGGTGACTTCAGTAAACCACTTGCCTTCTCTAAGCAGCCCTGGTTCCTACATCGGAGAAATGGGGAGGCCTCCTTTGCAAGCAGCATATCTAACAGTGTCCAGATGAACAAAGAAAGGAGGCTGAATTAAAAAAATTGGCAATTATCACTCATTTCATTTCTAAAGGCCACCCTAGCCTGGTGTTAAAATAAGGACACTTTGGATTCAGTAACTCTCATTTCTATGCCTCCCACTTGCACCTGCTGTTTCAGGGCCCACATCCTAGCAGAGCCCTCTGGAGTGGTTGCTGGAAGCCCCCAGGAGATGACTTGTGTTTTCCCCAAAAAGGCTGGTCAGCCACCATTGCCCCTCTGTCATTTGATGTGCTGCTGTAGCGAGCCCGTGATGCTGGTGGACTTGCCTCAAGGGACCACCTCCCAGTGGGATAGTCAGCTCACACACCAGCACGGCAGCAGAAGGCTTTTACTGGCCTCTTTTTCCACTTAAAAATGTACATTAAAAGTTATATTTTATGACGCTGTTAATAAGTATGAATATAATCCTGATTGAATTAAAAATTAAAACATTTCTTCAACTCTAAAAGTTTGTGATTTTTCGAGGCAAATTCACATGAAATTAGCCATTTGAAAGTGTATACTTTAGTGCAGGGGTGTAACAGTTAAGGAGTAGTTACATTTCTACAGTCCTAAAATTATTTCGGCCCTATCAAGGCAACTGCAAGGCTGATATGGCCCCTGGTGAAAATGAGTTTGACACCCCTGCTTTAGTGGCACTGAGTACATCCACAAAGTTGTACAACTGTCATCTTTCTTGGGCTCCAATGCATTTTCTTCACTCTCTAAGGAGAACTTGCACTCATGAAACAGTCAGCCCCAATTCCTTCTGTCAGCACAGTGTCATCGAGGTCCATCCATGTTGTGGCATCTATCAGCATTTCATTCCTGTTTATGGCTAATATTCCATTGCATTGATAGCCCACATTTTATTTATCTATTCATTGGTTGATGGACTTTGGGTTGTTTTTGCCTTTGAGTCATTATAAGTCATGCTGCAACAAACACTTGTGTACACGTTTTTGTCTAAAACATGTTCATTTCTCTTGGGTATATACATAGGCATTGAATTGCTGAGTTGTATGTGACTCTAAGATGAACTTTTTCAGGAAATGCCACCATTTTCCAAAGCAGTGGCACAATTTTACATTCCCATGAGCAGTGTACGGGTTCTAATTTCCCCACATCCTTGCCAACATGTGTTATTGCCTTTTTATTGCAGCCATCATAGCAGGTGTGAAATGGCATCCATCTCATTTGAAGGATGAAAGAGCTGAAGACCAAAGAATTGGTGTAACCTGTACAGCCTTACGTGTTGCAGAGTTAGGCTCTGGACAGGAAATCTCTTTAACTCCCAATATGATGCTTGTTCCCAACAAACCAAATGGCCTTTTGTAATGGGGTACATCTCACCAGAGGTCCATGGAAAGCAAGTCTAGGGGAACACCCCCAAATGCTGCAAAAAGGCAGAGGGGCTGGAAGGGTGCCACTAGAGCTGAAGGCTCAGTGCTTAGGCAGTGCACAGCGCACAACAAAGGCAGATTAAGGCAGTTTGTGCCTTCCCGAAGGGAGGGGCTGTGGAAGAAGTCTGCTGCCCAGTCAAACTGTAAACAAGGCGGTGGCAGGGAAGCTCACTCAGCGCCTGCAAGGGCTGCGGGGGGGCAGACGCCCCGCTCCGTACCACAAGTGAGCGTGCGCCTGTGCGTGGCTAGGAAACTCTTGCCCTTATTAAACATGGCGGCAGAAAGAGAGTCAAAGACAGGGGGAGCGGACAAAAATGTCGGAAAATGATGCACCTTGGGAAAAGCTGGTTACTCTCACTGGCTTCCTGCACTTGTGGGATTTCAGGAGGGCCGTTTTACAGCAAAGCTGTGGAAAGGATCACTGTCTTCGTGGGGATGTACGGTACGGAGAAGTCGCTCCCTTAATTTGGGGCTCTGGCTTTGGAGCTTGGTACAAGATCTCTCTCTGGGTTTTTGGCATTTGGACGTTCTGGGCCTCTGGCCCTTATCCTCACATGAACGGGAATGCTCGTGGGACCAGGCAGATGCCGGGCCCGCCAGGGGCTTAGATCCCGCATGGACGGAAGCCTGCTCCTGGAGACAGCGTCCCACACTGGGCCATGGGCCTCCCTGGGCTGCAGCCTCTGGGACCCCACGACCCAGTGCAGCCTGGCGCGCGGCTCCTGCACCGCTGCATGGAGACTGAGGGGAATGCACCCCGAACTCTGAAGGAGAGAGGTGCTGCAAGAAGACAGCGCCTCTGAAACCCACGAGTACACATTCTCAAGAGGATGGAGAAACTGTGTGACCGGCTGAAGGACAGATGAGGAAATGGGCAACTTCTGGGTGTGGTTTTGGTTTGCAGTCTTTTGGGGAGCAAGAGAAGTTCTGGGTCTCGTGGGAGAGAAGGGCTCAGAGCAGGTGTGCTCTAAGACTCCCAACGTTCAAACCTTGTTAATAAAAACATGTTTCCTTCAACACGAATTTTTGGGTCATGTATAAGGGCGCCAAGTGGCCAAATCCCAGTCTGCATGGCTACGCTTTTTCTTTAACTTTAACAGAAAAGCAAAGTCAGGCTAGTTTAGTGATGCTAGAATGGAGGTCATCAAGAGCAGAGAGCAGCAGCAGTGGGCTTCAGGTGGAGGTTGGGTGCTCTTCACACCCTTTCAGCAGTCTGAATGGGATTTGCCCAGGCCCTTGCAGGGCTAACTTACTTTCTGAACTTTCTTTGATGGGAGAGAGCTTTAGCAATGACAAGTCTGCTTCACCTACACATTTATTGAGAACCTATTAGATAGTGGTCATAGTTTTACACAGTGGAGGCACAGAGATAAATAAATACTGCTAGAGCCCCACATATTTATATATTATCCCCGTATTATTTTGCTAAATCTTAACCATAGAGGTAGATGCAGGGCATAAAGGGAATAAAGATAAGGGACTGGAAAAGGGGAACAAGAGCTGAGTCTTGAAGGACTCAGAGTGATGATGGGAAGCTTGACAGGCTTGCTCTGTGCACAGAAGTAAGTGATGTGTGCAAGAACTTGTCTGGGTGGGTGAGAACAGAGAGTCAAGTAGTAGAACATTTAACAGCTCAGAGCTGAGGTCCCTTGGAAAGTTTTGACAGCTATGCATGGCTGAGAAACCTATCTTGGGGGCAGGCCAATCAGCTTTGTGGCAAACAAAGGCACATATAATCCCAGCTGAGGATTTTTGCACAAGTGGTCAGAGGAAGAGTGAGAAAGGCAACCATCAACTAGTTAAGCCCACAATTTGTAGCCACTCAGCAAGTTCTGCCTTGCAGTGTGTGCAGTGTGGGAAGTACTGGGGAATCAGGCTGGCTTTTCTGGTCACACCTCCCCCCCACACAGTGTGACTATTGTTTTCACTTATGAAGGAAATAGTACGTCCCCAGACAACCATACAAGTAAAGAAAAATATGCGTAGCTTCATCTTTTCCATCTTGGTTTGTGTAAAGTACCTCTTTTTTTAAATTTGCCTTTCGCTATGTGGTTTCTGCTCAGCAAAACTATGAAACGTGAGGTTTCCTCCTCGGGCCCATGGAAAGCTACTGGAAACCTCCCTGCTGATGGCTGGGATCAGACAGTGAGCCGCAGGTGCTGGTGCTGTTTACTCTAAAGTCAAATGCATTCTCGATTTTAAACTTTGGTTTGGAAATCCTTTATTCTTCAAAGTTTGTTTCCAGGGCGTCGGGCTGGTAGAAATATCTGCAATGTTAGTTTTGAGGATCTCTCTCTTTTATTTTTTATTTCAATGAATAGCCCAATCCTGTGCTGACCAGTGGTAGTGGCACGTAAATATGAATGTAGTCGGAAACCAGTTTCAGCTGATAATCAGAATTAGTCATTTCTATGGTAAGAATCTGTCAGGCTCAAGACTATGTACCTAGGAACATGAAGGAACAGCAATTTGACAATTTGATTGTTAAGAGGATGGGAGAGTGGAGACCTGTGTGAAGCTTTTTTAAAAATCCTCTCCTGAAGATACATTTACTGATTTTTTTTGAGAGCGAAACACTGATGTGAGAGTGAAACATCAATCAGTTGCCTCCTATATGCTCCCTGACCCAGGACTGAACCTGCAATTTAGGTATGTGCCCTGATCGGGAATCTAACCTGCAACCTTTTGGTGCATAGAATGATGCCCCAACTAACTTAGCCACCTGGTCAGGGGTGTGTGAAACTTTTAAAAAATTACTTAGATTGTATAATACTGATCAATGAAGAAATGACAGTTTTCTTAAGACATCTTTAGTTACATTTTAAATAAAATTGATGAAATGGCAATTGTCCATATCACAGAACATTACTGTTTTTAGAAATTGAGATTGCTGAGTGGGTGCCACGGCCTTTACACCATCCACAGCATCACTGTTGTGGAAGAAGGATCACTCTCTCCTTTGGAGAATGAATGTGACTTTCTTCTGGTTTGGAGTAAGGTCTGATTCCCAGTGTATTAGGAAATAGACATACTGTATGAACCTAGCCTCTCTCTGTTTTCTTCCAGAGAAGGAACAGTTGTGGGAGGGCTCTGAAGGGGGCACTAGCTTCTTCGTTTCCCTTTCTCACCAGTGCTGGGTCACGGACAACAGCAGGTGGAACACTGGAGGGGAGGCTCAGAGGAGGCTCCAGGAATGAAGTCCATTAGGGAGGAGAATGTGCAGGGCTGTGTCTTGGGGGCCTGAAGTGGGAGCTGGGGAGAGGAAGGGTCCTGGGGTGAGTACTAGAACATGCATGTGTAGTGAGATAGAAGTGAGGGTGGGGAGATCTGGAGTTTGGTGTTTAACCCTTCCTCTCTCCCTCTCAGCATCCATTCCTTCCGTCAACACTTTTAAAATAAGCACCTAGTACCCGTTAGACTGTGTAGTAAGAGATGCTTAAGCTAAGGATCCTGTACATTCAGAGCCTGCAGTACGTCAGGCTTGGGATGTCTGGAGGCCCAGCATCTGGTCTGGGCAGAGGGTGTGCAGAGCCCCTGTCTCACCTGTTGATTTTGGGCAGAGTGGGCTGGTTTATGGGTGCCTGTGTTCACAAGAGTCCTGCATTTGCTCACACTCTCTCTTTTCCTGGAATTTACTTTGCTCCACAAACACCTGCTGGTGTTTCCAAATTCAACAGGAACCTCACTTTGCTCTGAAAATTTCCTAACACTAGACATAGATCACAATACTCATAATTCTGTGTTTATGTCCCTGCCTCCTATGAGTAGATGGTGAGGGTCTCAAAGTCTGAGGCCATGCCTTCCTCATCTGGTGTTCCCGCTGTCCAGAACAAAGAAGATGCTCAGCTATTGCTCTTGAATGAATGAATGAATGAATGAACCTCAGATTGTGGATTTTGTTTCTTAAGCAGCTGTTGTTAAGGTCATTTTCTCCCGGGCCTGCAGGCTCCCTGAATCACCCCCAGTCACCCACTTTAGCCAGAGACACCCATGGAGAAGGCCTGAAAATGTTCTGGTTATATAAGTATTTGGTCTATTATTTTCAGTCGCTGCTGTTACCATGAACTTAAGATGGGCACCCAGCTGTAACTGAGTGTCAGAGACTATAAAAACCCTGCAGAATGTTTGGTAACATGCACTGAGCCACAGTGATAAATGGTACATTTAAGGAATGACATTAAAAGAAAAAAAATAAAATTAAATTGGAGGCAAAACAAAAATAAGAACAAAAAAATTAGTTATCAAAAACTTAGTAGCTTAAAGCAACACAAGTTTATTCTCTGGAAATTTGGGAGATCAGAAGTCCAATATGGGTGTATAGGGGCTAAAATCAAGGTGTGGCCAGGCTATGTTCCTTTCAGAGGGGAGACTGTGCTTCCTTGCCCTTTCCAGCCCCTTGTGGCCACCCCCAGAGCTTACTCATGGCTTCTTCTTCTTCCTGTTGCTTCTTCCAGCAGTGATGGGTCCAGTCCTTTTCATAATACCATGTTCCTGGTTTTCTCTCTTCTGAATTCCTCTTCCACTTATGAAGACCCTGTGATTACATTGGGCCCACCCCAAATACAGGATAATTTCCCCCTGTCGAAGTCAGCTGATTAGCAACCTCAATTCCATCTACAACCTTAATTCCTTTTCACTATGTAACCTAACATATTCACAGATTCTGAGGAGTGAGATGTGAACACCTTCGCAGGGTGAGGGTGGGGAGCACATTATTCTGCCTACCACAGCCTGTAATAGATTTCAAATCTCAAATAGGGAATCTTTTGGTTACTTCCCTAGTTTAGTCTGGACTGCTATAACAAAATACCCCAGACTAGGTTGACAACAGAAATTTATTTCTCACAGTTCTGGAGGCTGGACCAAGATCAAAGCGCTGGCAGGTGTGGTGTCTGGTGTGGGCTTGTTTCCTTGTTCATGGGTGGCCGTCTTCTTGCGGTGTCCTCGCGTGGTAGAAAGGGCTAGGGAGCTCTGTGGGGTCTCTTTTATAAGAGCACGAATCCCATTCCTGAGGCCTGTACCCTCAAGACCTAATCACCTTCCAATGGCCCTTGCTCCTAAAACCATCACCCTGGGTTTCCACACAGGAGTGTTGGAGGACACAACATTCAGACCACAGCACTACACATAGCCCTCTCTCATCCCTTCGAAGTACTGACAGCTGACTGCTTAAGGACTTGACATTCAAGCCAAACACCAATGTTTGGTCCAGAAAGATCCAGGGAGATGCGTTGTTGATCCCTTCTCCACAAATGTGGGAGCGACTGAGACATGCAAGGCTCTGGCTTCTCTCTGGTTTTGAATCACCACCCCAGGGGTGTACAGAGTACGGATGAGCCATTCCTGGGGTGAAACGACTATTAACAATGATAGACATGTGGCAGCCACTCTTTTGCATATATCATCGCAGTTACCGCTGTCACTGAAGGGTAGGTATTAACATCCTCGGGTTCAAGTGGGAAAATTGGGGTTGAGTCAAATTAAATGACTTGGCCCAAGTCACATAATAAGTGGCACAGTTGGGTTCAGAGCCAGGGCTTATCTGATTTCACTTCATTTATTGTCAGCTCTGAGGAAACCTTTTCTCTTAAAATTCCCCTCATAGCATTTCTGTGAGTCCTTAGAGGAGAGGCTGCACATTAGAATTACTTTTAAATAATGGCAATGGCATGCTTCAAACCCATTGCATCAGAATCTTTGGGAACGGGGCTTAGAGATTATATATATATATATAATCTCCCTAGAGAAAGTTGTGTGTGTTCTTAGTGCTCCCTGTGGCCTTAACCTCTGCCCAGAACTGGCCTCCTCATGTTCTGTGGCTGAAGAGGAAGAGTTGATAAGGTGGGCTTTCCCTAATTTCCTTGGGGCTGCATGGGCCACTCCTTGGCAGCTGGCAGGCCTTTTGCTTCAGTCACCGGATTAGGGGGAGCTTCTCTAGGTGTCTTTGCACCCTGTCATGACAGCCAGTGCAGGCAGATAGATGCCTTTCCCTGGCCATCTGTGTTTGACCAGGTGAGATGGGATGAGGAGAAGTGGCCCCATCAGGTGCAGGAGTAATGTCTGCATTTCAGAGGAATAAAAGTATTTATTTTCACTCCTTCATTCCTCTTTCTCTCATTGATTTTTTATGGTGGAATAAGTGCTCAGTACTAGCAGAAAATAGTAATTTGTAAAGAGAGCGATTTAGGTTTCGCCCCTGACTTCATGTTGGTTTAGTAAATCCACATAATACTTTGGACTGGAAATGACTCGAATGCTCACCCAGAATGGGAGACATGTGCTGTTTCCAGAAGGAGCAGGCAATGGTGTTGGAGTGTGGCTGAGTGCTAGCCCCATTTGTGTCCCAGTTTGCGGTCTGACTTCAGGATGATGGTCAGCATCAGCACTCCATGCCTTCGGCACAGAAGTGCCGGCCCTGGGAGGGTGGCAGGATGCAATGGGGAGGCTTCAACTTTCCAGACCAGATGGTATGTTAATATGTGAAAAATGTTTTCTTATTTATGAAACACTTCAAAAGGTACAGAAGATTACAGGAATTAATATAACAGACCCTTATATATCCATCACAAAGTTCAAACAATGGTTTTTTTTTTTGCTACATATCCTTTAGCATTCTAAAAAAGAGAACAATAAGTTAATACCCGCAAACTATTGCCTCACTGAATCTTTTTTCCCTCCTCCCTCCTTTCCCAACAGTAATCATTCACTTGAACTTGATGTATGTTAGTCTCATGAATGGCTTTACATATTAACTATAAGATATACAACTATAAATGATCACACTGTGATTGTTGTGTTTCTATATTAACTATATATTCTTCTTTCATTTGTTTTTTCTTTTTGTGACTTGAGAAATCCTTCCCTGTCCTAGATTCATAAAAGATAAGTTTTCTATGCTTATTTTAAAGGTTTTACAGTTTTGCTTTTCACATTTATGTCTGTAATTCATTTAAAATTAGTTTTTGTGAAGGTGTAAGGGAAGAACATAATTTTATTTCTTTCATCATTCCTTCAGTAATTCCTCCTTTCCCTATTGATTTTTAACATCACCTGTATCATATGACTGGCTTTTGTATATGTGGATCCTATTATGCTCTGTATTCAGTTCTATTGATAAAAGTGTCTATTCCTATATATTACTACATTGTTGTAATTACTATAACCTCACACATTTTTAATTATTATTTTTTACTAAGGTATAATAAATACATGTATCATGAAATTCACCCTATCAAAGTACAAAATTTAGTACGCTCATAAAGTTGTATAACCATCATCACTATTTAAATCTGGAACAATTTTATCACCCTCAGAAGAAACCCTATACCCATTAGCAGTCACTCCCTGCTTCCTTCCCCCACTGCTTCTCCCTAGCTCCTGGCAACTACTGATCTACTTTCTGTCGCTATAGATTTGCCTATTCTGGACATTTCATATGAATGGAACTATATAATATGTGGGCTTTTGAGCTTGACTTCTTTTACTTAGTGTTTTCCGAGTTGCATCCATGTGGCAGCATGTATCAGTGTGCCATCCTTTGTATGGCTGAGTCATTGTGTGGACACACGGTTGTTCCCCAGTATTCGCAGCGATTGTCCCAGCACCCCCGTGGATACCAAAATTTGTGGGTGCGCAAGTCCTGTGTATACAGCAACCACTGTATTTGCATATCGGCTATGCGCATCCTCCCGTATACTTTAAATCATCCCTAGATCACTTATAATACTTAATACAACATAAACGCTATGTAAATAGTGGTTATTCTATGTTGTTTAGGTAATAATGACAAGAAAAGAAGTCTGTATATGTTCAATAGAGACACAACCGTCGTAGGCCAACTATATAGGACACATCAACAATAATGTAACTTTTTTTTCCAACTATTTTTGATCTGTTGTTGGTTGAATCCGTGGATGTGGAACCTGAAAATAGTGGTTTGCAGAGGACTGACTGTATCATATTTTGTTTAGCAATTCATCAGTTGATGAACATTTGAGCATTTACGCTTTTTGGGTGCTCTGAGTAATATCCCTATGAACATTTTAATTTCTGTAAGAGTGGTATTGCTGGGTCAAATGGCAATCCTATGTTCAGCATTTCAAGGGACCACCAAACTATTTTCCAAAGTGGTTCCACCATTTTACATTCCTACCATTAATATACAAAGGTTCCAGTTTCTTTACATCCTTTCTAATATGTTGTTGTCTGTGTTTTGATGATAGTCGTCCTATTTGGTATGACGTTATATCTCATCATGGTTTTGATTGGTGTCCTCCCATTACAAATGACGTTGAGTATCTTTTCATGTGCTCATTGGCCATTCACATGTCTTCTTTGGAGGTCTATTCAAATTCTTTGTCTCATTATCTAATAGATGATCTAATAGATGATCCATTCCTTTCACTTCTTTAAAATTGTCTTTCTGTTCCTGGCTCTTCACTCTTTCGTAAGAATTTCATGATGAGCTTGTCCTACCCATACATACATTGGGATTCATAATGGAATTTGAATTTATAGATTAACTTGGAAAAATTGACTTCTGCAAATACCCATTTGTAGATATCACTATTTGCCCCAGTTTCCAGACCAGTTCTGAAATGTCTGTGTCCAAATTATCACAAGGAGAGAGAGACTGAAACAGAGAAAGAGAGAGAGAGATTAAACTATCATTATTTTCAGACTCTATTATACTTAGTCAAATACATACCCCAAACAATAAAATGGTATATCTCTCCATTTACTTAGTTTCTTTAACTATATTCTTAAATATTTAAAACATAATCTTGTTCATATAGATTTTTGTATTGCTTGTTAGATGTATTTCTCTGTTCTCTATAGTTTTTGTTGCTATTGCTACACATATCTTTTCCAAAATCACATTTTGTGTATGTTTGTTGCTAATGGCTAAGAACGTTATTGATTTTGTGCATTGTTTGTGTACCAGCAACTTTACTAAATGTTTTTACTAGTTCTATCAGTTCATCTATAGACATTTTTGACTTTTCTATGTTATTTGATATTATCCAAAATTATAACTTTTTTCTACTTACATTTTAATATTTCTTTTTCTTGTCTTATTGCGCTGATGAACATTGGTGGTATAAGTTTGTATGAAAGCAATAATAGCTGACATCCTTATATTTTTTCCACATTTTAAAGGATAAATTATGATTTTTCACTATTAATATGTTTGTTATTTGCTTTTGAAAGATATTTTTATCTAGTTAAAAGAGCATTCTTGCCCTGGCTGGTATAGCTCAGTGGATTGAGCGTGGGCTGTGAACCAAAGGGTTGCCAGTTCGATTCCCAGTCAGGGCACATGCCTGGGTTGTGGGCCAGGTCCCTAGTAGGGATATATGAGAGGCAACCACACATTGATGTTTCTCTCCCTCTCTTTCTCCCTCCCTTCCCCTCCCTCTAAAAATAAATAAAATGTTTTAAAAATGAGCATTCTTTCGTTTATACTATGAATTTTTCCTGAAAAATGAGAATTTAATGTTATCATATGCCTTTTTTGCTTCTATAGCTTTTCTTTTTCTCATTTATTATTCTGTGAATTACATAAGAAGATTTGTAACATTGAATCTTCCTAGGATAAAATATACAGTCAAGATATTTTGGAATATTGCTAAACTAATTTTGCTAATAGTTTATAAAATTTTTCTGTGTTCCTGTGTTGTGAGATAGGCCTATGTTTTTATTATTATTATTATTACTATTATTATTATATTGACACTATTACAGATAGGCCTATGGTTTTTGATTCCACACGGTCCTATCTGTGTTTAGTATCTGTTCTGTGAAACAATTTGAATCAGATTAAAAATATCTGTTCCTTTGGTGCTTGGTAACACCCGTGGGATCATTTGAGGTTGGGTTTTTTTGTGGGTATATTTATTTGTGTGCATGTGTGCCTGTGTGCACATGTGCTGTGTGTGAATAATTTTAATTAAATTATTGATCCATTTATTTACTGATTATAGGACTATTCAAATTTAAACATCCTTTTGAACAGTTTTCATAAGTTATATTTTTCTAATGTATGGTATGTTTAATCTAAATATTTAAATGCGGTCCATTGGATTGTTGTTTATAGTATTTTCTTATGATTTCTCAAAAATTTCCTCTGCATTTCTGAGTGGTTTCCTTTCTAAGTTTCTTTATTGGTGGTTTATGTGTATGTAAGTAAGTTGTAAATCAATCACTGTTTTCTTAACCAATCTTGTCAGATGTTCCTTTATTTTACTCAGTCATTTTTCAATAATAACTTTTGGTCTTATTGACTTTTGTATGGTTTCCCTTTTTTGTTTTATTAATTCTTTCATTGATTTTTAGAATTCGTTTTATATCAAGTTTTTGATGAAAGGGCATTTACTCTTGTACTTTTTTCAACTTTTTAAGTTGGATGCTTAGCTCACTAATTTTTTCTTAAGCTCTAGTACATCTATACATAAAATTTCCTTTAAGCACTGCATAAGCTGCATTCCCATATCTTGATACATGGTATTTTCCTTTACTTTCAATGCCAAATATTCTCTAATATTTAGTCAAATTCTTTTATTGACCCATAAATCATTACCAAACATATGGGAGTTCAAAGGGTTACTGTTTTGTCACAGATTTTTTTTATTTTTATTGCGTTATGATGAGAGGGCCTGGTTTTGTGATATTTGTTGTCTGGTGCTTGTTAAGGGGGCGGTGAGTCCTAGTGCTGTGTATTGTCTAATCCTGAGGTATGGGAATCTTATATGTGTCTGTGAGATCAAGCTTGTTAACTTCGCTCTTTAAAACTGCAGGCTGCCTGCTACTATACTTTTCTAGAGGTTTTTAAAATTAGATATTCAATTATTTTGTATACTACACCTTAAACATTCTTTTTCAGATTGTAATTCTATTATCTCAAGTTCTTGTATTTGTGATGTGTCCTGTCTTTTGTTTATGGTAGATTTCTCCTTGTGGATTTGGAAAATTTTAATTGGGAGTTTATTTCAGGTTAACTTTTCTCTTCCATGGTTGCTTGTGGCATTAATGGTTTGGCTTTTCCAGGAGCCTCAGAATTACCATTGGTTCAGGACCAATTTTTATGCTAATTTCTTAATTGAGGAGTTTCTAGAAAACATGGGTAAATTTGAGCCCCAGTCAGTCTGAGATTTCTAATTCCCAAGGGAGATATTTTTGCTCATCTAGAATTCAGAGACAGACAAGATTTCTTGTTTATCTGCGTTGCTAGACTTTGTTGTAGTCTACCTTTTCAGAGTTTATCACTTTTTTTTTGATCAAGAGAGAAAGCAAGCAGGGCCTTCAAGAGAGCATGTGCCTGTCTTCATTCTCTCTCTGTTCAACTACACAGATGCCTTGTGGGGAAAGGTACGGATGCCCCAGTAGGCATTCCTTGCTTAAGAAAAATAATTATATTGATTAAAAACCTACATTCCTGTAAAAAGAAGCAGTTATTATGCAGCAGATGCCAGGAGGCTCCGAGGCTTTCTCATTACAGACAGGAGAAATTATGTAGCCATAAGAATTACAATTTCAGTGTGTCTAAGCATTAAGCATTGTCTTTCTTGGTGCTAGGAATCTGGAGATAGAAGAAGGTAGTCTTTGCCCTTGAGGAGTTCACAGCCTAGTAGAGATGAACAGACAATCTCTGGGGAACTAAAGATACAGTCAATGTTTTAAAAAAATTGATGAATTATTCTTCATGAAAATTAAACACTTTTGCTCTTCAAAAGACACTTATGAGAAGGAAAAGACACACCACAGACTGGCCAGGCCGTGGAGAAACTGAAACTCTCATACACTGCTGGGAGGATGCAAAATGGTACGACTGCTCTGGAAAACATTTTGGCAGGTTGTGAAAGAAGTATACGTATTCCTAACATATATCTGTCATTTCACTTCTAGTTATTCATCCAAGAGAAAATAGAATATACTTCCATATAAAGATTTTAATATGAGTGTTCATAGATGCTTTATTTTTAATAGCTCCAAACTGGGAACAATCTAAATAAATATCCATCAACAGGTGAATGGATAAATCAAATACTATTCAACAATAAAAAGGGTTGAACTATTTATTGACACACACAAGATGAATGAATCTCTAATAATTATGTTGAAGATGAAAGAAGACAGACAAAAAAGAATACATGTTATATGAGTCTATTAAATAAAACTCTAGAAAATGCAAACTAATCTATAGTGATGAGACAGGATAGTAAGAAGCTAGGAAAATTCTTTGGCAAGTGGCATGGGCAAACTGAGACAGAGAGCAGAACAAAATGCCCAAGCAATTAACAGCCAGATACAGAAGGTCACCTCTGTAGAGATTACATCTGAGCATCAGTTGTGTTACAGCTCCAGGTTCAGAAAAGCAGCAAACCAGGTGGGTGATGCCAGGACCAGCTGCAATGACTAATGAGTTAGTGCTCTGCCCTGGCACTGACCAATCAGTGGAGACCAGGAGCCTGGAAGACCACACCTGGAAAGCTGATGAATATTCTGCTGAAACCCTCCCCTGAGGCCTCCTCTAAGATTCCGGCCTGCAAAAGAGATATAAAAGTTCAAGACAAAGGACCCATTGAGCACTCTCTCCCTCTGGGGAGAAACCTGAGCCATTCCCTTTCCCCCTCCTTCCTTCATTTCTTCCACTACAGGCACGAATCTCCTAAACTCTAAGAGTCCCCACAAAACTTGCAACCAGGGGAGCAATGGCAGGGGCAGCTGTCCCAGGTGAATCCCCAGAACCTGTCCTCAAGGGCCCCTTTTCTCTGACTCCTCAGGGAGCTAAGGCAGCCCAGCTTAGGCTCTCCTATTCCTGCTTCTGTGCTAAGCCCTTCCTTGTCTCACTGTCCCCAGCTTTAATAAATGTACCCTCACAGTCACCTGGACTCATGAAATCTTTCCTACATGAAGTCAAGAACCCACACAATACCGGCTGGCCCCAGGCAGACCCACTCAGTGCCCGGCACCCTGTTCGGTAACAGTGGTAGAAAACACATTAGAGTTTAGGGATGGAGCTGGGTAGGTGAGGGAAAAGGATGACAAAGGATCATATAGAAATTATTAAGCTTAAGAATTTGTTTATTATCTTGATTGTGGTATATACCTATGTCAAAATTTATCAGATTGTTCGCTTTAACATGTGCAGTTTACTGTAGGTCTGTGATACTTCACTGAGGGTCCTTGAAAGTAGGTACCTTGGGAGAGGAATGTTCAGGATGCTGTCAGGAGACAGTACGTGGGAGAGTCCCTAGTTGACATTATCTGGAGGTCAGGGAAAAGGGAATGTGTGACCTGAGATTTGGAATTTGAATCTGTTATTTAGGGAAAGGGGTGAGGAAGGGCAGGTAGGGAGGAGAGCTCTCCACGTTGAGGCTTTGTCAAAGGCAAAGCTTCCAAAGCATATAACTGTGTGGTGCATTTAGAGACCTACAAGAACTTGGCATGACTGAAACATGGCGTATTTATGAAGAGGAGAGGTCAGTGGAAGAGAGGAGAGGTGGGTAATGACTCTCATATTTCTTTCCAGGTTGAGTTTATGAAATTCTCATTATAATATGCCACTTGTGTAACCAGTTTGTCCAAGCATCCCCATCTTTGAATACTAAATGGGGTCACATCTCCTGTTTAGTAAATATGCAAATAACAACGGTAAACCCCCCACCTACACAAAGTATCTCTCAGTTATTTGGGGGGTTCTCCAAATGGGCTTTCATATATGCTCACAAAAGTCTGCTCTGGGAGTCTTTGACCAGATCCAGGTGCCGCTTTGTGGGGAAGGGGCCCACTATCTCCTACAGATCTCCCAGGGCATTGAGCTTGGAGGTGGTGGGAGACAGACACAAGTCTTGGGTACCCATTTCATCCTTGTGGGTACCAGTTTGTGCTTGCTCTCGTCCACATCCAGTTTTCCTTCTTGACTGACAGTCTAGCTGATCTATAGAAACTTCAAATTTAACATCAGATACAGAGGCAACATACTAGAATATTCTACCACCAGCCACAGTAGTGTGAGGTCCAACCCTTATAATAAATGCTTCCATATCACTCTCAGGGGTCCTGCTTTTCTGATTGGACCTGACTAAAAGAGGTCTCCCACCCACTTGTGTGCTACTTGGGCCCAGGAGCAGCTCTGCTTTGCCAGAACCTTTGTAAAGGCCTCTTGTGAAAGTAAACTTTCCCATGTCTGACCATTACCTTTACAAAGATTCAGATTGCAGGGCTGATTGGGGGAGAGGTGCCCACACAAACCTTCCATCTTCCTCTCTTCTCCCAGCCCTTACCCCAAGCAAATGCCTTCCTCCTCCACAGTTAAGGAAAACAATGCTCCCTGCACTTCCATGGGTGTGAACAGATGTTCCATGTGGGCGCGAGTGCTGGTGAGGCCTCACCCCACCAGCTGCCCCAGGGCCCTGCTCAGACAGCCCCCAGTGCTTGGGGACATAATGAACTCCTCCCTGAGTCTTTGATTCTTCTGTTCAAAGAGTTCCAGCAACTTGACCCTGTTCTCATCATATGTCTTTGTTTGCACTCATTTCTTTTTCATGGTTCTTTGCCAGAATTCTGGGATGGATTACAAGGCTTCCATGAAGATCCAGTCGACTGAAGGAGCAGAGTTATTTCACGGCTTTTGAATGCCATGCAACACTGTATCTGGTAAACTTGAGTCCACAGAACCCAAAGAAAGTGAGGAGTCTTAGGATAGGAGAGGATGCACTGCACCTGCGCTACCAGAGACCCTGAGCTCGACTCATCCCGCATAAGTCCCCCAGGTTCTGGGCAAGTCCCTTTCTGCTCTTCCTCTGCAAAGAAGGCCCTGTATGCTTACAATATTTCCTTCCTACTGGTCTCGTCGGACATTGTGAATACGATGGAGATAACACTCCCCGAGGCCTGAAAAGCTGTATTACCTGGGGCAGACGTTTCTAAATCTGGCTGACCATTGGAGCTCACTCAGTTGGGTCACTATTCCTACAGATATGTTAGAGACCAATGCAGCTTTCCAGCTCCACCACCTCCTCCTCAAGATTTTTGTTCAGTAGGCTGAACTGTAACGTGGAATCTGTATTCAAAAACAAAACAAACATAGAACAAACAACTCTGCAGTCTATTTTAATGATAAGCCAAGTTTGGACACAACTGATCTAGTGAAGGAAATGGCCTTACAAAGTTTAGGGGCTCTGACCCAAAGTCCAAGGAAAATGGAAGCAATTATCCATACAATTCCTGCACAGAAACACATTTTCATTAGAATTACATAAATCGCAAGTAACTGTTTAGAGACATTTGGGTGGAAAGCATCCTGGTGAAGCAAAACTCTCTCACTTGTTTCAATTCAGACCAAGCCTCTAGAAAAATGCCAGCGGGGGAGGTTGAGTGGAAGGGGAAGAACTGCATTTTCTGAACAGTTTTACTCACATTGTGGTCACCATACATTCTGGATGTGCTGGGAGTCTCTTCCTTTCATATATGGTTATATTGCCACTTACAGATGACAAATCATGAATTTCCATTTTTGACACAGAAAAATGATATCTGTTACTTATAGTGCACTATGCTCTGGCTAACCATGAGAGAATAGATTTTGAGACAGTTTACCATGTGCTTGAGATTTAAAAGTTTTAATACATCTTTCAATGTATCTGTACTTTAGATCACCATCTGTTGCCTTGTATCTAAGGTGGCTCTGGATCACAGATGTTTTGGGGATCCAGATTTTTTATTCTGCCCCACTGTCTCTTTGGCACTGTCTCTTTGGCACCAATGACCAGTCAGTGGCCCCATGTTTCCTAATTTGAGTGGGGCAAATTGTGGCTTTATCTTCAGGAATTGAGTGAAATGCATGCAACTGTGTTTTGGGTCTCTGTCCCAGGGGGTGCATTTGTTAGATAAAGCATTTCTTCAGTGTTAAGTTCCTGGGGGGAAAAGCAGCAGCTTATTTTGGTTCTATCAAACGTATTAGTCCACTGCTTCTGTCTTGCTCTGGGTGGTCCCCCTGAGAGGAAGCGCGGGTGGTCTGTGGGGCCAGGGTGGCATTTCCTGTGAATATCAACTCTATGCTGCCATCTTGTGGCTGGGTACACTAGCAGGGGTGTCCAACCTTTCGGGGTCTCTGGGCCACACTGGAAGAAGGGTTGTCTTGGGCCACACATTAAATACACAAACACTAATGAAAACTGGTGAGCAAAAAAAAAAGGTTTTAAGTAAATTTACATTTTGTGTTGAGCCGCATTCATAGCCACCCTGGTTTGTGTGCGGCCTGTGGGTTGAACACCCCTGCAGCTTTAAAGACTACCAAAGACTCACCAACCTTTGGAAAAGGAACCAGATTTTTTAAAAAATTGAATTTATTGGGTGACATTGGTTAATAAAATGATACAGGTTTCATGTGTACAATTCTACAGTATGAAAGGATGCTCAAAATCACTAGTCATCAGAGGGATAAACATTAAAACCACAATGAGATATCACCTCACACTTGTAACAATGGCTATCATCAATAAATCAACAAACAACACGTGCTGGCGAGGATGTGGAGAAAAAGGAACGCTTTCGCACTGTTGGTGGGAATGTAGATTGGTGTAGCCACTGTGGAAAGCAGCATGTGGATATTGCAAAAAATTAAAAATGGAACTGCCTTATTACCCCAAGATCCATTTCTGGGAATGTATCCTAAGAAACTCGGAGCACTAATTCAAAAGACTATATGCACCCATTGCATATAGTTCATTGCAGTGTTATTTACAATGGCCAAGATACGGGAGCAGCCCAAGTGCCCATCAGGGGATGAGTAGATAAAAAAGCTGTGGTACATTTACACAATGGAATACTAACTACTCAGCTGTAAAAAATAAGGAACTCTTACCTTTTGCAACAGCTTGGATGGACTTGTAGAGTGTTACGCTAAGTGAAACAAGTCAGTCACAGAAAGACAAGATTTCACTTATATGTGGAATCTAACGAACAAAATAGACTAAAGCACCACATTTTTAGAATGCTTGTTTCCTACCTGCTCAGCAGAAAGAGTTGACCATGAATTCCTAACAGCTGTGAAAGTGGGAATTGCTTTTCTACTGTCTGAATGAAGAAAGTAACTGCTTGATTACTAAGGTAGAGCCCATCAATTTCTTAAAAAGAAAGGAATTCATTCTTGTTTTGGTTTTAGTTGTTTTTGGATCAGCCCTTAGGCAATATTTTGAGCCAAGTTTTGAGAAGTTTGGAGAGAAGGCCTTGACATATGCTACCCAAGGCCAGGAAAAGAGGCAGAAAGGAAACAGATGAGTCTTACCTTGGGGGCAGAGGTGCTCAGAGTGTGGCGCCTGCACCAGCAGCTTCCAGGGCTTGTTAACATTCACATTCTGGGCCCCGGCCCAGATCTGCTGAATCAGAGACTCTGGGGTGGAGCCCAGAAATCTGTTTTCAGATGATTCTGAGTCAGGCTCAAGTTAGAAGACCACTGTGCTGGGGAATAGAAGCCATCCCTGGACAAATGGGAAGTAGATGGCATTCAGCATCCATTTGGTTCACCATTGAACTCATTCCTCTTCAATTCCCCTTCCCTGTGTTATTTACTCAACAAACAACAAGTGTTTAGTGAGTGACTACTACTGGCAAGCCAGTGGCTCAGGTCATGTGGACATAGGGTTGGTCTGAGCAAGGGTTTGAGAATTTGCATTTCTGAGAACTTCTGGGCTGCTGTTGGTCTGGGGACTGTATTTGGGGAACCAGTTTAGAGACAAGAGCAGCAGGCTCAGAAGCCTTCGTGGTTTCCAGTGGAGAGTGC
Source organism: Trachops cirrhosus (assembly GCA_028533065.1). Taxonomy (NCBI): domain Eukaryota; kingdom Metazoa; phylum Chordata; class Mammalia; order Chiroptera; family Phyllostomidae; genus Trachops; species Trachops cirrhosus. Next base: position 91,374,105 of record CM052541.1, read on the forward strand.
AACTCAGGCTTTTGGGATCCGTGTGGCAGTGAGACCTGATTCTGGACCCTTCCTGCCTCCTACTATAGGCACTCAGGAGACATGTTTATTTGAATTGAACTCCAGTTCATTTATAAAGAGGTTAAAATAACATGCTGTGATTTCACCACCTAAAGGTTAGGCAATTCAAAAGCCAAAGCAGACAAGCAATTATTAAAAGGCCTCAGAGAAAATTGTCAATAGTCATGGAAATTTTGACCATAGATCAAAACACCTGCTTCCTGCTCCGCATCGCGGGAACCTGATCAATATCACTTGCATGCAGTTCATCCACCTCTTGTTTAATTTACAATTTAGAAGTTTGGTTGGTGCAACGAATCTAAGCAATTCTGGTGCAAAGAATAAATAAGCAGAACAGCAAATCAAACTGGATTTGTGGGCACAATTATACAGTAAGAAATCTTGGTCCTAGAAGCAGAACTCTAATTGCACATGAGAACACAAATGTGTGTCACACACATTATACCTGCCGACCGTAAACGGCTGCTCTGATTGCTCTCCTAATCACATTGCTTGGGAGGGTAAGAGCTGGATTTTGCTTTGCAAAGTCTTTAAGTCTTGTAGAGAGAATGGGTGAGGCAGCTTAGTATGGTGGCAAATACTCAAAGTTTTGGGGTCAGGCAAAGCTGACCCCCAAATCTTTTATACCTTGTGGGACTTTATTTGATCTCTCTGGATCTCATTTTCTTCACCTGTAAATTTGGGACAGTGCAACCTGCTTCATGGTGTGGTTTTAAGGCTCAGATGAAAAAAGGTGGGCAGGCACATAGTAGGTGCTCAATATATAGTAGTTATATCTAAGCTCCCAGTTGCAGAGGTCTGGGCCAGCAGAGTTAAAGAGGTGAATATCTCCACTTACAGCCTTGTACTGGGGACTTCTCTTCCCATTTAGGGCTGCTCTGTGTTAAAATGTGAGTAGATGAGCCTCCAGTGGAGGCACCCTCAGGGCTGTGAAAGTTCTGTTACACCCAGGGCAGCAGAAACACTGGCCTAGAGCAGGAGCATCAGACGATCACACTGGAGAACTGAACACAAGATTACTGCAGAATTGACAGAAATGGCCTCTGCAGACTTGGCTGTAATAAGATGTGCTTAAATTTTTAAAGGGATGCCCCATACATGTGGTAGGTCCATGTTTGTTACAGTCACTGGGTTTGTCAGATGCATTCCTCCTGGAACACTGCCTGAGCTTGTTTGGTGGCGGAGCAATTGGGAGGAAGAAGGGTTTGGACTGAAGGAGGATGGTCCTAGGGTGGGTGGGCAGGGTGGGGATGCTGCTATGGCAGCATGGAGGGTCTATGGATGGGAGAGCAAGGAGGAAGGGGTGCCTGGAAAAGTGGGGAGGGTGGATGTGGGACCCTGGAGACTGAATGTGTAATTTTTCTGAAGAAAGATCCCTCTGGGTGAGTCGTACTGTGAAATGGTTTTCATGAATCATGGGTCAGTTCTTTCACTATGTGGCCCTATTGCCTAGAGAGGTTATAACTGAATGTGAGAATCTAGTAGATGAAAAAGTCACCCAGTGGTTGTGCGATGGGTGTGTAGGGGAAAGAGTTTAGGTCATGGGGGTCAGATTGGGTACTGTGTTCGAGTCCAGATCTGTGACTTCAAGCTGAATGGCTTTGGGCTAGTTGTGTAATTGATCTGTGACTCAGGTCTTACTGTAAGGTGGGATTAATAGATCTGTCTCACAGGCTTGTCGTGAGGCTGAACAGTAGTAATGCAAAGAAGCATTTAGCTGAATGCCTGGTTTATGGCAAGCACTAAATATTAACTGGTGTTATGATAAAGAGTTTTTCTCTTTGGAGCTCCTTGTATGGGTTTTTAGCTGTGTGACTTTGAAGAGGTCACCTATTCCTTTTGAGACTTAGTTGCTTCAGCTCTTTGAAAAATGAAATAGCCCCCGGGGACCTGCCAGTGGGGCCATGGGTCAGAGGGACTGCTGTCCATGCTGGATGTGTTCAGACAGAGCCATTCATTAGGAGACTGAGTTGGTGGCCGGATGCTTGAGTTGGTGCATGTAGGAAGGCTGGAAGGGGTATGAAGCTCATGAGAAGTTTGTTTGGAAAGAAACGTGTCTTCCGTTTTGACTGAGAGGAAATGGGGAGGGGATGTGGCGTAGCATACCTAAGGCAGGGCCGGCTGACGAAACTTCGTGGTTGTATTTCTCAAACCTCCGGGGCAGGCCCAGACTTGCAGCCTGGGCTGCATTTGCACCTGTCACCTACGTCCTCACTTGACTTTGGGTTAAACTGCTGAGGCAGCCATGGCAATTGGGTCCTGGAAAGCAGCCCTACCATTATATGAACCCAATTTCCCAATTTTGCCAATTTTCATTTATTAAATCATTGTACATTTGTCAATACATTCTATGTGCAGGGAATTCAGCAATGAACAAAACACATACAAGTCTTGCTCTCAAAGAACTTTTTCAGTCTTGAGGGGATAGAGGCAGTAGACAAACAGTAGACTATATACATGTATAATGAAGATTTTTTTGCTGTGAACTGAAAGTTCAGAATGCCATGAGACCCAACAACAGGCTAAAACCCAATTTAGACTGGGGGTCTAAACAAAAATAAGTGAAATGTGAGTGAGTGCAGATGAGAGAGGAAAAGGCATTGACTGGAGTGGAGACTGGCCTTTATTTATATTTTTAAACAAAAGCCTTCCTTTCACAAACAGGCACTGACCATGGGAAAAACAGTTCCCCTGCTTCCTGATGTTATTGTCCTCTGAATGCACATACTTTGTGCTTCCCCCGTGTGATTCATTTATCTCCCTTCTTCAGTTACTGCTGACTGCATGCATTTGAACTTTAGGTCCCCACCTGTACAAAGGCTTCTGCTCTCCAGGTGTGTCTGGTCTGCTCTTTCCACCTTGATTCCACTTGGTGGTGTGGCATATTGTTTAGTTTCTCCTGTGTCACACTGTGTGTTATCTGGTGTGTGGTACGTCTCTGTGAAGGCATAGGTGGCATCTCCCCAGTGAGAGTCTTGATGAGGCTGGGGAATGTTAGAGCTAAATGAGCCGTTGTACAGTGGTGGGCAAATGTAGGTTAACAATAATAATGATGATAACAAATAATGTAATAATTAGTAAATAATAATACAAGAATAATCTGTGTTTTACATACTCACACCCATGAACTTTCTTTCACTCACCCTTGTAGATCTTATCCTCCAAACCACTCATCCTGAGTGTGCTGAGACTGAAACCCAGAGGAGATAAGGGACCCCACTAGTCCCTCGACGGGCATTGAGGACTGTGATCATGTCTTGTTATTTTATCTTTTGCATTTATCAGGGTGCTTGTTCCAGAGTCAGAATTCAGCACTTATTTCCTCACTGATTGTTTATTCCTGTAGTTGGATCATGTATGCATTGTTTCATATCCTCCCTTTACGCACTTCCAGCATTGGATGTGGCAGGTGGAATCACGTAGCCCTTCTGAGTGACTCAATTATCTTATTTGTCAAATGGGTATAGTAATTTAAATGAGCAAACATTTATTAAATACTTACTGTATGTCAAAACCTCTGCAAAGCTTTGGGGGTAGAAAGCTGGCAAGACAGATCTGGTCCCTTACTTAGTGGGGCATGAAGTGGTAAAAGCTGGTAAAGAGCAGTTACAATACAGCACAAAATATCTGTAATAAAGGGCTGTGCAACACATGGAAACACAACAGACCGACTGATTTTTCTTGGGAGAATTGGAGAAGTTCATTAACACTGTCTCTACTCACTCCAACTTGGTGCTGAATGAGATAATGTAGTGAAAATGTGGTGGAAAATAGAAAGGACTGTGTAAGGACACACCATCCAAGTGGATGGTGTTGTGATTTGGGAAGCTCTGGAGAGAGGTTGAAGGAGAAAATGATGAGTGGGCAGAGAAAGGGAACACTCATCCTTTCAGTTGAACCAGTAAATTTTACACAGAGAAAATTCAGGTCCACCGCTATATAACCATCAGAGCTATAGCCACCCAGCTTGTAAATTGAGCTTTTTGTCACAGGAATGATCAAACCTGTTATTCTCTTAAGGCAGCTGAAAGCTGTCTGTGACTTAGGGTCCCATTGGAAGAAGATGGCTGGGAAGACCTGGGACAGAAGAGTAGGCAGGACGTGGGGGAGGGGGACCCACAGCAATGGCTGTCTTGTCCCAGCTATGAACCCTGTGGGGCTGGTGAGAGGTTCCTTCTCTCCTCTAGTCCCTTTAATCCTGGAATCACGGAGATTTGAATAGCGTGTTGTTTTGAAATAAGTAGTTTGCACACACGAACAGCTGTCGTAATGAAAGCATAATGTTCAGAGACTTACTCCTCCGTTAGGATTCACAATAGCATGGATCAAAGGACATTGCCCCAAACAAAATAATTATGTGTAGTGAAAGTCTTACATGATCCCAAAAGGCATTCTTAAACAGGCAAACAAAAAACCCATAGTTTAATTTGTGTGATGCATTTGACACTTGGTTCTGTTCAAACTCAGGAGGGACATCCAACCAAGAACTGAGAAGGAAAAGTGACCACAGGGCACCCTCTGGTGGTGAGGCAGACCCACTACAGTTCGTGGCCTGAGTCCTTGTCCCTGCAGGAAGGAAAACTGGACATCTCAGGTTTTTAGAGTCCCACATGTACAGGAGCATCTGTCTGTTGCGAGAATGTTCTGAGGATCTTCTTACTGAGCTGTGTTGCAATAAAACAGTCAAGCACTGAAGTCTTCCATAAATGGCTCATTGTTGGGGTAAAAATGATGCAGGAACAGCCCCACTATAAATCACTGTGATAAATAGCTGCCTGCACCAGAACTAGGGGCTCTCTGGCTTCTACAACATTATCTCCTTCCTTCTTTGCTTCCTCCACTTTGCTGACATTAACCAGCAAGGGGTATTCTTTCTTTGAAGTTGAATCTGTACTATAGCACTGTGGAAACAGCAGTAACTGTGGTACCCCCGCCCGTCCCCACCCCCCACCCTCCACAAAACCCCATTATGGCTCTCCTCTTTATGGCTTTGTGAGCCTTGGGGAAGCACAGATGGAAACAGGAAGGTTAGAAAGGAGATAATTCGAACGACCTGTTGTCCTCTCATCCCAGGAGAGGCGCCTGTGATACTGATCAATAAACAGATGTCTCGTCGCTGTTGGCACAAGTCCTCCGAGCAACAGAGGGCCTGTGATTTCTGGGATTGTGACTGGAGTCGGCTTCAACTGGCGCCACCTCACCAGCAGCATCTTAAAAATGAGGGTGGGAGGGCAAACAGCACCTCAGTGCAGCCTGTTTTACTCTTTGTCTAAGGCTGACCGAGACACCGCGGCCAGCTGGAGATGACCGCCTTGGCAATTTACCAGGACTTTCCAAGTTTGTGCCTGGACATCCTTGGCCATCCACATGATCCTTGGGCTTACATTTGTGTGTCGTGACACAATAGCAAAGCCAGGTCACAAAGCATCGTGCTTGGCAACTCCCACTTGGCAAATACCTGGGACAGACATGCGATTACTGCACCAGAAGTTTGAGATGACAGTACTGGGTGGACTGCAGCTTGGATCTGTGGTTTCAGGTTTTGCCTGCCTTTGCTTTAGACATTAGATTCTTTTTCACCTAGTGAGCCTCTCAAAACCATTCTTTGGTGATGGACAGGCAGAATGCACAGTGGCCAATAGTGGATTTACTCTCACACAAGCTTTGTTGCCCCCACCCCTAGGTCCTCTGAGCAGCACTGGGTGAGTTGGGGAGGAGGACAGGAGGGAGGGAGGGGATGGAAGGACTCCCGATGGTGGAGTCTCCTGCTGCAGAGGCACGGCCAGGCAGTCCCTGGGCCCCAGAGAACTCTGGGTCTGGCTCCACCTCACTTGAAGCAGAGCATACAGTGTATGTCTCTTCTTAGGCAGCCTGGAAAGATCCACTTCTAGCCCATTTTGCTCAGGGCCTGTGGCTCTTATGGGGCAGAGAAGCAGGGGTGGACCTCATGGGCAGGTGGTGACCTGCAGTTGCAAGGATACCTCAGAGGGAATCAACCACGCCAGCAGTTTTTACTTTTCTTTTTTTTAACTAATCCAATCCAAGTCCTTTAAACATTTAAGTCATTTTCACACAGCACACTTTTAACTAAAACATGTAACACCAATGTCGGTAGTTATCACATCATTGCAAAACCATTTTTATAACCACTTAAATTTTTCATTTTTAATATTTTAGTATTTAAACAACTACAGTCCATTATATTCTGCAAATCACTATGTCAGAACACTTGTTTATAACTTCAAGGCCTCCCAAAATCACCGAAGGGAAATATGAGGAAGCAATCTCGTAGGAGTGTATGGGTAGGTCCTCAGTGGGGTTTTCCCACTGTGCTTCTGAAGAACATTGCATCACCACAAAAAGTTCCTTCCCTGGAGATCCTCAGGAAAATCCCTTACTGAGAAAGTTTTGTGGTGAATGTCCATGGATGTGTGGGACTACTGGGCAGAGTGTGTTGAGGGAGCTGGTCTGGTCTGTTGTAGACATCTGATTATCTCTAGGCATTAGGCCACCAGGAAAAGTTGCTAGACAGCTCCAGATAACAGCTGTTTCCTTTAACTCTCCCATAAAGATCTCCCAGTGGGTGGATTACTCATGTGGACAGCTCTGGATGCCACCATTCAGCTGGGCACCTGGTCTACACCCAGCAAGTCATGGTACTTACTCTATAGAATACTTTGGAACTGTGTGACTTGATCAGCAAGAAGGCATGCTCTTTTGCTGTCGAAATTTCAAGTTGTCAGAGTATTCCAAATTGCTCTTCAGGTTTGTCAGAGGTGAGGCCCAGACTGAGAGTCCAGGGATGGACATACTGACACTCCTGCACCATCTCATTTAAGAAAGCCCAGGGTATCAGCTCTGAGGGTAAATCACAGATTTGTACATATGTAGCTGGTGCTCACCAAACACTCACTGAGGTCTAGATTCTAAGTCTGTAGCTTTCACTTCACCTATGTTGTGCAAACTGATTTATGATTTAGACTCCTTGCCTGAGGGTGTACACGTTGACCTAATTTCTTGCTTATAACGTAGAACCACAGCTTCCTCTGATGTGTATCACGTCTACTGGTAACCTTTTCATCATAAGTTTAGGTAGGTTGTGCCTGGTCTTTGGGGATGGGGAGCTCCAAGAACTCAAACTCTTCCAAATAATTTCCCTCCTGCTTCTTATTTGGGCTTCTTATTTGTGCTTCTTATTTCATTGATTAACCCAACAAATATTATTGAACACTTACTACATTATCAGGCAGTGGGGATATGAGAATAAACAATAATTTAAATTTATCTAAGTGGGGCAAGAGCCAAGCAAGCGGCATTATTCCCTCTCTGACGCTTCCTCTGCAGACAGCACCAGGGTGGGGCAAACTGGGCTGCCCTGCACTGGCAAATACCTAAGTCTCCACCCCTTACAACATAACAGATGCACCCTGAGAAAAAGAAATATGGCCCAAATGAACGAACAGATCAAAACTCCAGAAAAAGAGCTAAGTGATGAGGAGATAGACAACCTATCTGATTCAGAGTTCAAAACACTGGTAATCAGGATGCTCATGGAATTGATTGAGTTCGGTCTCAAAATGAAGGAAGTAATGAAGGCTATACAAAGTGAAATAAAGAAAAATATACAGGGAATCAACAGGGAAGAGAAGGAAACCAGGTCTCAAATCAATGTTTTGGACCAGAAGGAAGAAATAAACATTCAACTAGAACAGAATGAAGAAACAAGAATTCAAAAAAAAAAAAATGAGGAGAGGCTTAGGAACCTCCAGAACAACTTTAAATGTTCCATCATCTGAATCATAGGGATGCCAGAAGAACAACAGGAAGAGCAAGAAATTGAGAACTTATTTGAAAACATAATGAGAGAGAACTTCCCCAATCTGGCAAAGGAAATAGACTTCCAGGAAGTCCAGGAAGCTCAGAGAGTCCCTAAAAAGTTGGACCCAAAGAAGCACACACCAAGACACATCATAATTATATTACCCAAGGTGAAAGATAAGGAGAAAAATCTTAAAAGCAGCAAAAGAAAAGGAGACAGTTATCTACAAAGGAGTTACCATAAGACTATCAGTTGATTTCTCAAAAGAAACCTTGCAGGCAAGAAGGGACTGGAAAGAAGTATTCAAAGTTATGAAAGGCAAGGACCTACATCCAAGATTACTGTATGCAGGAAAGCTATCATTTGGAATGGAAGGGCAGATAAAGTGCTTCCCAGATATGGTTAAGTTAAAGGAGTTCATCATCACCAAGCCCTTATTATATGAAATGTTAAAGGGACTTATCTAAGAAATAGAAGAAGATCAAAAACTATGAACTGTAAAATGACAACAAACTCATAACTATCAACAACTGAACCTAAAAAACAAAAACTAAGCAAACAACTACAAATGGAACAGAATTAGAGAAATAGAGATCACATGCAGTGTTATCAATGAGGAGGGGGAGGGGAAAGGTACAGGGAATAAGAAGCATAATAGGTAGGCACAAAATACACAGGGGAAGGTTAAGAGTAGTGTAGGAAATAGAGAAGCCAAAAACAGATATGTACAATCCATGAACATGAACTAAGGTGGGGGGAATGTTGAAGGGCTGGGGGGTGTGGGGCAGATAGGGGATAAAGAGGAGAAAAAAGTGGAACAACTGTAATAGCATAATCGATAAAATACACTTAAAAACAATAATTTAAATTTATCTTCTTAGATATGTTGTTTTAGATGTTTGCCAACATAATGGCATGGAGGAGCTTGTGATGGCTAGCAGCAGTCTTTTATTTAGTCATTCACCTCCCCAGTCCCTCCTTGAATCTACTGTATTTGTGATTCAGTTCTTCTGGTGGTTACCTCCTTATAATACGTTATGCCTCTGTTTCTTGATTTATGAACATTAGATAATATTTTTAACTACCACTATGGAAAATGAGGATTTAGCTCATTTACTTATATCATACCCACTTACTTTCACCTCTCTTCTTCCTCCTTCCCCTTAAGATTTGATAATTACTATTGTCAAGATTTTATTATATGCTTCCTTCTCACCACAAACTAAAAAGATCACAACTCTGAAAAAGTGGGAGTCTCTGCCAGGAAGAGAGACTTACAAATGTTTTTTCCCTTGGGTGCAAAATTTCTCTGAATGTCCTTTTTTGTGAATGTTGCTTGTGGTCATTCACTGAGGTCTAGATTCTAAGTCTGTAGCTTTCACTTCACAACTGATTTATGATTTAGACTCCTTGCCTGAGGGTGTACACATTGACCTAATTTCTTGCCTATAATGTGGAACCACAGCTTCCCCTGATGTGTATAGTATCTACTGATAACCTTTTCATCATAAATTTAGGTAGGTTGCACCTAGTCTTTGGGGATGGGGAGCTCCAAGAACTCAAACTCTCAAACTCTTCCAAATAATTTCCCTCCTGACACTTCTACTCACTCACCCTTACAAAGCCATGCTCTCTTGTCCTCTGATTGTTGACTTTTCTCTCATTTCTAGGAAAGCCAAGAGACTTTTATCTCTGGTGCCTATTTGATCAGTGTTGGGTGCCATGATGCTGTAAGGAATTGGATTTCCTTGAGAGATGCGATGGTTGATTCCCCAAAATCCATTGCAACCCAGACAGACAAGGCAGTGTGTGATTTAGCAAAGGGCAAATGACCCACTTCTGAACAAGGAGACATGAGAAGAAGGCTGCTAGGGATTTCTTGGAAAGGTAACTTGTCCTACAAGTAGGGAAAGAAGATTTTTCTGTATCCTCTGGACCTGTCATCCTGGATGTGATTTCTGCTGCAGCCACCTGCAACCAGGAGGAATATGAAGACAATTTTGATGGCTGGGTAGACAGCTGGAGAGAACCTGGGTCCTTGATGAATAATTCCCTGAGCCACTGAACTGGGCAACCATCAAGTCTACCCCTACTCTGGCCCTCTAGATTTCTGTCATGTGAGAGAATATGTTTCCATATTGTGAAAGCCAATCTGAGTCGAGGTTTCTGAAGTCAAAGTGACTGAGACGTTTTCTGAAGTCATTTCTGGAGTCGGTGTGAAAGGGATCTCTGATAGATTAGCTGTCTGTCCTATGGATGTATGAACATTCACCAGCTCATGCCCTTCTTTCGTTTATTCCATTCTTATGACCTTCTCTCTTCCCCAGTGTGGGGGTTTAAAAATCTACCTGGGACATAGGCAGAAATACAGCACACTGCAGCCTTTTGGAAGCACCAGATGGGTGGTGCTGACAAGATCACGTGTGAGGCTGATCTGGCTGATGTGTGTGATGCCCCATTCAAGGGGGTATTGGCTGATTTGAAGGGCTAGACTACTGTCCCCTTTGTCTGCCCCTCACTGATCTGTGAACAGTGCTCCAGAAGCTGTAAGCTCGGTCAAAGAGGATGCCCTTTGAGAGAAAGAGCTGTCTTGTGGTCAAGGGTGCACAAATCCTATACCGATGACCTAAAGAAACAGCTTTTGAGCTCCTCTGCCAACACTTTTCTATGAGTCTCTCTTAGAGACTGGTTTATGGGAGAGTTCATGGTGCCCCTCGGTAATAGACTCATACTTTTTTCCTGTTTGCAAATTGATTAAAAACATGTATGTATTGCAAAGTTCATTTATTGATCAAGAACAGAGTGAAAAGAATAGCTTCTCTAATTAAAACCGATTGGAGCTGTAAAAGTTTAATTAATTGGATGCATGTCACTTCATTTCCATGTTATGTTGCACATGGTGCTCTGTTTTCATAATTAACGTTTTGTGTTGGGGTGACTGGTGTCTCTCTAATTAACAGTCTGAGGGAAAAGTGATGTATGGGCCTGCTGAGCAGGCAGAGTGGGTGGAAAGAGAAGCCCACAGTACCATTCCCTGTGGCCTGTTTCTTGCCATTTTATCATCCTTTGTTTACTAAGTGAGTTTCTGGTGGATCTTCCCAGAGACTACTGTTTGTTTGTTTCCCATTGTTTCTTCATCAGAGGACAGGGAGGCTGCGTGACACTTCCAGAGATTGCAGGGTGAAGACCCCCACCAGGTGGGGGAGAGCCACTCCAATGGCTCTCTCCTCGGAATCCCCCCCACATTCACTGCAATCGCTCCCCATTGGCTGACCAACACAGGCCCACTTAACCAGGACAAACTGTTACTGACCATCCACTCGGGGCAATGCATGGTGACAGGTGGGTGGCTTTGAGTCCAGACTGCATCTTTGTATTAGACATGTGACCTTGGGGAAACTACCTAAATTCTCTGGGCCTCAGGTTATAAAATGGGAATACCTAGTATACCTGTTGTGAGGATTAAATAGATAATAGAAATGGCATCCTATTGTAGATTGTAATGACTAACCGACCTCATCCTTGTGTCCTATTTCTGAAATCCATACTCTACTTTGGAAATAGAATTCATTTTTCTAAATGAAAAGTTGATCATATGGATGTTTTGCTGAGACCCTTAAATGCACCCTCTTGCCCAGATGATGTTTCAGCTTTGCCGTACAGGATGCTAATCCCTGCACAAACTGGCCCCCATGGCCCTCCTCCTGTGGCTGCCCCCTTTCCCCCTCCCACCACTGCACACGCACTCCACCCCCAATCTCTCTTACACCTGAGTACAGCATACTCTTTTTCTCTTCTGCCCAGAAGGCTCCTTTTCTCAAAAAACTAAAAACCCTTCCTTTTTTTTTTCACTTTCATCTCAAATAAAGCCATCTGTCTTCCAACAGACTATTTTTTGTTTGAAGTCCCTTCATGACTAGATAGGAAGTTCCCACAGGCAGGGACTGTGTCTTGATCGGTGTGTCAGCGTGCTTAGCAAGAAGCAGCCTTTTAACAGAGGGTTTTCGAATGATGGATAGAAAGAACAAGAGTTTTCTTCATGTGGGATTTCTCTTTAATACCTGCTTCCCACAACACTGCTGGCTCCGTTTGGGCAAGAAACACTTCTGTTTTGTTCTTCTTGCTTCCTGTTGCTTGGCTCATGGTAGGTGCTCAATAAACACACAAATAAATTGGCACATTATCTGGTCGGTATACCTTAGAGGTTTGTTGTGAGGGCAAATTGATGATGAATATAAAATTTCTTAAATTTTAAAAATGATTGGCAAGGTTATTTATAGTGGAACAAAGTTGCAATTGACATTATTGTCATGATAATTTTTATTATTCCTGGAAGCTATGCTCTTCCTTTTTTAGAGTAGATTCCTGAGCAGCATGACCTCTGGGTCCTTCTGCATGTTATCACTGCAACTGGAAGTGGTATTGTGTGTAGACCAGGGGCTGTCCCTGTAATCCTTAAAGAGGATCCTGAAGCCTTTGCTCACCAATATTGCAATTGAGCTATTTGCAAGTCTTATTCTTTCTCTTAAGAAAATCCCATAACCCTCTGGTTTTTCTAATATGCTATTCTCCTAGCTTAGTGACATGTACCATGAATAATGCATTCAGGTGATTTTAGAAAATCATTTTATTCCCAGGCCCTTGTAGAGAATCTAATCAATATTTATACTTGTTCAAGGGGTTTCTTTTTTTTTTTCATTAAGAGACACTTTTTACTTTTCTTTGTATGAATGTTTGACCTTGTATCAAATAACAAGTCTTTCCTCTGGTGGAACCCCCCCAAGCCCAGCGGTGAAGATTGTCACCTTGCCCCTTCTCAATAATTAGGAAGCAAGGGCTTACAGACAACACGGGCTGATCCCAAGTCCCATTTTTGCTAGCTCTTCACATTTGAATGTAGTTCAGAAAATTGGATTATAGACTAGGTCTGCTATCTTCAGCCCAATGCCAGTGCAATTTCTATTAGCAATAGTTACAGTGCCAGGAGCTGGAAATTCTAAAAAAACAAGGTGATTAAAAATAACTTTGGATTGGCATGACTAACTTGTTTCAGAAGCCTTCTTCCTCCACATGAAAAAATTTGATGTTAATTAAAAATTGTCCAGTCCTGAACTATGTTCGCAGGTATATCTTGAGGCTGATAGAAAAAGAAGGAACGCTGGCACTAGGGAGTTTAGTTGTGAGGCATGGGGGTGAAGACCCTGGGCACCTGAGGGTCAGGTCCTAGGATGGCTCTGCCCCTGGTTGGCTGTGTGACAAAGGGAAGTCACTCAACTTTTCTGAGAGCCAGTTTCCTTGTCAGTTGAATGAAGAGACTGGCTCAGTGATTCTGGGCAACTTTGCTGCAGCCAGTCCACAAGCATAGTTATTACGTTCCTACCTTGTGCCGGCACTATCGTATGTTCTGGGAACACAGCCATGAAGGAGACTCACGGGCCAAGGTGCCAGTGCAACACTTGGGTGTGCTTGTCCTCAGTCCCAAAGCACAGCCTCTGTGTCCACGTGACTGGCTTGCTCACAGCCATCTTTTCTTGTAAACATTTAGGCCTGTGTGTGTGTCAAGACTGGGTCACCAGTTCAGGCTCCTGCTCCCCAGGGCATCAGTTTCCCTTCACCTGGTTCTCTTCCCTACTGACTGACCTCAACCCAATGGAGAATATAAAACTTCTAAAAACACTGATGAAGAAGAAGAGGAAGAGGGCAGAGATTACCCCTCTCCTCCCTGAGGTACCTTGACTCTGCTCTCCAGCCAGGCATGGTGTTAGGTTTTAGGGCCACAGAGAGGAAGTTGCAGCCAGTTCCACAAAAGTTCCTTTCAGGGCAATGGAATGAAGAGGGTCCCTCTCATTTTAGCACATAACTCGTGGTTGTGTTGTGCTTCTCAGAAAGTGGAGGCAGCTTTTCTAACGGAAACAAGTTTTGTTTGCCTCACCAGGCAAATAAGAAAAGCAGTTAGGAAAGCTTCAAGACACATTGCAGGAGCAGAAAGAAGGCCAGAGGAGGTGCAGGCAGCAGCTGAATGGTGCAGACCTGGGGCGCTGAGATCAGAGCCCATCTGTTACCCTATTTCAGGGTCTTAAATTCTGGCAGGTGCCAAACTCACCCATAGGGCTTGTTAAAATGCAACCTCATTGTTCCTGATTCAGTAGGTCTGTGTGGAGCCCAAGAATTTGCTCTTCTGACAAATTTCCAGGTGATGCTGATTCTGTTTTTCATTCCATTGTGCTAAAGAGAGTGGCTTGAAGGGAGTAAGATCTTTTTTTCCCCTGGGTTTTATTTGTTTATTCATCTCCCCCTTATTACTTCAGAGAGGATTCAAGATGGGAAACAAGGCTTCAGTGTCACCCACGCTCCCAGATGGCGAGAGCTTCAGTGCATGTGCAGTAAAGCGAGGTCACTGTGCTCTGGGAAGGTGTGGACTGTGGGCTGTGAGCTCCAGGGCCCCCAACCTTGTGCAGTCAAGGTAATGGAGCAGTTGATGCCTTCCTAAGCCCGAGTAAGGCAAGCAGCAGCCACGCAGATTGTGAATCAGGGCTTGGGATTTCTCCTCTCATAACCAAGAGACCAGAGATCTATCCCTTCAGCCCACTCCCACCACAGATTGCAGGTTGTCAGCATCATGGCTGCCTAGAAAGGTTTAACCAGAGTGAATCAAGCAGTGACAGAGGCTGGAGCAGCAGGCTGGGCTGCCTCCATTTGCATTCTGTCTCCTAGCACAGCTTGAGGGAGATGGGCACCAGCTTTGGTGAGGGCCAGAGTCTGTCTCAGAACCAGGTCCTGCAGGAGTGAATCCTGACAGCCAGGGAGGGGGCAGTGGCTGAGGAGAAGTAAAGGCGGGGTGCACCATCATTCACTGATGAGCCAGGCCTAGAGCTTACCTCCCTGAGGTCAGGATGAGCTGAGAGCTGAGCCCTCCTGGCCTATCCTGACAGTGGCATATGGGCCATTGGTGGAAAACCAGTACTTCTCCCAAGGAGGACCAGTGCAGAACCACAGCCTTGGGAGCCTTTCTGATGTTTCAGCTGTGCCCCCCTTCCCTGTCCGAGAGTCTGGGGTTCCAATTCCAAGTTAGGTGGCTAGAGTGTGACCACCATGTGGTACCCATCTGCATTGGCTGAGGTCTGCCCACCTACTTCCCCTGAGAAGCAGAAGTTTCTTTGCCTTTGGAGACAAACTTCAGTGAGCTGCTCAATATTCAGAAGCATGACTGCCCCCACTTAAGGTTATCGTCCACTTAAGGAACTCATGGCCCAACCCGTTGCCATATCTGCCACAGGAAAACTTTAAGGCTTCAGGCTGACTGTACTCTGGACACTTGGCCACGCTGTCAGCATGGGTAGTCTCCATGAAGGCTGATTATGGGGATTAGTGTGTATATTTTGGGCAGCTGGAGAAGAGGCCATAGCCACCCTTGGTGTGCATGGAGACACCTGGATCAAAGTGGTTCTGGAAAACCTCACCTCCAGAGAAGCAGCAGAATGACGTGGTGCTGACGGGACTACTGCACTATCAATGCTTCTGACAGATCTGAGGCCACTGACTGATGATCTCTTTGCCTGCCCCTGGCCCCATGTCCTGAGGCTGCTGAGTACCACCTTTATGGGTATAACAGTAGCTCAACCATCCTCTCCCTTGGAATATTAATAAGCCAAGACAAAAGCCCTGGATGTACCAAATACAACAGAAAGCTCAATAGCAGTGAGACTGACATTAGGATGGTGTTTCACAATGTGGTTCAAAAACCATCTTCATCGGAACCACCTAGGACCCTGCTGTGTAAAATGTGGTTCCCAGACCAGCTGCATCAGCATCAGCTCGAGGTTGGTTAGCAATGCAGAATCTCAGGCCCCACCCCAGAACTATTTTTAAACAAGATCGCTGGAGATTTATAGGCACATACAGGTTGAGAAGCATCAGTCTAGGGGTTTCTCAGATGTGCCACTAGAGAGAGTGTTATTGAGGGTAAGGTTAGGGAGGTGGGATATGCCATTATAATGCAGAATCGCTGAACACTAGCTCAGCCTAGGTATTCTTGGGCGTGTGACCAGGGGTGGGGACTTTGCCGGGGATAGTGGCTCAGGCCTGCACAGAACACACATTCCTGGAAACAAAGCCTACAGGGAGGTAGGGTGATTTCAGTGTAGTCTGTCAATTTTGACGGTGTCTTTTTGAAGATCAATGTGCAATATACTTTTTTAGTCTCTCTATAGGACAGAGAAAGTATGGAAGGTTTGAGAATAATCATGGCTGAAAGGTTGGAGCCAGAAGTGGAAGAAGAGGTCTCAGGTCAGGCTCCTGAACTGCATGTGTATATAGCTCAATCAGAATTGCCCTGTGTCATATTTCTTAGAGTTTAGAAGGGGAGTGAAATGAGAAAACGTGGCAGGATCTTACTTTCTGCCAAGCAACACTAATAGTACTTCTTCCACAAGGCATAGAACAGTTTATTTTTAATGTCTTGATTGAGATAAAATCACACATCATACAAGTTATCTATTTAAAGTGTACAGTTCTATTACATTTAGTATATGCGTAGAGTTATACAACTACCACCACAATCTAAGTTGAGAACATTTTCACCCCCAGCCCATATTCACTTTCAATTACTCCCCATCATCTCTTTCTCCCATCAGCCTTAGGTAATTACTAATCTACTTCCCATCTTTATAGATTTGCCTATTCTGGACATTTCATATAAATGAAATATAGTATGAGGTCTTTTGTAACTGGCCTCTTTCTCAGCATATGTTTTCAAGGCTCATCCATGCTGTAGTATGCATGAGTACTTCATTTCTTTCTATAATAGTCCATTGTATAGATATATTACATTTTATTTATTCATTCATCAGGAGGTAGACATTTGCATTCTTTTCACTGTTTGCTATTGTGAATAAAATTGCTATAAACACTCATGTGCAAGTTTTTGTGCAGACTTATGTTTTCATTTCTCTTGAGTGTATACCTAGGAGTGAAATTGCTGGGTCATATGGTAATGCCATTTAACCGTTTGACAAACTGCCAGACTATTTTCTAAAGTGGCTCCAATATTTTACATTCTCATCAGCAATGCATGAGGGTTCCAACTCTTCCACATCCTTACCATGCCTTCTTGTTATCTGTCTTTTTATCTGAGTCATCCTAGTTGGTGTTAGTATCTCATTGTAGTTTGATTTGCATTGCCCTAATGTCTAAGACATTGAATAAGGCAGTTCTTGTCTTCAAGGAACTCTCAGTCTAGCCTTAGGGGACACCGTTAAGTCCAGTGACAATGTTTCTGCACTTGTTTATCTGTCCACCTGCCCAGCATGCCTGCACCTCATGGATGGGGGTATTTAATTGCTACCATAGGAGGCCCAGTCCTCCCTTAAAATCTTGGACTTCAGAGAGAATCACATATGGAATGTAGAACCTCAACAGCAATAACCTCTGCCTCAAATTACATCACTAATGCACTTCTTCTGGTCCCATTCCAAGGGTGAAGGAGCCCCAGGCTCTTGTTCGGCTCTCCTTGCACAAGACCTAACACATGTCACACATTCAGCACCTGCCCACTACCTTGCTCTGGGACCTAGCTCCTGCCTTTCTGCCCAGATTCCAGGTCTTGAAATCCAGGCTCCCTGGCTGGTTTACTTCCCATGATGATGGATCTCAACTCCCTCTTTTGCTCAGCTTGCCCCTCCTGTCTGTGATGGGAAGGACCTAGGCCATCAGGTCCCTCCAGGTGTGCCTGCCCAGCCCCTATCCTCTGGGCCCAGCCTCAGGAACTCACCCTGCCTCTGATCCAAGTGTTTTGCCTCCTGAACCAGTTCCCCTTCCTTCCAGTATTATCAACATCTACTAGATACCCTGTGCTGGTTAAGGATCTTCTGAGTCTCACAACTGAAAACACAGACCAAAGAGAATTCTTACGTGGCTGAAAAGCTTAGCTGGGTTCTGGTTTGGACAGGGCTTTGGTAAGAGACTCACATGGACTTTCTCATTCACCATTGTTTGGTGTTTCTCTTTTGTGATGATTCCTTTTTAGGTTATTCCTTGTGGTAGCAAGAGATGGTTACAACTGTCCCAGATCTTGTATCTTCTCAGCTTCATCTCCTATGGGAAAACATGAAAATCTCTTATCCTAAAGTTTCAGTGAGGCTCACCAAATCTGACTGGGTCATATGTTCACCCATGGTCCAATCCCTGAGCTAGAGTGGGAATTTGATGCACTGACTGGCTTGGGCCTGGATCTGATGTTCAATCTGTGGAACTGAGAGTGGGGAGTGTGCACTCACAGGTGGAGGAAGGCTTTGGAACCTACAATTCCCCTGGATTAGTTCATCAGGGGTGAAGGGTCTTGTGTGTCTTTCAAATCTGGGTTATATAAACTTTTACCAGTTGGGCAATTGAACTGAAATCACCACCGAGGATTATGGACCCTGAGAAGTTTCCCGAGGTCACTATGTGCAGCCTCCAGATTCTTTGGAAGGCCCAACTCCTCAAAAACCAGGCCCAGAAGAGGGTGAACTTGGGGAAATGCCTCCCATGTCTACTCCTTTCCCTGCCCTCTCTCAGTGGGTAGCTCAGGACTTCTTTCTGTTTTTCAGATCCTACTGTGCTCCCTACACCCTGTTACTCTTCTGGCTTCCTTTGGGTCTGACAGCTGCAGTTGCACCCCTCGTCCCTGTGTTTGTATCTCCGGTCAAACTTACACGTCCAAGGTCCTAGGCCTTCCATGGCTCTGATCTCGTCCAGTCTGTCAATCTTAGCAGTGGTTCTGGGAAAACGGGCACATACACTGTAGCGCCTTCCCAGAGAGAGCTTGAGTTTCATTGAAGTCCTGGCCTAATGTTCAAAGACAGGCAAGTTAATTGCGTCTGGTTGTCCTGATTCTTTCCTTTCTTTGCATAGATCACGCAGTGCGCATATTAGCTGTGACTAGGGCCCTTTCCCAGGCTGGCCCTGAGTGTTCTGCACTGTGCAGTCTATTGTAAGGATGGAGTGTGCACTTCTCATCTGTGGGGTTTCAGGCTCTGCTCCTGGAGAATCCATCTTTCATCACTTCTGGGGACTTATTAATTTGTCTGTCTTTTCCCCTGTAACTTTTTCAAAGTAGGTAATATTTGAGTAGTTCTAACTTCAAAAATTATAGAAGCTTGGAGTGTAGGAGTCTCTGGCCCCTCTCTGTTCTCCATCTGCCCAATTCTTCACCGCTCACTAAAGAGGATGAAGGGTTGAGCCAGCTTCTCCAGATGGCTGCTCAGGGGCTCAGCTCCATTTATCGAATGGTCTACTTTTCTCCACTGATCTGAGAGGCTATCACATTTCTGGACTTTGTGTTCTGTCCCACTGTCGGTCTATGCGCCCACATCACTGAGAGTCGAGGGCAGGCAGCAGCTCTCCCCTTCCTCACCCTGTCCCAGGCTCCAGTTCGCCTCCTCCTTTCAGACCCAATGCTGACACTAGTAAGAACATTCTTCAGCGTGACATCTTCAGTAGATACTATTATTCCAATTTTATGGATAAAGAAAATAAGGAACAGAGAGGTTGAAGTAACTCACTCATGGCCACATAGCTGGTAGGTAGAAAAGCAACAGAAGTCCTGAGACGGATACATCATTGCCACACTATCCATGTTGTTTTTCAGAATGTTATTTTAATGAGCACTAATAGCTATGGCTGATTGAGAGCTAATTGCTAGGCTCGTGTTGAATACTGTGAGTACTTTGCATATAGTGTCTCAATTAACTTACATTTGACTTATAATTGCCCTACAATGTTCATGTGGTCATCAATTTGTGCACATGGGAACCTGAGCCTTGGAGGGGCTATCTAAACTGCTAACGGCTACTGGGCTGCTGTGTGTTGCTCCATATTCACATTCACAATCAAGAATTCTTCCTTGTTCCTTTGATATAATTTCCTTTAGCAGCCACCAGCCCGACAACTGTTTCCAAAGATGCAAAGGAGGGACAAGCTCCTTACAGCCCGCTCCCTGACTGGAACTCCCGAGGCAGCCCCGTTCTCCTCGTGTGTTGATTTCTTAGGCTATGAAATTCCCTCAAACAATATGTGAACTCTCACTGCAGGGTCTCCGTCTTCTAGGGCAACTGAGTGTTAGTGTTGATACAGCTAATGGGAGAGGGAAAATAAATGGTGAGTTATTTAATGGGGGATCTTAAAACCCAGACAGGAAACTCAGTCCTGATGGGGCAGGAGTGAGGAGGCTCAGATTTCTGAGTAGAGAAATAAGACACCAAAATGATGTTTAAGAAAAGTTAGTCCTGGCTTATATGCATTCTTTATAATCTCTGCAAAGAAAGGCAAGAAACAGGGCAACTAAACCCAATGAACATTCTTTGTAAAGGCTTTGATCTTCAGGGCACTTTACTTTGTCCATGTGATCTAAACCCCAGCTTATTTGAATGGCCCAGTACCCCTTATTTTTCTCTGTGGACCAGGGAGTCTCTGCGCCCTAAGAGTCTAGGAGAACAGGGAATGGCTTTCTCTTTTAGATCAATATTTTATTCCAAAGTCTAGGAAAAATGTTAGGCAGACTGCAGAGCCCTTAACTCAGAGTACAGCGTCCTTCATGATCTGGCATCTGCCTTATTTCTCTGGCCATCACCTTCCATCTTTCTACGCTGTGTCTCTAAACAAACTGAGAAGAGGAAGAGTTAAAATAGAAGGGGACTGGGTCATTTTCTGGAATGGTTTTGCTGCTTGTAGTATAACTCATCCTCTTCTTAAGTCTTAGCTGAGATGCACTCTTTTTAGGGCAGCCTCCCTGAGCCCTCTAAGGTGAGTTGGGGGCTCCTTCAATGGCTCCCCACTGTGGCCTGCCATCTCCTGGCCATTTCTGCTGGCTCTGTGATGGTCTGACAACTCATGTGTCCCCCCGGACGCTGAGTTCCTAGTGGGAAATGCCGTGTCTCAGTTGTCCGAGACCTCACACACAGCAGCTGTCTAGAAAATGCTGGCTCATGAATAATGAAGGAACATTGCCATAGGCCAGCTGTCCCCATCTGTTGCACCAACTGACTAGTTGGCTTTTGGCTCCTTGAATCTCCTCCTTGTCATCCCAACAAGAAAATCTTTGCTCTCAAATCAGAAGTACAGGAACTCCTTCCTTCCCAGGAAGACCTTTCTTTCTGGATTCCTGACCTCATGCCTCCTAGATCCTGGCTCTCTCAAAGAGCCCCCCTCTCCTTGGCACCCCCAGCAATGCCCCTCACAGCCTCCTTCCCATGTGCCAGTAAATAAAAAAGCAATGCCTTCATTGGCCAGGTGACTAACTTCCTGAAGCCACCAGCCTGCTGTGACACCGACCTCCTTGACCAAACCTGACTCAGGCTCCTCTGCACCCTCCTCTGGACTAAGCTGCCACCTTGGGCTCTGTCTTCATTCTGCTTAATCCAGTTTTATAGCAAGAATCCTGCTGAGTCAGTTTAGCAAAAATCTCCCCATCCTTGGAATCTGATCAGATTCCTTATCCCCCAACTCTTATCACTCTGGGCTGCCTCCCACAAGAATCCTGTTAGATCAGTTTAGCCAGAATCCCCCTCACCCCTGATGTTTTCCTTTTAGTAATCTTCCATCTGCTGACCCTACCCTGCTCTTTGACTGTAAATCCACCCTTGCCATTATTGTATTGAGTATCGAGCCCACTGTTTCTCCTCCAGTGCAATGCCCCTATTGCCATGGTCCCTCTTAAATAGTCTTCCTTTCCACCTTTTACAAGGGCCATGAATTATTTTTCTTCAGTGACAGCCCACAGCCTCCTTGTGCACCTGTCTTCTCAGGTGCCAACGCCACTTCTCCACCACTTCCCACAGGCCCCACCTCTCTTCCTCTGAGTAGCGCTTCAGACTTTACTCTGTCTTGATTGATTACTCCCTTCCTTTACCTTCTGTGATTTCTCAGCATTTGGTTTTTCTCCCCTCCCTAAGTTTGTCTACCTGCTTCTTAAATATAGATTCTCTCAACCCCAAGTTTGCGTTTTTAACCTTCTCCTCTTACTCGGAGCACACTGCCTCTCCAGGGACTAAACCCCCAGGCTTCAAAAGTGGTTCAACCACTTTTCCCCTTGGTCTGCAATATCCTTCTCTTTGAAGTAATTAGCAACATTCTTTTCTTTGTTATCTGTAAAAGGTAATCACCTGCAGTGAACCTGTGCATAGCAAATGAGGACCATCCTCAATGTAATATACCCAGAAAAGCAATAAAAGCCTGTCCAGGCAGGGGCCAGGCCCTCTCTTTCACTTAGAGAGTGGCCATTTGGTCCCTTTTTTTCCACAGGACTTCTGTAGTCTGTGTGAGTTTTTTCATAGCAGCCACAACATACATGGATCCTGCCAGCCAGGATCTGCTTCAAGTGGTTACAAAAGCACATTCACAGGCAAAACTAGAGTGTCTCACTTAAATATTTAGACTCTTTTTATTTGGAAATTGTATATAAATTCATGATTGAATACCTTTCTCAAAGTTTTATATTTTATTTTTCTTATATGGTAGTTTCCTCTTATCTGTGGTTTCAGTTAATCACAGTCAACCGTGGTCTGAAAATATTAAATGGAAAATTGCAGAAATAAACAATTCATAAGTTTTAAATTGTGTGCTGTTCTGAGTAGCATGATGAAATCTTTCACCATCCTGCTCTGTCCTGCCAGGAACATGAATTGCCCATCCACCCAGCATCTCTCACAGGTCTGTACATGCAACCCACTCACCAGGAACTATCTTTTGATTCAGGCATCCACTGAGGGGCTTGCAATGTATACCCTGAAGATAAAGTATAATAAGTTTTTCCCCTTTAAACTCTAAATTTCCTTCAGTTTACTTCAGAGTGTGAAACAAATGCTATCATTTTTTTCTGTATGTTATAACATAAAGAATGTTGGGAATTAAAAAAAATAACTTTACTGAGATGCAATTTATATACTATACAGTTTACCCATTTTAAGGGTATAATTCAATGATTTTTAGTAAATTTATTGAGTTGTACAACCATTGCCATCCATTGTTAGAAGATTTTCTTCATCTCAGTAAGATGGGAAGCTAGTTTAGAAGGATGTTGAGAAGGGACCAGAGGCATTCCTGAGGAGGGAAGACTTTTGGGTGCTGAGCAAACATAAAGGCAAGTATAAAGATGCTAAATTCCTAGGACCAGGAATTCCAAGAGGGACAGGGAAGATCAAGGGAATGGATGTTGCTTTGGGGAGGGGCTTGTGGCTCCACTCATACCTCACCTGTGCGGAGAGGCCTTTCCAGTTCGGACAAGCAGCTGCTGCTCCTTTTCATGGGCTCCAGTGTCCACCTCTCATGGCAGAACAATTACAGGTATCTTTTTGCATCAAACTTCTGCTGTGCCACCAGAACTTAGTCCCATCTCTGGCACACAGCAGGGACTCAATAATAAATCATTGCTAGCTCTTTATCCTCCCCTCCATGGTTGCAGGCACATGGGGACACTCCCCAGCAACCAACAGAGACTGGAACAGAGACAGACTGTCTAAGTGCATGGGACAGCAGAGTAAGTGCAGGCTAGATGTCACAACCTGGGGTTCTTGTCTGTCTCTGCTTTTGACCATTTGTCTCTCTGTGCTGCCCTGGCAACTTTCAGCTGTTCCATTGCCTCCAAAGCAAGGCTGCTGGGTCATATGCTATCTCTGTTGCCTTTTAGCTACAGAAGCCCACTATTCCAAAGGTGCATTTCCCCCCCCAGTGTCTATGGGAGCTGCCTGCATTTGAAGGGGCCATTTCCAGGGAGCAAGGGAGGCCACAACAGGGCCACTATCTAGATTCTGGCTCTGCCTGGGGACTTGGCATCAGAGCATTTGCCCAGATGGCTGTGCCATCCCTAGACACTTTGAAGACAGCAAGTAGATCAAAGTGCCTTCGCCACCTCCAGAAGCAGGTATATGGGCAAGACGGCTTCTCTGGGTGCTGGAAAAATGAGGAGGTTTAAAGCAAGCACATCAAGTTATTTCTGTGTGGATTTAACAGCTGCCCAGACTTGCAAACCCCTTTTTGAAAGCAGAGTTGCTTCACTAATGATCAAGCTCCATTATTCTTTATCACTAGACTCTAAACTCTGCTCCATATTTCCCCTGTGTTCTCATGCTCACTAACCCCTTTATCCACTCTCATAAACCTACACTTAAGGCTGACATAAAATACAGCCAGGACGCCACGGGAAGCTTTCTGGCAGTGGCTCAAGGTAGCAAAGTGATTGTGGCTATGACAAAGAAATCCTCCCAGACTATATTTGATCCAAGGTGCCTCAGGTAGGTTTCTGGGGTGGAGATGGGAGATCTTCTGCTTCCTGCTGCTAGGGCTCCAGGGCTGACACTTTGATGTTGGGCCCGAGCAGCACCCCCGAGGGAGGCAGCCTGTGGCCCCTCCAGCATTCTCCCCACTCCCTGGGCAGTTGGGGACCTGCCTGCACACTCTGAGATGGATCAGACCTGACCATTGTTTTCCTGTCGCGTCATGTTGTTAATTAAATAACAAATCTTCACAGCTGGTGACTGCTACTTCATCTCATCCGCTCCTCCTCCCTTCTGTACACTAATTAGTACAAAAGCAGGGAGCAAATCTTCAAGCATTGATTTATCTTAGTGGTGCCAATTATCATGGGAACAACCTGCCCTACTCCAAGCAGATAAACTCCCCAGACCCTGAGTTTGGACTGCATGCTTCTTTCCTCATAGATTTTTGACTGTGCTAGGCCAAGATGGGAACCCAAATATTGAAGGGACTAATATTTGTCTCCTCTGGTTTTGAGAAACAAAAGGAACTGTGAGCAGGAAAGGGGAGAGAACACCTCCAGAGGATGTGACTCATTTAAAGGTGTTGGCTGGTCTTGTTTTAAAAAAAGTCGACCCCTCAAAGGTGGCAACCTAGTCTAGACAAATGTCACGTGGAATGTGGCAAAACAGCCTCTACTAACACCTTTCCGTTTCTGAAGTGAGTTTGCCTCTGACAGCTCTCAGCCCTGCTGGTGCATCAGACCCCTCAGGGACAAGGTGCCATCTGAGCCACGGAGTCTTGTAAAGTTGTGGCCCGGAGAGGATTTCAAGGGCCGAGGGGTGCTCCTCCAAGCAGTGCAGGGCAGACAGTCCCTGACCCTCGTCACTAAGGTGCTTGCCAATAGATCTCTGTGGCCAGTCAGCCCCTAGTAAGGCTACATAGCACTATGGCAATGGAAGAGGAGTATGTGGCCTTCTGCTCAGTAGGCAGTATTTTAAAGGAAACTACATAGTGTGTATTAGGGGATTTTATCTACTGTGTCTTTTTTTCTTCCTAGTACTTTCTTCCATCCTTGGTGGATAATCTCCTTCATTTCTCTCCCACTCGTACTCCAAAAACACAGGGGCCATAACCTTAATCATTTTCCTTTCTCCCCATCTCTTCTCACACTGTTCTCACCTGTATCAGGGGCCATGTGGGAGTGTGTGGTACTCAATTAGCAATGTCTGCCAGGGTGTGGGTAAGGGCAGTGCCATGTAAGTTAAGTATCTATCATCCCATCCTTGAAAACATTTAGAAAATTGTGGTAAAATACACATAACATAAAATTTGCCATCTGAACCATGTTTAAATGTGCAGTTCAATAATATTAAATACATTCACACTGCTGTGCAATCCACGTTTAGAGCTTTTTCATCTTGCAAAACTAAAACTCGATACCCATGAAATAGCAACTCCCTATTCTTCACCTCCTGGTCTCTGGTAACCAGCATTCTACTTTCTGTTTCTATGAGCTTGACTACTTGAGGTAGATGGAATTATACAGCATTGTCTTTTTGTGTCTGGCATATTTTACTCAGCATATTGTCGTCAGCACTCATCCATGTAGCATGTGTCAGAATTTCCTTCCTTCTTAAGGCTTAATAATGTTCCGTTGTGTGAATTACCACATTTGGTCACCTGTCAGTGGACATCTGGGTAACTTCCATATTTTGGCTGTTGCGAAAAACACTGCTATGCACATGGGTGTACACATACCTGATCCCCTTTTTTAAACATTTTTCCAACAATTCAATGATCTAACTTAGTGATTTTGTGGTTACATCAGAACAACCTATAGAGCTTTAAAAAGTTGGCATCCCCTAAGCCAACATCTGAATTAAACTGAAATGCCCAGAGGCTGAACCCATTGATGAAGAATCAGATGTGCTTGTTAAGAATACAGATTCTCTGGAGACTGTGATTCAGTTGGTCTGGGATGGAGCCCAGGATGCTGTACTTTTAACAAGGAGCCCCAGGATTCTCATGATGGGGCATTTTAGAAATTGCTGTCTACATCATCAATTAAAAACCCCCCTAATTAACCTCCATACAGCCTTTATCTTTGGGTCATGAATAACCCAAACTATTTTTTAGTTGCCATATGTATCTCAGTCTTACATCCCCACCTGGATTGCAAATTCATAAAGCTGTAGAATTTCTGAACTCAGAGGGGCCATAGAGACCCTTCTACTAAGACAATACCTTAGATGGTTTCAAGACTGGGTCTAAATTCAAAGTTCCTTCTACTCAGTGAAAATTTAAATTTTTGTTTTCCCACCGCTAAGGCAGGCCAGCACTTTAGTTTTAAGAAAGACAGTGTGACTAGCTGTTCTGGTGAAAGGCTGCGTGCTCACAGTTACACATTCTGCTGCTCCGAGAAGCCCTGTCCATCAATGGTTGGCACGGTGTCATGAGCTGTGAGTGATTGGGTGACAAATGGATCTAAGCTGTGTCTACAATGGGCCCAATATGTCCATATAACTGACGTTTAGGCCAGGTTCAAGTCCACATCACCTGTGAGAGCCAGGACCAGTGTGGATATTATCATACTTCCTGCCTTAAGTCATGAATCATAAGTCATGTTGCACTAATTGAACCTTGACTGCACCAGATGCTATCTAGATGGACTGCATGGATAATTTGGTAGGCCTACAAGAAAATGAAAGCTTGGGAATTTTAAGTTGAGTTGTCCGTGGTGACTTGCTAGCAAGTGACAAGGCTTAAATTTGAGGACAGGCTGATTTTCAATTCATTCTCTTAGTTACTGTGTTGTTTTGCATTGAGGAAAAGAGAAAGTGAGTAAAATGCTTCATGGAGTGTCTAGTTTATTAGAGAAGTTCAATAAATGGCCATCATCATTGTCACTGCAACATCAACTAACCCTTCCTTACATGGCTTTTATTATGGGCCAGGCATGGCTTTAAACACCTAACATATTTATTTGCAAAATAACCCTGTGAAGTAGTACTACT
Source organism: Trachops cirrhosus (assembly GCA_028533065.1). Lineage (NCBI taxonomy): Eukaryota > Metazoa > Chordata > Mammalia > Chiroptera > Phyllostomidae > Trachops > Trachops cirrhosus. The sequence continues at coordinate 91,401,228 of CM052541.1, forward strand.
GTAACAGATTTTACAGATGAGGAATCTGATGCACAAAAGATTATATAATCCAAAGTTATACATCTGTAAGTGGCAGAGGTGGGATTTGAACTAGGGAACCTGGCTCCATACTTAGACCAGTGCACTATGCTGTCTTCCATGTGGTAAATGAAAAATAGTTTCAATTAATAATAATGATAAGTAATAAGGCCTTCAGTTTCTTTCAACATAATATTTTTCTACATGCTTTCTTTGTAGGTATGCCTGTAAGATAAAAATATATATGATAACTGAGAACTGATGTTCTTTTTTACGTCTTCCCTTTCTGCCCTCTCAAAATTCTCATACAGTTCAATTTAATACCATTTCATGTCATCTGATTTCTTAGTCATTTTGGAGTTTTTTCTTGAAAGATTTTCTTGAAGTTATCTCCCTTAACTAGGTGAGGTCACCCTCTTATCCCTTTTCTTTTCTTTCTCAGGCTGCTCCTTCTTAGCCTCTTTTGCAGGTTTTCTGTTTCCTCTGTTAAAAAAAATTAATGTATGACCTAACATGACATTCTTACTTGCTCTATGCATCAGAAGATCATAGGTCTTGTGTAGTAGGTTGTAGGAGACTGTTCTGTGTGGCATGGGCCCAGCTCCCACTCCCATAGGGTGAGGGAGATGCATAGGATCCACACCACGGATAGGTTCTCCTGTGGGTAATCAGGCCTGCAATGTGCCTAGGCTGATTTGAGACTTGCTTTTGCTAAAATTCCCTCACCCTGAATTGAGATAGCAAGTTAGCAAGTGCTTACTGTAACTTCCTAAAATCCATGCTAAACATTCCAAGGACAAGTGTAACCGGTTCAACTACTTTTCCCTTTTCATTTGCAAATATCCTTCTTCTGTGATGTGATTAGCGGCATTTGTTTTCTGTAAAAGGTAATTACGTAAAGCCAACCTGTGCATAGTAAATGAGGACCATCGTGTAATGTGACCAGAAAAAGAGATAAAGGCCTGTCATGGCGGAGGCCACGGCTTTTGCTCCCCTTGAGAGAGAAGCCATGCTGTCCCTTTTCCACCACAGTACTTGGTAGTCCGTGTGAATGTCTCTCCCCCATCCACAATGTCATAGACCCCACGAGCTGGGATCCGCATCAGTAGGTCCCACGCCTAAGACAAGGGTGAAGCTTCTATAGCATGGACAAAACTGCCCTCCTTGTTTTATTTTTCAGCATATTTATGCATGCTGTTATGGGTTAAATTATGTTCCACAGAAAGATATGTTAAAGTCCTAACTCTCAGTACCTCAGAATGTGACTTATTTGGAAATAGGATCTTTGTAGATGAATTGGTTAAGTGATATGAGGTTATACCGAATTAGGGTGAGACACCTAATATGGCTGATATCCTTATAAAAAAAGAGAAGAGACACGGAGACAAAGACACACAAGAGAAGACAGCTGTTGGTGATGAGTTGCACATTGGAACGACGTATTAACAAGCCAAGGAATGCCATAGACTGCCAGTGAACACTAGTGGCTGGAAGAGGTAAGGAAGGGTTCTCCCTACAGGCATCAGAGGGAGCGTGGCCATCTGACACCTCGATCTCAGACTTCCAGCCTCCAGAACTGTGAGAGAAGAAATTTCTGTTGTTTTAAGTCATCTAGTCTGTGGTATTTTGTTATGGCAGCCAGAAGAAACTAATACAACACATGTGCCTCCTTAGATAGATTTGTGAGTTCTGTCTCCCTGTTTAAATGAAACTATCCCTCATTTAATGGACATTCTGCAAAGACACCACCCGTTGAAGACTGTGCAAGCACAGCGGACCCCATGGATGCGGCAGCGTTCCCCCTCCCCATCGGTCACCACCATGAGGGAAACACGAAGACTGCCCTCAAACCTGGTAAAAAGTCAGCCACAAATGTCTTGGTAGCAAATTATCAAGATGTTTGATCTATAAATATTGTCTACTATTATTGTAATAAGATAATCTTCCCCCAAACATATTGTGCCTTAAAGAAATAGCTGATGATCAAACCATCACAATCAATAGGATATTTAATATTCTTATTTCATCTTGATATCATCCCTTTAAATATTTTACTTTTATGCCTTTTAATAATATATGTACCATTTCTTCATTAAAGCACATATTTATACCTTATACATAAATGAAAGGATACATAAATGCATATATATTGGCAATATGTGCTCACATTTTTAAATTAAGGGTTACACGATTAAGGTTGGAGACCCCTGATCTAGCCAGCACCCACCCCTCTTTTATGCATGAGGCCGTAGGTCCAGGGTGGTTATGTGAATAGGTTACCATGGTCAAAACTTGAACTGGGGTCTTATGACCATAGGCTGGGGTCAAGACTTTGTACAACTCTCCCTCAAAGATGTAGCGAGATGTACACTTTGCCCTATTTTAGGCTGTGTGTGATTTTGAGTAAGATGCTCTTGTTCAGCAAACCTTGTGGGGAGCAGAGGTGTTGCAGCAGGGTCAAGCAAGTGTGGGTTGGAGTTCTGGCTCTGCTGCCCAGTGGTTGTGTGACCTGGCACAAGTACGTGCCTTAACCTCTTTGATCCTCAATGAGATGTGAATAATTGTGCTTATTGCATAGGGTCGTTTTAAAGAATAAGTTACATAATGTTGTCAAAGTGTACACTACCTCTTCCTTAAAATCTAGTTGTAATAGTTGATTACTGTTGAGATTATGAAGGTACAGGAGATATAATTCTGTCTCCTATATGGAGGTGTTCCTGGGTACTGAGGGATAAGACCCACGTTCAGGTGTGAGCATCGTTTGCCTGGCTGGGCATGTGGCACAGAGGTGGTGTGGTGCTGCACGTGGCACCAGCCCAGGGAGCCCAGCAATGGCCTCTGTGGGCCGGTATTTGCTGGGTTGGGACCTGTAATTCTCATAGCCTTTCCATGATCTCAGGTCATGTTTTGGTATTATGCTAAGTGAAATAAGTCTCTCAAAAGACAAATACCATATAATTTCACTTATCTGTGGAATCTAAGGAGCAATATAAACAAACAAGCAAAACAGAAACAGACTCATAGATACAGAGAACAGACTGATAGTTGCCAGATGAGAGGGAGGTTGGGGCGATGGATGAAAAGGTGAAGGGATTGAGGAGTACAAATTGATATTTACAGAATAGTCGTGGGGATATAAAGTACAGCATAGGAAATAGGGCCCATAGTATTGTAATAACTACATATGGTGACAAGTGGGTACTGGGACTATCAGAGGGAACACTTTGTAAAGTATATGATTGTCTAACCACTATGTTGTACACCTGAAAATATACAAAATAATATGAATGTGAATTGGAATTGAAAAAATTTATGAATTGAAAAAATTAAGAAAAATCCACATGGCTGATTGGGAGTCACATTATTTCTTTTGTCTTGGTCAGAGGCAAATGTCTTGATGGAGACAGGCCTCTTTCTCACCTCTACCCACTCCTCAATCCACTGTAACCTGGCTTTTACCCCTCAGCTTTCAGGAAAATGCCCAGCCAAGGGCCTTAATGACTTCCTGTTGTCAGGACTGATGGACACCTCTTGACTGTTATGGTGACCACTTCACGGCACCACTGTCATTGTTGGGACCATTTGACCCCTTTGTTCCTGAAGCTGGCTCTCTTTCTTAACTGAGGAGCACCACACTCTCTTGGCTTTCCTCGTCTGTTTGCATGCTTCTTCTCACTCTCCTTTGCTGGCTGACGTCCTTCGGCTCTGCATTTACATGCTGGAACTTCTCCCAGTTCTGCTCTAGGCCCCTGTTTTTCCTGAACAATTCTATCTGTGGGCTTGGCCCCCACCCCATTTGGCATCACTGATCCTCAGACAGAGCGGGGGCTGTCAAAATCACCTGCCGGGAGAGAGGCTTTTTCAGACTACGTGTGCAATTACAGGGGCTCTGAATGTACCATCTGCCACTGACATTCACTGTCGTAGTGGACCTTCTATGGGTGGTGGCTCCTCAGTTGTGTGTGGGGGTGTGCGTGTGCTGAGGAGCTCGTATTTAATGCTGACAGATCCCAGTCTAGCACTTGTACATGCAGGTGCTGCTACACATGTCCTCTTGGATGCCCATTAGTTACCCTGCACTCAATCTGACCCAAGTGACACTCAGCTTTCCTATAAACTTGCTCCTTTTTTTCATCTTCAGTTTCAGTGAGTGGCACCATCGTTCAAACAGCTGCTGGAGCCAAAAGCTGGTTATCACCCTTGACTCCTCCTGTTCCATTATCCTCAACCTGACACCCAGGATCAATTACCAAGCCCTTGTGAAACTACCTCCTAAAAGCCATTTGCATCAGATCATTTCTCTTCTTCTCACTGATGTTGTACTCCTCACTTCCGTTCGATTTCCACCCCCTCGTCCTCTGCCACACTGGGCCTCCTCAAATGCAGTCTCATCGTGGAGCTTCCCTGCTGGAGTGCTTTCGGTTCCCTGCCGCCCTCGGGACCCGGCGGGCCCTGCCCCTCTTCAGCGCATTTCTTGCTTCTTCTCCTCTTACTCTACATGTTTTGGTCATACTTAGGGGCACCTATAGTTGATTGTCTGGATCAGAATATACTTGAGAATAAACGAAGGTGCTGTTAATAATTTCTCTGCGACAGTAAAACTAGGTGTCTCCCAAGAAACCCAGGAGGTATAGTCAACCCACGTCATACCGAGCCTTACTCAAATGTGCTTCGTTTTCTTTAATTTGTCAACCTTTGTTTTGATGTTCCCCTCCATCTGCCTTTTTGAAATCTTCACTCCTCTGTGTTCTCCTGACACCCTGTACCTCATCCATTTAGCATGTAAAACACTCCATTTTAACTGTCTTTTTTTTTCACCTGCACCTAAGAGAAAAAAGTCAGTTTTGATCTAGAGTTCATTTAGTGCTTCTACCGCTCTCTAGACTGCTTTCTCCAGCACTACCCTGCCCTTTTTTAAATTAGGGAGAGTAGGTTTCAGGCTTAGATTCATCATGTAAATGACAGAATCTAGCTGGAAATTTAAAACACCACCTTGTTTATTTTATTGATTGATATTTATCTTCTGTTTATGAAAAGTGATGTGCATTTTCTATTTGTGCTAATGATACATTTTTTTCAACACCAACTAAGTAAAAGAAAAGGAGTCAATTAAATAAAAACATTAATGATAGCCCAGTTGATATATGAATGTGCAGGAAAATTATGAGAGCTGGCACATCTTCTAAGAATAAGGACATTCTCCTATTATAAGACAATAAACATAAGTATTACACTCAGGAAAATTAACATAATGCAAGGTATGTAACTTCGGATATATTCTAAATATTCACATTTAAAAGTAAATCTCTTGCATTACTTTTTAAAATATATCAGTGGAATGTAAACATAATAAGACTTGATACTCATGGTCATCTATTTTTTAATACATAAACAAGCTCTTCTTTAGCATTTGAATGTTTTATATCTTTCCTCTCCTTCCTTGAATTTATTCTGTTTACTCCACAAAATTTTATTCTAACATATAATTGTTTATGCTTGAATGTTTTTAATTGATCATCTTAGCATGTCTTTCTAAAACAAAAAAATGCACTGATTAAAATCGAATTCTTCCTCTATAGCCTATAATCATAAAACTCTATGCATTAAAAAATTCTTCTTGACTGAGGTGTTATAATTATTATCTGTACACAAATACACTGCTAGTATGCTACTGACCATCGCATCATAATAACATCACAATTCTAGTAACAGTCATAAAATGAAAAAAATGTTTTGAAAATATATTTTGTAAATGACATGATTGAGACTTTAACAAATAGTTTGTGCATTCATGGGTGAATATTACTTATTACTAGAAAGAGGCAGGGTGCAGCATCAATTCTATTTCAATTTTTTAAAGTATATTTTATTGATTATGCTATTACAGTTGTGCCAATTTTTTTCTCCCCTGTATCCCCCTCCTCCCTGTACCACCCCCTTCTCCCTCCAGCACTCTCCCTCCGCCACAGTTCATGTCCATGTGTCATGCATATAAGTTCTGGCTTCTCCATTTCCTACACTATTCTTAACCTCCCCCTGACTATTTTGTGCCTACCTATTCTGCTTCGTATTCCCTGTACCTTTTCCTCCCATTCTTCCCTCTCCTCCTCCCTGCTGATAACCCTCCATGTGATCTCCATTTCTGTGATTCTGCTCCTGTTCTAGTTGATTACTTAGTTTTTGTTTTTTTTTAGGTTCAGTTGTTGATAGTTGTGAGTTTGTTGTCATTTTACTGTTCATAATTTTTGATCTTCTATTTCTTAGATAAGTCCTTTTAACATTTCATATAATAAGGGCTTGGTGGTGGTGAATTCCTTTAACTTGACTTTATTTGGGAAGCACTTTATCTGCCCTTTCATTCTAAATGAAAGCTTTGCTGGATAGAGCAATGTTGGATGTAGGTCCTTGCCTTTCATGACTTGGAATACTTCTTTCCAGCCCCTTCTTGCCTGTAAGGTCTCTTTGATAAATCAGCTGATAGCCATATGGGAACTCCTTTGTAGGTAACTATCTCCTTTCCTCTTGCTGCTTTTAAGATTCTCTCCTTATCTTTCATCTTGGGTAATGTAATTATGATGTGCCTTGGTATGCTCCTTTTTCAGTCCAAATTCTTTTGGACTTTCTGACCTTCTTGGACTTCCTGGAAGTCTATTTCCTTTGCCAGATTGGGGAAGTTTTCCTTTATTATTTGTTTAAATAAGTTTTCAATATCTTGCTCTTTTTCTTCTCCTTCTGGCACTCCCATGATTTGGATGTTGGATCGTTTAATGTTGTCCCACAGGTTCATAACAGTCTCCTCACTTTTTTGTATTCTTGTTTCTTCATCCAGTCGGTTGCTTATTTTTTCCTTTTGTTTCAAATCATTGTTCTGAGTTCCATTTTTTTCCCCTTCACTGTTGGTTCCCTGTATATTTTCCTTTATTTCACCTTGTATAGCCTTCATTTCTTTCTTCATTTTGCAACCGAGCTCAACCAATTCTGTGAGCATCCTGATTACCAGTGTTTTGAACTTTGCATCAGATAGGTTGGCTATCTCCTTGTTGCTTAGTTCTTTTTCTGGAGCTTTGATCTGTTCTTCCATTTGGGCCATATTTCTTTGTCTATGTGCACCTGTTATGTATAAGGGGTGGAGTCTTAGGTATTCGCCAGGGCTGGGCAACCCTCTTTGCTGCATTGTGGTGCTGTGAGGGAGGGATCAGAGAAGAAACAATGCCACGTGCTCTGTTCTCATCCCACTTACTGTCACCTCCCTCGCTTCCCACAAGTGGTTTGTGTCCTTTAGGTGCTGATCTGTAGGTGGGTGGGTTTGTGTACGTTCTAGGCCCTGTTAATCTCTCCAACATACTCTCCTGTGAGGCTGTGATTTACTCCTGCCGCCACAATCCCCACAGATCTTTTCCTCAAACTGTGGTTTTGAGTCGTCAGTTTTCCACACTGAAATCCAGGGTTTCACGGTCAGTCTCGCTCCCCCACTTTCCCTCAGGCTTGTCTGCACAGGGATGTGGGATTGCCTGTGCTGTCCGCCAGCTGCCCTGCTGCGTCCTCTCTGCCCCGCTGCCTGTCTCCGGCCCTCCTACCTCTGGTTGAATGTTTCTTCAATTCCTTGGTGGTTGGACTTCTATGCAAATGTTTTTCCGGCAGTTCTGGTTGTTCTTTTTAAAAATTAGTTGTTTTCCTTCTTTTGGTTGTGGGAGGAAGTGAAGCAGTTCTGCCTATGCCTCCATCTTGGTCCCTCTCCCTCTGTTTCAATTTTTTATAGAGGAAAATAAAAAATTCAGAAATATAAATAAATAATTATGGAAGGAGATTTAAAATATTAATTTGACTTCTTTATGACTATATGATAATAATCACATAGTGAAATATCACAAAATTTAATAATTTTAATAATAATACATCATTTGACAATACAGTTGGTCCCTCTTTCAATATTATTAAAGTAAAGAATTAGAAACAGCTTGAATTATAAAAGGTTTGCTATCCAGTTGTTAGACTTATTCACCCTCTTGATTTCTAGAGTTATATTGAAAAGTAATTATTAATCATTACCAAGTTATTATTAATTATATGTATTTTTTCACTTAAAGGCATCATCTTTTCTTGTAAATGACTGAAAAAATAAAAATGTTGGTTAATTCAATACACCTTGCCAATGCAATATTTTTTATCACACGCAAATACTTTATAGGTATTTATACAAAACTGTGTAGTTTTAGATTTTAAATTATGAAAAATGTCCACCATGATCAAGCTCATCAGCCAAATCTACTTGTTTCCTGCCAGAAAATATGTGACTTCATTTTCTAATTCAAGCAGACATCTCTGTGACAACTCTCCCACTCTGGTTCTAAGTCTAAGAAAGAGGTGAATGGGACCAGGAGCTTGCTGCCTGGTGAATGAGGCCCGTGCCGCATTCCTTGCTTTGCTCCCGGCTTCAGGAGCATTGCTTCCTTTGATTCGAGCCAGGAATAGAAGAAGAGAGGACATTAAGCAGATATTCTCCTAGCATGGCCCACATACTTTGTCTTTAATGCCCAGGTGGCCTTTCACAGAACAAGTGCAACATCAGGAAAGACACCAGCCCTGTCAGGAACCCTGTGGGACATCGACATCCACACTCCCCTGTTGTTTAGGGCCTGGATGATGAGCACCTGGGCTCGGTCCTGTGGGAAGAGTCAGGCTGGGTGAGGGAGCTGGCATTCCTAGTGAGCCATGCTGACCATGAACAGGGAGGTGGCAGAGGGGGACCGATAAACTAGCAAGAAGCTTGTATTATAAAAGTGGCCACATAGAGGTCAGTTTTAGAAAGAGGGGTGGGGAGTGGGAAATCTGGAACTTGATTTCCTTAAACTATGCACTGCTGCAGGGCCTCTATGGAAGTTTCTAGGCCCCCCAAGGTGCACTTACCTGTATGAAGCCTGCTGGGCCAGCAAATTCATTTTGCTGGAGGCTGGGTGAAGGATGACATGGGGAATTGGGGAATGGATGAGGTACCAGCGAAGTCTCTGCTGGCCCTGGGTGGACCTGGCTGTGGCTTCCTGACACAGATCTGACTGACCCAGGAAGACCCTTGGGTCCATCCTCCATTTGAGAAGCTTCCATGTGGCCTGGAGGAGTGTGGCCAGGGTGATTCGTTTGATTCTTTGGTTCTCCCTTGGAGACTGAGAATGCCCTTTGTCCACTTAGGCAGAGCTTTCAACTCCTGGATTTTCTCAGAAAATTGTCAAAGCAAACCATTAACATTTAATCAAGACTCATCCCAAACTGCCTGGGGACTGAGTGGTTTTCACAAAATGCCTGTTGAGGAACCTCTTGAGTTTCTTCCTTTTGAGAGCGAGACTTTCTATTATATTTGGGGAACTTCTGATGGGCAATAATCTATTCTGCCCTGACCTGAACCAGCTCTTCAATTAATCTCTTGGCTTTTTAGGCTACGTAAAACCCAAGCAACCTGTTCTTCTGTCTGAGCTCTGCAGGGACACACAGAAGAAGAGGGAGTCCTTTTGGTGCCCCCTCCTCCTCATCCCCTCCTTTGTAGCCATTTTCCAGTCTTGGTCAAGGAGAGGTCACAGACCATTGCCAACTGAGCAGTTTGCTCAGTTTGAACAGTATGCTCATTATCCAATTAAAATTTTTTCCTCATATATAATACCCAGTAGATTTCATCTTCTCACCCTCAAATTTCAATGTCAAGTTTCTCTTAAAAATAGAGATTAAAACAACAGTGTCATATGGCAATGGTCAGCCGGTGCTAACTAGTGCTGCCCTCTGTGGATGGTGGCATGAGCTCTCTAGTTGGTCATAGTCCCTACCCTGCCATTGACATTTCCTACCTGATCTCTGTAGCACTTTGAATTTGTGACCTCTAGATAAAGATTTATTGAGGCATTTTTTACTTTTTCCAATAAACATTGAATATCAGCGATGGCTAGCCAAACTCACAAGGAGCTTACATTCTAGTGGGAGGAGACAGACAGTAAAAAAATATAGCCGTGTGCCACTTGATAACAGACCCATGTGCTGAGAGATGTCGTTAGGTGATTTTATCATTGCGTGAACGTCGTAGAGTGTGCTTACACAAACCTAGATGGTTTAAGCTACTGCTGCAATTTCTTTTATACAACTGGCAGCACAGTAAGTTTGTTTATACCAGCATCACCACAAACATGTAAATAATGTGTTGCTCTATGTCATCAGGTGATAGGGATTTTTTAGCTCCAGTACAGTCTTATGGGGTCACAGTTGTATAGGAGTTCTATCATTGACCAAAACCTTGACAGGAGGTGCATGGTCATAAATACATTATAGAATATGTTGGAGGGTGATGGTTCTATGAGGAAAATTCAGCAAAGAAGGAGATAACAAGTGAATGGGTGCAATTTAAAAATAGGATAGGCAGAGAAAGGTTCACTAAAACATTTAAATCGAGACTTGAAGGATGTGAAAGAATAAACGTGCAAATATGGCTTGAGAAGAACATTCCAGGCAGAGAGAACAGCAAGTGCAAAGGCCCTGAGGCAGTGGGGTGTTGTAGAAAGAGCAATGGCTGGGGCACAGACACTGCTATATGCTCTGGGTGATCTAGCCCCCTCTGAGCCTCATTTCTTCATAAGAAACCGAGGGGTCGAGCAAGGAGATTTCCAAGCCTCCATTTAGCTCTAACAGTTGATGATTCTACAGCAAAGCCCTTCTGATAGGAAAAGCAGGAGGGTGTTCACTAATGTGGATGTGCTTATCAAAATAGTCTTTTATGATTTTTCTGTGCATACTCAGCTGGGGTTTGACAGCTGAAAATGCACACTCTTGGTCTCTGAGGGGTGAATTTCCCACGTACTTGGGGTACAGATGGGTTGAAAGTAGATGGGCCTGGCAGAGTTGATTGCTGTCTTTGTCATTACTATTCAGTGTTTGACTTCTGCTGTAGTCCCGGCAGATGACAACAGGTTGCTGGGCATGAGCAAGAGTAGATTGTTTCTTATCTGATCATTCATCCTGTGTATTTGAAGGCAACCAAAGATTTTAGTATTGAAAAGTCAAACAGCATGGGCTGCTTCACCCACCATCAGCTTAACCTGTTTTTACAATACCATTCCCATAACTTTCCAATTCTTTTTTAAAAAATTAGGCATCAGCAGCTTAACCTGATAATGTCGGGGGTAACTACACATCCTCTATGGCTCTTGGGGCCCGTTTGGGGACAATTGGGTTTGACACACAATCTCTTTTTTATGCTTATGTGGTTGACTCCCTTGAGGTGCATCCACCATCTTAACCAGATATTATTTAAGCATGTCATGCCAAAGGTTTGGCCACACCAGGGGGCTAAGTGCCTGGAGTAATTAGTTCTGCAACTAGATAGTTCTTAGTACTGTGCAAAGGATTATTCTGAGATTTAAAAAAATTTAGTAGAAAGTGTTACATTTCTATTTTCTGGGAGATGATTGGGAGCTAAGGACAGTGTTATATGTGGGAGGTAGGTTGGGGAAGCAGTTGGAGGAAGTGATGAAGAGGAAAGAGATGTTAAGACTGTTAAGAGTCTGGGATTTTACTGTACTTGAAACTAGCAAGTCAACCAGTCAGTTAACCACAGTTTCCTGGATGTCAGCAGACTCCTGACTCTGAGCAGAGAACTTTACTACTTCCCACAATAGCAGTAGCCAGAACATCAGCAATTCTGCCAGTTCTCTCAGCCCCTTTCCCACAGGGTGATATGAAGAAGGCCAGGTGACACCTACATGTCGGGAACAACCAACAGCCGACCCTTGACACAGTCGGGACAGATGAGACGCATCTGCACAGCAGAGGCGACTGTGGCCAGATCTCCTGTCTATCTCTTCCTGTATGCCTGTCCCTGCTAGCAATAGGTGGTGGGATTTTTGGATACCTGTGTGTTATAAAAAAAATTCTGCATGATGCCTCTGATTCTGCATGAAATGACTTGTTGACCACAGAATAGAGACCCCTAGCAACCCTAATGCTTCCTGCTTCCCCCAGCTGGGAAGTTAAGGACAAAATTAAACAATGGGCAGACCAACTGCCAGGATGTTGAAGGAAGCTGTTGCTAGGATTGTTTCTTAAGGAGTCACCACTAAAAAGTTTAAGGTTTATTAGAGCCACTACCCCTCCCATACCCTGGACAGGAATGTAAAGAAACAAGGAGTTTTAGTTGGAAATAATAATCTCAAATACATGGAAACAAATACAAAACATGCCCCCCCCCCGCAAGATGTACAAATCAAAAAACCTAGGCAAAAAACCAGTTACCTAACCGAGACAAATCTAACCTCAACGGACAATAGCTAAATTCTATATAATCTGTAAATCTCCTCTTGCACCCCTCTAATTTAGACCAATTCCTAGAATTTTAATAGACACCTAGTTACTAATTGGCACCTGAAAGTTTGTGCTTGTATAGCTTCATTGACTATCTGATTAATGACTCTCTTGGTCAAAATAACCTTTGTTTAACATGATTAATCTGTGGGACCTCCTGTACTTTTCAGTTATTTCTTTGTTTAACACTATTGATCTACAAAACCTTCTGTACTTTTCAAAATTATTTCTGTGGTAGCCATTTCTGTTTTAATAATCACACTATGCATTAAATGTTGTATAACCTCCCCTATAAAAATAAAGATTGATTCTTCTTGGTGAGTCAGTCAGGCCCAAAAAGCCTGGCTGTCCTCAAGCACCTCACTTGGTGTCTGTCTCTTCACCTGAGCCGTGCATCCTTCGGGGACCCTGAGACCCCGCCGAGGCTGGACCCCGGCACCTACACATGCAGGGCATTGTGTTACAGGAGAGGTACCCTGAGCTTAGGGAACCCAAATCTTTTATAGTGGGTAGTAAGCATGCCTGCCCTTATCTCTAAGGGGAGACAGTATCTTTATTTTATGGGCAGTAAGTAAACTTGTCTTTTGCTCTAGAGAGAGATATTCTCTGTCATCCAAGACGGTTCTGTTTACAGACATCCTGGAACAAAAACAGTCAGTGCCTGTGCTTGTAATATGTGCAGAATCCAAAGAGATGCATGGAGACTTGTATTCCAACAGGAACAAAGCCATACTTTTGCCCTATGGTTGCAAATTCCTTCCTTTCTTTCCAGCTGCCTCATTGGAGTTCACTCTGGCTTTAGATCCTAGTAGATTTCCATCTTTAATTTCTAAGGAAATCCAGATAGACAAATTCCAGCCTGAGCTCAAGGTACAATTCAAGTCTTCCTGGTGCCAATGTCTGAGAAGAATTTTTAAAGTCTTGTTGACTTTATCTCTTTTATCTTGGTGCTCTTTGCAGGATGGTTGGACACTCCAAGTATTCGAAATGTGAATTTCACATCATCTTTGAATTTGGTGGGACTGTAGGTTGTTTTTGGTCCATGCCAGTCATCCTTGACTGAGCTGGGTTTTGAGGCAAATAAATTTCTAAAGAAGGAAGCATTTCATTTAAAGTTATTTAGTAAAAATGTGGTGAAACCATGATTTCAAGTCAGGTCTTTGGAAAGGGAAAGTTTCCTGTAGTTTGCCTTCTAACCAGAGAGTAGGGGATCTTTTCAGACAGGCTTGACCAAGAAAAGTCGAGGAATGGTGGGTGAGGCTCCTCTCAATATCTTTTTGGAGTTTCAGTAATTGTCAAGAAAGCAGTGTGTGAAAGAGACAGTTTGTTGCCTATCCGATATCCATTCTCTCCTTTTTAATGACAGGGCTCCTACATACTTGAATTTGACAATCTGCCCAACTGAAAAAAGGAAACAACAAACTTCATTGGCTAGTTTTCCTTGAGGTTGAGGTAATGAATGGGTTGCGGGTAGAAGACACTTCTAGCATACTTCTGTCATGGGGACTCACTGGGTTGGCAGGAGACCCTTACCTTTTCCCAGTCTCTTCTTCCTGCCTGGAACATAGTTGAATGACTAGAGCAATAGTGATAATCTGTGATTATAGCAGACCTTGTAGATGGAAGAATGAGTTAAAGACGGCAGAGTAGAAACATACCAGGAGCCTACATTGCTTTAAACGTCATGAAGCCATCATACTAGCCCTGGAGTACTTACTTCTGAACTTCAATATAAGAGAAAAAGAACTTTCTTTTCTTTTCTTTTTTTGCCATTGTAGATTTGGATAGCAGATTCATGTAATTCCTTACAGATATTAATTGCTTATTGATACCTAATTGTGATTTTTGAATGTTCATTGTATCTGGTTGGGTTTTTATATTTAAGTAACAGAAACCTTGTCTAATTTTAGTATAAAGGGACTCATTGCCCTTTAAGAAGGTTATGGAGTTGCTCACACAAGTGAAGTGTGGGTTAAAGAACAAGGCCTGGAACACATGGGCACCAGATTGCCACAGAAGGTCTTGGAAAGAGCCTGTGCTTACTTTTTTAAAAAATATATTTTATTGATTATGCTATTACAGTTGTCCCATTACCCCCTTCACTCTCCTCCACCCTGCACACCCTCTCCCACCCACATTCCCCCTTTTAGTTCATGTCCATGTGT
>CM052541.1:91416243-91446089 GCA_028533065.1 Trachops cirrhosus
TCTGTAGGACCTCAGACCCTTCCGCCACTTTCCGCAAGCTAACTGGGCCCCTCTGGCACCAATCTCTGTGTGGGTGGGCCTGCGCACCCCACGGGACCTTCCTTTTCAGTCAGTGCCCCAAAGCTCTATTTCCTGGTGCTGGGACCCTTGAGTTGCGTGCAGTGCCTTGCTTCACAATGACCCTTGTTTCGCTGGGTCTGCAGGTTGCCTCCCCCTGCTGGGGCCCGCCAGCCACCTCTGCTTGTGCGCCCAGGGTCTGCCCACTGCGGTCTTGTGAGCTGCCCCAGTTGCTCTGCTCTCTGCTCCCTGTCCCTTCCCCAGCCCGACTCCGCCCCTCCTACCAGTCTGGATGAACGTGTCTAATCTTAACTCTTTGGGTGTCTGACTTCCATACAGTTCAATTTTCTGTCAGTTCTTGTTATTTTGTTTCTATCTTGTTGTTATTTTGTTTCTATCTTGTTGTCCCTATCTTGGTTGTGCGAGGAGGCACAGTGCGTATACCTATGCCTCCACTTGGCTGGAATCCTCTCTCTCTCTCTCTCTCTCTCTCTCTTTTTTATCACAATAAAAAGAATAAATGAAGATGCTGCGCCTAAATTCTGAGTACAAGTGATGGGGCATTTACATTTAAAAATATCCCCAGGAGAGATTCTGTCACTCCCAAATTTAGAATCACTGGGCCACACCTTCCTTAAGGATGCATTTGTGGTTTGAATTTAGGGCATTTGAAACTTGCATTATCCCTGATATAAAGCCTTAATTGTATGGGGAAAAAATGATCCCCAATTCCTCCTCATGGATTCTCTTTAATTTTTGGAATTAATCTGCTTCTCATTTGTATTCACATCTCTCTCAGTCATCTCTCTCAGAGTGAATCGATAATCCATGGGCAGAGGGCATTTGGAACCAGCTCACAGGGTGCTTTCCTCACAGTGCCCACAAGGTGGCAGGCCAGGCACTTGAATTTGGACAGCAAGGGCTTGAGTGGTCGCTGGCGCGGGCTGGAGTCCCCTAGCCTTTCGCTAATGGGGTGTGGGGGACCTATCACCCTTGCATGGCTTGGGGGTGCCTGGAAGATGTGGTTCCCTTAAATACCCAGGCTAGAACTGAGTTTCCCAAGAGCAGGCATGCGTTTATTCTCAGGGAAAGGTGAGCAACCTAACCCTCCCTGCCACAAAGAGTGGCCTGGATGTAGCCAGCTTCCCCTGGGGCTCAAGACCGTCTCCCCAAGGAAGACCTAACTTTGTGTGCACATGAGTTGAGGAATAACCTTCACGACACTTTCTGTTTTATTTGGAGGGAAAGGTAATGTGTTGGTGACATTTTTTCAAATAATTAAAAGGTCCGAAGCAGAATAGGAGATGTTCTGTGTTGTTGAAAACTCCTAGGTGGTGGGGGAGGGCGATGGCTCCAGTTAACATGCACTAGCTGTTGGAGATTTAATGCGCATCTTAAAAATATTGATTTGCTGACCCTCTTCAGGCCTTGACCCAGCAAATGGTCACACAGTCCCCAACAATAAATAGCTTACTGTGTGGTTTGATGATGTGTTGAGATGAAATGTGGAAGACTTTTTTAAAAATTTAAATCAGGGTTCTTAGGGTTGGAAAGGGGAGGGAGGAGGGGAGGAATCGGTGGGTGGGCTGGAATGGGAATAAAGGATAGAAACTGTAATGAATAAACTAAAATAAAAAATTTAAAAAATTTAAATCATTTTTTATTTTTTAATTAGTTTACATACAATATTATATTAGTTTCAGGTGTACACCCAAACGATTAGACATTACATAACTTACTAAGTGATAATGTCAATAAATCTCATACCTATCTGACACATGCATAGGTATTAGACTATTATTGACTATATCCCCTCTGCTGTATTTAACATCTCCATGACTATTCTGTAACAACCAATTTGTGCTTCTTAATCCCTTCGCATTGTTGACCTGTGCCCCCAAGCCCTCCTCCCATCTTGTAACCATCAAAGTGTCCTCTGTATCTATGAGTCTGTTTCTGTTCTGCTAGTTTATTTTGTTTTTTAGATTCAGTTGTTGATAGATATGTATTTATTGCCATTTTATTGTTCACAATTTTAATTTCTCCTCCTCCTCCTTCTTCTTCCCCTCCTTCTCCTTCTCCTCCTCTTTCTCCTCCTCCTCCTCTTTCTTCTTTTTCTTAAAAATGAGGCTTTAACATTTCACATAACCGGTGGGTGCACACAGCCCCTGTGGTGGGAGGGCACACCTGGAGCACCCAGTGTGGGTGAATAGGGAGGCTGTGCTACTGGCCCCTACAGGCACCCACTGCATAAGGTCACTCTACCAAGCCCAGGAGATCTAGCAGCTCTACCTAATACATAGCAATGAACACAGGAAGACTGACAAAAAGGGGAGACAAAGACATATGTCCCAAATGAAAGAAGAGAACAAAACTCCAGAAAAAGAACTAAACAAAATGGAGACACGCCATCTCCCAGATGCAGAATTCAAAACACTGGTTGTGAAGAATGAACTTAGTAAGAACCTTAACAGAATAAAAAAGGACATAGAAGACATAACAAATAACCAGTCAGAAATAAAGGATACACAAACTGAAATGAAGAATGATTTACAGGGAATCAACAGTGGAGTAGGTGAAGCTGTGAATCAAATCAGCAATGTGGAATATAAGGAAACAAAAAAATGCTCAATTGGAACAGCAAAAAGAAAAAAGAATTAATAAAATGAAGATAGTGTAAGGAACCTCTGGGACAACTTCAAGTGTACCAACATTCACATCATAGGGGTGCTAGAAGAGAGAGAGCAAGAGATTGAAAACCCGTTGGAAAAAATGACAGAAAACTTTCCTAACTTGGTCAAAAACATAGACATATAAATCCAGGAAGCACATAGAGTCTAAAACAAGATAATCCAAAGAGGCCCACACCATGACACATCATAGTTAACATGCCAAAAGTTAAAAACAGAGAGAATCTTAAAAGCAGCAAGAGAAAAAGTTATCTACAAGGGAACTCCCATAAGACTGTCAGCTGATTTCTCAACAGGAATTTTGCAGGCTAAGAGGGACTGGCAAGAAATATTCAAAGTGGTGAAAAGCAGGAACCTACAGCCAGTATTACTCTACCAGCAAAGCTATTGTTTAGAATCAAAGGACAGATAAAGAGCTTTCTAGACAAGAAAAAGTAAAGGAGTTCATTACCACCAAGCCAATATTATGAAAAGTAAAGGACTTTTGACATGATTTTAATGTGCTGTTTGCTTATATTTCAATCCAGGAACCAAGACTTTCAATAGGTACAATGTTGTGCAAGGAGGTAGTGTGGTGCAGCTCAGAGAGCGCAGGGTTGGGGTTGGATAGATGTGGATGGGAATTGGGGGTTTGGGTAAGTCCCTTATCCTGCCTGAGGCTCAGTTTCCTCATCTGTGTAATGGGTATAATAAGAACACCAGTGTCATGGGTTGTGGTGTGAAGTAAATGAAATGTGGAGTAAGTCATTCACTCATTCAGTAAACATGCATGCAAGATGCCAGTGACAATCTGGGTTCTGAGGGTGCCAAGACAATAAGGCATGGTTCCTCACAGGCAGGGAGACTGATATGTCTACTAATGTTTTCAGTGAAGTAGGAGAAACATGCTAACATAAGTTTCCAGGGGACTAGTTCAGGGATGTTTGAGGAAGGAAGAGAAAGAGGTTGATACATCAAACAGGGGTAGCAGGTTTGAATGCAGGGCGTGGGTGTGAGGGTCAAGACCAAACACACTTGTAGTTTGGAATGTGCAGTGTTTGCCATTGTTTTTATTCTCTAAAAATTGAATTCTTTGCCATAATTTAAAGATCGAGAGATTTCACTTGGGATTCCAGGTTTCCAGGTCCTAGAAAAATATAGGTTTGGCTACACTAAGCCAATGTTTCTACAGGAAACTAGGATCCAAAACTAAGCCGGAGCTACCTTTTACAAACAGAGTGTGCGCCACTGTCCCCACAACACCCTATTACATGCTAACTCAACTTGGCTCCCTTGTCCCCTGACCCTGTGTGCATTGGAGTATGCAACCTCTGCTATAAAGTATCTAGAACTGCAGCACACAATGGGCACTAATACCAGCTATTTCTTTTCCTTCTTGAGGGCTGAGATGGCAGGCATCTAAGAAGGGCTTAACTAAAGAAGAACGAAGGAGAAAGAACACCCATTAGATGGAGCCATAGATATAAGGTCAAGATTCAGTCCACTGGGCTTTCTGTTTCATTTGTGGTGGCAGCGGGGGCATGTCTTTCCACATTCATACTGTAGGTCTGGTCATAGCCAGCAGCCCCGTGAGTGTCTGGCAGGCTGGCTGAAGTCATGGTTTGTATGCAGGCCTTTGACTGTCAGTCACACTTGGCTCATTTTAGAGAACCACATGCAAATGCCTCTCCAAAGTACCATTTCCTCACGAATAATAGAGAGCTATTGTTGGGAGGACTATGAGCCTGGGGTTCCATAATAATTGCATTTTCATGAAAGAAAATCACATCCCCACTGTGAGCACAGCTGAAAACACGAAACCAACTGTTGAGACATTCTTGCTGAAATAAAGCATTATTCTATAATATGGGCCTATCTGGATGGGTAGGGGGCGGGGGCATCTTTGGGAAGCCAGGAGAGAGGGTTTTGCAGGTCCTGCTGGAAATGAGTAGGTAAAAACCTCTGTCCATCTGAGGATGATTAATCTCAATCATGGAGCTGTTAGGGAGCACTGGCCTCCCTGTCCTGGCAGGAGGCAAAAGTGGATAATTCATGTCACAAAAGAAGGAGTGAGGAAGAATGGTGTGGGGGTGGCAGAGTAGAAGAGGGAGGCAAGAGGAGGCTGCATTGTGAGATCCAAAGTCCAACGGCCACTCTCAAGTTTCTTTTAGGGTCTCGAGGGTAGAGCCGTTTGTAGGTGGCAGTGGGTCGATGTGGTCACACCAACTCACATAGGCTCCCATCCTGCTTCAGGAACTTAGAGACAGGGAGACAGCTGCTGGCAGAGAGGCCTGGGACTAAAAGATTGAATGGGACCTCGGGGACCAGTGAGTCCTCCATCCTCAGACGAGGGGGAGCAGGGCTGCCCCTGCTACTCCTCATGCGCTTCCCTGCCTTTTGTCGCCACCCCCACCCCACCCTGTCTTGGTGTGCGGAAGCAACCAACCAGTCAACGTTTCTCACATTGATGTTTCTCTCCTTCTCTCTTCTCTTTTCCCTAAAAACATGTTCTGAAAATTATCAAACATACTCAGAAGTATAGAGAATAGCATAACTCAGCGGTTCCTGCATATTAGAATCACTTGGGGATTTTTTAAAAATCCCACTGCTGAGGAATCCTTCCAGACCATTTAAACGCAGTCCCTGGGATTAGAACCCAAGGATCAGTATTTTTGAAGCTCCCTGGCTTGTTCCTATGGATAGACAAATCTGGAAACCACCTGTCATCTGCTTTCTACGATTATCAACAAGTGGCCAATCTTGCTGATCCTATAGCTCTTGTGTCCTAGTTCCCTAATTTTCCACTGCCCCCTCCCACCAATTATTTTAAAGTGAATACCAGACTTATGTTACTTAAAGACTTCAGTGTATGTCAAGAACTTTAAAAAATAAACACAATAACATTATTATCCCAAAAACAATTTAATAGTAATTCCTTAGTATCATCTAATGTCCTATCTTCGATGCTCATTTTAGCTTTTGAGACATTTCTTTCTCTCCTTTACCTTTGATTTTAATTTAATTTCAGAGGGATAAATAATGTCCACCCCCCTGCCATTGTTGAGGTAGTGGAGTTGGCAAAGGAGCTCACTGTTGGCTCACCTACTCCCTTTCCTCAGTGTGACCCTGCGTCCTGAATCTCTTCAGGGACAGCCCTGCCCACATCTGCGGGTGAGAGGACAGTCCTTGAGTCAGAAGATGCTCATATATTCATTCAATAACTGTGGGCCAGGGTCTCCTGTATGTCCAGGCGACGTGTTAGGTGCTGGGGTACTAAATGTCAGCATTTTAGTCTCTTTAGCCCAGATGCATTTAGTTCAATGAGGAAGCATGTGTTTTGTCACCAGCACAGTCAGGTGGCCATCGATGATATGTTGGGTCCAGGTGTGCATACCCCTTATAAATGGCCTGTGCACTAACCTTTTACATTATACCTCGTTATTTGAGGATCTGAGGACATTTTTTTCCTTTTAAGTAGTTTTCACTAGAACATCATTTGGATTTCCCAATGAGATGAAAGAGCATGGCAGAGTTAAATCTTAGTAGCAAGGGCAGCCCAAATAATTGAAATGCAAACATGCTGTCTAAGCCCTGTCTCAGCTACGAGGCTTCAGCCTTCTCTTCCTATTGAACCGGTTCAAAGGAACGCTAACAGGCAGCAGAAATCGACTGGCTGGAAGCTGACCTTCTTTCATTTCCTCCACACAGCCTCTAAGTGAAACACTTGGAAACAGAACAATAAAATGTCCCCAACTAACACAACCACAGAAGAAAATAGTGTCTCTAACTGATGCACAAGTTTTTCTAAGACTTTATTCTGCTGCCTTGGCTGAGTAGCTCAGCTGGTCAGAGTGTTGTCCTGATAGGTCAAGGTTGCGGTTCAGTCTCAGGTCAGGGCACGTGCGACAGTCAGCCAATAAATGCGTAAGTGGAGCAACACGTCAATGTTTCTCTCTCTCTCAAATCAATAGATACAAATATTATTAAAAGAATATTTTCTGCTTATCACACTTGTATTACGGAAAATTTGAAAAACAATAGGATTAAAGAATGAAGAAATGAAAATCACATATTTTGCCATCTAGTGATAATTGCTATTATCTACCAGAGATAATCGATCTTTTTGATGTATTTCCTTCTAGTCTTTTTATTTTCTATGCCTAACTGTGGACTGTATGTTCTGATTTCATTAAAGCTATTATTAATTTTTAAAGTGTACTTAGGACTTTATGTTTTTAAGAGTAATTTTAATGTTTCCCCCTTCGTTTCTCATTATAATTCTATAAAGGATATTCTTACTTTACGAGTGAGAAATCAAGGTCCAGCAGGCTAAGTAATTTTTCTCAAGGTCACACAAATGACCCAGGACTGTCATTTGTGATCCAGGGGTCTTTTGCTCGGTCCCAGTCCTCACTGTGTGGAGAAGTGTGAGCCATCAGTAGGATAGCCCTAGGGTTATCTATGACATGGGGCTGACTGTTTCTTTTCCCTTCTCCAGAAGGTTTAAGTCAGGGAGTAAAGACCCCCACACCTCCTGGTACAGTCTAATTATGGATGAAGGGAGGGAGGGCATAGGAGATAAAGTGCCATCATTTAAGGGGCAAGCCGACCTGCATCAGGATCATGTATTTTTGTTAGGTAGGCCCTTGTTTATTGTACCATCTGTTATGACCTTTGACCTCCACATCCTTACCCACCCATGGCCCTTTTTAAGGGAAGCTGCCCAGCCATCACCTCTGCTGCTTTTGCTGAAGGTCGTAGTGCCAGGGGTGCCCTGTGCCTCAGCCCCATCTTACTGGTAGTCTGGGGGTGGGGCCTGACACAGGCATCACCAGGCCTCAGTGGATTATCATTATAATCTGGTATAAAAAGATGAGCAAGAGAAATTAGATGTTCTTTCTGAGAAATATGAATTGCTAAACATCGGGGGTGATTTACCAGTGATCCACTGAGGCTGAGAGTCAGGACAGAGTCATGGCTGAAGCCACATGTCCAGTGAGATTATGAGGGAGGAGAAAATATGCATATGTCGGCAGAGAGAAAAGAACTGTGCAGATCACAGAGACCATCAGATGCCCCTGGAGGGGAGAGGGAAAGACAGAGAGGCCTGACCCCAGATCTGCTTTTTCCTGGGGTTTCCAGGTTCGTGTCCAGTCCCTGTGTATCTGGCAATAACTTTCTTCACCCACCCCCCTTCCTGGAGGTAACTTGGTTGTGTCTCTTGTCCTTGTAACTAAACAAGGCAGCCTGTCTTAACAGTCAGTAGAGCCTGATAGACTGGCAGAGCCTTGTTTACCCTCCCACTTTTGCACGAGAGACCTGGGGCAGCAGAGGGGAGTGAACGTGCCCATAGTCAGCTGGTCTCCGGCCTCCAGCCTCCAGCCCAGGCTGTCGTCTGTCCCCAGGCCACATGCTTCCTTGATTTCTTTTTGCATCTCAGCCTTGGCTTCCTGCCATACAGCTTGAGGGCTGGGCTGTTGCTTTCTACATCTCTTTCTTCCACTTCCTTTTGCTTTGTATAGTGCTTAACACTGAGTTGGTGCTCAGTAAATACTTGTTAAATTAAATTGGTGGGTATTCTAGGTTTGAGGACATGATGGAGGAGACCAATGATGAAAGCTCCCTTCACTGATGGACAGGCTGGCATTTTGGGTGAGTTTCAGACAGGACCCATCGGTCCCTGGGCAGTCACTCATCTTTGAGGTTGGAAGTGGCTCTTTATCCTATAAATTTGCTGCAGTGAAACCAAACGAGGAGAATGGCTTCCCTTGTGTCCGACAGGTCAGAACCCATCACCAGCAGTTGTGTATGCAAGAGAAGGTAGACTCATGAATGCACATGCATCTGATCAGACTGTGCATCATTTGCTGGCAAAAGTGGATATGGTGTGTTGTAGGTATTGGTGGTTTAGATTCTCTGAATCATTTTTTAAAAATAATACAGCGGTGGGCAAAAGTAGGTTTGCAGTTGTGAGTATGTGAAATAGTTTATTCTTAATTATTACATTGTTTTCCAGAAGAACGACTCTGAACCTACTTTTGCGAACCTCCGTATAACCAGGATTTGACTATGAAGGGAAGGGGAAAAGAGTTCAGAAATGATATTTTAGACTGGTACCATGGAAGTCTTTATTTTTTTCCTTCTATAAATATTTATTGAGTGCCAATTTTGTACCAGGCATTATCTTGGACACTGAGAATACAGCAGTGATCCAAACTCACAAAAATCCCTGCTCCCCTGGAGCTTACGTTCCACTGGAGTTGTCAAGTTGGTTAAAGGGAATGAGACCTGTGTTAGTTTTCTAGGGCTGCGAAAACACGTGACTGAGTGGCTTAGACAACAGCAATGTATGGCTGCTCAGCCCTGTATGTGAGAAGTCTGACATTATGGTCAGGGTTGGTTCCTTCTGAGTCCTCTTTCCTTGGCTTATAAATGGCCACCTTTTCCCTGTGTCCTTCCCTCTGTCTGTGTCCAAATTTCCTTTTTTCAAAGGGACACCAATCATATGGTAATAAGGCCCATCCGAGAGACCCCGTTTTTAACTTAGCTCCTTGAAGACCATGTCTCCAAATGAAGTTCCATTCCAGGGTACTAGGTATTAAGGCTTTAACATATGAATTTTGGGACAGTACATACCATGGCATATATACAAAAGTGATGCTGATGAGTGTGATACCCCACCATATTTTAAAAATAAAGGTTTTGTGTTGCTTCTCCAAACTGAGGAGGGGTTGCTTGTCCATCAATGACACCTCTGGCCAGTGCTGGCTTGGAGGGAAGGCTGACCTCGGGCAGCAGAGCGATCTGGGGCTGTGCCTTGAGTCATCCCTGCTGAGACTGCCCAGGCCACACGAGGACTGAACTGGAGACCTGCGCTTAGTCAATACAGTAGTCTAAACAACTGAGCAAGAGTGCAGGACTTTTATACACGTATTTTTAGCATAGCTTGCAGGAGAGAAGTGAATTTATTTTTGTGAGTGCAGATTCAGGGTAAGACTGCAGCTGTTGCAACGTGAGAGCATTAAAGCCATTTGTTTTTTCCCTTTAATCACCTCCTATTTTCCTAATGGGACTGGAGTGTGTATGGCTCCTGCTGCTTTATATACTTTGTTGCCCTGTGGCTCATTGGTTTCTCTTTTCATTTATGCTTTTGTGGTTTTACTGAACAAACAACCTTCTGGGTCATAATGAGTTTCTGGATCTCGACATGCTGAGCATAAATCCGCCAAATCTAGAACTCCGTGCAATGGAAGATTCAGTCTGGCTTTTGATATACAGTAAAGGTGCTGAAAATAGGTGGTCAGGCATAGAGGAGAAGGGCTGAAGGTTCTCCTGGGCCTTTGATGCAACAGATGCCTGGTCCAAGCAGTGGTGTGTGAGCTTGAACCGACTGTCAAATTGGAAAAATCACCCACTTGCCAGTCAGACCACCGGGGCTTCTCTTACAGGCACCGGGGAACTAATTTGTTAGTAAAGAGCTTTTCAAGCCACTGAGTCCCAGGGAGCGTTGTTGAAGCAACGAGAAGGGTGCAAACTGTCAGTTTTGCCAGAGCAACCAGTTGAAAAATGAAGGATTTCGATAAATAGTAGAGGCAAGATTGGTGAGACAAGTTTTTCTTTGCTTTCTTTTTTCACCTTAAAAAACTGTTGTAGGAACTTCTGTGTTCATTGATTGACTTCCACATTTCTGGTTCGTTAATTTACTGACCATCTATTAACAGTGATCAGGCAATAGTGACTTGGTAATACATGATCCCTTCCTTCAAAAAGCCTGTGTTAAGGAGGTGATGTCACCAAGGTGGCAGACTAGGAGGCCCTAGCCTCTGTCCCTTCACAAAGATCAACAATTAGACAGCTGTCCATGAACAAAAACGGCTCTTGGAAGTTCTGGACACCCTTCACAGGGGAAGGAAGGACAGCTTCATCTTCCCTGCCCATCCCCCAGGCTGATGCCGCTCGGTGTCAAGAAGAAACACTCCAGTTAAAAGAGTACTTCTTGCTGGGAAAGGGAGAGAGGGGTGACCCACCAGCTTCCCCAGTCTTCCAGGGCACTGAACAAGGGACCCAGTGCAGTTTCACCCCACTCAGAAACCGGCAAAGCTGAGCTGGATGGAGACAGCTGGGAACAAGGAAGAAGGCAGAGGCTACTGGCGTGGTGCCAGGTGGGTACAGAAACACTTTGTGAAGTGTGTGGTTGTCTGATCACTGCTGCACACCTGACACTAATACAAAATAATATTGAATATAAACTGTAATAAAAATAAAGATATTTTCTCTAAAATGTGAATCTGAATCTGCACTATTGGAGTTTTCCTTTTTCCCATATGAAGCACTTTTTGAAGTCGTATAACTCTTTTCTTTCTGTAGGAGAAAAACACTGAAGCGTTGGCCTCAGACATACGTGGCTTTGAATCCTAGTCCCATCACTGTGTGAAACTGAAACCTTACTTAACATTTCTGAGCCCATTTCCTCAGTGAGACAATACAGGTAATACTAATTACTAGAATTGGTATAGTAAATCACAACACCAAGTACATCTTGGGTATATAGAAATCGTAGCTGTTACGATGATGGTTCATTCATTCAACAATATTAAGGAGTCTTTTAAGAACCAAGCACTGTTTAAGGCACAGGGAGTACAGCAAACTTCATGAAATCCTCGTTTTTGTGGAGACTGTATGTGGTCTTTCAAATTGTTGGTATTCAGGTTGAGTGGAGCTGGTGAAAGTGGACAGGAAATTGCTTCCAGATCACGGGTTATCCCCTTAGCTTCATAATGTTTCCTGACAAAGTGCTCTAATAAAATTATATAATCCCAAACTTTCTCACCTTGTAACGTCAAAGTTAAGTGACGTTGTGCACCTAGCCATTGTCCCGAATGGAGAAGCCCTGAGGGAGACAGAGGGGCATGAAGCCGCCCGTGGAACAGCAGGTGGTTATCCTGGCGTGAGCTGGTTCTTACTGTCGCTGCTGCTGTTGTAGTTGTTGGTCTTTAACTGTCTCACCTACTTGTGATAATAATTTACACCATGCTGATGGTCTGCTTTGGAAAGATGTAAATAAATATTTTTAACACCTGTACCATTTTTATAAGTAGGTAATTGTCTCTCTAGACCCATTGGCTTGGTAGGGCAATAGAGTCAAAGCCGTTTCCTCTCACTGAAACTTAGAACAGCTCAATCTCCTATGTTTTATTCTTCCATTGTGGAAAGGTAAATTTGGAAAGTGTATGTTCCTGGCAAGTAAGAAAAGCAGGGGTTTAAATGTACAATTTACAAAAAGAAGCTCCACTTATCTTATGGTAACTGATCGCGATTGTATAAAATTTTATTTAGTAAAGATGTATCTTAAATGACTGGATAAGTATGGGGCTAAATATTATATGTATATAAATTATGAGCACATTAAACTTTTAATTACACAAGGAAAGGTTTGATACTTAATGTCTTTCTATTGTTGTTTTTAATAAACAAAACCATATCTCTTTTATTTCTTTATGTAAACTCAGAGTTACATATGTCTTACATTTTGAAATTTAAAATTATATTTCTAAATATACAAAATAAGGGGGGAACCCCTCAGCTCTGGCCAGCATAGCTCAGTGGGTTGGACGTCATCTTGCAAAGCGAACGGTTGCTGGTTCGATCCCTGGTCGGGGTGTATGCCTGGTTGTGGGGCCTCGTGTGAGAGGAAACCAACTGATGTTTCTCTCCCTCTCTTCTCCTGTCCCCTGTCTCTAAAAATGAAAAACAAAATCGTTAAAAAAACCCAGCTCATGTATTAAATGTTTTCCCCTGAATTGTGTTATTCTGTGTTTTAAGTATCTTATGCTGTTATGTATTTTCTGGGGTCATATTCCAACAAGAAGCATGGATAATCTTAGTAATGAGAAAAAATATTGTAAAAATAAATAAAAGTAACATATACCCATGACAGAGTTGTTTTCATAAACTGCTTTAATTTAAATTAATTTCATGTAAATATTTGTAAAAATGTTGACCTTAAAAGTAGGCTCAGAAACAGACAAGGAAGATCAGGGCAAGGAGGTCTCCCAGGCCTCAGTCATCTGCACAACAACTTCACGCGCTTTTGCCAAAATCTGTGTGGGATGTTTATCAGACATATTTTAAATCTTATCTTTTTTACTTCGGAAGAGTAATTGAAAATTAAATCCTATATCCCAATCCTACCTGGAAAATGACCATAATTTGCCATGAGAAAAAGAAAGCATAAAATAAATATAATTTACATAATAATGTTAAATTCCAGCCAAATACCATTTCTTATTCAAAGATTCTGCTCCTGAGGTTTGTTCACTTTTTGTTTAAAAAAGGGAGATTAGCAGGAGTTTGTGTGTGTGTGGGGAAACCTAGCACCAATAACTTGGCACCAATCTAGAGTTTCTCTTTTAATAATTACACATGCTAAAGCAGAATTGAGAAGGGAATGACATTATGAAAGTGTGAATCTATATTACTTAATCCTGATGCCCTTCCTATGCTATTATGTCTCCCATGCTTTGGGAGCTATTGGTCTAAACCAGCTTGGGCAAATGGAGTATAAGTGAGTGCTAAAAGGTCTTTAGAATGGCAGAGTTGACAATTTTGTTCATAATTCTTTGCAATGATTATCAAGGTGACCCTAGTTCCCAGTTCAATCCCAGTCCAACTTTACACTCTTGTCCCAACATAATCATTAGTCACATTCCTGTTTATGTGCCAGCGTGTCCTGATTTGGGACATACAACTGTCCAGTCACCAGGTTGATTGTTCATCTGTCCATCATTTTCTGAGCACCTACTCTGGACCTGGCTCTGTGATAGTGACTGGAACAGAAAGGTGAGTAAGATTGTTTCCAGCCCTTGAAGACCTTAGGAATGGAAGGTCAGGGCAAGGAGGGGAGGACACCACTGAATGACGCTGCAAAGTGATGAGAGGCACACGCGGGTCTATGCCACATGCTGTTGGGACCACAGGGAAGGAGGACATATGAGTCAAAGGAACACCGCAAGTTCCTCAGTGAAAAGAGTAAGCAGATCAGCTCATCAGTGATATAAGAACCAATGAATCAGCTCTGTAGAGGCAGGTAGGTCTTTCCCTTTTATAACAATGCTTTAATTTGCATTCCTGTATGTTCAGAGAACTGGGGTGGTAAGGATTAAAGTGGGAAAAACACATACAGTTTCCAACTCATATTTCTTCAATGGTTATAAGAAAACCTGCCCTGCCTGGTGAATCTTGTGATATGTAGAGATAGGTAAAAATGTTTGCAGAGGAAGAATATTTTCCACAATTTACTGATTTTAAAATATAAATGAGATTGCCTTACTTCATTGCTTAAAGCCCTCCATGGGGGTTGATCACTGTTCTCAGAATAAAATGCACAGTCCTCCCCATGGCCCACAAGCTCTGCCTTCCTCTGCAGCCACACCGGCTGTTCTCACTCGACCTCACTGAGCTTTGCCACCTTGAAAAATGCCAAGCTCTTTTCCACTTGAGCTCCTTTCTTGACCTTTGCTGTTCCCTTTGCCTGGAGCACTGTTCCTCCATTCCTTTAAAAGCCCACCTGAGAACAACACCAGCACCAAGGGAAGTAAGCAGAGCCAGAGTTCAGGAGAGGAGATTTCTGCTGACATCATACAGCACACAGAGTGTTGGCTGCGTGACAATGGAGACCTCTTCCGGTTTCACCCCTGCTGCACCCTGAGGCCTGGAACTGGCTCAGCAGCCGGGCTTTGGAACTAGTTATCTTAAGAGAAGCATATCACTTCATGCTGGTTAGAAAGATGGAATGCAAAGTCCCTAGGGACTGACTTATAAACCCTTGTCTCTTGGATTCATCACCTTGACAATATAGTCTTGAACATTATTATAACATGATAAAAAACAGTTGAATCCCTAAATTACTCAGGGCAAGACATCCTAAACAGAAACTAAGATGCTGTAAAGAAAGTGTTTGGCATTTCAAAATAAGTATTTTTTTGAATGAATGCAGGGTTTTCTCTAGCTCTTGACAGGATGCCTGTTTGATTGCCAAGGAGCCTGATGGTCTTGACTGGAAGGAAAGCAACTCGGGGTATCATCACCATTGCCTACTGAGCCAACATCGAATATTTAGTGAGCAACCACTCAATGCAAAGCATGTTATGCTATACATGCTAAGAAAACATACTTTTCTCTTCAAGGGAAGGCTCACTTTAAAAGATGAATCTAAACAAATGGAAATACTCATTTTTCAATCACCTATATGAGCACAGTGCAAATAGTTTGGGGTGTATAGAGGGAACTTGTTACAAGGTCTACAAATGAGCACATTTTTGTATCCAGCTACTGGTTCTCAAAGTCTTACATTTGAAAATGGCATCAAAAGCCTGCAGGGACTATTGAAGAGGAAATAGGAGAGCATCTCAGTCTGATGCGATCAAGCAGCGTCTATGTTCATGTCTAACCTGCTACCCTATTGACTATTCTCATAATGCTATGCTGGTGCCATCTTCTATGGCTCACCACACATTTCAGGGGGGAGTGTGGTCTGGTGTAAGGGCAGGGTCTGAGATGGGTAGACTTGGATTTGAGTACAGCTTTGTCACTTATTTACAGCCCTCTCTCATCAGGTAAATGACCAAATCTTGTTTCCATTTCCTTGTCTCTAAAATTGCTATAATAGGGTTGAATTCCTGTAATTGTGCAGGGGAAACGAGATCAAGTGTAAAAAAAGCATATCTTGTAGAAAACCTGAAAAGAGTAAGTATTCAAGAAACACGAGTAATTTCCTTCCTTTTGAATTAAAATGTATGTATCAGTGAATGAAGGACACAAGGACTTTTAGCAATTGTGATCTTTTTCTCCTAGGAATTTGTGCATATTGCACTTAAAGTTCATTTTAATTTCATGGTAACTGTACACAGTCATGTATTATTTCTTGTGTTATTTAATGCTTTAGTCACACTATGCATTGGTTATACATTTAACCATAGTAGATATTGTCTCCCCAGCTGAATGAGAGGTTCTTTTTTTTAAAAAGACTTTATTTATTTATTTTCAAAGAGGGGAAGGGAGGGAGGAAGAGAAGGGGAGAAACATCAATATGTGGTTGCTTCTTGTGCAGCCTGCACTGGGGATCTGGCCCTCAACCCAGTCAAGTGCCCTAGACTGGGAATCAAACCGGTCACCCTTTGGTTTGTAGGCCGGCGCTCAATCCACTGAGCCACACTAGCCAGGGCTGAATGATGGACTTCTTGAATATGGACTTGCTAGAATCTTTATACATGCATTTTTAGGGTATTTAAAGTGTTCAAATGTATTTTTCCAATGACTAAATTGAATAACATGATAAATGCCTATGATCAAACCATGACACCTATATACTCATTTGCAAGTTTTTTCAAAGACAGGAAATACAGTGTTTAGTTACGCAGTGAAGGTTCAGTGTATGTAGGACACTGTCTTCATACAGCAGTTCCTCTGGTCTCCTTGGCCACTATGTCACGATCTTACTCACTTTAGCTTTCCCAATGTAGCATTGTGTCCTCTTGCACATAAAAGATATTTTACATACACTTGATGCATAAAAGAATAAATAGCATAAATGTTGGTGAAATTGAAACACTTGAGTATAGCTCTATTAATTACGTGGGCGTACAAGTAGTGAAGGGGAAAATATGGTTACAGACAAGCTGAACAGCTTCAGGCAATCTGGGTCTTTCAGAGCTCTTTCAGTGTGGGGCGCTGAACGAGGATGCTGAGTCATCCCAGGCCAAGTTGGTCCCAAACACTGCATCATGATAAGCTGACTTCAAAAAGTCTAACAAGAATATAGGCTTAAACCTCTGCTGATTGTTCCATGGGATAAAAGGAAGAGACGTGATTATTTGAAATTATTTTAGAATTACCAAATTATTTGAAATATATGTTTGTCTTAGTGGTCTGCCAGCTATAGGAATCCACAATTGAATTGGTCCTGCCTCACAGGCAAAAACTGATTAATCTCACAATTCACGAACATTTGTAAGAAGCTTTTTCTTACAGTTCTGTGAAGTTGAGACCCCTCTATTGTGGTGGCAGCAGGAGTGTTTTAGAATACCATCACATTTGAGGATAGGATTTTAACACGTGAATTTTGGGGGGCACACAAATATCCAGCTTATATCGTCCTACACTCACTTTGCTATCTGGTATCTGTGCTATTGGCATCTCAGTTGGAACAAACAGGAACAATTTCATTCTAGTGTCTTCTTCCAGAAGAATGCAAGGTTGGACAGCCAGTGAATCTTCCATCCACGCTTCTCTAAAGTTAGACAAAGAAGGTCCCTGCTCTGTCTGGAATTGAAAAAATAAAAGGCCAGCAATTGTCCTGGTAGTGATAAGTGTATGTACTGATTTACGTAATCCAAATGGCTCTGAGACCTGGAAACTGGCTCATTCAAGAGGCTAGGCAAATCCTTGCTAAGGAGTATAACGCTGTCAACTGTTGCTGTCTATTTAAACTTCACAGGGAGTGCCTAATGGAAGAAGCAGTTGGAATTGCTATGTTCTTTCAGAGCATAGAGTGTGATGGCTTCTCACATTTACGACTGTCCCAAACGCAAATGCAGGGGCTGCCCATGGTAGCCGAGTGCTGGAGAGCATGCTGAAAGCCCAGAGGCTGGTCTCTGCATCATAAAGGAAGATGTGATCTTGCTACAAGATCAGTGGCCCTGCCTTCGGACTTCTCAGCAGCTCCTGCGAAGTTCTTACTGTTGAGTTTAGGGAACGTGTTCCATACTGGACAAACCACTTTCTGCTGGGGACTTGGAGGGAAGGACAGCCTTTGTGGAGGAGGGCTGAAAGTGTCTCTCTGTATGTTAGCTCCGACCCCGTTTCCTTTCCAGGAACCTTGTCCTGTTCTCCCTCCATCCATGCAGCCTAGCCACTGCCCAAGCCTTGACTCAAACCCTTCTTCGTTAAGCCCTCCTTGATCACTGGCGCAGAAGTCATTTCTCTATCCTTGCCTTGTTGCTGTGGACGCTGTGGAAGGGCATCTCTGTTGTTACTTTATGTGCCTTTTAGGAAGAGGTGACAATGTCCGTATGAAAGACAAGAGCCCCAGGGCCCTCTAATGAGAGGCAAGCCGAAAGAAGCCACCATGGGGCTGGGACCTCTGCTGTGGAATTCATCCTTGTTGAACAATTGAGTCATTTAAAGAAACCATGACAGATTTGGGGAATGGCAAGTACTTTGTATGGCTGGGCACAGAGTGCTTCACAATGGCGTCAGGAAGTGCGGTTGACTAGGGGGCTCAGCGGCTCAGTTGTGTGCTGACGTGTGTATGGTAGTCAGTACTTCTCCTGTTACCCTTTAGTTAGGTTGTGCTTTTAACAAAATTTATACAGCCTTGATAATTTCATTTTACTATTTAATCTTTTTAATATGTTCCACTAGGTAATATTATTTACTTTTGTCTTTTTATCTGTAGTTTTTATTATATTATCTGTTTTTATGATATAATCTGTTTATTTTATCTTTTATAGTTCTCACATTTTAAGTGTTCACTGTTCAACTCATCAAATTTATTTTCCAGCACTTTTCGATTTTAGTAGTATTCGCATGCTTTAAGCTAATGTTTACTTATGGCTTTTCCTTTTTCCTTCTTCAAAAGTGGTTTTGCCCTTTTAGCTTATTTCATCTTATTCCTGTCAAAAAGAGCTGTGCTGAGGTCTGGCCTCATGTCATACCTGCCTTTTCATCCTCCCACAGTCCCTGGCAGTCCCGTGGGCAGAGAGGGTGGCCCTGAATCTTTACGGAGGGAGCGACTGAATGCATGGTTCATTTATGTGGAGCCAATCACTGGGGCCTGGCCATTTTACCTCCTGAACCGTTCAAACCCACCCCTTCCTCCTCTCCATCCCTGTGTCAGTACAGGCCACCACCATCCCTCACCTGGGTCTCTGCTCAGCCTCCTAATGGCCTCCTGTCTCCTTTCTCCTTCCTTCCAATTTACTCTCCACTCTGCAGTGCAGTGACATTTTATAAATGTGGATAAAGTATCCAAACATACTCCCATTTATTTTTGGCTAATGAATTAGGATATGTAACAGTTCTAAAGAATTTTTAGAAGGAATGTAACATAAATGCTTTTGATATTCTTAAAATAATTTGTTATTAAAAATATTTCTATTACAGAACATTTCAAACTTAGATGAAAGTAGAGTGAATAGTCTAGTGCACTCCCATATACTCATCACCTGCCTTCAGCCATTATCAATAATTAACCATTTTCAAAAGCAATTCCCCTTTTTGTTTTCATAATTTGCTTGAGCAGCAAATTTTTATATTTTGTAATTCCAAAACAGCATATCATTTCAGTGCAACAGTTCTAAAAACACACCTGGCCTTGTCACTGGCCTGTGTCAACCTCTGAGTGTCACTGCAAAGTCACAGGAATGGGCGCGAACACCCCATCCAGCACCCGCCCACCTGGGCTCAGCAGCAGCCTCGTCTATTGCTCTCCATCTCTCTCACACCCAGTCCCACCCACAGGTCCCCTCGCTCATCCTCAAACTGCTCTGTGCTAGTTAGTACGCCATCCTTGTCCTGGGGCCGGGGGCTGGGGCGTGGGTCAGGTCTGCACACACAAGAGGTGGTGGGGCAGATGCACAGGCTGGCTCTTCATAGAAATGTCCAAGCCTGCCCTCTGGAAGTCAGTCAGCAGGCCTGACAAACAGCTCGCAGGTCTCCATGGAATTGCTTTTTGTTAGAGGCAGAAACATTGGACTGCTTGCGGCTTTGGCCTTTGTGTAAGAACAGAGGGTATTCAGTGGGGTTGTATCTTATCCATTCGTCTGCACACATTCATATCTGGACGGATTAAGTGAATGGTCTCTCTGCTTCTCCAAGATAGGCCACGTTTTACACCCACATGTAATCTCTTTCCTGAGAATATTGTCCAAAAACTAGGTCATCTATTGTGAAGGAAATTAGGCAGTAATTAAATTTAACTGGATATTACAGTATTGGTGGTTTCATTTTAGAGGAATATGCTTTCTTAATTACTTTATTGCTGCAGTTACACTGGCTGAGGTTTTTTTGGTAAGGGGAAGGTTGTATTTAATAAGTTAGATGATGATTTCTGGGCTTGCATTTTTAATCAACAGTCTCACCTTCAAGAGTGAGTTCTATTTCCTTGTTCCTTTTTCAGGTCTACCTGACAGGAGCCAGTTCCCCTGTATGGCCATTTGGCCCAGCCCTCTTGGGATATCTTTTGTCAAAAGAGCTCTATAGACAGACAAAACCAGGCTAAGAGGAAAACAGCTGGTTTGGGTGGGTTCTTTTCACGTATGTGGTCCATTGTCACAGCTGTCTCCCTGCTTTTTATTTTCTGATTGGAAAGGGTACAGAGAGGCAAATGCTGTGGAAGAATAGCCTGTGAGTCCAGCCACAGAGCTGGTGGGAGAACCCGGGTTTCGAGACCTGTGTTCAGCAGCCTGCTGCTCAGCACATTTCCATAGAGAAGGCTGTGATCAGGGCAGCTGGGAGAGTCGGGTCCCAGCTGGAGGTGGGTGCCACAATGCCCATAGAAAACGCTGAGTGACAGGACCACTTTGGTATAGTCTGGCTGCACCCTCAGTATGTTGAATTTCGTGGCCTCCTCACATTTCTCTTAGTCCTGAGATCCATTGAGATCACCCATTATGACTATCCATTAGATCAGCTGTTTAGATCACCTGGGCAGCAGCTCCAAAGCACCGTGGGTCAGCACTTGCTTTCCACACTGCCCTTCACCCAAATGTCTTTGACATGAGACCTCCCCACCTGCTCCCTTTGCTTAAACCTTTTAGGCAAATCAAATGAAGATCATTAAAGTTCCCAGAAGTGCCCTTTCCCAATTTTCTGAGGTTTCTTCACTGGGAGCTGTTATCATTAGGTTTTGTGAGAAAAACTTACTGTTAAACCCATAGCTTGCCATGTTCCCTAAAAAATAAAAAGTAATTTATTTCTTCTGAGGGCCCACAAAAATAGTCCAATGATGCTTTCCTAATAAGTACTTTTCATGCTGCCTAACTCTTCCAAAGTAGTTGGTGCAGGAGACCAGGAGGCCAGCCCAGGGGAACTGTGTGCCTATATGTGGAAAAAGCCACGGGTTTCAGATGGGAGCCTTGCCGAGGAAGATGACATGGGGGTTGTATGTTAAAGCCCCATCTTCTCTTTGTCCACATGAGTTCCGGCAATTTCGTGAACAAGGAGTAAATCATAAACAGCAAAATAATACCTCAATTCTGGAGATTCCTTAAAGAGCAAAGAAGGATTCCACAGAGCACATTTTAGCCGGTTAATAAGGAAGCCAAGTACGTGGGTTCGTATATAACCTGCTCCCACGTTCTATCAATATATAATTACCACATATTTTCCAGCCTGCCCCTGGGAGACGTGGCAAGTGGAATAGATTGAGAAGAAAATACGTTGCTTGCTGCACAATTTATGAGATTGATGTCTGTTAATACTTGAGTAGGCTCTTTGCAGAGTGATCTGAAGGCCTGAGATGCTCTAGGTACAGACAAAGCAAAGTGGCTGTTTAACCTCTTTGTTCTTTTAAATACCTCTATATATACAGATCCGTCTGGCATGCAGAACATGTAAGTGTCTTAGGGCCTGGAGGTCTTGCTAGACTCGACCAGACTGAAGCCTATGGGTTACATGGAAAAATGATTTGTCTTCATCTGCCTCCTCTGTGCCCAGTGCCAGGGTCAGCACTGGAGGCTTTTTCTCCCCTTTTGGGGTTGGTGGGGGCTTTGGGAGGGGCCATGTGGTGCTGGAGTTCCTATTATGCAGGTGATCACCAGATTAAGACAATTTCCAAGTTCTGTCTTTCCCTCTTCTTCTTCCTTATTGATAAAAAAATAACAGAATATTTGGAAAATAGAATTACAAATACAATCACCTAGAATCCCACTATTTCACCTTTTTTTACATATTACTTTTTGTTTTTCTCTCATAAAATAATATACATAAATGTTCTTTATAGTTAATATTAGTGTACATATACTTCTTGAAATTCTTTTTCCCCCACATTATGTCACATTTTCTCAATGTTTTACCCAGATTTCACACCAGTCATCCTAAATAAGTCTGTCCAACCTTTTCCATGATGATGATATAGCAGACTTTCCCCCACCCTCTTCCTGTTCCTCCACTACCACAAATTATGCAGCTGAGTTTCCTACATTTGGGGAAATCGCAAGAGTCAGCACATCCGGAGTGCAGTGGAAAGGCTTGCCCTGGGAAAACCACCTTTGTGATCACGGCATCTCCCCAGACATATCACACTTTAGGGAAGCACAGACACATCTGTGAGCTGCCCAGCACAATGACTCTTATTTATTACTTCATTTGTATGTTTATTCATTTATTGAACAACCTTATCAAACATCTATTCTGTGTTAGCACTGGACAGAAGGAGGTAAATAAGATATCATCCTTGCCTTTATGGAGTTCCAGGCTAGTGACATGTAAACTAAGGATTGCCATTAGAAGAAAAACAGTTTTTTCAAGTCTTGATACTTCTGACATCCAATGTGTGGAAGGTTTTTCCAGACCAACCCATTTCCAAGTCTCCAGACACCAACTGGGTTTCCCACTATTCTATTCGGACACAGGTTAAGGGCTCAGTGCCACAAGACTGATCCCACATCAGACGCCGATCACAAGGACAGACCTCTGATCAACCTCCTATAAATTGAAGGTCCCATGACGCCCTCCACAGCTTTGATAATTTGCTATAATGGCTTGCAGAACTCAGGGAAACACACTACTTATGATTACCAGTTTATTGTAAAGGGTACAACTCAGGAACAGCTACATG
This sequence comes from Trachops cirrhosus, assembly GCA_028533065.1. Classification (NCBI taxonomy): domain Eukaryota; kingdom Metazoa; phylum Chordata; class Mammalia; order Chiroptera; family Phyllostomidae; genus Trachops; species Trachops cirrhosus. The sequence continues at coordinate 91,438,807 of CM052541.1, forward strand.
GAAGAGATGCATAGAGCAAGGTATGTGGGAAGGAGCTTCTATGCCCACTCCAGGGGTACCATCCTCCCAGATCCTCAGTTTGTGAGAGTGGCACTTTTTAAAAAAGATTTTATTTATGTATTTATTTTTAGAGAAGGGAAGGGAGGAAGAAAGAGAGGGAGAGAAACACCAGTGTATGGTTGCCTCTCGAGCACTCCCTGCTGGGGACCTGTCCGGCAACCCAGGCATGTGCCCTGACTGGAAATCAAACCAGTGACCCTTTGGTTCACAGGCCAGTGCTCAATCCACTGAGCCACACCAGTCAGGGGGGCTGGTGCTTGTTCAAGTGCAACTTAAAGGCCACTGCCCTCAACAGGTCAGAGAAGGCTGGGAATCTGCATTTTAATGAATAGCAGATGATTCTAATGCAGAGAGTTCATGAACTATGCGTACATATTTTTGTTAGTTCACTTAAATTTATTTTTAACATTTTTACTATGAATATCTTTGAAAATAGATCAAAAAGAGAGTGCAGAATAAAGAATTTTATATATGTTCATCAGCTCCAACAATTAGCAACACATTCCCCTAATGTTGTTTTATCTATTCATCTTTGCATAATTTTTTTTGGGTGAATGACTTTAATGTAATTTTCAGGCATTATTTCACTCATATCCAGCATGAAGTTTTTTATATGACTACAATGCCATTATCACACCTAACAAAATTAACAATAACCCTTAACATCCTCTAGTGCTCTATCATTGTTCAAATTTCCCTAATTGTCTCAAAAACATCTCTTTAGAGTTGGTTTGTTAAGATCCACAAAAGACCAACACACTGTATTTGGTTATTGTATTTATTAAGTCTGAGACATTTAAAAAAAAACACCCTGTGCTGTATACTTATTCAAGATATGGGTCATGTGTCCTGCATAAGCTTATGGCTTACATTTTTGGGTGACACTGATAAGTCTTATACACATACATTATTATCTTTCTTTTCTGAAGAATTCTACTGTGGTCTTGGTGAACCCCTTGCACAGACTCACCATGACAGTCATTACAGTCAACGTGAGTGAGGACGCTGGCCACATGGCGAACACAATTTCTGGGACAACTCTATTCATCCACACTCTTGTTATTGTTTATTCATTTATTTTTTTCAACAAATCGTGTAAATATGTGGCAACCACCTTACAGATTCATTGATGTAAAAGAAAGTTTCTGTTTTCAAGGAGCATGAAAGTGGAGAGCAACCGGGCCAGCAGCAGTGCAGCAGAGAATTCTGGATGCCAGGTCTCACCCACACGAGGAGGGGAGGGCGGGGATATCTGAAATCAGGGATCATTTTTCTTACCTTTATATGTTTATTACTTTTTTACTTTATCATAACTTTTAAAACCATGTTAAATATTTATGGTAAGTAAAGCAATCAGAGCTGAATAAATACAGAGTTGGCAATTTCCCTCCCATCCCTTTATAATCTCAACTGCAGAAGTCCAATGTCAATAGTTCAGTGTGTGCCTGCCCATGTCCTTGAGCCGAATCCTGTAAGCTGAGAGAAGCCTTCTCCAGGTGGCCAAGGTGGATGAAGGCCTTTGGAAAAGGTTTCTTACTGTGGAAGAGTCTGTTGATCCTTTAGGGCGGAGGGGACCCTATGAAGGACTCCAAGCTAGAGGGAGTCAGGCCCTGATGTATGCTATGACTAGCATGGCCACGGTGTGAACAAGGGGCAATGAGGAGCACCTGACTCAGAAACCAGTTAGCTGTGGCAATGGAGAGAGAGGACACATGTGAAAGGGGGCCGAGTATTACTCTCTTCTTACTGGGGACTCTTCTCCCTACTTACAGAAACTGGTGTTTCTTCACTTTACCTTTGCTTGATACACTGAACTAACCAAGGGTGTCCAGTGTTTGCTCACACAGCCCTTGGGTGTGTTGGCAGCAGCTGGTGGCAGAATTCTCTCAGCAGGGTGCTGTGGTGGCATCCTGGCTCAGCAAGACCCATGATCACTAGTTAGTGACAAATGGAAGGGGAGAGGAGTGTGGGAGCCATGAAGGGTGGTAGGGCAAGGGCTCAGGCAGCTTTTGATACTGAGAACCAAGGCACCAGCATTTGGGTTAAAACATAAGCTTTGGAATTGAAAATATCTGGGTTAAAACCTCAACTTTATCACCTGTGTGATCTTGGACCAGTCAATAAATTCTAACCTCTGGCTTCTGCACCTGTGAAGTGGGATGGATGAAACCTCCTTTTCCAACCTCTGGGATAGTGAAATAAGGGAATATACATAGAGAACAGAGCGCAGCACCTAGCATATTGTGAGGTGGCTTTTATTGTCTTACAACATTATGTCTCTGCTCATCCCAGGGCTGTGAGCAGGATGGTTTTGAGAACCTAAGGCCCTTGAGAAGAGCCTGCCAACTTATTGAAGACCTGGCAGTCAGTGAGCAGCTAGCTGGCAACAGATCCTGGCTAATGCTAACTTCCCTCCTCTCTTCCTTTCTTACCCCAATGCTGGCCGTTGCTCTGTTTTTTACCTTTTGCCCCTGCTTTATGATCTTTGATGTGTGCGTTAATGAGATATTACCCAGGGCAGGGCCTGGTTGTGAGGCTTGCATTTCATATTTGTCTGCTTGTCAATCCATTGGACCTGACATTGATGGGCATCCACTATGCCTCCTACTTAGGCTTCGGCTTCTTACGATCAATGCGTTGGTTCCTAAAGGGGCACTATTTATAACATTGTGTCTATCTCCTGCCTTAACCTTGAAATCCTGGCTTTAACTTATTTTGTGAACCCTGCTGGGGAACAGTCTGCTGGTCTTAGCATCCCCTTCCCACCCTATTCCATTTCTTTGGAAATGATACCTCTTTGTCTCCGGGGAAGAACTCTATCATCTCCATTCTCTCACACTGTGATTGGAGACACTGCCAGGGGTAAGGCAGGCTACCTGGAAGTAGAATATGCCAACAGTTTCTGGTCTATTTTTCCTAAAGCAATTATTTGTGCTTGGCATTGGGGAGAGGAGGAATCCCTATGAAATAGCCATCATTTTCCTTGGGAAGGATGGTTGTCAGCCTTGTTAATATTAAGTCACTTGCCATAGCTTCTTGCATGATCTTTTCTGGCTTTCAGTAGCTCTTTCTAGTCCCTGAATTCTGGGACATTAAATCAGGGCCCTTATTAGACTTGCCCATTTACATGCTAGGATTTTCTGGGATAGTAGTTGGTGGCTAAGAGGGATGATGGAGGGAGTGGACAAAACATTCTCTAGTTACTTTTTCCTTATCATTGTTTTTAAGACAATATATTGGCATGATGGTTGTTAAGACACCTTTGGGAAGCAGAGTAAAATAAGCAATTGGAACATCAGTGGGCAGATGGTCAGATGAGCATAAAAGGTTTCCTACAGGGGACACCATTTTTATGTGCTAGTTCACCCCACCAACCAAGGGTCCAGACATAACTTGTCCTTGCCTCATGCTCTCTGCCCAAACTTTTGCAGGTACCTGTGTTCCAAGGTGGTCTTTTACCCATGTGTTTTTCAAATAATTGAGATAGTAAGATTTTTTTCTTTATTTTCACAACAACTTGACTTATACCTGACACTTATACTCTCCAGCACATAATCCCTGTGTGCTGGAGGGTATAAATTCAATAAGAAGAGAGAGAAAGGACCCAAGAGCTGGACTAGGTGAGAAAGTCAGCTTTGGGTACTTACAGTATGGTGTGGTGGTCTGTGCATGTGGGATTATTATGCAGTGATAGAGAGCTAATGTCTACTGAATGTGGAGAGCAGAACCAATAAAATGGTGTTGGTTTGATCAAGATAGCATAAAATATATAAAGCAAAATGGAGTCACTCCTGTCAACCAAGATGACTGTCAGTCAGCCATGGCACTTTTGTTCAGGAGGGGAACTACCCAAGTTATGCTAGACACATCTGATAAGGAGACACACCCAAGATATCTCCACAGGTGATCAGAATAGCCATATCGGCAGAGTGAGACCACCCTTAGATAGGCTCCTGGGCAGATTTCCAGCAGGGGTGTCAAGACATTTATCAAAAGACCCAGAAGGGTGGAGTACACCACTTTCAAAGCACAACTGAGGCAGACTCCAGATCACTGCTGAGACAGCCGAGCTCTACACCAGTGTGCTGCTCCATGCCATGCTGATGTTCCTTGGCACTGGCCGCCAGAGGCTCTGCCCTGCTGGACTGAGGACTTTGCGCTGCTGCCCTCCTGGCTCCAAGAGATCCTTCCTTGCAAGATGCTGACAACACCCTTGCCCACTGTGCTGTCTCCTGGACCTGCAGACTGAGACTCTGGGGTCTTGGGTTCCTTATCTGCCCTTGATTGCTCTGTGTGTGCTATATTTCTTAGATTGTAAGATATTTCTTATACACACTTGGATTGTTAGAGTATAAGTAGGATATTAATGTATGTTGACGTTCTACTTTGAGTGAACCTGAATTCAATAAAAGCTGAGTGAATAGCACAGTTACTGTGTGTGACTCTTGTCTACTCCTGGGTGCTGGGCTGCTCAGCAGGCAGCTAGCAGAGCAGTTGCCTAGCTGACTTATAGAAAAGACTATGTCATGAATATATGCTTGAGACACTGAGTAAGAAGAGGGTTTTCAGTCTCAGCCACACACTGTGCTCAGAAACAGCAATCCCTTAACCCTTGCCCAAGTCAACATTCCAAATTCCCTCCTCCTTCAAGGTGGGCTCCCCTTGGTAGTGGAGTAGGTAGTGGTTGTGCTTGATCTGTCAGGATAGGGTAGGTTATGCTGTGGTAACAATTCAAATTTCAGTGACATAAAATGACAAATGTTCATCTCTGTACTTGTTCACGCTACATGCTCTTTGTAGATCACAGAGGTGGCTCTGCTTATATTATAAGTAATCAGGCTCCAAGCTGACTGAGCAGCCACCATTTAGAAAGTTGCTGGTCACCACATCAGAGGGAAAGAATTCTACAGGGTCTTGCAGTGGTAATTAAATGTTCCAGCTGAGAAGAGTTGCCATAAAATGTCCAAACCTGTAGAGAATTTTTACAAAAATTTATTTGAGTGAAACAGAAGATACACCTGGAATCAGGATCTGGATAAACTGAGATAAATGCTTCTGAGAATAACTCTTTGCAGCTTCCTTTATGCATTTGAGATTAAGGAGGGAACCTAAGGAAGATTACATGAAGGTGGGAGATAGCAAGGCAGGGTCTAATTACAGGGGAGTTAAAATTATGTGCATTCATGCTTTAGAGCAGGGGTGTCAAACTCATTTTCACTGGGGGCCACATCAGCCTCACAATTGCCTTCAAAGGGCTGAAATAATTTTAGGACTGTATAAATGTAACTACTCCTTAACTGTTAATGAGTAGAAATTACATTTGGCCCTTTGAAGGCAATGGCGAGGCTGATGTGGCTCCTGGTGAAAATGAGTTTGACACCCCCGCTTTAGAAGGAGAGGTCTGAAAGAGTGGTCAGGTATTAGAAGGGGGGGGTCTAAAGGCATTTCAAAGGTATGTTAACCTAACTGCACAGAAACAATGGAGAGGGTTTGCTTAAGGCAAAGAAGTCTTTTTTTTTTAAAGATTTTATTTGATTATTTTTAGAGAATGGGGAAGGAAAGGAGAAAGAAAGGGAGAGAAACATCAATATGTGGTTGCCTCTTGCACACCCCCTAGTGGGGACCTGGCCTGCAACCCAGGCATGTGCCCTGACTGGGAACTGAACCGGCAACTCTTCGGTTTGCAGGCCAGTGCTCAATCCACTGAGCCACACCAGCCAGGGCAAGCAGAGATGTCTTTTAGTGAAGAATTTCACTGTCTGGCCACCATGACCTGCCCAGTTAGGAAAATATGATCAGATCATTCTGTGAGGTTCCTTTCCATACAATTCCACTTTTCATCTCCAGAAGTGATGGGGAGCAGACTATGTCACCCAAAATATGTTACTTTGGCATAAGGATTATTCTGAGCTGAAGATGATTGAGAAATAGCAGAAAGAGGAGGAACTGTCTGCCCTCTCCCTTTCTTCCTAGAAGCGTGGTATACATCTCTCTTTGTGGAGGTATTCCTGCTCCCTCCACTCTCCTGCACCAGAAAGAGGACAACTATTAATCACTAGAGATGGCATTGACTTGAGTTTGCACGACAACCTTACCAAAAAAACTATTATCCACCGTTAGTTTCCTGCATGTATTTACCTTCCTACAAGTTACCTTCCCTAGAAGCTCCAACCGCTTTTCCTTTGTTTTGTCAATTCTCCACAATTCATCACCCTTTGTGAAATGGATAAAGAAGCTCTCAAGCCTAACTACTTCTTTGGGTTTTCACTTCTTTTCTGTGAAGCCCTTGGGGTGGGGGAGGTGCATGCAAAATAAACCTTGACTCCTGCTAATCTGTCTTTTGTCAGTTTAATTCACAGGTCTCAGTCACTGAACATAAGAGGGTAGAGAAAAAGTATTTTTATGCCTTTACAGAAGTGACACACATCATGTTATTGTCCAGAGCCAGTCATGTGGCCTCAACATGTTCCCAGAAGTTTTACTGTTTAGTATATGTCCAACTTGTGTAAACTGCTTGATATAAATTGTCTCCTTTATCTTCCCAAGAACTTTATGAGGTACATAAATATGACCATCTCTCCCATTTTGCAAAGAGGGAAACTGAGGTTCACAGAGGTTCAGTAACTTGCTGAAGGTAATAAAGTAAATGATGGAACCTGGATTCAAACCCAGAGCCTATCTTTGGAGCCTAAACTTCTACCACCCCGATTTGCTGCCTCTATGATCTGAGTTGGAACCATCTGAACCACTGAAGATGGCGTAAAAACACTGAAAGTCAAGAGAAATATGGGTCAGCATCTTGGTATCTTCTCTCCCAGGAAACTCCTTGCTTTCCACACAAATGTGTTTAATTTCCACTCAGAGGCCTTCTGCCTTCATGTGTGAAGTGATTAAGGGCGTTACAGAAACAAAGTGGGACCTGGCTGCTCACTGCCAGACACAGGCATAAAACAGATTGGTGGGGAAGGAGAAAGGTCTTTATTAAAATGTTGCATAATTTTCCAGGCCCCGGAGGTAGGAGAAGTGAGCGCCCCTTGGGACCCAGAGACTGCGCACCTGTGAACCCAGAAAAGCCCAGACACTCCCCGGGACCTGTGAGGCCCAGGCCCTGCAGGTAGGAGAAGTGAGCGCCCCTCGGGACCCAGAGACTGCGCACCCGTGGACCCGAAAAAGGCCAGGCACTCCCCGGGACCTGTGAGGCCCAGGCCCCGGAGTAGGAGGAA
>CM052541.1:91446589-91468295 GCA_028533065.1 Trachops cirrhosus
GGGCTGGAATGGGAATAAAGGATAGAAACTGTACTGAATAAACTAAAATAAAAATAAAAAAAAATGTTGCATAATTTGGGGAAACAGGAAACTCCAAAGCTCCAGGTTGATCTCTTCTGCAAAACACAGAAACCCCCTTGTTCCTGAAGACTGAAATCCAAATCCATGTCCAGAGATCCCACTCCATTCTTATCCATCCTTCTGGAGCACAAGGCTGTCAAGTGGTTTTCTCTCTGGCTTTAGGCTCCCTCCCTGGAGTGCAAACTTGTGGGGCTGGTACTGCCATTGCCTCACTGCAGCTTCCCGTGTCTGGGCCCTGGGAGGTTGCTAACCACTGCAGCCAGTCATGCAGGGTATCCGTCTGTGAGGCGAAGTGCTCAAGGCTGCTCTGACCCCCAGGGACCCACAAGCATTCAGCCTGCCTGTCTGTGCACTGATCTCAGAGGAAGTGCAGGTACCATCTGGGTCTGTCCATGCACCATGCAAGATGTTGTGGCAGCCCCTGGGACACCTTTGTGGCACACGTCCTTGGGGTACGGCCCAGCATATGAGACTTGGCCTTGGCATAAGCCAGTCCCAGACTGCATGAGTGAGGGAAAGCAGAAGGGCAAGACTCTGCGCACCCACGGTTTAAGTATCTGGCCCCAAGATTCCATGTGCTCAGGAATCGAGTAGGAGGGTTTTTCCCCTCGGTCTAAACATTTCACTGGCCTGGTGCATGCTCTGTGCAGGGCCCTCCTCCTTCCGACATGTTAACCTTCACGGTACATGGATCGCTGCAAGCTCTCCAGCCTGCTCAAACTCCTTGCAAACCTCCTCCTGCTGCGGCGTGCTGCGCTAGCTCAGTTGCTGGGGCAATGTGATGCTGGCATTCTGGTTTGTTTACCCTTTACCAGGGGAAGCAGCCTCTTGCTTGCCACCTTGAGGCTTGGAAAATCTGTCACATGCTGCATGGTGGCTTCATTCTCACCACCTCTGGCATTTCCTGACCCTTCCCTTCTCTAGGGCTTGGGCTTTCCCAAGCCACCTGGGAGTCCCTTCCCTACGCCAGTCATCTGGCCAGATCTCCTGGTGTCAGGGGGATTATGGTGGGTGCTGATATGGCTGTTATCAAATCCAGAGAATATTTCATGTTGCTAAAATGAAATAACATATAGCATTTATCAAGGGCTTACTGTGTGCCTACTTTACTTTAAGTCCATTAAATTTATTTAACCCTCATAAACACACCTATGAGGTATAGGTATCACTGTTATCTACATCCTACAGGTGGAGAAATGGAGGTACAGAAAGGTCAGGAAAGTTGCCTAGAGCCACATGACTGCAAACCTTTTGGAAAGCTATGGATGGAATTGAAAAATGGTTGGATTTTATTTCCTGTAACATGGTATCAGATGATTTTTAGGAAGGGTGTTAGCTCTTTCATTAAATGTTTCCTAAACTTTTAATTTAGAGCTTAAAGTAGCAGTGAGAGGGAAAATAGGAAAAATTTGGAGACATGCATGTAGATCCTGTCTAGTGCCTGGGGTGGATATGCCAGCCTCCAGGAACTTATTCAGTAGACTGAACGCCAGAGACATGAACAGGAATGTTTCCTGGTGGTCTCTGGGCAGGGGGAGGGCGAGTGGACTGCTTGTGGGCCTTGGTTGGGGAGAGTTTGGATCCAAGTAACAGGTGTATTTCAGGACCTGCTGCAGACTGGAGTTATCTGGCCTGCTTCTAGAGGCATTGATGGGGGCTTGTTTCCCAGTGGGTGCCTTTGTTGGCAGGACTACTCATGGACTGTGGCTGGTACTGAGTTTGGTTGCTGGACCATTTCAGAATCTACATGTGAACTAAGTTTGGCAGACTTGCTTCAGGGGCCCCCAGACTACAGATCATAGTGGGTGGAGCTGGGTCATAGATCGTCAGGGCCCACGTCTGGGACTGAGGTCTGTGGACCCATTACCTGAGGCATCCAAGTCCCTTGGTTTTTGATGCTAGTGGCAGGTCTAAGTCAAATGGGGCTGTAGCCAAATCCTTAGGGATATGGAACTGTTTTAGGTCTGTGGCTGGGATAATAATTTAAGTCAGCCACCTGGGCATAGGCCTGCCTTCTTAAAATGGCTCTCCTTGTCTTGGACTCATGAACTTTTAGTCTCCTACTGAATGCCAAAGCTCCCACCAATGTACTTTTGTCCATGGATGTCTGCCAAGTTGTTGTTGCTGAAGGTGATTGGATGGAGGAGCTCCTATCATCTTGCTGATATCACTCTACCCTGTCCTTTTTCTATGCTTTGATTTTTCACTTTTCAATCTGATAATTTTCTAAGGATTTTCATGCAGTGATTCTCTTGAATATTTTATTTTTGCAATAATATTTCTTAAAATTCCATTAATTCTGTTCTTTATTTATTCCTTTTTCAGAAGTATGATCTTGTCATCTGAAACAATACTTCTCCAAAGACATTAATGATACATTTTTAATGCTTTAAAATATTATTACTGACTTTAGAGAGAGAAGAAGGAAGAGAGAGAAGAGAGAAATATGGGTCTGAGAGAAAAATATTGATTGGTTGCCTACCATATGCGCCCCGACCAGGGGTTGAACCTATAACCTAGGCATGTGCCCTGACTGGGAATTGAACTCCCAACCTTTTGGTGTACAAGTTGATGCTCCAACTAGCTGAGCCACACTGGCCAGAGCTGTTTTTATGTTTTTAAATTTTTTCTTGAATTAATAGTTCCTTCAGGTAGTTTTCTGTTAATTTGTCTTTCTCATGGCTTTTCCAAGTTTTTGGTAATCACTTGTTGGACATTTATATTTACAAGGGAAAGACTGTGTTGATTGAAGAGAAGTTAGGTAGGATTCTTCTGTTAGTACAGAGCTGAATGGAGGCTGAGATTGTGCCCTGTTCATGTAAGTAGGGCTTGTCTACTAGAACCTTTTACTTTAGGTTGTGCAGGCGGGGACCAGAAAGCAGGCAGCTCTCCTGACCAGGAATCATCTTACCTTTTGGGTGTCAATGCCTCAGAGAGCTCTAGTTTGACCCCATCAGATTACACTTTTTTTTGCATAGACTATTTGTGGCTTCAGCCTTGGGGCAAATGCCATTATTGCACAGTTCTTCAATCAATGGCCTCAATTTCTGTCCCTCATATCACCCCTGTTCTGTGTCCCTGCCGACATCAGAGAGTTCTATGAAGAAAGGCTTCCACGGCAGCCTTCTTTTGGCACAGGCTGTAAGGCGTGCATTTCTGTTGTAGCTCATCCTGTTTGCCTTCTTTTATCTTTCAGAAATATATTAGAAAATTTGGTCTACTGGTATTTTTCCCCTACAGTTCTCAGTACTTTGAGGAATATATCCTGTTTTGTATTCTCACTACAGTCTCTTTTAAGACTGGGAGGAGAAACGTGTGCACTCAGCCTGTCATTTTGCACTGGAAAAGATTTATTCATTTAATTTCATAGTTGGTAGAATAGTGCTTTAAGCTTTCCTACAGCATGTGGAGGTTATACTTATAAAGCCTTATGTACCTATGAATGTCTTTCAGTTGTTTCTACATACGCAAGAATTCTTAGTTGGGTATAAAACTCTTGCCTCAAAATTCGAAATGTGTTGCTCCATACTTATTTCAGAAGAGAGATTGGAGCCCGCCTAAAAGTTTTTCCATCCAGGTAGCAATCCTCCACTGTGTGTTTCTGCTATAATACATGTAAGATTTTTAATCTCACTTACTTGTATAGAAATCTCAGCACTTTGAGATTAGGTGTGGATCTCTTTTTCAATTACTTTTTCTGGAATGCAATTTGTTCATCTCTATAAACTTAGAACATAGTTGAAACTCGGTAATAGCAAGTAAATTAAGGAAGAAACCATTTCAATTTGAAGTCTCAGTTTCTATTCAGTTTAGGAATATTTTCTTTTATTATGTCTTTGATTTTCCTTATTTTTCAGTTATTCTGGTTTATTTCTCATGATCTATTACAATTCTTGGCTTATTCCTTTTGCCACTGATTTGATTAGTTTAATGCATTTCTATTTTGCTGCCTCCACTGTGGGTATAAATTTCCTACTGCATTCTAGTTTCCCTGTCATCTTTCCTCAAAGATAGAAATCTTTTTATTTTCATTTCACTCCATTGTTTTACATCATAGCCTTTCTTCTCATGGTTTTCTGTCCTGTTCCACAGATCTATGTCTCTAGATATTCTAACAAAGATGCCAATTTTTAATAATTTTTATCTTACTTTATTAGTGAATATTTTTCAGAGGCACCTATTTCCCCCTTCCGCCCATCAAGTCTTTATCATAAACTACCTTTGTTCTCTAGTGTTTTCTCATTTTTTTTACTCTTGGCTCCACATTCTGTCTAGTGTAGTGTTGATCACATTTTCTCAGGGGTGATTGTATGTGCCCTGTTCCTGCTCTCAAATCTGGTGTCACCAGGGTTTCCTTTATGGCACTTCTGGGCTGAGTTTGAATTCTCTCTTTCCTTCTCTGCCTGACCCAATAGACATCTGGGTGCATTCCCACTGGGTTTCTGCTTTTCTCTATCATGTCCTTGATGCTTCACTTGAGGAACTCTCATCTCTCTGAATTTATTAATGCTATCTCCCCCACTCCAGATTCCTCCATCTTCTCCCTCGCTGTTATTTAGGGACTATAGCCTTCAATTGTGTGTATAAAATGACCACTTAATTTGTACACCCACATTCATAGAAGCATTATTCTCATAATAGCCAAAAGGTGGATGAATGTTTAAGCAACATGTGATATATCTATTCAATGAAATATCATTCAGCCTTAAAAAGAAAGGAAATTCTGACATATGCTTCGACATGGTTGAACCTTAGAGACATTATGCTAAATGAAACAATCCAGTCACTAAAAGACAAATACTGTGTGATTCCACTTACATGAACCACCTAGAGTAGTCAAAGTCACAGACAGAAAGTAGAATGGTGGTTGCCAGGGGATGGGGGTTGAGGGAAATGGGAATTATTATTTATAATGGCTATAGAATTTGTTTGGGGAGGTTAAAAAGTCCTGGGGATGGAGGGTGGTGATGGCTGTACAACAATGTGAATACACTTAATGCCACTGAACTAAGCATTTAAAAATGCTTAAAATTGTAAATTTTGTTTTACCACAATTTTAAAAAGGGATCACTAATTAAGATTACAGAGAAAGTGCTGTGGCATCCTCAGAAAGTGGTACCCATGCCTCAAAGATCTGATTGACAAAGACTGTGTGTTGGTAAACTAGGGAGCAGACAGGGAGAGGGAAAAAGATCCTCCAACTTTCTCAACTCCTTCTTTATCTGGTATTAGTAGGCCATTTAAAAAGTGTGGGTTTCTCATTTTTGTGTTGATGTTTTGAATCTTGGTTTTGATTTCAGTGTTGAGAATCTTTTCTTGAAGTGTGTCTTCAGTGTTGTTTCCATGAAAGTACAGGAGAGGCCATTTTCACTAGAGGCTCAATTTTTGTTATAATTTTGGTGATTTGTGGTAGCCATATTATAACATTTGACATTGAAATAACTTCTGGACAAGTCCAGAGTACCAGGATATTATGAAAAAACTACAATACAGGGCTATGAAATGTAGAAATTCTTCAGGACTTTCTCTTGCCCAAAGAACACCCCTATAAAGCTATGTTCAGCCTCTACCTGCTAGGTATGAGGTAAGACAACATAGCTGTTATTGACTTATGCTTTTCTTCTGTGATGCATTGTAGGGAGATATAGGTAAGAGAGAAGGCATGCTCTTTGTATTGGAGAACATTTTATGTCCCTGAGAGAACAGGATATATGTGTTTAGAAAAATCAAACCTAGCTCTAGGACCTTTGGCACGTGACCAACTTCCCCAAATCTGCATTTTCTCACCTGTAAAATGTGTATAGGGGATGGGGAATAATAATACCTAAATGTGGAAAATTGCTGTAAAGATACTAAGTGCCATACAGGCAAAAGGCCTATCTTTTGCATGTAGTAGATGTTCAACTAGTATTTTTCTTTCCCTTAAAAATTGAGATTAAAAAATGGGAAGCTAAAATTCAAATCAAACATTCACTTTCAATGTGTCTAGGGCATGCTATCCTTTCTCCTAAAAGGCAATATTCTGAAATGAGGAAGGCATAACTAAAACTATTTGTGAGTGGATTTTACTGTGGATTCTGGCCTATGTGGGCAGATTGCTGATTATATTTTAATCTATGAAGAAACTAATGTATTACATATGTGTGGGTTGTAATTTTCGTTCCGTTAATCCTGTCAACCTATGTTTCAGGAGTATGGTAGAGTACCTGTCATCTAAGCTACATTTACCAAGTAAGTGTGTGGGTACACACATGCACACCACATAGTCTGCATGCTGTAGTGATTCAAAGGCCCTAAATTTTTGTCATCATCTTTATCCTTCTGCCTTCCTAATATCATTTTTATTGATATTTTGACTAGGCATATACTACCGTGATCTTTTGGAATAAGAATGAAAAACTGCCCAGGAGAGGAATTTGAATAATGATTCTTATTTTCACTGTTCTTTTAAGACATTTCCCTGGAACTGAATGCCCTTCCACATGTTTCCATAGCTCTGTCTCTGTACATCTTCTATGCCATGCCCAAATGTTATTTTACTATGTATGGGCCTCTTTCTCCCCCTAGACTGTGAACTCTATGAGATCAGGGACTGTCTTGTGCATTTCTACCTCTGTGCTGAACTGCACAATCCTGATCATGGTGGGCACTCAATGAGTGTTTGTTGAGTTAAACTGAGCCATGGCCATTGCATAGAATGTGATCTCAATACTCTTTCCTTTTACCTGATGTTAAGGAGGTTTATTGCTATGCTATACAAACAAAGCTAAAGCCTTGGGTTTGAATCAAATGACACAAGTAAACTTTAGTGGGTGGGGGGCTAGACTACTTCTCCATTAGTTAAAAATGCTACTTAGAATGTTCCAAATATTATTCAGATTGATGACATCATCTTCTTTTCAGACCCTCCAGAAGAACTACCAAATATATGGATTCACCTTACCCTCTGATCACATCGCAGAGCCTCAGGATCATGATGTTGGCACAGTCCTTATTATAGCTTTTTAGTGATGAAACTGCAGAGCATCACGTTCAATCTAGAAGCAGCTCATCCTCTGATCTGGCCCCTTGTTACCTGCTATATAGTGAGATGTTCAAGTCTTGACACTGAGGGACATTCAGGATTGTTCTAGTCCTTTTTTTTTTTTTTTATAGTTGGTCTCCTGGAAGAATAGAAAGAGATTTTGGCAAAGATGAGGATGAGCTCATGTTGGTGACAGAATTATGAGGAGTGATTTCCAAGTGACTGGACTGAGATAGGCTGAGGGTAGAATCTGTTATTTTTAGCACAGGGGCTAAGACTAGAAAGAGCCACCCATAAGAAGATAATTTTTAAAATTGCTTTCTTTCAACATGAAGCAAACATTAAACTTGCAAAGTTGAGCCAAAACAATTGAACAAGAAAATAAACCAAAACGAGAAAACCCCGAGCAATTCATGTTTTGAATTCATAAATATAAGATGAAATGGAGTTCAGTGTCAGCCAGGAAATAACTTGTTTTGTCGACATCTCAAGTTCTTACTGGACCAGTAAAATCCAACTTTGCAGTGCGTTAGGGGAATTTACTACTGAATTGTAGATAGGAACTTCCATAAATCCCAGCCTCCCAGCCTTTTTGACCTCATATTGACTAAATAGACTCAACTCAGAGAAATGAGGCAGTTTCTTCTGAGAATGCAATTTAGGGGGAGAGCCAGTACAATCCTGGAGACAAGAATTATTTACTGCATGGCATTGTTCACACAGTGAAATCACAATTGATCAAGGGGAGAAAATTTCTATCAACAACTCAGAGATGCAGGGAAGGGTAAATATCAGACTACTAGAGAAAATAATCCTTCTCTTCCAGAGAACACTGGCATTTAATAAATGACAAAATAAAAAGTCCAGAGTGTTATAATGTAGGTGGCAAGGCGTGAACAGAGAGGTTTCCCCCAGAGCTCTGTGCAGTAAACTAGGAAAATCAACTCCACATGGGTGAGATCAGATGTCTGCAGAGGCACTTTATAAACAGGCCTCAAACCAGAAGAACTGGGCATGGTGTTAGCTGGAAGGAAGGATTAACATGGCCAAAGAAAGACTCCTCTTACCAGAAGGAACTGTTGTCGTAGGTTTAGAGTAAGGGAGATCCAAGGATTCGAGTATGGTTGGTTCACTCCGGCTGTGCAGGGGATAAAGACAGGGCATCTGGGGGCCTTCAGCTATTCAGTCTCCTTGGAAAAGTCCCCTGCTCTGTCATGGGAAAAGCTTTGTGGGGCCACACCATGGCCTGGCGGGTGCTGCAAGGAAACAGTGTGCTCCTGTGGTGGCTGGCCACCAGAGGTGTCCCTTTTTGTGAAGCCTCATTTATCTCAGCCTGTCAATCATGCAACCAGGGTTTCCTGATCAGGGCCTGTGCATCATTACCCAGGGTCATAACATTCCTCACTTTACCTTGATTGCTATTCTCATTGTAAGCTGTAACACACTCATTTAAGAGTCTTTTTTTTGTTTTTGTTTTTTAAGTGTAGTTTCTTCTAAAAGCATTCCAAGAAGTTTCCCCCACATGAACATTAGTTCCCTTTGCCAAAAAAATTAAAAAAATGATTTGTTTACTTATTGTTTCATCAAACATATTGAGCTGCTGTTTGCAGCCAGGTTGTGTTAGACAGTAAGGATGGGTACAGAAGTAAAAGACAGAGAAGGTCATAATTCAGTGTGGGAGACAGATAGTTACAGTAGATTGTGATAAATATTCTGATGAAAGAGAGATGATGCAGAGAGGAGGGCAGTTCAACTGAGGTTGCTGGGAAGGCATTTCAGAAGAGGTCATGTCTGAGCTGGTTTTGAGGGACAAGTAGGAGTTAGGTAGAGATTGGAGGGAGAGCCATTCACATTATTTAACCAGTAATCACTGGTCATCTGATATGTACCTGCCACTGTTTCAGTCACTGGAGATACAGTAACTGCCTCATGAAGCTTACCAATAACTGATATGATTTTAGATAAAGGTATGATGGAAAAAATAAATATGGATAGAGAATGACTAGATAGGGTGGCAGGGTGTGGGGGCTGACACTTTAGCCAGAAAGGATGGGAAATATTTCTCTGAGGTAACCTCAGTGCTGAAAAGAAGGCCTGGACAAGGAGTATTCTAGGCACTAGCACTAGCAGTAGCATGTTGAAAGGGGTGGGAGATACTGGGCAGGTGGGTAGGAGTACAGTGGACAGTGGATGAGGGTGGAAGAGTAGGAAGGAGAGGAGGAAGGAAAGAGGAGGTGAGGCAAAAAACAAGGGTCCGCTTAGCACAGGCCTTGTGGGCCATTGTCAGACTTAGTTTATTCTAAAGTCAATGAGAAGCCTTGGAAGGTTTAATAGGAAGAGCGATAAGATCTGGCTCATGCTATGAAGATCACTCTGGTCGCTACATGGAGAAATAGGACTTGGGGGCACGAATGGAAGTAGACAGCCCGCTGGAAGGCCACCCTGGGGTCTAGGTCAGATATGGTGGTCAATTGGATCAAAATTTGAACAGCGGAGGAGAGAAATGGGCCAGGTTCAGGATAGGTTTTGGAGCAGTGCCAGAGAGATTTGATGACTAAATGAATTTGAAGAAATAAAGGCAGGAATCAGTTTGTATTTTTGCCCTGTTTTTGGCAAAAATACAAACAAAAGTAGGGGACAATAAGGACCAGTGATTAGTCAGTTTAGGGAACTGAATAACTTATTAACTTAAAAATAAGAAAACCTATTTTACTTTCAACTTTGCCACTTCCTGGCTGTGTGACCTTGGACAAGAGACTTACCCTCTCTGAGTGCTGAGAACCTCAGGGTGACTATTTGTGTCCTTTAATGATTGTCTTAGGTGTTGATAAGCTAATATATGTCCATTTAATGTACCTGACATGCAGAAAGTACCTAATTAATGGTAGCTCTAATTATTATAGGTTTTAAATGCCTTGTGTTTTGTCCTCACAAAAGGCTTGTGTGGACAAGTCTTGAGGCATGAAAATATAAATATGCACAAATTATATCCAGGTTTTCCGAAGTCTTTGCATGTATAAGGGTTTCAGTTAGGATTTAATGGAAAAATGGGTTCTCTAGGACTGCTGGCCATTTATTATGAACATTCTTTCTGTTTGTATAATTGACTGTCCCCCTCATTCTTCTCCTCTCCTCCTGCCCACATTTATTTCTTTGGTCGGTAATGATTGACCTTATCTGGAATTAAAATACTTGTTGAGCATTGAACACTTATAGGTGAGTTCTTTTTATCAGCTGGAAGTAAGAGACCCGTGCAAGCACATCTCAGCATTGCTAATGCAAAGACTAATTCACAGAGGAGAAGCAGTCATTTCTGTCCTTTTTTAATTTGTGGTTAAGAAGCAGCTTATGAAGGCAGTACAGTGAGAGGCATGTGAGGGTTACCTAATAAAGCAGAGTGGGAGAGGGCTGCTACTGGGCCTTTGGTAGGCTCTGAAAATATTGGAAACAGACAGCTGAACTCAGCATAGCCTGAGGGCCTACTGTGTGTACAGTGCACGGAGGGATGGGTGCCAAGTTGAAAAGTTAGACTCATCTCAACCTCAAAGGAGCTCACGAGGGCAGAGCCCGACATGTAAAGGGGAAAACACAAGGGAGACTGAAATGAGGGCTCAGATAACAGGGCAACAGAAACTGAGGGGGTAGATACAGACAAGGGGACAATTTATTCCACCCAGTGACCTTAGAAGCTTCTTGAAGGAGGTGGCACTTGAGCTGCACAAAGCAGATGACACTTTTGGCTGAGCACAGGCGTGAGATGTTTCTGTTCTTCCTCAGTGCCTCGAGCATTGCCTGACACTTCGGGCTTTCAAAAAGCACTTACTGATGAAATTGCTATGAAAGGCTTGTGTGCGGGGCCACAGGCAGTCCAGAGGACCTGGGACAGGGTGGAAAGGGCAATCTTTCGCTGTGTGCAACTCTGTATTTTGATTTCACCTTCTCATTTTTTAAAATTAAGGTAGAATATATATATAACATAAAATTTGATTTTAACCATTTTTAAGTGTACAATTCAGAAGCATTAATCATATTTACAATGTTGTGTGACCATCATCACTGTTTCTAAAACTTTTTCATCACCCCAAATTGAGTCTCTATAACCATTAAGCAAAAACTCCCTATTCTCTCCTCCCTTCAGCTCCTGGTGATCTCTAATCTACTTTCAATCTTTATGAATTTGCCTATTTTAGATATTTCCTATAAATGAAATAATACAGTATTTGTCTTTTTCACTTCTTCTATTTGCGTACAAGAAGGTGCTCACACATCTACTTCAGCATGGTTTCAGGCTTTATCCAAGTCATGCTGGGTTGTACTGTTCTGTTACCATTTGCGTTCACTAAACAAAAATCTCTTCTCCAAAGTGCAGCCCCACTGCTGGCAGCGTCTTTCTCCCCTGGGCTGTATGTGAGGTCTGGGCAGGTGGACGCTTCACTTTCACACATCTGATCAAGTCCATTCAAGGCCACATTTGCTGAATAGGTACTTAAGTCCACCCAGGAAACAAGAGAGGAGAAACTGCTCTATTTTTTTCTAGAGAAGGCTTAAGGGTGGGGACTCAGATAGCCTGGTGCTCAGACTGAAGGCATTTACTAGTTTTGGGTGATAAAAAAGAGAAAGTGCATAGGGAAGTATGTGTAGCTCAGAATGGCTCTAAGGGCAGCTAAGCACTGAGACAATAAGGCAGTAAGAAAGGCCTTTAGAGATAGCTTACAAGGCAAGTCATGACAGGAGGCGTCAGTGGGGATGTGTCAATGACAAGACTGATGCAACAACAGCTGCCTTTTCATGAGGTCTGCTATTGGCTGGAACCTCTTACACAGTATCTTTTTTTGTTGCAGCACCTTTGTGATGTAAGTACTATCTGTTCATCTTTTAAGTTACCAAGTTGAATCGTAGAGGGAATGAGTTGCCCACTCTAACTCATCAGCTCAGTAAGTGGCTGAGTGAGGATCAGAATCAAGGTGTGTATGGTTTCAAAGCCCAGTTCTTTTCTCCCACTGTGGGAAAAGCTGTCCCTTTCATTGGGAGTATGGAGTAGGGGCACAGATAGATAAAATGACAGCCCAAGAATGGCATTAATAAAGTAACACGGACACGTTTCCTAAAAAAAAGTCCAAAGTGCCCCAGAGGAGCCAAAAAAATATTGGATACCATACAGAAGGGCATTAGGAATTATAAAACAAAAAAGAAAATACCATTCTGCCCATAGCGAGGCTTGAAGAGGAATGATTATGAACACAGTGCTGGTGGAAAGACTCGAGGGGCGGGGGCTTGTAATGGCACCCGCCGCGGTGTGCTCCTTGCCACAGAGTGTGCAGAGGCAAGACGATTGTTAAAAATAGTTCTGAAGCTTGTGGTAGATCAGCCACTTTTCCTTTTAGGTCTCCCAGGCTAACACAATAGAAAAAGAAAACTTGTCAATTTGTTCCAAAATGCACAGCAGGCATTTACCCTGGCATGTTTTTTTTTTTTTTTTTAAAACAAAGCTATCTGTACTTAGAAGCTATTAGTTGCTGGCTTTTCCAGAAAGAGAATCAAATTTCTTATTGTGCTATCAACCTCCTGCCATATCATTTTTAAAGGTAAGTCATAAAATGTTTCTCTCTACCGTGGCAGCAAAGAGGAAAACTTTATTATGGGAAAAGTAATGTAGTTTAAAAGAGTCCTATAAACCAAAATCTGTTTAGAGCACTTAATTCTGGGCTTTACAAGGCAACCACGTCTTTCTTTGCAAATAAACACACAGCTCCGCAATTCACATGCCTGGAGGAGGAGCCTTGATGTGGTGGAGGGACTGCGCTATCTTCATGGCACAATGGACATTTGGGGAGGGAGAGGTGGTGGTAACGCCCACCTCCCTCCAGCTGTGACCCACAGGGTGCAGACTGGGATCTGAGAGCCAGGGCGGGAGCAGTCCAATAAGGACATGCCTCTGCTGCTCACTGTGTGCGGCCGGAGTGGGTGGGGGAGCCCAGTGGGCCTGAGCGTCAGTGTGCCTAAATGTCTCTTCCTATTCCCTGTTCTCCTTCTAAATTAGTAACAATTAGCCTGGTGGTTTCCAACTGATTAGTAGTTTTTGACTTCTTCTTTCCCTCCCCACAAAAACAACCACAATAAAAAACCCCCTAAGCGTTACATTCATCATAGAAAACTTGGAAGATACACAAAAGCATAGGCAAGGAGAAAACAAATAGTCATAGCCTTATCAGAAAAGGTAACCATGTTCATTTTCTTTGTTATTTTTTGTGTGTGCATATTAAAAAACATAATTATGATCATGTTGTAGATGCAGAACTACATGTACTGATTTAAACCAGTATTTTTGTGGATGTGAAAGTGATATATGTGCTTTGCAAAAAACTTGAAAATTACAAAAATAGAAATAAAAAATACACAAAATTTAACCATCCAGAAATGAATGCTTTTGCTCCATTTTATTGTATGCATTTTAAAATACATTTGTTTCAAAGTTTAAAATACAGCAAATACAGTGACATTTGTAACTGTTAGGTAGAAGATGATAAAAAGAAAGATTAAAGGAGATATGTGCTATAGACTAGTTTTTTTAAGTCTAGTGTTACCACTTTAAAACAAAGCTCTGAGATTTAGGTTATTCCATATGAATTTTAAAGTTGCAGAGAGTCATTGCTTGAGTATTTTTGGCAATCAAAGTAGTTATTATGTTGCTCTATCCAGCTATACTTTTATGGAAGAAGAAAAAAAAATACTTTAGATTAGTGATTTCAACCAGCACAGCATCTTAACCATGTAAATAATTTATTTATTATTAGAGCAAGTACTGGAACTGAATAATATAGGTTATTTTAAGTGGTACTCAAACATGGCAGAAGCTTTTATCTGAATTCTGGGGTAAAGAACAGGGCTCAGGAAAGATGCTTTCTCGTGCTGGTGAGGGAGAGAAAGCAGCTAGGGGCAGCGTAGCCGGGCCAGCCTGTATTCTGAGATGCAGAACCCATCTGGGAATAAAACCTACAGATATTCTTGTTTGAGGCTCAAACTGAGTAAGGAAAGACTGGTAAGTCATTTTATACCACAACTGATACATTTTTGACTTCTTAAGCGTGATTCTTCTTTTGGTTCCTGGAACATGGTGTTAAGTGGCTTTTTCCCACAGAAGAATATGTGCTAGCGTATTCATCTTTACACGTGATGGAGAACTTGGTTGGGTATAATGTTCTTTGCCAAAACCTCCCCCCTCAAAACAGTGATTGCAACATAATTTAAAAATTAGACTTTTAACAACGTTCATAGTAAACTCACTGAATAAGTTTAATATTTCTTTGCAGTTCTTTACCTTTAGGATATACACCCTAAGGAGGCACTGTTAGAGGTTTGTATTCAAAGAAATTTTGAAGACTGATTTTCTCTGTATGATTACCAATTTTATATGCAGTTGGGTTTATTTATTTCTGATTGTGTATGATTTTAAGGGTTATTTCTGATTTAATTCAATTTTTAAGTATGTAGAATATTTTTATATTTCTAAAAACAAAATTATACACAAAAATATATTTAGAGCAGTTCCTATCCCTATTTTTTCTGCCCTGTTATCCCCACCCTCTGTAGATAACCATTAGCTAATTTTTATGTTTCTTTGAAAAATAAGCAAATTATCTGTGCATATGCTCCTTTCTCTGTCTTTCTTACACAAAAGATGCCAAACTATATGTTTTGCACTTTGACTTTTTTAACTTAGCAATATTTCCTAGGAGTCATATATAACATATAAATTCATAAAGATGTTGACTTTGCTATAAGGCTTTGTGGTTCTCCATTGGACATTTAGAGCTGAGCTATTCAGCGCAGTCCCCTACTGAGAGACATGTGGGTTTCTAGACTTTTGCTATTACGAATGCCTCCACCATAAATAACCTCATGCATAGGTTGTTTCAAATTTGTGGAGGTTTGTCTTCTGGATCTTTGTCATTGCATTTTTGTTCAGGTGGTTTCTGCCCTGGGAGAAGCTCAGGGCAAGGTTTTTTCAATTCGGCTATTTATTTATTTATTTATTTATTTATTTATTTATTTATTTACTGTTTGCTTTATAGTACATAAAGTACAAGGAAGTAAATTCCTTTCAGATACTGGTATTAGTTTGCTTTCAATTTAGAGTTCAGTATTTTTTCTTTTTTCTTTTTGTTGTAAGTACAGGCAGTTCTCTTCTTTCAGGCATAATACATTCTTGAAAATTTGTAGCAGAGTTGAATGTGGGAAAGACAGACAATAGGCTTGTTTGATATAAAGGAGGCAGGAGTTCCATTCCCAGAGAGCTAAAAAAGTGTAAGATCCCTAATTACACAGTCATTTATGATTTATTGCCAACATTAGGTACATGTTTTTTAGTTGTGTACTTTTCTTTCACAATTAATTGAGCACACAATTGACCTGCTTAAGTCCAATGAGAATCTGATTAAAGTGAAAGATTCTCTGTCTTTAGGCTGCTTAATGATTTTCCTCTTTGTCTCAATTGTATTAAGTTTACATAACCTACACTTCTTATCACTTGTATCAGCACTTCCATTTTTCTGGTTTTTACTCACTTTTATAAAATAATGGGACAAAATATAATGAGCATCCAAATAATTGCACAGTTTTGGACTGAAACAACAATTCACTGTCAGGTAACAAAACCATTATATGATAGCTTGAATTGATTGTTCTTTAGCTGCTAAATGAAAGTCAGAATTTGGCATATAAGAAGAGGTTTGGAGTGGTAACATGTAATGCATGAATGTACAGACTATTTGGAAGTCAAATGTGAAAGTTAAAGTGCCTCTATATTTCATGAGAAGTTGGGAGAGGCTGCTTAAGTAGCTGCTAGGTCAAGACCATCTAAAACTCAATGATAAAACTGCTGAGAAGCATGTGTTGGCAATCTTCAAATTTTGACTTAAGGTGTACCCTAATTGCATTACAAAATTGGTTATTTGCTGTGAAGATCTAATTCTCCTCCTCAGCCCTCTCTTATCTGTTCCTTCCATCCCCTCCTATCCCCTGGTTTTACTTAAACCTTTAGGGGCCTCTTGGAAGCGGATCATTGATGGTGGGAGTCATCTAAAAAAACTGTGATTAGAGACATTTTGATTCTTGGGATAGTCCACATCCTACCTACAGGGTTTTTATAAGGCAAATGATTTTGCCTTTACATCTTGGGTATTAATCATGGTTTGTGAATGGCATTGTAATATACAAAATCAGCTGTGAATGGTGCTCATGGGAATAATTCTCCTGGCTTCAGAGTGCCTAGGAGGGATGGCAGGAACCCTTGCTTACTTTGTGGGAAGGTAATGTGAGACCTGGAGCAAGGTGACTGGTGACTCAGGATGGACAGGAGAGCTTCAGGGGGTGAACAAAATAAAACCGAAAGGCAGATTCCAGAACAGGCCAAAGGCAAACACTGGGGATAAAAGTGGAATCAAAACCGGAGGCTAAGGAAGAGAGGAAGACACCAAATCACACATTTAAACAGGGAAGAGGAGCCAGACTGAACTGTCATTAACAGGAGAATGTTCCAGATACTGTGGCTCAAGAGATTGAGAGCCAGAAGCTCAACCTACATGCCTATTTTTGTCACCTTTTCCAAAGGAAAATCGTGTAAGGCAAGGGTTGGTTAAATAAAAAAGCAAGGAGAGGAGAGCAGACATATAGTTTGGGATGCACATCTAGGGAATTAGAGCATTAGCGCACTGAGCATGACGAATGTTTTAGAAGAGTGCTTTTCAGACAGTTCCATCAAGGTACTTCGGTGCTCCAAGCCAGTGGTAGTGTGTCTTCAGTGTCCCAGGTCAAGGAGAGAGTAGGAGGGGAGAGACGACCGCTGATGAGAGGTTACTACTTCTCACTCCCGTCCAACCACAGAAGTTCTCCTTTCATCTATTTTACATATTGGGGAGGGGTGCACAGGTTTCATCTGAGAGAACAGTTCTACTGGGTATTAGTTTCTGTGGCTGCTGTAACAAATTGCCACAAACTTGGTGACTTAAAACAACAGAAATTTATTCCCTTGTACTTCTGGAGACCAGAAGTCTGAAATAAAGGTGTCAGCAGGACCACAAAACTCCTTTTGGAAGCTCTAGGGGAGAATCCATTCCTTGTGTCCTCTAGTTTCTGGTGGCTTTTGATACTCGTTGGCTTGTAGCTACATCTTTCTCTGCTCTATCTTTCTGTCACCTTCTCCTCTGTAGCTTCATGCTACTTAACATAACTGTCATGGCTGAAAGTGATTCCATGTTGGATTGTCAAAAGGTGTCCAAAATGTCCACTCTGCTCTTGCTCTATACACACTCTTTCCTCCCTTTTTTCTGCTCAATGATTCTGGAACACACCAGCTTATTTTCCCCACTGGCCTTTGTGTTGCGGTTCCCATAGCTTGGAATGCTTCTCCATCACAGTCACATGGCTTCCCTCCCTCCATGTTCTTAGGACTTGGCTCCAATATCACCCCCTTTCTAACCTCCCCATCCACTCATCACTCTACCCCTTGACTCTACTTTATTTCGTGCAAAGTCCTATGGAAATAAATACTACTCATGTGAGAACAAGCAAAGGCTTCTTCTCAGAGTTTGCTATTGGAAGGAAGTCAGCCATCGTCACTTGCATTTAGAAGAGACCCAAAGGCATGCAGGAAGTGGTGAAACTGTATAGTGGGAAAAAGGGAGGGCTTCAGATGTGACTGGAGGCTCCTGTCCTAGGGAAGCTGTAGGCAGGCTAACGAGAAGTGGGGCATCCTATTATATGATTAGCTAGGGGTGCATATTTAGCTTTGTCTGGTTGGTCCTAAGTTAGGGAAACTGCCAATTATTAATCAAGTCCTGGCCATCGGGGACCGATTGTTATGGGCTTATCCTTTGACTTCACGGACTATCCCTAGAGATAGTGAGTGTCTGAGTTCCTATGAGCCTGATGTATAGCAGCCTGGCTTCCTGGGTTGGCTTCCTGGGTGGGTTGCTGCAGGTTGGGAGCCAGAGTTGTATTTTTATCTGTAGTCAGGACATCATTTGTTTATATAGTTATTCTCTTAGCACTTGTGTTTACCAGATATGATACAAATTTATTTTTCAAGTTATTGCATGTCCTGCAAGAATAGGGAAGCTTGCTGAGGTCAGTGATCTATTCTTCTAACTGGTGCAGTTCCAACCCCTCAAACTGTACCAGGCACATGATGGGTGCTCAGTAAATATGGACTGCATGAGGGATGACGGTGCCTGATCCTTCCTCCTTGTAAGCTCTGAAAATAACTTTTTGAGTGAAGCTTTTGCTTTTTTTTTTTTTTTTTTACTTTATGAACTCATCACCTTCTGGCATTTTGAACCAGGCCAACCACCACCTGGACAAACCTGGAGAAAAGGTCTGTTTGGAGAACCCTGGGTTTGGGATTCAGAGGAACAAACTCAGATGTCTTTAGGAGCTAAGCAGGTAAAAGAATGAGCCAGAACGTTGGGGTGGGGCCAACAGAGAGCAAAGAGCCTCTGTCCTATGGAAAGATGGCTGCCTCCACTCAGCACTTACTCATTTTTAGCATGTAAGAATTCAGACCTTCTGTTTACGGAAACATATGAATTTTTAAAAGAAGCTGGCATCCTGGAGTTTTATATAAGTACTTCCAATATGTGAATGTTAGCCGCTAATAAAATACTGTGTGTTGGGGTGGGAGAGGAAGGTGGGGAAGAACACGTTTTTGTAGACCTCGTTCATTTCTCAGGTGGTCAGACTTGGCCTCTGGTCAAGGTTGTCTCTTCACATCCTCTCTGGAAGTCTCCCTTTCTCTGCTTCCCTAATCTTCCCTAAGAACAAGGCTGGATATCTAAGAAGAAAGCTGGCGTGGGTCACTAATCTCTAGCCATTAGACACTACAAACTGGGTCTTGCATACCAGTTACCTTCCAAATGATTTTCTTCATTAGAAATCACCTTTAGATTTAAGGAATGTGATTGCATGAGGCCATTTTGGCATCAAGCTGATTGTAAGTGCAGCCTTAGGAGCCATCTCCCTGATTAGAACTGAGACTTTGAACCCAAATGAACTAATAATAAGGTGATGGGGGAAAGGAATAACTTTAATGGTGCCTTTGCTTATGTTAAGAGAAGTTTTAGATGCTTTCACTAAAACTTCAACAACTAACAGCAACAAATTATTTCTCAAAACTAAATTGCTGATTAGTAACTGGAATAATTAAGTTCATTTTCCCAGAATATGACCCATTAGGAAAATCCTTTTCCTAAGCAACATTCTTTACAGTTTACACAGGATTGAAAGGTAAGGATTCTGGGCATTGCAGATTATAAAACAGGGCAGGAAGCAGAGCACAAAAAAGTTATTGAATGCTATCTGCATAGCTAGCACTTAAGAGCCCAACAAAAATTCTATTCAAAATGGATTTTCCCTCTTCAATTCCAGGAAAACACTAAAATATAAACCACCTAGGTTGATATTATTTAGGAAACTATTATCCTTGATTAAAACACAAACAAAAAGCTAATCCAGTTTCTTCAGAAATGGGAGCTAAACCTTCGTTGAGTAAGGTTAGTATTTTGCCATATTTTGTTGTGGAAGCAAACCTCAAATTATTGGAAATTACTTAAAATTGTATTTCTCCCAGCCCTGATTGAGCTAATTAGAACCCAGAGGAATTACGTGGGTAATGGTGGGAACAGGGGAAGTATAAATATATAATGCAATTAGTGTCTGCTCTTTTTCTGTGTGATGCAATCTGGGAGCTCACAGGCTTGCAAAAGACATGGAACAGTAGCAGTCACTGATACCTGCTCAAGCTACTAGGGGAGTCCATAATTATGATGTACTATCTCATCAGCCCCTTGCATGTGTGAAGGTGGAATGGAATATGAGTAAATAAAATGCTGTAATTTTCTCCAACCGTAATTCTTTATATCAGTAGCATATTTTCTCTGTTCGCTTTCTCTTTCTTTTTTCTCAAACAAGATAGAAACTTATTTACTTGAACACTTTAGGTACTATAAAAGGACTTCATCTCCATAGGAATAAATTTGGTTTGCAATCAATTAAATGAAAGATTTTTTTTGATGTTATGACAAGCTGGAGAAAGCTATTCCACCATGCCCTCTATCATGTGCAAATTTCCTTGACTTTGCTTGCTATTGTTTTGTAAATTCATACCAGGAGATAATTTACTTTTGTCACTTATTCTCTGCTATGTTAGGATTGTACTCAGGCTGGACTGACTTTCTGGTCTTGTGACCTGTGAAGTTTCACTATTGTAGTTGCATTTAAAGTTAGCATTATCCCATATAAAGATGAACAAGATTCTTGTTAATAATTTACATATTTAATATTTCTTTATTTAAAGTGACATTAAGTAGCAAATAAAAGACACAGTGACAAGTGGAGACTACCGAACAAAGGAAAACCCTTTATATTTTAATACCTTTAACATCACATTTTTTCCTGCTTTTTGAATAAAGTGCCCAGAATTTGCATTTTGCATCAGGTCCCATAAATTATGTAGCTGGCTCTGTACCCAAGCACAGAAAAATGGAATTCAGTGATCCATGTACTCACTGAGCATTGTTTACTGAACGTCTACTCAGTACACCAGGTGTAGGAAATGCAAAGAAAAAATGAAGGAGCTGGCTTCGGTACTTGGTTTCAGAAGATGTACCTGCAGGCAAGTTTTGTAGGTGCTGGGTTTATGGAACCTCAAGGTCCAAATCTAGGAAGTGAGTAAATTTCCACTTGTGTCTGATGATGGGAGGGTCAGGAAAGAATTTGTAGAAGAGGTGCTATTTCAGATTGTATCTGAATGTTGAAACTCATAAGTCACTTGGAAATACTCTTTGTTAAGAAGAAACCAAATAGTTAGAACTAGAATTGCAGAAATTAGAGGCTTTCTTTTTCTTTTCTTTCCAACCTCATAGATTATGAAGGATGCTAAGCAGCATCTTTATTCAAATCTGAGATGGTGACTATACTCTGCTAGGAAGTGTCAAAAGTAGGACTGCAACCCAGGCATCTGATTTCCAATTCTATTCCACTGTATTCCAATTTTCTATTGGAGCACAATCCCTCAGTCCTGCATTTGACAACTGTTCTTGCTTTCCTATTACTGACATTAAAAAACTAGGAGGGGATATAGTATTTTGCTGAAGATTTTAATTTACTTTTTGCTTCATAGTAAAATTTATGTAACTGTCCTCTTAAAAACAAAATTCTTTAGTGCACTTGTTATAATTTGTTTTTTATTTTAATCATTATTCAAGTACAGTTTCTATCCTTTACTCCCATTCCAGCCCACCTACCCATTTCTCCCCTCCTTCCTCCCATTTCCAAACCCCCCTAGTTTTTGTCCTTGTGTCCTTTATATTTGTTCCTGTAAACCTTTCCCATTCTCCCCTGAAATTACCCTGAAATTCCGTCCCCTCTCCCCTGCGGTCACTATCAGCCTGTTCTTTATTTCAGTGTCATTGGCTATATTTTGCTTGTTTCTTTGTTTTGTTGTTTAGGTCCCTGTTAAAGGCAAGATCATATGGTATTTGTCTTTCACTGCCTGGCTTATTTCACTTAGCATAATGCTTTCCAGCTCCATCCATGCTTTTGCAAAGG
>CM052541.1:91468795-91489523 GCA_028533065.1 Trachops cirrhosus
TTTGGTGGAGGTGTATTCTTTTAGACCTCTGTCTGGGAAGTTCCTTATTTGGCCTTCTATCTTCATTGAGAGCCTTGCTGGGTAAAGTAGCCTTGGTCACAGACCTCTGGTTCTCATTACTTGGAATATTATTTGCCATTCTCTTCTGGCTTGGAGCGTTTCCATTGAGAAGTCAGCTGCTAGCCTAATTGGGGCTCCTTTGTATGTTACTTCCTGTTTCTCCCTTGCTGCCTTTAAGATTCTCTCTTTGTCTTGAAATTTTGCCATTTTAATTATGATGTGTCTTGAAGTGGGCCTCTTTGGGTTCCTCTTATTTGGGACTCTCTGTGTGTCCTGGATTTGTGTGACTTTTTCTCTCATCAAATTAGGGAAGTTTTCCATCATTACTTTTTCAAATAGGTTTTCTATCCCTTGTTCTTCTTCTTCTCCTTCTGGTATCCCTATTATATGGAATTTATTACATTTCATATTGTCTTTCATTTCTCTCAATCTTCATTCTTCATTCTTTCTGAGCCTCTTTTCCTTTTCTTGCTTTTTCTGGGTGTGTTTTTCAACTTTGTCCTCTAATTTGCTGATCTGATCTCCTGCTTCATTGATCCTGCTTTTGATTCCTTCTACTGTGTTCTTCAGTTCAGAAATTGTATTCTTCATTTCCTCTTGGCCCTTGTTGATAGTTTCTATTTCCTTTTTCATGTTGATATAGTTTGCAGTGAGTTCATTGTAGCTTCCCTGTAGTTTCTGGCAGCTCATTGTGAGCTTGTTGAGCTTCCTGATAACCATTGCTTTGAACTCAGAATCTGATAGTTGAGTTGCCTCTATTTCATTTAGCATTCTTTCTGATGCTTCCTCCTTTCCCTTCATTTGGAGGTTGTTTCTTTGTCTTCTCATTGTTCATGAGACTCTTCTTGTTATCCTCTGCTTCTTAAATTGACCTCTTCTGGCTCCCTGGGTTTATGGTGTGAACTTCTGTGGTAGAAAACCTGTGAGATTCAATAATCCAGTCTCCTTTCAGTATCCAGGTGTTCAGAGCTTCCACCTACTCTTTTTAATGATCAGTTGGAGGGTTAAGGCAAAATGGTTTAAGACATCAAGAGAGTATTCTATGATATTTACAGTAGTAGCCAGTAGAGAAGAGATGGGAGATCCTTTGGCTATGTATAGTGTTAACCATGATCTTCCACCCCACTAGCCAGTTTTTAGAAAGGATGTAAAGAAGATAAGACTCTTGTTGGGAAGGAAAGGATTGTGAGTTGGATCTAGAAAGCAGTGAGGATGTGGGAAGTCAGATTCTGAGGTAGGGTGAGAGTAAAGAGTAGTAAATAGGTGTAGTGTGTGAGAGAATAGAGTTAATCAGTACAGTAATAGAGTTCAGGAAACTGTGAAGTGGGCTAAGATCTGGAAGGGGTGTTGTGTAGTATTTAGAATTGTATGAAATAGCTATTATTTACAGTAATATTAGAGCAACAATCATATGACAGAATCTAAGAGATGCAGATAACAAGAATAGGGATTATAGATCCTTGAGAAGTGTACTAATGGAACACAAATGAAGGACAGTAAATTAGCAATACACTATGAATGAGATAACCGGGGAAACCTATCAAATGATAAAATATAACCAGCCAAGCAAAGAAGTCTATAAAGAAAGAAGAGGAATACCAAAATACTATTAAAATAAAAAGTGTGAGAATAATGAAATAATGATAATACAAATATGCGATTACTTGCAGGTTCAAAAAAAGAAGGAGAAGGAAAAACAGAAGATGGAAGGAAGAAGAGATAAATTTGGAAAGAAAGGGAGAAGGATCAACACTAGAATGAAAGAAAGAGAAGCATAAGGCATTGAGAGATATAAAAATAATAAGAATTAAAAAATAAAAAGTTACTTAAAAAAATTAAACAAACAAACAAAAAAACCTTTTTGTTTGTTTCAGACTGCCCAAAGCAGTTTTTCTGGTCTTGCTGGCTTCAGCAGGGTGAGGGGCCACTGGAATCAGTTTTTTCCCCCTTCCGGTTCAGAACTCATTCAGCCTCTGGTGTACTGTCCCCAGGGCTAGCCGCGTGTTCTCCCTAGAGCTGGTCTGGTGTCTCTCCGAAGGGCCCTGGGTGTGGGATCTGGGCGCTCCTAAGCATGCTCTCCGGAGCTCACAGATGTGGTCTCTGGTGTCCTGTGGAGCACCCGCACCTTTTCCCAGTTCACGGTAGTGAACTCTGTGGATCCCGAGGGACGCCCACTTTCCCCAAGTTCACGGCCTGGGCACCAGAGGTCCAGCAGAGCGCCTGTGCCTTTTCCTTGTTCACAGCTATAGGCTCTGGGTCTTCCACAAAACCACACTCTCTCTGGGTTGGGGGCATGGGCACACGGCTGGGCGCATGGCCAGGCTGTCTGGCCAGGCCACCCTTGGTCGCACAGGCTGGGGCGCACACTCTTACCAGGGCTATGCATGGGTGCTCACAGCCCCTGTGTGAGTGCCTCTCCATCTTCACTCCCCTCTCTGTGCCTTCAAGTAAACAGGCCTCTGGTGCTGCTCAGTCCTTGTTCGTCAGGGAGGGAGCAGTTGACCCAGCTCTCTCCCAAGAGCCCTGAGGCAGACCCTGGAGCACCAGGCCTGGGGTGCAACCTCCCTGGTCCCTGCGCTGATCCCTGGGCCCTTATTACCCTGAAGTAGTCTCCTTACCGTCTGGTTTTTCAATGTCCACTACAATTTTTGATCTCCTATTTTCATATATGTTGTGATAATGTTGGCTGTTTGCTCTGTTCCTCCATAGATTGGCTAGGTTTTTCTCCTGTGTGTAGAGGGAAGTGGAATCTGCTCCCTCCTACCATGTCACCATCTTCCCAGTCTCTATAATTTGTTTTATAAAAACCAACTTCAGGTTCTGGTTTTGATTTGCATTTCCCTTAGAGCTAGTGAAACTGATCATCCTTTCACATATCTGTTGGCCATTAGTATGTCTTCTTGGGAAAAGTATCTGTTCAGGTTCTCTGCCCATTTTAAAAATAGGATTGTTTGCTTTTAGCTGTTGAATTGTATGGGTTTTTTTATATATTTTGGATATTAGCCTCTTAGCAGAGGGATTGTTTGCAAATATCTTCTCCCATTTAGTTGGTTGCCTTTTTGTTTTGTTGATGGTTTCTTTTGCTTTTCAGTTTGATGTAGTACCATTCATTTATTTTTGCTTTTACTTCCTTTGTCTTTGGAGTCAAGTTCATAAAACCTTCTCTGAGACCAAGATTCATAAGATTAATACTTATGATTTCTTCTATGTATTTTATTGTTTCAGGTCTTATATTTAGGTCTTTGATCCATTTTGAGTTAATTTTTATTTATGGTGTCAAATAGCAGTCTGATTTTATTTTTTTTGATTGTGGCTTTCCATGTTTCTCAATATCATTTATTAGAGAAGCTTTCTTTTTCTCCATTGTATGTTTTTGGCTCCTTTGTCAAAGATTAGTTGCCCATATACATAGGGTTTATTTCTGGCCTGTCAGTTCTGGTCTATTGGTCCATTGGTCTGTGTCTCCCCTCCCAGTACCATACTGTTTTGATTATTGTAGCTTTGTAGTATAATTTGAAGTCAGGAAATGTTATGCCTCCAGCCTCGTTCTTCTTTTAATTTTTTTAAAAATTAAAAAAATGTTTATTGATTTTAGAGAGAGAGGCAGGGGGAGAGAGAGAGAGAGGCATCAATATGAGAGAGAAACATTGATGAGTTACCTCCCATATGCACCCCAATCAGGGATCAAACCCAAAAGCTAGGTATGTGCTCTGACCAGGAATTAAACCCACAACATTTTAGAGTACAGGATGATGCTCCAACCAACTGAGCCACACCTTCAAGGGCTGGCTTTGTTCTTTTTTTTTTTTTTTCTTTTTTCAGGATTGCTTCGGCTATTTAGTATCTTTTGTGGTTCCATACAAATTTGATGATTTTTTTTTGGTATTTCTTTGAAAAATTCCATTGGGATTTTGAGAAGGTATGGTACATATATACAATGAAATACTACTTGGCCATAAGAAAGAATGAAATGCTGCTGTTTTTGACAGCATGGATGGAGTATTGTACTAAATGAAATAAATCAGATGGAAAAGGACGAGAATCATGTGAGTTCACTTATATATGCGGCCTAAAAAAGAAAGCAATGAATGAGCAAACTCATAGATACAGATAGCAGAAGGGTGGCTACCTGAGGGCAAGGGGGTTTGGGGGAGAGTGAAGAGGGTAAAAGGGCCCAACTCTTAGGTGACAAAATGAGGTGAGACTTTGGTGGTGAGCATACAGAGCAATGTACAGATGATATACAATTGTACACTTGAAACTTATACAATGTTATTAACTAATGTCACCTCAGTAAATGGAATAAATTGAACAGACAAACAAACAAACAGAAAATCCCCAACTTCTTGCTAACCATTGTCATCCTGAGTGAGGAATGTCTGTGTTTCGGAACCAGGCTTCTGGTGTAGAAGCAGCACAGGTTTGCAGTCAGGCCTGGGTGGAATCTGAGTTCCTGTGAAGAGCCCTATGGCTTTGAAACGGTGATAAACCTCCTTAAGCCTCAGTTTCCTTACCTTATAAGATGGGGATAATAATGACAAAGTCAAAGTGATATCAGGGGGCTTAATGAAATGAGGTTGTAGAGTACACAACAGATACTGGGTATCTGTGAATGTTGTTTCCTTTTCTCAAAAGACAGAACATTTTTTTCCCATTTTCTTAAGGTTTTCCCCATGTGAAATTGGTCGTTTTTTACCAGTTGCCTATTTTATTTTTTTATTTGTATTTGATACTTGAGAAATTTCTGTGACTTTTAATTTACTATTAATATATTGATAAAGAGAGACCCCAATTTTACAGATGACTAAGATCCACAAAGAATAATTGACTTTCCCAAGGTCATTTAGCTGTTTAAATGTGGGGTGAGGGTGGTACCCCAGGGTCCTGAACTCTGGGATCCCTACTTCTCAGTCCAAGTTTCTCTCCACTCTCCGCAGAATTACTGGCAGGATGGACTCACAAGAAGCTCTGACTGGGAACCGGCCGAGCTAGATAATAATATTTCTATTCCTGTGTCTTTCATTAAAGATGCATGATTTTTGTAATTCTTCCTTTAACAGTAATTGCTCTGTTTTGTCTTTCAGGAATCTGGGCAGGAGAAGATAAGCCAATATATCTGCCTGTTGAGCCTACAGTTAAAAGTAATTACAGAGAACATGGTGATGCTTCTGGGACTGTCAGGTGATGTGACATTTTAAAATCATACTTTTTTACATTATTCAGTTTTTGTCTGGAGGAAATGCTTGCAGGTGGAATAGAGAAATAAGTGTGGAGTGGGGAGCCAAACTTATGCACTTGTTTCTTTTATAGAAAACACCCAACCCCTATCACATGAGGAGAAAGCGGAGGTACCAGCTGTAGGGGCAACAGTGTGCACTGGTTGAGCAAAACCTTGTGTCTGAGCTTCATGACCACTGTTTTTGTTCTTCAGAATGGAAGGACCAGAGCAGTGATGCTTAGCGGAGGCAGAGTTTATGTGAATAAAATTAACAAAGCAGTTTCTCCCAAAGAGTGTGACATAGGCAACATTAACCAGAAGCAGAACAGCCCCAGTATTAGCCAGAGTTCTGCAGAGAAACAGAACCAACAGAAGACTTTATCTCCAGCCCCCTTCTATATCCATCATCTCTATCTCTATCTCTATCTCTATCTCTATCTCTATCTCTATCTCTATCTCTATCTCTATCTCTATCTCTATCTATCATCTCAAAATGTATTATAAGGAATTGGCTCACATGATTATGGAGGCTGACAAGACCCGAGATTTGCAATTAGCAATCTGGAGACCTGGGAAATCTGATTATGTAGTTTCAGTTTGAGACTGAAGGCCTGGGAACCAGGAGAACTGATAGTGTGATAGTCAGAGAGGGGGTGGGGAGCTCCCTTACTCAGCATTTTCGTTCTGCTCAGGCCTCCAAATGGTTGGATGTGGCTCATCCACCCAGGAAGTTTGAGCTGCTTTACTCAGTCTACTGATTCAAATGTTAATCTCATCAGAGAGCACCCTCAGGAACACACCCAGAATAATGTTTAACCAAATATTCTGTAGTAGTCCAATTCACTACACAGATCAGAATCAGGATTCTGTGCTAGTATAAATCTATATTACATCAAGAGTTCAAGCTTATAATTTACGTACCTATAATAAATAGTCAGTGAGGGAAATGGGACTGCTTTCATGAACACAAAGGTACGCAATAAGGGGTTATGGATGGTAGCTGCAATTTACATCAGCCTCAAGCCACGAACTTCTGCATTGTGATTTGATTACACAATACTGAGATGAATTCACAGATAAGTAGCTATAAAATGTACCTTTTTTTTGGTAGCTTACCTTGATATAACAGAATACATTTCCATTAAATTCATTTGGAAGCTGGGAGGAGGAGCAGTAGGAAATGTTTGTTTCAACGTTAAATCAGTGATGATATCGCTCATATTTGACTTACAAGTTGGAGAAAAGCACGAAGGACTTAGAACAAGCTGCAGAGAGACTCTTACACTGGTGTCCTCACCCGAAGAGACGAGCCCGCAGCCAGGCATCACAGCGGTGAACGTGTGAGTGGCAGTCGTCCTATTTCCTCTTCTGTGCTTTTGTCTCCACAGGTCTGAATTTTTAAAGTGCAGCGTAAAACTGCACACTTTCTGATTAATAACATATTTCCTACTATTATTATTAGCTAAGTGTTAAGCACTACTACTTACAGGGGCTGGGCACCTTTTTCAGCAGGGGCGCCTCTCTCTGGCTCTTTCTCTTCACACACACACACGTTTTCTAGGACTGCTAGAACAAAGTGCCACCAATTAGGTAGCTTAAACCACAGAGATTTATTGTCTCTGGAGGCTAGAAGACTGAGACCAAGGTTTCAGTGGGGCTGGTTCCTTCTGAGAGCTGTGACGAACAGTCTGTTCCAGGCCCCTCTCCTTGGCTTGTAGATGGCTGTCTTCTCCTGTGTCTTCAGTTGCCTTTCCTGTGCCCTTGTCCACATCCAGGTTGTGAGGGTACCAGTCACACTGGATTAGGGCTGACCTTCACTGCTCCATTGTAACTCGATTACCCCTGTAAAGACCCTATTTCCAAACAAGGTCACGCTCTGAGGTCCTGGGGGTTAGGACTAAGACATATAAATCTGGGGGGAGCATAACTCAATCCATAATTATATACATGTATAGTTATATGCATATCTATATTTATAGTATATCCACAGATATGTATGTATGTGTGTTTGTGTATATGTAGCTGTGTATATATCTGTGTATATAGTATATATATATTTATGCAGACACATAAACTTACTCAGTCCTCAAAACAAGCCTATGTGGTAGTTACTGCGATTATTACCCTTTCAAATATGAGGACACTGAGGTACAAAACCCAGTGCCCCACAGCTACCAAGTTTAGGATCTTCGAGTTGAACCTGGGCTCCTGGCTCCCGAGGCAGAGCTCAGGCCCACGCCGCAGTGAGCTTTCTTATCGGCACAGGCATCACATGGACAGACTGCAAAAGGTTACAATTAGGGAATTATTCTCTTGTGTTTTTAAAAACTAATGTACTGAATTGTGAAAAAAAAAATAGAAGTGATGCCTGAAAGAAAAGTCTGCAGCAGTTGAGAAGCAGGATTTGTTTTGGAAAACCTCCCATACTTGAAGTTGGTGAAGACTGGCCGCCAGCAGCAGCCTGTGGGCATCAGGGCTGGGCCTCCGCTCCCCTCACCTGGCTGCTCTTCTAGACATGACCAATCCTAAGCATTCCAAAAATAAGTAAAAGCCAGTAAGTACTTACTGATGATTCAAAGTGTGAAAACCCTACTTGGGGCATGGTGGAAGGGATCAAGGGGTGAGAGAAGAGTGGCCTTCACCTGGCCCAGGTGGACAAAGACTTACTCGAATGCCTTCCTCTCTTCTTCTGTCAATGGGTGGCTCTTACCTCAAAGGGCCATCAGGGTGGAATGGCAGAAAGAACAAGCCATCAGTGATCTGACACTCTAGGCCAATCTGCTCCCCAGTTGTCTCTCTAACCTGGGACAATCTATGGGACTTCACTGCTTTTTTCCCCCCAGTTTCCTCACGTGCAAAGTAATACCGAATGATCAAATCATCTTACTGTTGACAGGTCTTTGTTAGGGCCTTCCACATGGTAGGTTGTGGGATACATGAGTCTAAAACACGAAGGTCTAGTGGTTAAGACCGTGGTCTTAGGGACAAGCCTGCATGAGTTCGAATAGCTGTTGATGAAGCTGCCAACTTGGCAAGTTACTGAATCTTTTTATGTCTCAGTTCCCTCATCTATAAAATAGGAACCGTGATAGTTATGACCTTATCTGATTGTGATGAGGACTTAACACGTTGATGCTCACGAAGATTTAGATCTGAGACTGGCACACACATGCTATGTGTTCATTATAATCTGGTACTAAAATTTGCAAGTGACAAAGGCAGGATTCGTTCAAGGCTATGAGTCCAGAAGGAGGCAAGGTGGCCCCGACAGAGGTACCTGGACTACTGTGGCCTGGACACACTCCGGTGTTTGGGAGGGTCCTGAGCTGGTTGCTCACATGTTCCCCTTTTGGAGGCCTCCTTGGACCAAGGGGCCCTCGACAGGTGCCTTGCTGTGCTCCTCTTTTGGATTTTGCTATTACTGCAGCAATAATCCAGTGTCGATATGTTACAGAGTTGTTTGATTATCCTTTGTTCCTGAGGCTTTAAA
The DNA here is from genome assembly GCA_028533065.1 of Trachops cirrhosus. Lineage (NCBI taxonomy): Eukaryota > Metazoa > Chordata > Mammalia > Chiroptera > Phyllostomidae > Trachops > Trachops cirrhosus. Next base: position 91,477,564 of record CM052541.1, read on the forward strand.
GTAAGAACATATTTAAAAAAATTAATTAATAACTTTGATCTGTGTTATTAACCACTCTTGGTGATGGTAGGGTTTTCCTTGGAGAGCCAGAATGATGCTCTGTGTTCATGGATTTCTAAAATCGGTTAAGTTTTTGTTAATTGGAGTTGTTCTCTTCTTTTGGCCTTCCCCTAACAAAGAAAATAAAATCTGGGGTTAGTCTTCTGCCACTGATGGATGGCACCCAGGGGCAATACAAACATTTTTCACTAGTCTACTTTGTTTTTCCAGAAGTCTCTGCGTGGCCATTACATAAGCCTAAGGGACCCAAGGTCAACTTCTCTTTATGTGACAGATCGCTCATGTTTGTTTATTTCAACAGAAAAATCTAACACAGCGGAAATGTTTCAGGATGTTGACCTTTAAACACTCTGGATAAAATCGCTCTCCTTTTCCATGCTTAACAATAAGAACAACTACTGCAATTATAACAATAGCTACTACTCACTGGATGTTTGGTATATTCCAGGCATCCTATGAAGGGTATTTTATGCATAATTTCATTTACTTCTTCTAGTTCCCCCTTGAGCTAGGTGCTTTTTATGTCTCTGTCTTGCAGGTGAGGAGACTGAGGCTTAAGGAAAGTAAAGACCGTACACAGGGTCACAGGGCTAGATACTGGTCTCAAGGGGATTCCAACTCAGTACTTCTGCCTCTGGAGTTCATTGCCTCAATGTTCTTTACATGCAGATCTAGCAGTGAGTGGTCTTACCTTCTCCTACCACCCATGACGCACAGTATAGTGTGCTTGAAGTCCCCAAAGCAAAGGAGAGAGATCTATCCCAGCTTAGAAACTTTGGAAGACTCACATGTCCAGACCTAGCATGCCAGGACTCAGTGACATGCCACACAGGGTGCAGTGACACCTGCTAAATGGCCAGCAAGGCTTGGGCTCTTTGATATTTTACAGCTGGAAGAATCATCTCAGACCACTAATTCTTAACAATACTGCCTCCCTGCTCAATAAGCTTTCCCAGGTACCCAGTGCCTCCAACTAGGGTGATGATCAGTGAGTCCCTGTTTGCCTGGATTTCTCCCATGTTAGCACCGAATGCCTCCATCCTGGGAAATCTCTCAGTCTTGGGAAAAGTGGGACTGTTGCTTACCCTGCCTCTAAGGCAGAGTTCAGAATCACCACCTGGGATTTACCTTTCATTATTAATCCTATCTAGAGCTCTTCTAAGTAGAGAACTCTGGCAATGCCAGGCCAGCTGGCTACAGCTGTCCTCGTCTCTCCTTGACCAGGCTGGCCAAGCTCCTCTGAGCCCTCTTCACTAGGCCTCAACATCGGCCTCCAAGGGCTTGAACAAACACTAACAGTTTCTAACAATTCAAGGGTACATACCTAGGATAACGCTAGCCCACCTTAAAGTGCCTGCCTGAAAAAACTCAAGGCTGATAAAAAAAAAACCAAACTTTTGTTTGTTTCACCTAAAACCTGAAAATAGGACCCTTGTCTCCCTATGTCTGTGGGAGGGTAGCAGACAAATTTCAATAAGCACCAGTTAGCAAATCCCAGATGGATTTCACATGGACCAACCTCCTCACAGCTTTTTGTAATTTTTCACTTCCCTGACTCTACTGGGCCCCCACTCACCTCCCCCTATTCCCACATCCTCTGTTTAAAACTCCCAGTCACCTCTGTACAAATCAAAGTTGAATTCAGTTCATGCTGGACTCTTCCCTATTGCAAACATATATTTTTGACGAAAATCTGTTTTTGCCACTTAAAATGGTGCCCTGTATTCTGTCTGTATTGCCTCCAACACAATGCCTGTTCCCACCACCTCCACCTTCCATCACCCCCATCCTCCTCCATGCACATGGGATCTTCCCTCTAAGGCACAGGTGGCAAACACAAGGCCCGAGGGCTGAATCCGGCCCTCCACCTTGTTTTATCCGGTCTGGCACCTAGTTTCTAACCAGCTGAGTTCCTTGCCCCTAGTTAAGGAGTAGTTACATTTGGACTGTTCTAAAATTACATTCGGCTCTGTGAAGGCAACTGCAAGGCTGATGTGGCCCCTAGTGAAAATGAGTTTGACACCCCTGCTCTAAGGTCCTGCTTAATACCCTTGGCTCTGCAGTTCCAGCTCTTGGTGGTTTCCTTTGTTTGACCTCCAGTGGCACTTGCATTTGGTGCTTCTCCCTGGGAAAGTAAGAAATGCCATATCATGCTGCTTTCTATGCAGAGATTCTATTCCTGCACCTGGTGTTGGGCCCCTTGAGGGCAACAACAGTGTCTCATGCCTTAATGTGTATCGCAGACCTCAAGAAAATTTGAATCATGGGTAATCAAAAGTGTGTGTTGTCAGACAATGGCTTAGAATAGGTGACTGTTCAGTGCTTGCATTATCAATCTTACCAATCTTCCCTTAGAAGGTAATAGTTCTGCTTTTCAAGAACTCTGAGTGTACTGGAATAGCTGTCTGTCTATCTATCTATCTATCTATCTATCTATCTATCTATCTATCTATCTATCATCTATTTATTATCTATCTATCCATCTATCTATCTATCTATCATCTATCTATCTATCATCTATCTAGTCCTTGGGCATAACAGAGTAGCAAAGAGCATAGCCTTTGGAATCACACTGGCCTAAAATTCCTTGATCTATCATTCCCCTTTTAAAAAGTTATTAGCAAGTTTATATCACTTTTCTGAGCTTCATTTCATCAGCTCTATAACAAGTATATCACATTCTTCACTGGCTGATTCTGGTCATGAGAATTAAATGCCATAACAGTAACTGTCACATAGTAAGTTCCAGTAAATGGAATCAAATAAAAACATATACTAACTGTGCAAAACATACCAGGGGTAGACAGTTAAACAAGTGTGAAAAGTTGAAGAGGAAGAAAGGGAAGAGGTGAAACAGAAGCTGGAGAAACTGGGATGTCTTCGGAGAAACTTTGGGCTAGGGTATCTGGGAAGGCTTCTTGAAATATGGAGTAAGGAAAGGAGAAGGAAAAATGTCTTTTATTATTTGAGGTTCTATCATGTGCACTAGATATTTTGTACACCGCACTTCACTGAATTCTTAGAACCATACTGTAAGATATTAATATTAGGACCAGGATTTGCAGATATTGACACCTTTCCGTGGTTACAGGGTACATAAGAGGTGGAGCTGAGATGGACCCAGCCCATCTCATTCCAGAGCCATGTGTTCCCCACTTTGCTCACTGCCTTCCTTACCCAGTCACACGTGTGTGTGGATGCACTGTGTGGGTACACTAAAAAGGCTGAACTTTCTTTGGAGCTCCAAACAGCTGCTCTGTGTGCTCTGATTAAAAAATCTGTATTGGGATGGGTTAAGACACCAGCTTCACATGGAAAGCCCCTCGAACCTGCTTTGAATACATCAGCCTGTGAAAATATAGAATATTTCTGACTGTAAGGAACAGAAATCCCACCTAAAGGAGTTTAAACAAAGAGGAAGTTTACTATTTCTTGTAATGAAGGACGGGAGTTAGGGCAGGCTTGAGGCACAGTGCCCTAAGCCTTGGGACTCTGGCTTTATTTTTCTGCAAGACTTTATGCTCCCCTTGCTTACCCTCATCTATGTGTAGGCTTTGTCCTAAAGGGAACTGCCCTCAGAATTTTAAGAGAACTGCCATTAACAGCCAGGACAAATGACTTTTCTGTTACATGAGTGAGAGAAATATCATGGACTAAATATTCCTTCTCTTCAGTCGGATTGGGTCAGTTAGGTTGTTAGTTCAACCTTGAACCAATAGCAATTAACAAAGGGAATGCTCTATACTGATAGGCTCAAGCCAGAGTACTTTAACCTACCACCGTCAAGAAGGATAGCACTCCTGCGTTGGCTGATGGTAATCAGAACGAATTTCTGTGGTTAGGACTGGAACATAAATTAACTGGGGAGAGGACCTTAATTCTAAATATGTAACTTTTAGTGCAGTTTGGACATGACCAATCAAAATGGATACTAGTTACAAACAATAGTAAGTGTCTGTCTGCTGTGTACTAGCTGATTATCACTCCTTGATACCTATTCACAGTGCAAGTTTTCCTAAGAAGGAGGAAGAGAGAATGAGACTTCTGCTAAGTCTGACATGTGTCTACCTGAGTGTTAGGCTTAATAGAGTGCTTAGGTATCCCCCAGTCTCAGTCTTTTAGTCTGACAGCTTATCTGTGACCACAGAGATTAGAAAATCTTACATCGAACTTGTTCTGTTTAAATAAATCTCATCCAAAAGGTGAGCCTACGTGTTACCTGACCCAGCCAAGCCCAACTACCTCCTGTGTAGGGACCTGATAGCAGGTCAATCCAAGTTATGTCTCTGTTCAGTTGCAGGACCAAACAACTGTACGTAACACACAGGCAGAATGAGTAAATGTAGACACTGTCTAGAGTGATCTACCACCCCAGCTGAAAGTCTTCAGAGGTCTTAACCAGTCTTTTCTCCAGTTTCCTCAGTCCTTACAATTCCTGACTAAATGGGAGCATAGGCAGCTTAAATCAGCTACAGTTTTTATTACAGAAGATTTTACAAGATGCTAAGTTATATCACTTTCAAGTGCAGGCAGTAACTCAAATTAGATTATAGATAGACGTCTTGTAAAGCCTCTAATATATATGTTTATATATATATAAGTAGATAAGAATAATTTATAATGAGATTATAAATTGTTTGTATTTAATTCTTTGCTTTGAAAGCACCTATGGTGGCTTAACACCAGCATGTTCTGCCAATTACTTTAACCTTTCTCTCAAAAATCTTGTTTGCAATATTGATTTGGACTATGAATGCAGAATCTGAAATAATAAGGCTTTGGCTTATTCCTGAGTTTGCAACAAAGATTGAAATTTTATGTGTTCGTCAGGTCAATATTGGACAGAAAAGGGTGTTTGTTCTTTGGGTGCTAGTTATTTGCAAAGTCAGCTGAAAAGAAGTTATTTTTTGATATTAATATTATTTCTAAGGGAAAATGTGGACACTTGATCACTAGGATATATTAAATAGACTAAATGCAGGAGAGCAGTGTGTATGACCTGAATGAGCACAGTCAACTTAGTCCAGGGAAATCAGCTATTGTGAGGCTGGCCGTGTGGCCAAGTTAAAGGAGCACTAGATCACAGGGAAACTTGGTTCTGCTCGTGGCTTTGTACTAGCTAGCTGTGTGACCTTGGACAAGGCACTTGACTTCTCTGAGCCATAGCCAGCTCATCTAGGGTTTCACAAGGCCAGCAGTGACAAAAACTCATGTCCATAGGGACAAGACAGAAAATACCTGTAAATAAAGAGGCCTTGGAAGAAAAGAAAACAAAACAGTAAAAGGAAAGCGAACAAAATCCAAACCTCAATGTGAGGCTGGGGGGTGAGCAGTGGAGGGAGGCTGAGATTGTGGCAGAGCACTCCCCAAAGGAAGGGGCAGCCCACTATCCAGCTTCAAGCTGAGTGCAGGCCTCCTGTGACCAGGCTCTCTGATTTCTTTTTTAATAGAACCTTAAAAATTCATATTTTTATGCAAAAATTTTTAGTTCTTAAATATTGGATGGAATAATAAACCTGTGTGGACCAACACTATATAAATAAAAGTAAATATTCTCCTGGTCTGAATTCAGCTTGGGGTTGCTAATTTGCAATCAGACAAGAATGTCTGTCTTGTCTAAGGTTACTGTAGAATATCTCCTCAAAGTCACTCCAACTTCAAGTTGGAAGAGGTCTTAGCAGGCATCTGGCTTGCCTCTCATGCACTGTCCCTGGTAGTTGTCACCTAACCTCTGCTTAGCTCTTGCATAGACAGACTGTTCTGAAAGCTGCTTTGTTTGAAGCTGTCTCTTGTATTGAATAGAACTTCTCTTATTGGTTCTAATTCTGGCCCCTGGAGCAAAACAGAACATATTTTTAACCTCTTGGAGCTGCAGACTCAGATGAGCTGGCCCCCATTTCCCAACACATGCCAGATAGCTGTTTCCTGGGCAGAGTTAGGGCTTTGGAAGGTCTCTTAGAGCACAGAACCCTGGATGAGCTAGAGATGTTCTCCTAAAATAATAGAAAGGAAACCTCTTTCATCTTCCCAGTGTGCAATGGGTAGGGTCCCTTTAGACTACTTTTGGCCAAGCCACATTTCCCTGATGTGGGGGAAAGGGAGGAGCCTGGGAGGTATTGTTTCATGAGCAGTTAGTTTGTTGGGAAGCAGGAGAGGTGCAGGTGACAGTCCCTTTTGGAGGGTCAGCTGGTGGTGGTGTTTTTTCTGTGACCTGTGGCTACTTCTCACCTCATTGTAATACTACAACACTTTCTTCCAACACAGGACTGACCTGGAATCACCTTCTCCTGCCCATTCCTTGGCCTGGCTCTGTAACAGAGCAGTAGAGATGGGGTTTTTGCTGGGCTGGTGGGGGACAGGGTTGGGACTGCTGGTTGTGCCCATGTGTGTGTAATTCAGCGGCTGCTCCAGGCCAGAGCCTGGATGTGGGGCAGAGTCTTGAAGAAAATCAGAGGGGCTCTGCTACTGTTCAGAGCTATTTTGTGGGGAATAAATTCCTTCTTTCCAAATGTGACTCTGCATTACAGCAGAGTCTTCATGACATACTGTGGGAATAATCTTTCACATGCTCTGTGATTCAACCCATAAGGCCAGAACAGGGAAATTAACTAGGTGTAATAAATAATATAGAATCTGGTGAATATTTAGGATCTGGTAATAATGATAAATCAGGTTTGAAATGTTCCTTGAGGAGATTGTGGGATTCTGAGAAATGAAGCCAGGAAGATTGATTAGAACCTATTGCCATTCAGAAAACCTACTGCAAAAAATACAGGAGATATTGCTAGGCTAATAGGGAAGGTGAATGCAATCCACCATGGCCTCTAAAAACAAGTGGGTGTAGCCAACAAATGTCATTGCTCTTATGGGCAAATGCATAGGAGAGCCAGAGGCGTCCCAAAGCATAGGAGTTATTGATTTGATCAGTGACAGCAAAGAAGGAACACATTAGGCTTTCTCTACCATCCTTACTTCTTTGGAAACCTCATTTACTCATTCATTCGTTTGGTTATCTATCTGTCCAATTTTAAGGAAAAACCCCTATTGAAAAAATAAAGGTCATGCTTATAAAGGTTTGTACCACCAAAATTTGTTCTTTATAGGGGTCACATACTTGTTTTTCCAGCTCCTGGTGTGAAGACTTATATCCTACATTTTGTACAGCTGAACTGAGTGGGATTTTACATTCAATACTTTGATGACAAATCATCCTACTCTCCCCAAATTTGGCCCAACTTGTTGAATAAATTTAGTAGTAATGTAAAATGTCAACCCATTAGAAGTTATCTAGGAAGAGTGTACCCCTCATCCTTCAGCATTTCGGGGGAAAAAAAGCCAGACTAAGTGTTGACTGTCTGTGAATGAAAGGGGAAGCATAAAGAATAGGGACACATGGGGAGGAGTGGGAGTGAATGGTCATTAGAAGAGGTATTTGTGATGTAGCAAAAACTCCTTGGGTTTGTAACTGGCTGTGTGACCTTAGGCCAGTTTCTTAACTCCTCTGAACCTCAGTTTTCACCTGGGTAAAATGAGGGAGGGAGAACAAATTTGTATATGGTGGAAATTAAAGGAGAAAATGTGTGTTAGTGCCTAGAGCTGGCAGTGTGGCACCTGGTGACTCCCATCTCCCTACCTGGTGGTTTTCTGCCTTCATATATGCTTGTTCAGTGTTTTGAGCACAACGAGAATGTAATGTTTGTTGGTTGATCTACAGAGGCAGGGAGTCAGAGAGCATTCTCCAACTCCACTGGGGCGGACAGCCTGCCCCAACACTGCTCCCTGATCTCTTGTTTGGACCCAGGGTAGAATATGGGAGCATGGATGGGCATCACGCTGTGGGCAAGGAGAATGGTACCAGATGGGATCCTTGTTCCTGTGCACACACAGACACTGCATAACGGGGAGACCTCAGTCAGTGCATGGTCCAGGACCTTTCCTTCCTTCTGGCTCCACTGCCCAGAGTGAAGAGAGGTGATGGTGGCTAACCAGGTTCCAAATTAAAGGCTAGAGGTTTCAGAAGATTTTTTTCCTCCTTTTTAAAATGTGAAGTATGAATAAAAATGTCAATTCTGTTTGAATCACTTATTTGATTAAACAGGACATCAGTGTGCTCAATGGTTAAACTTGCCAAGAAGCACGAGGCAAGGTGGTAATGGTTTTTCTAACTTACTGGAGAATAAATAATGCAGGAAGCTCATCAGGTTCTTCATAGACAGATATGAAAAATTTGATCCCTGAAGCTCGGGAAGTGGTGAAGGAGGAAAAATAATTCCTCAAAGTTGGTTTTACTGCTAGAGAAATTTGGAGCTACAAAAAGCTATGTTAAAAATCACATCACAAATCTGTCTTCAGCCACAAAAGGAAATTGAAAGTTAAAGAGAAACTTCTCTCTCAGAGTTAGTTCTATTAATCAGCTTTCATACTGGGTGGTCTGTTTAAAGACCGACCCATTAAGGTTACTGTGCAGGAATGAGGCCTTTTCCCAGTGGGCCATCCCTTAGTGTGACTCCACTGTTTAATAGGAAGTGGACTATCATGAGAAGAATTCTCATGGGTGAACAGTGGTGTGTCACTACAAGGGTTTCTAAAAATATGCATGCTGTCTTGAATTGGGTGCAAATTGTGGCTGTTTGAGGGCACCAGGGTATTTCATGACAGAAAAATATGCAGTTTAGATGCCCCACTGTCCCTGAAAGTGGATGGAAGGGACAACTGTCTTTGAAGTGTGAATCATTGCGTCATAGCCCTGAGTATTTCTACAGCTATTTCTTTGAGGTGTAAAAGGATGAAACTATAATCATCCATTAACATCAGATTAGTTTAGCACTGTCCTGATTGGAAACAATGACAATTTATCTTCCTCCCTCCCTCCCTCCCTCCTTCCTTCCTTCCTTCCTTCCTTCCTTCCTTCCTTCCTTCCTTCCTTCCTTCCTTCCTTCCTTCCTTCCTTCCTATGTTTATCAGGCAAAGTTCTAGGCTCTGCAGAGAGATATAACCGTGAACACCACAAAAGAAGGGCCTGTCCTTATGTTATGGTGCTTGCATTCTATTCTCTCTCTCTCTCTCTCCAGATGCAAAAACAAAAACAAATATATTTCTGTTTATGTTCACAGAATTGTACGTGTCAGTCTTCTTGCCATTTGAAAGCTGATCCCATGATTAATTAGATATTAGAATACAGAGTAGAGGCATTTAAGACCCCAAAGACTTCCTGATGTTCCCCAGCTGCCTCAAAGAGCAGTGAAATGGGACAAACTACAAATTGTCTGCTCTTTGATTTCCATATGTAAGGTCCTGGGCTGCCTCTGGATAGGAGAGTCAGATGGTTGCCTGATGGGCAGTTGTTACTCAAGCTCCAAAGCAGTCCTGAAAAACTGAAGGATGCATTAGGGGATAGGCATGTCTTTAATGTCAAGAAGACCCCTAGGGTTTAGTTTAAGCAAGGTTTGTACTGGAGGCCCCTGGAGGCTTAGCTTCTCTTTGATTTGGGTCTGTGCTTCTCAAGGTGTGGTCCAGAACAGGGCTCTCTACTCTGAGTCTGGGTCAGTTAGTGTGTTAGTTATCTATTGCAGCACATGTAGGAGTCACCTGGTATCATTTAAAAATTTTTTTTAAATAAAATTTTTAATCCTTACCTGAGGATATATTTATTGATTTGAAAGAGAGAGAAAGTGGGGAGGGAGAGAGAGAAAGCGAGAGAGAGAAACATCAATCAGTTGCCTCCTCCATGCCCTGACTTGGGATTGAATCCACAACCCTTTGGTGCACAGGACAACTCTCCAACCAACTGAGTCCCTTGGCCAGGGTGGGAGTACCCTGGTATCTTAATCAACTTGGGCTTCTGTAACAAACACATCACACACTGGGGTGCTTAAACAACAAACATTTATTTCTCACAGTTCTAGACACTGGAAGATCAAAATTAGGGTGCCAGCTTGGTTGTATTCCGGTGAGGACTGTCTTCTGAGTTGAGACCTGCCAATTTCTCATTGCGTCCTCACATGGCTGGAGAAAAGTAAGCATGTCTCTGGCCTCTTCTTATAGGGCACAAATGCTACTATTAGGGCTATGACCTCATGACCTAATCACCTCTCAAAGTCTTCACCTCCAAATACCACCACATTGGGGATTTGATTTTAACATATGAATTTAGGGGGGCACAAATATGCAGTCTATAATACCTGGTGTATTTGTTACCTATTGCTGTATAACAAATTACCACAAAGCAGCCTAAAACAACCTGTGCTTCTTATGTCAGAGTTTTGTGGGTCAGGAGCCTGAACAGGGCTCAGCTTCATTTCTTGCAAGCCTGCAATCAAGGTGTTGACTTCCTGGGCTGTGGAAGAATCAACCTACAAGCTCACTCTGGTTGTTGGCAGGATTCATGTCCTTGTGGTTGTCAGGCTGAGGGTCATGACTTCTTGCGGTGGAGGCTGGAGGCTTCCTCAGCAGAGTCCATATGCCAGTTTTTGCTATACAGACTCTCCCAATATGGCCACTTACCTCCTCGGGCCAGTAAGCAGACTCTCTAGTGTGAGTCTACTAGCAAATGGAGTCTTGTATAACCTAATTTAATCATAGGAGGCTCATCTTTCAGCTCTATCTCATGATCCATTCTGGACTGTCTCATCATAGGTTTTTCAAGGTGAAAGAAAGAAAAGAGAATAAGAAAAGAAAATGCAGCAGTGGTTTACCATTGCCTTCTGCTGCTTAGTGTGGGGTTGAAACCACGTGTGCTCAGCTGAAGGAGAGCACTAAAAGAATCGCAGTGCTAACATACCATGTAAATAACATTTCACATGGATTTAAAGTCTACGTAAAAAACAGATTTTCAATGTTAAACTTAATTGACTGAGAACCAGAAGAACTGTGGCCTGAAACTAGAAATATTATTAGGGAAGGATGTAAAAAGACAATGCTGAAAGTACAAAGAAAAGAAAAATTGAAATGAGTAACAAGAAAAACACTCAAAATTGTTATAGACAGGCAATGGGCAGAACTTAAAGTTGGCAAAAGCAGGGTTAGAATCTTGAATGCCATTTTTCAGTGATCATTACATAGAGATAAAGAGAACTACTATGTCTGTGTAAGTAGCGAGAGGAAAACAACAAAAAGGAAAAAACAAGAGATCTCTACCAGAAGATTCAAGAAATAAAAGGGAAATGAAAACCTAGACTAGGAATGCTGACCATCTAACATGGAAGCACATTATCTGACCAGGATGAAATAAAGGGGAGAAAACAGTGCACTGAAAACCTATACAGACGAGACAAAATGATGACAGATACTTTTGAAGGTTCCTGTGAGGAGGAACCTGTAATACTGGAAGGGAAAATGGAAGCTGCCCTGAAAGTATTGGGGAAGAAATAAATCACCTGAGGTTGGTGGAATACTGATAGAATTATTTCAAGCCACAGAGAATGAATGTATCAAAATCCTAACAAGACTATCAACAAATATGGAAAACAAAGCAATAGCCTACAGACTACAAACGTTCAATATGCATCATGATATTCAAGAGAGAAATGCCAAGGAGTGCAGTCACTCTGCGACCACTGCTCTAATTTCCCACACAAGTAAAATGATGCTCAAGGCGAGGCAACAAAGGCTTCTATCTTATATGGAGCAAGAACCGCTGGATGTTCAAACTGGATTCAGAAATAAAAAGAGGTAGTTACGATCTAATTGCTAACATTTTGTTGGATACTGGAGTGCTCCAAAGACTTTCAGGAGAAAGTTAGTCTATGTTTTATAGACCACAGTGAGTCCTTTGACGGCATCAACATGAAAAGCTATGGGTTGCTCTGAAAGAAATGGTCTTACATCAGCACTTGACTGTCCGGATGCAAAACCTGCACTGTAGACAGAACACGGAGAGACAGAATGGTTTCCTATAGGCA
>CM052541.1:91489623-91516598 GCA_028533065.1 Trachops cirrhosus
AAAAAAATTAAAAAAAAAAAAAGATGTGCAGATGATATCATCTTACTGGCATAAAGGAGCAAGGATTTGTCAGAAACAACTTCTGACAAAAGTGAGAGAAGAAAGGGCCAAAGCAGGACTGCATCTGGACACCAAGAAGAGAAAAAACATGATCACAGAAAAATATATGACTTTAAAATAGTGAAATTATTAAAGATTTTTCTTACCTTGGTTCAGTCATTATTTCAAATTGAGATTGAAGCCAAGAAGTCACGAGGAGACTGATACTCAGAAGAGCAGAAGTGGAAGAATTAGGATCATTAAAAGATGTGTCATTAGACCACAGCTAAGCTCACTCACACCCTTGTTTTCCTAATTGCTGTGTATGAATGTGAAAGTTGAACAGCGAGGAAGGCTGACAGGGAAAAAAATGATTCATTTGAAATCTGGTGTTGGAGGAGAGCTCTATGGATACCCTGGACCACCTCGAACATGAACAGATGGGTCCTAGAACAAATTAAGCCTGAAACATTGCTGGAGGCAAAAATGACAAAACTGAAGCTGTTCTACTTCGGGTACATCATGAGAACACAGGGTTCTTTAGAAAATACAATAATGCTGAGAAAGATAGAATGCAGCAGGAAAAGAGGTAGACCAAATATGAGATGAATTGACTCCATAGAAAGAATCATAGGCATGAGTCTACAGGAGCTGGGGTGACAGGACATTGTGGGCATCACTCATTCATAGGGTTACCAGGAGTCAGAGTCAATTCAGTGGCACATTGTTGCACATACAATCAAGAATGAGATTCTGTCACCTTTGTCATATTTCAATGGTTCAGAAGCAAGTCACCCACACTTAAGAAGAGGAGATTACACAGATGTGTGATCCAGGGGTGGGGAGGGGCTGGAGGAGTCATAACTGGTTTGCCTCTTGTAAATGCAGGTTGCTGAGCTTCCCTTGGACTGGCTGAGTCAGAATTTCTGGGGCAGGGCCCAGGAATCTGCACTGTAGTGACTCCCCAGGTCCTTCCTCTGCACATTATGCTTGGAGAAGGTGAGGAAACAGAGGGATATGGGATAACTAGAAGCCCCACTGAGCAGTGGGGACATCTGGTTTTCCTTCCTGCCCATGAGGCTGAGGCTCCTCCAACCCAGTCCTAGTGCTGGCTGGAGGGCATATAGTGAGAGACCCTCAAATCCCAGGGACTCAGCGGCCAGCCCAGTGCCTAAGAGATCAAAATATGTTACCTCCACAGCTGATTTGTGCACAGTGAGCCCAATGCTCAGTGGCCATTTAAAAAGGGGACCTGCCCCAGAATGTGGTCTCTAAATTCCATGCCCCTTAGCTTTTAAAAACCTGTACACGCATGCTATAACAGCTTCATTCATTATAGCCCCCAACTGGAAACAACCCAAATGTTGTCCAGCAAGTAAAGGGTTAAGCTATAATATGCCCATGTCATAGAATCTACTCAACAATAAAAAAAGAGCAAACTACTTATACATACAACAATGTGAATGAACAGCCAGGGCATTATGTCAAGAAACTACAAACTGTATAATTTGATCCATATAATAATTAGCAATGACAAAAATTAAAAATGAAAGACAGATCTAGTGGTTGCCAGGTATTGGGGTAGGGGGGGTGGATGTGGTCATAAAAGGGCAGCACAAATATCCCTTGGTGTTGGAACCATGCATTCTCTTTACTGTGGTGTTGGATACATGGAACTACACAGACAATGAAATTGTGTATAACTTCATGGACACATACAAATATGAGTCCAAGTAAAACTGGGGAACATAAATAAGTCTAGTGGATTGTATAAATGTCAATATCCTATGCAGTGACAATCTATGCAGAAATAGGTTTTGCAAAATGTTTTCACTATGGGAAACTGGGACCAGTGTACAAGGGATCTATCCGTATTATTTCTTACAACTGCATGTAAATCTGTTACAGAACAGACAGGGGTGGTGGTGAATGATATATTATTACCAAAAGGACCTCCCCTTTTTTAATCTGGGGCCCCCCCACACCTACTAGGTTTGCTTTGCCTGATGCCAAAGGAAAGACATCTCTCAATGCCAGAGATTAGTGAAAAGCAAAGGAATTATTTATTTAAAAGTTATACAGACTTAGAGTAATGAATTAATGTCTTTATTAAAATACTAAGTTCCTTAGAAGACCCACAAATGCACACAGTCCTTCCTTCTCCCTCTGCCCAGTCTGGGCTCCCGTATCTCAGGAATAGAAGCAGAAGTCTGTGATTTGGGCTCCCAGCACCATCAGCTGTGTCACCACCATGATCTCCAGTTAACCCAAAGCCATGTGGCACCTTCTCATGGCCCACCAGCAAGAGTCCTTTCACCCCTTTTCTTCCAGGCAAAGTCTCTCCTGCTGCCTAAGCCACATGGCAAAAGGGAGCACCCCAAAGCTGCATGGTCCTAACTCTTGCCTAAGCCACATGGTCCCAACCTCTGCCAAAGCCACATGGTTCTGACTGGGTATGGCTGCTGCGCCTGGGTTTAAATCTCATCACCAGTCTTCCTCTGCAGCCCATTTCCGATTCCTCCCACAATTAGTTATACCTGCTAGCATTCTCTATTCTTCCAACTTTATTGGGCTGCCATAGTAAGTCCGGGCAGGTGTGACCCTATAATGTGGAGTCAGTCATCTCCAAGCTCTCATGCAGGTGCTGTAACCAGGGGGAGTTGCTTCCCAGTTACATCCTGGGTTGAAGTCACTCCTATCCCGCTGGCTCAAAGGGTAGCCACAGCTATTTAACATATCTATGAAACCAGTTAAAAGTTATAGATATGTTAAATGACCATGCCAGAGGTTAGCTGCAAAGCTGTTGCTGTACAAATCAACTCTCAATGGCCCTGCTCCATGTGTCCCATCCCCCAGCTCAGACTGGTGGGGGTGAGGACATCATATATATATTTTTCTCTAATATTTCCTGAACACCCTGAGTTCTGGACCCCATTACAAAGCCCTATTTGGGGGCCCCCCTTGGCTGCACCCTGTTACAAATCTACAATGATCTCAATAATAATTTTAATTAATAAAATAGAGCCTGGTATTCTCTTTTTTCACCTATCTTTGCTGTCTCTTACCCACCTGGAACAGATTTTTGTTAAAAGTCGCCTTTCTTTTTCCATAACCCCTTGGGGAGGAGCTCTTGGCTTTAAGTCACTCTCTTTGTATAATAATTGTTTTCCTCAGGTGACTGTCATTCATTCTTGGGTGAGAACTTTAGTCACAGAAAATGCAGAAACCTGAGACATGGAGTTTCTTGGGGGAAAGGTGGGATCAAGCCTCTTGTGATCCCAAGGATACAGTCTGCAGCTGCAATAAACCAAGAGCAATAGCAAGACTCCAAAGCCATGCCCCTGCGTAGCTCTTCATTATCCCCACTGAAAAATTAGGATGCTGCCCTCATGGCGTGATAGCCTCCCCTCGGCAGCATCATCACACTATGCGGCTCTGAGATTAGAAACATATTTAGGTCAGGAAATCATGCACTGGCAGCACTCTGTCCTGTTTCTCTCTGTATCCCCTAGCACAGGGGTGTCCACTAGGTGGTTGTTGAATAAATGAGTGAATGAATAAATGAGTGAATGAATGAATGAATGAATGAATGCTGAACCTGACTTTATTACTGTCCAGTTCCACTTGGGGAAGGTGGGGGCAGACATAGTTGTTCTCTAAGAGAGATGTTAGGTTGCTCTTCTTGTCAGGATTAATTTCTCAAGGCTAGAATTAGTGTCAACGTGATATATATTTTTTTCTCCTGATTTGCATTTCAGGAGCATCTTGAAGCTGAGCAATTCTAAACAAATAGTTAAGAGGAATATTGGGCTAGAAGCTTGATGAAAAAAATGTACCTAGCCTTTTGGATCAGGGCAAGTTGTCCCCTCCGGCTTTTGCATATTGGGAAAAGAGATCTGTAAGGAAAAGGATCGAGCCCTTGTTTAGCTGGCAGCTTCACCATTCTCCTCAGGTCCACTCAGCCTTGCCTGCCCCACTCCCACTCCCCGCCCCAGCTGTCTTTCCAGGGAATTGACTCATCCAAAATGTTATGCAAATTTTTTCTGATTGATGAATTGAAGCTGCTCCCACCTTCTCAGCATTTCTGTAACAAGCCAACTCCACTTGCAGCAAATCGTTTCACTCCTTCACAATTTCAAATGTTTCACTTGACAAGGTCTTGAATAAAATGCTTTCCACCAGGTAAAGAAAGTCAGCAGAAATATCAGATGGTATACTGTACGGAAGGAGGGTTGAGTTTGGGGCCCCCAACAGTGTGTGCTACAAAAGTCAGAATTTAGGACACTGGCCTCACTAGCCCCGCATCTTGTCTGTGAGCAACCAGTCTTGCCAGGCAGTTGCTCCATGTGTTTTTTGGCCTCAGCAAGAGAGTAGGCCATCGGGGCCCCTACCCTTGATGACTACTAGTACTGATGGTGCTGTGGGCTCTCTGGTTAGTGTTGTGGGACCATTTTCTACCTTAAAACATTCCCTCATAGGGGGGATGTGCTTGGTTTTGGATATATGTAGCTGAGGCACTAAATGGAGGATATCTTAATATTATTGTGGGATGGTGATGATGGTAGAGCCTGTAGGTGAAGTGTTAGAAACTGAACTACCAGATACTCCTAGTGGGCACTTGCTGGACTGTGGAACCCAGTGAGATGGGGAAGGGGAGGGGGCTGCCTAGACTTGCAGATCTGGAAGGAAGTGTTGGCTGAATCAGCACTGTGTCTCACAAATATATGTGTAAGTCTTGTGAAATCCTGGTGTCCAGTATGATTGAAATAGGAATTTGATGCTTCTGCAGTTTCTTTTGAAAATTTTAAATGGTGAAGGATGCATAGGGGAGCAGATCTGGCCACCAGATCTTGCTCTTTACTTTCTGTAAATTCTCACAGACTTTCTCTGACAGTCTGAAGAATTTCTCCCTCATAGTCTCTCTTTCTTGATCAGCTCTTTATTGTATATATCAACTCAACCTCTCTGGCTTCTTTGGGCTCAGTTCACTGTACCCCACTTACACCCCTTAGCTCATTACTGGGGGTCTGCACTCCAGAGGAGAGCACAGAGCCGGACCAGCAAGTAAGCATTTTTCTTCTCTGAAGGGGGATGGTTTGGGATGTGAGACAGAAGGGGGAAAGACTGCAACCTGTATACAGTCGCCCCCTCTTCCCTGTGGCTTTGCTTTCTGTGGTTTCAGGTACCCATGGTCAACTGTGGTACAAAAATATTAAGTAGAAAATTCCAAAAATAAACAATTCATAAGTTTAAATTACATGCATTCTAAATAATGTGATATAATTTCTCACCATTCTGCTCCATCCTGCCCAGGACACGACTGCACCCTTTGCCAGTGGATCCATGCTATATATGCTCCCCACCCATCATCACTTAGAGCCACCTGGGTTGTCATAGCGACTGTCCTGGTATCACAGAGCTTGTGTTCCTGTCACCCCTATTTTACCTAATAATGCCACATTCACATAGTGTCATGATAGTTCTATTTTACTATTGATTATTATTGTTAATCTCATAGTGTGCCTACTCTATTATTTATTTATTTATTTATGTATTATTAAATTTGTTGGGGTGACATTGGTTCATAGGATCACATAGGTTTCAGGTGTACATTTCTATGACACATGATCTGTATATTACATTGTATGCCCACCACCCCTAATTTACAATTAAATTTTATCACAGGCATGTATGTACAGGGAAAAACAGTATATATAGGGTTTGGTACTATCCAAGGCTTTAGGCATCCACTGGGGTTTTTGGAATGGATCCCGTGGGTAAGGGAGCACAACTATAATTGAAAATGTTTTCTTTTATCTCTGTGACAGACATTTTGCTATATCTCAAGTATATATGTTTTTATGATCAACTTAATAGAAGTCTGTTGACAGGATTCCTGAATTTATAGAAACTTTTAATCATTTATATTTTCCTAAACAATGGGTATTGAAAAGACTATGACTGCCCAGTAGGAGGTCTGTGCAACTTTTCGATATTAAAACAGGATTCTTGATGTTAATAGAGGTGGAGGCATCTTTAGGCTGAAAACCATTTTTATCCTTTTTGGATAACTGTTTCAAGTGTGTTTTGGTGCTTTACAAATGTTTTGAACTTTATTCTTTTCTGATTTAACTTAACCAATTCGAGGATAAATGATCTCCTTCTGTAGTATACTTGTAACATAACAGGACTGATTAATTGAAATGAAATCATTAATGGAATAGTGGCTCTAGGAAAAGATAATCAATGGCTGCACAAGGACAAGGTGGAAGTTCATGGTGAGACTTTTTTAGTGGGTGAATGGGAAGGGACAGAAAATGTTTGGGATTGAAAGACACTAAAAGACTAATCAACAAATGCTATTTGTGGACTTTGAATCTTGATTTGAACAAATTAACTGTAAAAATAGATTTTTGAGACTATCAGGGAAAAATAAGGCAAGTTATTCGGCGATAATAAGAAATTCTTGTTCCTTTTGTTGGATGAGATAATGACACTGTGGTGAAGTTAAAAAAAAAAAAGTCCCAATCATGTACAGATGCACACTAAAGTATTTATGGGTAAAATGGTAGGAGATCTCGGCTTTGAAATGCAATAAGGGAAAAGGTGGAGGGCAAAGATGAAATAAAAATGTCAGAATACTTGGCAATTATTGAAGCTGGGAATAGGTACTTAGGGTAGATATTCTAGTCCTTCTACTTTATATATTTAATTTTTTCATAATAAATTGTTAAAGTAACATTGGAACATGTTCCAGTTTTTGTTTGACAGCCTCAGAGAAATGAAGCAGAGGACATAAATAATGGAATTGGCCATGACCCTCATTGATACTTCACTTTTTTTTCTTTCTCAAGAATATATTTGTGGGTGTTGGTGAGATTGGGAAGTGGGAATGCTGTACATACAGGCTTGGATTGTCTTGATTGGGGGAATAGGGATCCAGAGAAGGAGGTAGTAATTTCTATCAGATGGGTGAAATATGGGAGGTCAATGCTAATGTAACTGTTGGAGAGTTGCTGCGTGTTACGGTCCGAATGCTTGTATCTTTCTAAAATTCACAGGTTGAATTCTAATGGCCAATTTGATGTTGTTAGAATAATAGAAGGTTAGAAGAAGGTGCTTAGGTGATGAAGGTGGAGTTAGTGCTTTTATAAAAGAGACCCCACTGAGGTCCCTAGACCCTTCCACCATGTGAGGCTATGACAAGAAGTTTGCAACCTGGAAGAGAGTCCTCACTCAACAATGCTGGCACCCTGGTCTTGAATATCTAGCTTCCAGAACTGTGAAAAATAAGTGTATGTTGTTTATAAGCTACCCAGCCTGTGGTATTTTGTTATAGCAGCTGGGAAGGACTAATACATTGAGTTGTGTTTAATTCAAATGTATTTCCCTTCTGCTAAACTTAAGGCCAGGGAATATGTGTTTGCTGTTGACCTATTCTCAGTACCTGTCAGAATGTCTGGGCGAAGGTTGGGCACTTAATTAATGTTGACTTGATGAATAATTAAATTTCAATTAATTGGCACCAATTTTGTATGAGTGACCTAGTTAAGGCTTTAACAAATAACTAATGCAATGAATAAGTTGTTCTAAATGAATCTTTAGTCTTGCAGAGAAAATGGCCATTATTAGGTGTCAAGAACATTATGTTTAATAAATATAAATCATGTTCATTATAGTTAAGCACTGGGCTGTTTTGGAGATAGAGGTACTGTACCTGCTTTTTTAGCCTCATGAGTTCTCATTATTATCTCCTTGATTGTAACAAACTTGTATAATGCTAAAAATACTACTTTCTTAGGGACAGTATTACTGGTGTGCAGATCCAAGGTTACTTGCAAACGAGGAGACAAAAGTGGCTTTAACAAAATTACTTCCTATCAAATATAATAAACATGGACAATAAGTTATTATTAAAGACCTATGAGACAGGCCACATTAACCAGATATGGAGACAACTAAGTGAGATTTTAAGTAAAAAAAAAAAAAAAGCAAGAATAAAGATGAATGTAGAGAGGAAAATGGAAAATGAAGAAAACAAAGAGGAATAGTAATGATGAAAATTGCCCTGCCTTTCAGTGGCAAGAGTGAAAGCAAGTCTAATGACTTTCTCTGCCTTCAGTTTTAAAAAGAAGGTAGATTTCTCGGATATGAAATGTGGTCCATTATCTGTCAATGGTGTTCTGAGTTGTCTTTCAGGCAGCAAATGTGTGCCATAAAATAAACTTCAAACTCCCGACCCCCTTCCTTTTAGGGGTGGAACAAATCTAGCCTGTTTGGAAAATTGGCTCTTGATGACAGTTTTCTACTCTTGCAAGAGAAATTAATTAATAAGTGTGATGTATGTGTGCATGTGTTTGTATGCGGTGGTTCATAGGTTTTTCGATGACGGCTTTTCTTTTACATTTAACATCTCTGAAACCAAGGTGTGTGTCAGTTTTAATTGGCAGCACTTCTTTTTCTTTCTGGATGATGCACAAAATAATGTTGCGTATTATAATCGGCCACATCTCAGGCTCTAAGTTTGATTTATTTAGAAGCAGGGTGGGGGTGGAGAAGGAGGACAGAAGTGGGAGAAAATGTGATGCTTTGTATAACACCATAATTTAGAAAAAAACATTTTCTTTCATACTTCCATTTCTATTATTTGTTTGTATGACTATTGAGTATAAAAATAGAATTTGCTTATATATAAATTTTTGATGGATCAATGAAATTTGTTAAATTTTTTCTCCTGAATTCTCCTTCACTTTTTTCTCCTACCCCTTCTCTGTTTCTCTAATACTTCACAATTTTTGGCTTGGTGCAAGCTCCACATTTACAATTTTCCAAATGTGCACGTGACTTACATCATTTGTTAGTTTGAGCAGACACAGCCATGAAAAATCTGAGAACAGCACCAGAGCTGTACCATAAGGAGGGACACAGATGCTTCTGCATCTCATTCTCACTTCTGGTTCTCTGGGCACAAGCTCATGCTAGATACTGAGTAGTTGGGAGCTTCAGCCCAGCAGCTATGAGATAAAGGGGCCTTGGTTCTCTCCCACAGGAAGGAATTGCTTTTAATCCTCTAGAGAAATTCCTTTGTTTCTTTCTGCAGCTGAAGATCTTGGGGACTTCCACTTAGATGTGAGGGCATTAACTCTCATGGACTCAGTTGGCAGGTCACCCATCACACAGAGGGAGAGGAAGTACTGCTGGAAACATGGGGTCTGGCACCCTCAGTTCAGAGCTTGACTGTCATGGTTTAATGCAGGATGAGGCATTTCTTAAATTGGTTTTGAGTCTGCAATACAACTGAACCCAGATGAACAGGTGATAGACTAGCACTGGTTGGATAAGCAAGATGGTATTGCTGGAAGTTATGGGGGAGAGAGCAAAGGTGTCTATCTGGATATTGGCTGCTAACAGTCTGGTAGTGAGTTTGGATAATAGATAATAGAAAGAGAGCAGTAGCATATAGTCTCTGGCTATATTTATCACCCACACAACAGGCAAAAAAATCAGTAAAAAATATTCATCAAGTCAATTGAGCCAAGTTATCGTTGGCAAGATTTAAGAGTTCTGGATGTACACACATTACAGGCAGTAGAAATTTGGTGATGTTCACTTGTGTCCTGTGCAATGTTGTTTTATGCATCCATAAAGTTATCAGTTTCATCAGACCTAATCTTTCCTTCCAGAAACCAAACAAAATTCCACTTCCCTTTTGGGGTGATTTCATCATTGACAGAAACATAATTTCACTTAGCCTGCGAGAGAAACGTCGACATTGACAAGAAGATAGTACCTTTTACCTTCAAAACTGTTTTACAGGAAACAATTTAAGCTAAAATAGCTTTTCTTCCATTTTTCTCAGTTTTATCAGCAATGATTACTCCCTTTTCTGCTCTGCCATGTCAAACCATGTTCAAAGTGTCTGACACTAGTCTGATCAGTTTCTGGTTTAAAATGAAGATTAAGTATCCCCAAGCCAGGTGTTGGTGTCGGGGAGCCTGTGGTGACCTTGGGCAAGGTTTAGCGTCCTGGTAAGGTTAACCTTGAAGCTGTGAGGAGATGTAGGGGACGTGAAACATCAATGAGCCCCAGTGCTGGGGCTGCCTCTTTAAGCATCAGCGCCATGTTGAACAAGGTCACTGCAGGGGGAAGAGCTGTCCCAGGTCCTGAGAAAGTACACTTGTGGGAATAAGGGAGAGGCATAATGTAGGCAGGAAAGAGCCAAGGAGAGTATTAATGGGAAAGAGCTACATGTCTATTTCCCCAACTTTGGGTTAGGTATGTGCCTTGGGAGTCACATTGGTTAACTTCAAATCTTGACTCTCTCCCTTACTAGCTCTGTGACCTTTGGTGAGCTAAAAACTCTCTGAGTTTTAGTTTCCTCATCTGTAAAATGAGGATAATAATGATTCCTATTTCACTGACAGCTTTGATGATAATGTACATAAATCACTAAGCTTAGTTTCTGTCACATAGTAAGTGTTCAATAAATGTTACCCTAGCTTTTTATTTCTTTATCAATTATATTGATCTCTCTCATCAGACTGTGAATCTTCTGGGACAAAAATTATGTTTTATTCATCCTTTTACTCTTGTATCTTTTTTCACTTCTCAGTAAGCTTAGAATTGTTTTTAAGATAATATCTCTTTGCTTCTGTGATATACATCATCCTCTCTTGTTTTGTCTTGGAACTCACTGGCTGCTCCTTCTCAGTTTTCTTAGCTGTACCTTCCTCCTTCACCAGATCTCTAAACATCAACTTCTTCCTTGGGCTTCGCCTCTTTCCTTATCTACTATACCAGCTCCAAAATTGGTATCTCTTGAGCTTCCCTCTCTTCTGAGTCCTAGACTCACATAGCTGGATTTTTACTAGATATCTTCACTTGGATGTCTCATAGACAAGATTAATTTCGGAAACCAAGAGTTTAAAATAAAAAATATTATTTTCATTCTTCCCTTATCAAAGAATCTCAATATGTGGTTCATTATCTATCTAATTTCTTCAGCAGAAAACCAGTAGTCACCTCCTTCTCTACCTCCCGTATCTGATCAATTAGCAGCTCCTCTTGGTAGAAACTCTAAAAGATATCAGAGTCAGCTACTTTCCTCTACTTCATACCACTCCTCTAATCTAGGTCTCTTTGTCTCTTTTCTGGAATGCTGCCGCAGCCTTCTATCTGTTCTCCCTGCCTCTACCATTGGCCTCCAACAGTCCATTATCCACATGAAGCCTGAGAAATCTTTAAAGAAATAATTGAATCACATCCTTCTCTGATTGAAATCCATCATGGCTTCCTTTGTGAGTCCCATAGAGCCTACAAGGCCCTACAGAATTTGGCCTTGCCTGTTAATCAAGCCTCTTGCACCCATTTCTTATACTCACCATTGCTCAGTTTGATGAGGCTTCTCTAAGCTTGTTTCATGCTCTTGACCATTTCGTGGGTTGATTCTGCTGTCTGGAATCCCTTTCTCCCAGCTTCCCCAGCTGTCCTTATTCTCTAGTGCTTGTCTTAAATGTCACATCCTAATGTCACTTTCTACACTCTGTGTCAACCTCCTTCATAGCATATTCTACAATTTTCAATTCATTATTGTTTTATTTAATTATTTGATGTCCCTTTCTTCTGTCTGGGAACAGGGATCACATCTGGGTGATTTGCTGGTGTATCCCCAGTGCCTAGCACTGTGCCTGGCATGAACTCAGAATTGGCAAATATCTAGTGAATTAATGAATCCAACAAAATCCTCAATAGATGTACATTGAATGAATGGGCAAAGTTAGTGACATCTGAAAGTGTGTGATTCTTTTTAGGGGTGATGACCTTTGTAACAAAAGATAAAGCATCAAGCAAAATGGTACAGCATTGTGTAGGGAAAAGCTGGGGGACTTTGGTGAAAAAGCTATAGCTTGAGTTGTGGCTCTGCCTCTTATTAGCTGTGTGACTTTGGAAGTGTTTCTTAATCACTCCCATCTTTGATTTTCTCAACTGGAAAATGGGGATTAAACATATTTACCTCAGGGGATATAATGAGGAGTAAAGGAGATAATATATGTAAATCCCCTGGCATGGAATTAGCACAGGATAGGAACTCAATAACTGGTTTGTTGGGAACCACCCTGCCTGGTTTTAGAAGCTGTAACCCCCACAAAGGCTAGGGCTGAGGGAGTGACCTTGGACCATAAGCCACTAAGGAGACAAAAGCTTATCTCCCTGGCAGAAGCTCTGCTCCTTTTACTTCATCCATAACTGGCCCCCAATGCTTGGTCGGTTAGCCAATGATGGGTAAGATTCCCAAGGGGGGAACAACCTAAGACAGGCATAATCATGTGGGAGACCCTCAAGGAAGGACTTTGGGGGGTACAGCAAAA
This sequence comes from Trachops cirrhosus, assembly GCA_028533065.1. Taxonomy (NCBI): domain Eukaryota; kingdom Metazoa; phylum Chordata; class Mammalia; order Chiroptera; family Phyllostomidae; genus Trachops; species Trachops cirrhosus. Next base: position 91,502,031 of record CM052541.1, read on the forward strand.
GGGGGTGATGGACCCTTGCCCTTTGGCTTTGACAAAGCCTGAGTCCTCATTCTGTCTGGGAGAAGTCTCCTAATCTCTTGGCCGCCTTACTTCCCTTGCTCCACCTAAGCCTGAAACAATGACAGGGTGGTGCAGCCCTGTGCTGGAAAGGGTGGTTTCCCCTGGCAATCAGGCCTAAGAAAGAATATGTAAAATCAATTAGAATGCTATCAATTAAATGATAAGGGTCCAAGCAAGAAGTGAGTTTGCTCCTCAAAGTTTTATAGCTCTTTAGCTATCTGACCCTGACTCAAAATAGGCCCTTAGAGTTCTTTGTTATCTATTGTTTGATCCTTATTGCCTGACAATGATTAATGAGCTTTATCTGTATTCCTGTGCAAATGAACCCAATAAAAGCCCATTGAGGAACAGGCTCCTGGCCCTTCGCTCAGAGATTGGCCACCTTTCCTCCCCAAGCAGATCATGTCTTGGTAGACTTATTCTTATCTGTGGCAGCCGGAGGGGGGGCCCCTTTGGACGGAGCCCCCCCACACTGGTTGTTCATTTCTTTCTACCAAACACAAAACCTGGTGGAATTTCAGTGAACCGGTGAGAAAGGTATTTTACAGAAGAGAGGCTTTCTAAGTGTGATATCCCTTCCCCACATTCACCCTCCAATCTCATTACATCAGAAATCTCAGACCAGTGCAGGAAGCACATGTTTTTTCTAGCCACAGAGGTTGCCAAACATTGTGGGACATCTGGGTCAGGTAATTGCCTTTGCTGATTCTTCCTTGAAGTTGCAAATTTCAAATTTCAGATCCTCAGATCTGTCTGTTAAGGATATGTCCGTGCCTTGACCAGGTGGCTCATTTGGTTGGAATATTGTCCCATAAACCAAGAGGTTGTGTGTTCAATTACTGGTCAGGGCACATATCTAGGTTGAGGGTTCAGTCTCTTGTCAGAGCCTACAGGGGCAACCAATCAATGTTTCTCTCTTATATCAATGTTTTTTTCTCTTTCTCTCTCCCTTCCTCTTTCTGTAAAATCAATAGTAAAATACCAAAATAACCTCAGGTAAAGATTAAAGTAACATGACCATATTTTGAGGTGAAACCCAGTGTCATTTTTTCTGATTTTCTCAACTATGTTTCATATACCATCCTGTCTCCCACCTCCATCACCTGGAACGTGTGCTTGCCTCTAAGAGCTCTTAATGCTTTTCCTTTTTTTTTTTTTTAAGATATTCATCTTTATTTCTTTTTAAAGAGAGGGCAAGGGAGAGAGAAAGAGGGAGAGAAACATCGATGTGTAGTCGACTCCCACGTGCCCCCCACTGGGGACCTGGCCCACAACCCAGGCATGTGCCCTGACTGGGAATTGAACCGGCGACCCTTTGCTTCGCAGGCCTGCGCTCAATCCACTGAGCTAAACCAGTCAGAGCTTCTAATGCTTTTTCAATACGTGGCCCTGTCTTCTTATTTGTCTGAAAATTTGCTTAATGCTATTGAAACTGTTCCCCTAGTCAGGTGAACTAAGCTTTTCCTGGGATCCTAACTATTCTGTCTTACTTGGCTTCTGACTCTTTCCTTTCCTTGTTCCATCTCCTTCATGTCCCTGTTCTACCATCTTTTTCTTTTTTACTCCATCCTTCTGTGGTCCTTATCCCTACTGACTCTCCATTTAATGTTCATTTCATCATCCTTCTGCTCTTTGGCCCTCATTGAGTAGAATAACTGATGGAGCAGATGTTTGGGTGCCCCTCATCACATACTTGGGTCTACCTGTGATTTCACCTGCAGCTATGGAGGATAATTTGAGGCCCTCCTTGCTTCTCTGCTTTAGGGCCTTCTCCAATGACAAGGCAGCCTGGAAGTTCAGGGGAGTTAACACTCCAGGAGCAGGTCTCAATCAATGTGGATTGGGGCAGTGACCTTGGGTCTTGGTAACTAACTGGATTGTCCTTTGAGAGACAAGAAGGAGTATAGGGTGGCTGCCAGGTCATTGAGGTCAGGGAGATACTGGGAGAGTTCCAGGGATGGTGCTAGCTATCAAAGTAGAGGACATGGGTGAAAGATTAAGTGAGGGTGAGCTACCTTACGGCAGGGATTCTACTTTTTAATCTTTGTATTCCCAGCATTTAGCATATTATCAGTGTATAATGCTCACTGGAATAGCAAACACATTTCTGCATGTGCTTGTACCTTTAGGAAAAGCTGTTATTTTGGTATGGTTCTTCAGAAAGCAGCTACCCAGGTACCATAATATTACCTCAGAGATATTGATAGATTTTTCTCTTTTAATATTTGTTCCATTGTCACATAAAACATCAGTATCAGATTCACAAAACTGCTATTTCCTTGTCATTTGTCAAGCCACTTTGGAAGTAATTTGCTTTTGGGGGGTATTAATCTTTTAGAATATCAGCATTGCATGATATTTTGGTAAGCATCTTAAGTGGTTCAGCAAATGTAAATTGTTAGCATTTATATATCACTTATATTCTTCAGGAGCTCAACATTACTTAATTCTCATGATACTTAGAGGTGTGTCATTTTAAGTCATGATTTGTGTATGATTCAAGTTTATAAGTATCCTCCATCTGTTTTTTTTTTCTCAGTAAAATATTTCACTTTTGATTACTAAGACTTTTATTTAATTTTTTCCTGTGCTCTTCCTGGATTGGGAACACATGGATAGCTTATGGCTCAGAGCTGACCTCAGACGTCCTACGTCCTGGTGGGATGTGCTCCTCAGAGTGAGAAGCTGCTAACAGGGAAACATAGCAGCAGGGGATAAACCAGGAAGTTGTTTCCTGAACAGCAGAGTGGTCCTGGGTTCTAACTGTACCTGCCCTTGGGAGAATGTCCACTAGACTTCACAAAGACACCCATCCTCAACTCCCCGCCTCCACCTCAACTCCTTGAGTGAAGAAAGTGTGAGCTTTATCCCAGGAGCCAGTGCCAGTGTGCTACCCTGGGAGGTGCTTGACTGAATAACAGCAGATACACCCAAGAGGACATCCCAGTGGGGCATGTGCCCCTGGTGGCAGCCAGAGAGCCTTAGCTGCCCTTTTAAGGGTCTGCACACTGGGAGGCTGGGAAACAGCTAAATGCTGCCATATAGAGCTGCATATACCTTCAGACAAGGCATAATAGCAGGTACCAGCAAAGTCAGATCAACCCAAGTATAGAACAGTGAGTCCTGTCTTCCCACTTCTGGCTCCAGGCAGTGGCTATGGCTGGTGGGCACACTTCCAGCACATGAACTGGAAGAGATGTGAACTCCAGTAGTAGAGGCTGACTAGGCTGCTCCATCCTAAACCATAAAGAAACCCCTTGTACCCTCCAGGGATGGAGACATTCAAGGGGTGAACCTTAGGTTGAAATTTACTCCTGAAGAAAGTCTTGAATTAGAAAAAGTCAAGTTATACTGAAGGATTAAACGTTTTCTACTATCAGACTTCTGGTCAAGATGGAGGTGTAGGTAAACATGCTTCACCTCCTCACACAGCCACAGAAAGAATTACAACTAGATTTCAAAAAACAAAATAAAACAAAAAACAAAACCCACCCAGAACCATTAGAAAATTGAGTTGTATGGAAGTCTGACAACCAAGGACTTATTTATCCAGATGTGTATGAGGAGCAGAGATGCAAAGATGGGCAGAAAGGCATGGAGATGTGGTGATGCAGTGCAGCATGGAGAAGCAGTGATAGTGGAATAGGTGGTCCCACATTCATGTGTGGTGGATACAAATTGGGAGGGATACCTTGGGAGTGAGCAATCCCAGCCTCAGGCCAGACCATACAGCCCAGGGTTCCAGCATCAGGAAGATAAATCCTTATAACTTCTGGCTGTAAAAATCAGTGGGGGTTAAGGCAGTGGAAGAAGCTGCTAGATTTCCAGGAGACTCTGCTTAAAGGGCCCACGCTGACTTAAAATGTGTGCAAACCCACCCCCTCTGGAATTCAACACCAGGACAACAGTTGTCCTGGTGTTGAATCACATTACACAAAGCAAGAGCTGGGCACACCTCCAGAAGCCATGTAGCAGCATTGTCCTCTCTCCAAACCCTCGCCCCACACACAGCCACAAAGCAGTGAAGCAGGTTGCCTTTCCCTGGTGATTATCTAAAGCTCTGCCCCACACAATTTACAGGTGCCTTTTCCACTATAGGCCATGCTACTAAGAAAGGGAGTCAAAGCAGCTATTCCTAATATAGAGAAACAAACACAGGGAGCCTGCCAAATTGAAGAGAGAAAGAAATGTGGCCCAAATGAAAGAACAGAACAAAACCCCAGAAAAAGAGCTAAACAAAACAGAGATAACCAACCTATCAGATGCAGAATTCAAAACACTGGTGAACAGAATGTACAAAGAACTCAATGAGTACAGCAATGACATAAAAAAGACCAAAGCATAAATGAAGTTTACATTAAGTGAAATAAAGAAAAATCTATAGTGAACCAACAGTGGAGGAGCTGAAGCCAGGATTAAAACCAACAATTTAGAACATAAGGAAGAAATAAGCATTCAACTGGAACAGAAAGAAGAAAAAAGAATTAAAAAAAAAAACGAGCATAGTATAAAGTGCCTCTGGGACATCTCAAAATGTACCAACATCCAAATCATAGGGATTCCAGAAGGAGAAGAGGAAGAGCAAGAAATAAAAAACTTATTTGAAAAAATAATAAAATAAAACTTCCCTAATTTGGTGAAGGAAATAGACAACAAATCTAAGAAGCACAGAGAGTCCCAAACAAGTTGGACCCGAAGAGGACCACACCATGACACATCATGATTAAAATGCCAAAGGTTAAAAATAAAGAGAGAATCTTAAAAGCAGCAAGAAAAAAGCAGAGTTACCTACAAAGGAGTTCCTGTAAGAATGTCAACTGATTTCTCAAAAGAAATTTTACAGGCAAGAAGAAACTGGCAAGAAATATTTAAAGTGATGAAAAGCAGAGACCTACAACCTAGATTACTCTATCCAGTAAAATTCCCATTTAGAATGGAAGGCCAGATAAAGTGCCTCCTAGACAAGATAAAACTAAAGGAGTTCATCATCACCAAAACATTATTACATGAAATGTTAAAGGGACTTATTTAAGAAAAAGAAGATTAAAACTGTGAACATTAAAATGACAAGAAATTCACAACTATCAACAAGTGAATCTAAAACAACAAACTAAGCAAACAACCAGAACAGGTACAGAATCATAGATGTGGAGTTTATCAGCTGGGTGGGGGAAATGGGAGAATGGGGGAAGAGGTGCAGGGATTAAGAAGCATAATTTGTAGCTACAAAATAGACAGGGGGATGTTAAAAATAGTATAGGAAATGGAGAAGCCAAAGAACTTACATGCATGACCCATGGACAGAACTAAAGGGGTGAATGCAGGAGGGAATTGGCATACTGGCTGGAGGGGGGCAAACGGCAAACATTGGGACAACTATAATAGCATAATCAACAAAATATATTTTTAAAAAAGAATTAAAAATTTCTTAAAAGCCCAGTTTTCTACTACCAGCAGAGATGGAAGCCCCAGAGCTAAGCTGAGATTGGTTATAGATAATTTTTTAAGATCAATTTTTACAAAATTTATAGACTTTCATGACATCAAACATTCTGTCAATTATTGTGTTATTATCCTGTCCAGCAAATGAGGATATTGAGGCATAGAGGTATTAAATAACTTGCTTGAAGACATCCAGCTAGTAAAGGGGGTGCTCTTTTCCACTACTGTGATGGATAATTAGTGCATACTAAACTTTCCCACCAAAGTGCACTTAAGAGGCAGAAAAGCTTGAATGCATAGCCTTCCCAAGGTGGTGTGTGGGCATGGGAGGGTAGGGACCAGTTAGAGGTTAACTCAGACACCGTAGGCAACTTGGAATTTCTTTGAGTCTCATTTTTTTTCAAAATCATATTCGACATAAAGAACTCATACATTTTGTCTTCTGCTACTTATTGTATGTTTTCTCTACTTTTCAGATGTTTTAAATTATGTAACATTTAGAAAAATTAGTTTTCTCAGATAAGCTGTTTATTCTTAGGCTCCTAGTGTAAGTTAGCAAACCTTGTGAACCCTTCATGGTACATACATCCCAGTTTGAGAGCCAGTGGATGGTCTTAGGCAGGTATAAGTTGGGGACACAAAACATGGATTCATACAATAAAAGAAATCGAAAGCAAAAGAGAAAACATTTGTGCCACTGCGTGGGGTTGTGGGGTGGGGGGGGGAGAGAGAGAGAGAGAGAGAGAGAGAGAGAAGGAGAGAGAGAGAGAAAATATTGATTGGCCCAGAAGCTTAGAACAGAGCTTTAATGGAGTCTACTGGTTTTGTGGCCATGGGCCTGTGTGGCTGATTAATGTTGTAAGTTAGAGCGGGAGGTGACGGAGACTGAAGATGTTAGTCTTCCACAGCCACAGTTTCCTCTCCTGGCCACATCTGTGAAGGGGATGTGTTTCTGGATGGGTTGGGTCAGGACCCTTTTTTTCAAGACATGTGCAGAATTCCTTAGTGGGTGGGACTCTGACCCTGTCTGCAGATATATTCTGGTCTCTACAAATGCTCTCTTGCTGCTTCTCTGTTTCTGGGGATAAGCTTTTATTCATCATGTAACCTTTTAATTCCTAGTTTGTTTTCCAGAATAGAGTATCTTAGATACTAGACATGAGTATTGCCATTGTTGGAAGGATTATATTTCTTTATTGTAAGTTGATAATAAACCTCCTGGTTTGGCAACCCATGCCCTGTGAATTTTCTTAGCAAACATCTGTTTCCAGAGCCACTACACACTTGAGTGAACAGAAGTCAGGTTTTGCAAATGCAAAGCTGAGGTGTAGCCCCTTGGACCCATGACAGAACCTGCAGGTGTGAAGAAGGAATCTCCCTCTGAGGCCAGATCTGAGTAGCTGGTCCAATGGTTTCACCCATCCCTTCAAAGCCATCTTTCTGTAGGGGTATCGGTCCTGTACTTAAGGAGTTACAAATGCAGTTTTAAAAAGTTCAGTCTCTTTAATAAACAAAGGAATGCAGATAGAAAAATGACATGCCATTCTTTACATAGCAAATTGAGGAAGTGATAATAATAATTAAAAATAATAATAATAAAAAGAGTGTGGTGAAAACTGTCCTTTTGTAATGCTGGTAAGAGGGTAAATTGGTACAGTCTTTTGCCTTTTAATTTCTTATATAATAAAAGATTTTAAAATGCTAGTGCCCTTTGAATCACCAATTCTACATCCAGGAGTTAATCCTAAGGATAATTACAGTATTGCTTCTAACAGTGAAAAACCATACATGCCCTTCTGTAGGTTGTGGTTCATATACATGACAGAATATAACAAGACCACTAAAATTATTATGCAGCAGTAAGTTCACAGACATTGAAAGATGTGCTTGATCTAGTTGAGTGGAAAAAATACTGGTCAATGTACAGATAGTTTAATCCTATCTTAAATACCTGAGAGTACAGGGTGGGCAAAAGTAGGTTTACAGTGGTAATGCAAATAGATAATACAATAATTAATAAATAATAATATAAGAATAAAGTCTGTGTTTTGTGTGCTCACAACTGTAAGCCTACTGTTGCCCACCCCTGTATATATGCGTGTCTATGTACACATCTGTCTGTTTGTATATATGTGTATATCCCCATTAGCAATGGCTGTCTCTGAGAAGTGGGATGGTGACTGATTCCAACAGAAATTCAATTGTTCCCTTACCCTTGTTGAGACAGCAAAAGGCCTCTTGGTATTAGTCCATTTAGACTTCCTAACTTTGCCCACTATCCCTGTATGAGTGGTGCCTTATGCCTGATTTTTTAGACTTGGCCAGGCTGACTTCTGATTGCTGCTCTCAATGGCTGCCCACTCTGTGTTCCTGATTATTCCACTTCTGCCTCATATTCCCCTCCCCACCAATCCTGAGATCCTCCCACCAATGAGGTTTTTCACTAATCCATGAACATCATTAGTTTCCTGGCAGTGGCTGCTCTTTGCTAAGCGGTTGCCTTTGGGATTCCACCTCTCTGTCCCTCTCCTGGTTCTCTCAGCCATACATATGCCCATTTGGCCAGCTTGCTGCTGTGGTTTCTTAGCCACCTGCAGTGACAGCCCTGCCATCTGTTTGGCTTTTGCTTATCCCCAATGTGTTTCTTTCATCTCCCATATAGTCTCTATCACCTCCATGCCTTTGACTGCCCACATGGCAGGACCTGTCACTCATTCCTGGAGGACATCCAGGGTGGGGGGTTGACTGGCAGTCACACAGGGGGGGTCTCCTTCCATGTGGGAGAGCTGGCTGAGGTCCAGGTGGCTTTGCTGATGACCCTGCCATTCTCTATTAAGCATGACTTGTGCCTGGGATGGATGACATTGTCTTTCCGCAGAGAATTGGGCTTAACCTGTGCATGGAAAATGGCTTCACTGATGGGTAGAAAAATGGGATTTAGAAAAAAAAGTTCCAGAAACCAGGAATGATTTAATGCTGCACTTTGAAAACACTACACAAACTTTTTCTCTCTTTCTCATTTAGGATTTATACTCTTTGTCCAGGCAGACCTGAGACATCATTGGAAGGAAGTTGGCAGAACCACTCGTAGTCTTAGATGGATAGTACTTATAATAATCTTGGACAAGTTGCTTACCCTTTCTGACTTTTAGTTTCCTCACTTGGTAAAAGGAGGCTTAGTAGTAAGTAATAGTAGTAGTAATAATATTTTACACATGTAGCATTTACATATAAGTCAGCTACTATGCTTAATCTTCCTAACAACAATATGGTAGGACCTTTATAGGTTAGGAAAATTTCATTTTATTTATTTTTAAATTTCATTTTTCTTTAATTATGAAAAATTTCAAATATATTCAGGGGTAAAAAAAAGAATAGCAAAATGAACCCTAGGTACCTATCACTCAGTTTTGAGGGTTATCAAGATCTCAATCTCAAATACCCAGTTCTCAAATTTCCCTAAATACCTCATATTTTTTTTCTTAATTTGAGTCAGAATCCAAACAAAGTCTATAGGTTGAATATAGTTGCTTTGTCTCCTAAGTCTCTCCCAGGCCACAGAAGAACTTTAGACAATACCAGTTCAAGGAGCTGAAATGATATTTCCTTCTCTACTGATCTGGTCACCACCTCAGATCTGCAAGGGTAGTTTTGTTCCTGTTTTAAAGCCAAACCCTTTGTCTTAAGCACTATTATTTCCTGAAATCACCACTGGGTAGGCTTCAAGTTCAGGCTGCTTCAAGTTCTCTCCAATCTTCAGTTTCTTTAGAGTCAGAAGAATCTCCAGCCTTCTGTAATGTGAAGACACAGCAAGAAGACAACCTTCTATGAACCAGAAAGTAGGCTCTCACCAGAAATTGAATAAACTTTGCCTTAATCTTGGACTTCCCAGCCTCTAGAACAGAATATCTTTTAAAAAACATATACCAAGGAGACCCAAGAGGCCAGAGGAGTAAGTGGAAGCTACACTAACCACCTCCCAGGACCAAACTGGAATTACAACTTGTAAATTGTAGAGAAATGATCCTGAATAACAAACTAAATGCTACTTGGAGAGAAGACTTATAACCACAGATAGACAGAAGAATCCACTTCACCACAATGAGGCTGATAAGGACTGTGGAGGAGGCACAAGAGGTCTGGCTGGGCTCCCATGAATGGCAGCTACAATGCTGGGGGTCATTTCAGTGGCTGGGGTAGGGGGGTTCCTCTGAGAAGTGTGGGGTCTAAACCCCAAGCTAGGCTCCCCAGCTTACAGCACCAATGCTAGGAAAGGAACCCAGATATCATCCAGCTGTGAAAAGCAGTGGGGTTTCTGTCCACTAGGGAGAAACAGCTGGAGACACAGAGAGCTTCTTAAAGGGACAATACACAAAATTTTATTTGCAGCCTCTTAGCCTGGGCACTGGTAGAGGGAGGGCAGAGTGTACTAGAGATGCATGAGGAGAGTCTGGGACTGGTAGCTCTGGGGAGAGAATTTAAGGAACAGCCACCAAGATACCTGTGATTATCATTCCCTGCACTGCAAGAACCATCTTGCTCAGGCAGACCACTCCCCTCCAAGTGGCATCAACCTGAAGGGAAGCAATAGTTCCACCCACAGAAATTACTCTGCCCCACCTTGTGGAGTTTAAGCCTATATCACTGATTAAGTTTAACAACTAATGTAGAACTCTGGGAGCTCTGAGACTTTAACTGAACCTCCTCCAACCCTGGTGCTGGTAAAAGCCAGCCTTAGTGCACAGCCTGGTTCTTTAAGTGCACTTACAGGCCCAGCAAAGAGAGTCACACACTGTGTATTGCTGATAGCTCCAAACAGATTTCCCAGGGCCAGTCACAAGCAGCATATGACAAAGGACGGCACCAGAGTCTTTGCAGATCTACTTGATACATAGAAACAAATACAAAGCAGCAGCCAAAATGGCAAGACAAAGAAATGATCCCAATGAAAGAACAAGAGAATTCCCTAGAAGAAGAACTAGATGAAATGGAGGCAAGCAATTTATCAAATAGAGAATTTAGAGTAATGATTATAAGGATACTCAACAGCATGAAAACAGACATAGAAACCCTAAAAAAGGACTATTTAGAAATAAAGAATGCAATACCTGAAATAAATAACACACTGGAAGGAATAAACCATAGGTTAGATGAGGCAGAGGGTCAACTCAGTGATTTGGAAGACAAGGTATAAAAAATACCCAAGGAGAGCAGCAAAAAGAAAAAAGAATTTAAAAAATGGGAACAGCTTAAAGAACATTTTAGATAAGATGAAGTATAACAACATCGACATCATGGGAACACAAGAAGGAGAAGAGAGTGAACAAGGGATCAAGAACCTATTTGAAGAACCTATTTGAAGAAATGACCAATGAGCAAGGGATCAAGGGCCTATTTAAAGAAATGACCAAAAAGTTCCTTAATTTGGTGAAAGAAAAAGACACATAAGTCCAGGAAGCTCCGAGAGCTCCAAAAGTTGACCCAAAGAGGCATATGCCTAGACACATCACAGTTAAAATGGCAAGGCCTAAAGACAAGGATTGAATACTAAAAGCCACAAGAAAAAAGCAGGTAGTTAGCTACATACCAGCAAGCACCAATTAGACTGTCATCTCATTTCTCAATAGAAACATTTCAGGCAAGAAGGGAGTAGCATGAAATATTCAAGGTGATGGAAAGTAAGGACCTATAACCAAGGCTACTTTACCCAGCAAGGCTATCATTTAAAATTGAAGGAGAAATAAGGAGCTTCCCAGACAAGAGAAAGCTAAAGGAGTTTAATACCAAACCAATCCTGCAACAAATGTTAAAAGGCTTGCCTGAAGAAGAAAAAGAGAAAGAAAAAAGAACAGGAAAATAGTCTAACAATAAAATGGCACTAAATACATATCTATGAATAATCATCTTAAATATAAATGGCTTAAATGCTCCAATCAAAAGACATAGGGTAGCGAATGGTTAAGAAAATAAGACCCATATACAAGGTCTGTCCAGAAGGTATCCACCCATGCATATGAAAAATAGAGACATTTATTGAAGGAGATACAAGATACAAGGATCATTGTACATAGGACAATGACCCCTCAGTCCCCTTCAAAATAGGCTACTAGGGGCCTCACACAGTTTTCCCAATCACTGTCAACTGCCCCATCATATTTTCCTGAATCTCATTGATGGTCTTAAATCTCTGCCCTTTCAGAGGTTTGGGAAAACCTTCTTTGGAAAAGCCAGAAGTCACAGGGCACCAATCTGGGGTGTAGGGGGTGCTGAGTCACCTGGGTGATTTGATGTTTCACCAAAATACTCTGCATGAGCAGGCATGTTGTCATGATGAAGCTGCCAATCACCTGTTACCCATAGATGCAGCCTTCTGAATCATCTGAATAGTTTCCATGGAGGAATGTTCAAGCTTAATGCAAAATTTGATGCACATTCGTTGCTCTACTTGCTGAGTCATTCTGAATGCTATGGCCACACAGTACACGTGCTCACTCAATGGCGTCTACCACCTCCACTAGTAGTAAGGATAGTGAAGTCATTGTGAGCATTCCAGTCCACTCTTCTTGGTTGTCATGTTATATCAGTGTTGTGCAAGCCATTCTTGTTATATTAACAATGGCTGGACTTTTTCCAGACAGACATCATGTGGAATCTAATGAACAAACTGAACTAACGAGGTAATTAGAGACAAACTCCTAGATAGAGAACAGGACAACAGGTAAGTGGAGGTGGGGAGGTTAGGGGATCAAGGGATTGAGCAAAAAGGAAAATGGACTCATGGACATGGATGACAGTGTGGTGATTGCCCCAGGGAGGTGTGTAGAAGGGGACTAAATGGTAATGGAAAAAAAAAAGATTTTTAAAAAGAATCTCTTGTTTCTTTCAGTTTTGAAGGACCCTTTCTTGATGGTCGAGTCCACATAGAAATTTGGGACACCCCGTTTCAGTTAAATACTGAGGCAGGTGTCCAATGTCTAAGAATCTTCTGGACTTTTCTGTTTACTGAAGTTTAGTAAGAGCATTCCTTGTTACATAGGCTATGGATACTTGAGTGCCAGGTACAATTAAAAATGTCTAAACAATGCTCTAATTTATATCTGGACTTCTCAGAGAATCCAAAAAGTTTAGGTTATGTCAATGTAAGAAATGTGCAAACCTGTATCAATTTTTTATGAGTTTATTTCAGCCAAACTGACAACAATTGCTGGGAAGCAAATTCTCAAAGGGTTGAGAAAATGCTCCAGAGAATGGTAGTTTTGCACCTTATTTTATACATTACAATCAGAGGAGGAGGCATAGGGGCTCACCAGTTCACTGGTGATAGGTTATGGAAGCCGGAGAAAGCAAAGCAGGGGAAATCTCTGAAATTGGATAAAAAAGTAAAACAAATAGACACGTACTTCTTTTACATAGGTGAGTATAAAACAGTTAACAATTGGTAATTAACATGATAATAATAACAATGAGGGGATTTGTGGTCTCTGATGAGGTGGTTGTGCTTTGAGGGGTCCAGAGAAAAGGAAATTACTCTGATATTCCAAAGGTATGTTTTCAGGTACATTATCATAAATGCAAAAAAAGACAACAGATACTCTCAATTAAGGTAAAGTTGGACCTTTGCAAGGTAAAAATACTGGCTTAGGACATGACTACTTGCCAAGAAGGGCTCTTAGTTAGGAAGTCTTAATTTCAGACCATCCTATGTGGTTACTTTAGGTTTCTCAGTTTGTAAAGCCCACCATGCAGGCCTCTCTTGAGCTTGTCAAGTTACTATGTGGTCCCTTTTTTTTTGTCCATACATCCCCCTTTTGGACATAAATCAATGCAAAGAATGCACTGATGACCATCCTTTTGGTTGTATAACAAGGTCCCATGGTGCTTAAAGCTCATTTCCAGGAAGTCTTAGTGTCAGTGTTTGTCTTGCTGAATGATAATCCATTGGAATGGGCCAAGACCGTAACCTTAGATGGAAGTCAAGGCTGCATTTTTCTCAAATGTGAAAAGCAGATAAATGAGAGGCAGTCAAGTCCTATGGGCCTTCATTAAGAAACACACTCTGAATCACTTCTAACTTATAAACTATCATGATCCAGGTTTTGCTGTCTGTCTCACTTCTCTGTATTTTGCATCTAATATAACATTTATTTATAGTTTGAGGTCACACTGCCTTTTCAGTTTTTATAATCTGACCATGAGATAAGTTCTTATTTACTATGGCTCATCTATATCCCACTGGAAGCACTCAAGTGCTGTTCATTATTAATCTGATTCCCACTAGTTGTGCAATTGGAAGCTGGAACCTTAAGGTTTAATTGGAGTCCAGGGTGTAAGAACACAATGCTATAAATTATAATTACCATCTAAAAATTCCAGTGTCCAAGAGGACAGTAGGAGTTTCATAAGGAAATTTCCTGTGCCTCAGCATCAGTTATAGAGGGCCATGTTTTTACGAGTATAGCCACTTCAGCTTCTATCTGAATGAATGTAGTTAGTAGTCCTTGCTGGGTAAAAGGGTAGACACATAATTAGGTTCTGGCATTTATACATAAAATTCCTTTCTCGGTATTTCTCTTCCACTAACTTTCTACAACTTCCCTGTTCTTCTTAGTTTGTCTCTTTACTCATTCAGAAATAACCAACTTATTAGGACAAACTACTTCCTTTTTGATTCTCTTGAAAACACACACATCCCTTTCTTTCCTTTTGCAATAGCATTCATTCAAAAGAGAAACCATGAAAGGAATATTATTGATGATACAAAAGTTATCTTTACACCTTCAGCAATTATTTTTTTAAATTTTTTATTTTAGATTACTCAGTACAGTTTCTATCCTTTATTCCTATCCCAGCCCACTCACCCATCCCTCCCATTTCCAGCCCCCCTAGTTTTGTCCATGTGTCCTCTATATTTGTTCCTGTAAACCCTTCCCTTCTCCCCTGAAATTCCCTCCCCTTTCCCCTCTGGGCCCTGACAACCTGTCCTCTATTTCAGTGTCTTTTGTTATATTTTCCTTGTTTCTTTGTTTTGTTGTTTAGGTTCCTGTTAAAGGCGAGATCATATGGTAT
>CM052541.1:91517098-91543790 GCA_028533065.1 Trachops cirrhosus
TTCTCTCATCAAATTAGGGAAGTTTTCCATCATTACTTTTTCAAATAGGTTTTCTATCCCTTGCTCTTCTTCTCCTTCTGTTATTCCTATTTTCTGGATATTATTACGTTTCATATTGCCTTGCATTTCTCTTAATCTTCATTCTTCATTCTTTCTGAGCCTCTTTTCCTGTTCTCGCTCTTTCTGGGTGCCTTTTTCTACTTTGTCTTCCAGCTTGCTCATCCGATCTTCTGCTTCATCGATCCTGCTTTTGATTCCTTCTACTGTGTTCTTCAGTTCAGAAATTGTATTCTTCATTTCCTCTTGGCCCTTGTTGATAGTTTCTATTTCCATTTTGATGTTGATATAGTTTGCAGTGAGTTCATTGTAGATTCCCTGTAGTTTCTGGTAACTCATTGAGAGTTCGTGGAACTTCCTGATAATCATTGCTTTGAACTCAGAATCTGATTGTTGAGTTGCCTCTATTTCATTTAGCATTCTTTCTGGGGCTTCCTCCTTTCCCTTCATTTGGGGTTTATTTCTTTGTCTGCTCATTGTTCGTGAGACTCTTCTTGCTAGTCTCAGCTTCTTAAACTGATCTGTAGTGGCTCTCTGGGTTTATGGTGTGAAGTTCTGTGGTAGAATACCTGTGAGATCCTGTGGTGCAGTCTCTTTTGGGTATCCAGGTTTTCTCAGTTTCTGCCTACTCTTTTTTGTGATCAGTTGGAGGGGTAAGGCAAAATGGTTTAAGACATCAAGAGCGTATTCTATGATATTTACAGTAGCAGCCAGTAGAGAGGAGATAGGAGATTCTTTGGCTATGTATAGTGTTAACTGTGATCTTCCACCCCACTAGCCAGTTTTTAGAAAGGATGTAAAGAAGATAAGACTCTTGTTGGGAAGGAAAGGATTGTGAGTTGGCTCTAGAAAGCAGTGAGGATGTGGGAAGTCAGACTCTGAGGTAGGGTGAGAGTAAAGAGTAGTAAATAGGTGAAGTGTGTGAGAGAATAGAGTTAACCACTACAGTAATAGAGTTCAGGAAACTGTGAAGTTTCCTGGGTGTGGGCTAAGATCTGGGATGAGTGTCGTGAAGTATTTACAATTGTATGAAATAGCTGTTATGTACAGTAATATTAGAGCAACAATCATATGACAGAATCAATGAAATCTAGATAACAAGAATAGAGAGTATTGAGCCTTGTACTCAAGAATAGAGAGTATTGTACTAATGGAACACAAATGGAGTATAGTGTATTAGCAATGCACTATGAATGAGATAACAGGAGAAACCTATCAAATGATACAATATAATCAGCCAAGCAAAGAAGTCTATACAAAAGGAAGAGGATTACCAAAATACTATAAAAATAAAAGGTGTACGAATAATGAAATAATGATAATACAATTATGCAATTACTTGCAGGTTCAAAAAAAAAAGGAAGGAACAACAGAAGATGGAAGGAAGAAGAAGAGATAAATTTGGAAAGCAAGGGAGAAGGGTCAACACTAGGGTGATAGAAAGAGAAGCATAAATAATTGATAGATCAAAAAATAATATGAATTAAAAGATAAAAGATTACTTACAAATAATTAAAAGAAAACAAAAACAAAAACAAACAAACAAAAAACCAAAACCAAACCAAACCAAAACAAAACAAAACAAAAAAAACCCCAAACCACACCTATTGTTGGTTTCAGACTGGCCAAACTGGTTTTTCTAGCTGGCTTCAGCACACTTAGGGGCGACTGGAGTCAGTTTTTCTCTGTTCCCATTCACGACTCAGTCAGCCTCTGGCGTAGTGTTCATAGTGTAAGCGCCTGTTCTCCCCCACGCCCGTCTGATGCTCCCAGAAGGGGTCTGTGTGTGTGGGGGCCAGGTGCAACTATGAGCGTCCTTGGGAATTCACAGCCCTGTGTTCCGATGTCCGGCGGAGCACCTGCACCTTTTCTGGGTTCACGGGTGCGCACTGTCTGGATCCTGAGGGGTGCCTACTTCTTCTAACTTCAGGGTCTGGGCCTCACAGGTCCTGGGGAGCTCCTGCACCTTTTCCAGGTTCACGGGTGCACAATCTCTGGATCCCAAGGGTTGTCCACTTCTCCTAACTTCAGGGTCTGGGCCTCACAGGTCCTGGGGAGTGCTTGCGCCCTTTCTGGTTTCACGGGTGCGCAATCTCTGGATCCCGACGGGCGCCCACTTCCCCCAAATTCACAGCCTGGGTATCATAGGTCCTGGGGAATGCCTGCGCCTTTTCCTTTTTCAATGCTGTGGTTTCGGAGACTTTCACCAAACCACGCTCTGTCCGGGTTGGGGGTGCAGGCGTAGCGGCGGGTACCTTTGGATGCACCGGGTGGGGTACACACTTTCACCAGGGCTTTGCATGGGTGCTTACAACCCCTGTGTGGGTGCCTCTTTGTCCTCACCCCTCTCTCACTC
Source organism: Trachops cirrhosus (assembly GCA_028533065.1). Lineage (NCBI taxonomy): Eukaryota > Metazoa > Chordata > Mammalia > Chiroptera > Phyllostomidae > Trachops > Trachops cirrhosus. The sequence continues at coordinate 91,519,512 of CM052541.1, forward strand.
CTCTCTCTGTGCCTTCCGGTAAACTGGCCTCCCCCGGTGCTGCTCAGTCCTTGTTTGGCCAGGGAGGGAGTGGTTGACCCAGCTCTCTCCCCGGAGCCCCAAGGCAGACCCCAGAGCACAAGGCCTGGAGCTGCAACCACCCTGGACCCCGTGCTGATCCATGTAGTCTCTTTACCATTGGGTTTTTCAATGTCCGCTACAATTTGTGATCTCCTATTTTCATTTATGTTGTGATAATGTTGGCTCTTTGCTCTGTTCCTACCTAGAATGGCTAGGATTTTTCCCCGGGTGTGGGAGAAGTAGAATCTGCTCCCTCCTACCACGCCGCCATCTTCCCTCCCACCTTCAGCAATTATTAACAGTTGGGCTATATACACAGCTTTTAGAAAAGCCCAAAGAACAATTATTATTGTTATCATCATTATTCAGACAGGTAAAAGCAATGAAACTAATAAAGATCAACATCAGTTTGTAGATATATAGGCCTTGTTGATATCTTGGGAAAATTGTCTATCTCTGATGCCAGTGCTGCTCGTACTCAAGAAGTCTTTGACCTCTGCTGTAGATGGAGACAAGTGTCGGAGACAGGGGCAGATTTCCATCTACAATTAGGCACCTGATAAGGCCCCTTCCAATGCTTTTGAAGACAGTCTTTAATTAATGTATTTTTCAAGGGACAAAATCTCCTAGTTGTAAGCTATGCTCTTTGAAGTCTTCATCTCTTGGGAGCTTGCTAGAAGATGGTTAACGAGCCCTTGATAATAATGCAGAATGTCTCCTCTTAGTAAAGTCAATTCATATATCTCTTCACCTAGGTTCATGGGGTGGCTGGTGACTATTTAATAAGCAGAAAGAGTATGTGTACCAAAAGAAGTAGATTTCAGGTTGAGAAGCAGTATAAAGAGAGCTTTTGCCCAAGGGAGATTGAAAGCTTCTGAAAACTGACTTCTGGCCAAGATGGAGGCATAGGTAGAAACGCTTTGCCTCCTTGCACAACCAAAAGAAGGACAACAACAAATTTAAAAACAAAAAGTAACCAGAACTGCCAGAAAAATCAAACCATATGGATGTCTGACAACCAAGGAGTTAAAGAAGAAATATTCATCCAAACCAGTAGGAGGGGCAAAGACAGGCAACCAGGTGGAGAGGACATGTGGCAAGGTGGTGGCTAGAGAACCTGGGAAGGCAAGGTGGCTACTGGCACAGTGGGCAGTCCCACATATGCGTGTGGATAAACTGGGAGGAACAACTAGGGAGTGAGACAGACTGCACAACCCAGGGTTCCAGTGTGGGGAAAGAAATCCTCAAAACCTCTGACTGAAAAAACATGTGGGTTTTGAGGTGGCATGAGAAACTCCCAGCCTCACAGGAGAGTTCACTGGAGAGACCCACAGTGTTCTAGAACATACACAAAACCACTCACCTGGGAATCAGTACCAGAAGGGCCCAATTTGCTTGTGAGTAGTGGAGGAAGTGACTGAAAACTAGCAGAGAGCTAAGAAAGTGGCATTGTTCCCTCTCAGATCTCCCCTACCCACATACAACCCCACAATGCAGTGACATGGGTTGTCCTGCCCTGGCTTGCCCCACCCTGGTAAATACCTAACTTTCTGACTCTTACTACATAACAGGCACACCAAGACAAAGAAATATGGCTCAACTGAAAGAACAGATCAAAGTTCCAGAAAAAATACAACTAAGCGAAGAAGAGATAGCCAACTTATCAGATGCACAGTTCAAAACACTGGTACTCAGGATGCTCACAGACTTGGTTGAGTATGGTCACAAAATAGAGGAAAAAGTGAAAGCTATGAAAAGTGAAATAAAGGGAACCAATAGTGAAGGGAAGGAAACTGGGACTGGAACCAACGATTTGGAGAAGAAGGAAGAAAGAAACATTCAGCCAGAACAGAATGAAGAAACAAGAATTTTAAAAAAAAATGAGGACAGGCTTAGGAACCTCCAGGACAACTTTAAATGTTCTCACATCCCAATAACAGGGGTGGCAGAAGGAGAAGAGGAAGAGCAAGAAATTGAAAACTTTTTTGAACAAATAATGAAGGAGAACTTCCCTAATCTGTCAAAGGGAATAGACTTCCAGAAAGTCCAGGAAGCTCAGAGAGTCCCCAAAAAGTTGGACCCAAGGAAGCACACACCAAGGCACATCATAATTACATTATCCAAGATTAAAGATAAGGAGAAAATGTTAAAGGCAGCAAGAAAAAAGGAAACAGTTATCTACAAAGGAGTTCCCATAAGACTGTCAGCTGATTTCTCAAAAGAAACCCTGCAGGTAAGGAGGTGCTGGAAAGAAGTATTCCAAGTCATGAAAGGCAAGGACCTACATCCAAGATTACCCTGTCCAACAAAGCTATCATTTAGAATGGAAAGTCAGATAAAGTGCTTCCCAGACAAGGTCAAGTTAAAGGAGTTCATCATCACCAAGCTCTTGTCATATGAAATGTTGAAGGGATTTATCTAAGAAAAAGAAGAAGATCAAAAACTATGAAGTGTAAAATGACAACAAACTCACAACTATCAACAACTGAACCTAAAAAAACAAAACCAAAACCAAAAACAAACTAAGCAAGCAACTAGGACAGGAACAGATTCACAGAAATGGAGATCACATGGAGGATTATCAGTGGTCAGGGGAGAGAGGAGACTGGGAGAAGAGGTACAGGGAATAAGAATCATAAATGGTCTACAAAATAGACAGAAGGAGGTTAAGAATAGTATAGGAAATGAAGAAGCCAAAGAATTTATATGTATGACCCATGGGCATGAACTAAGGTGGGAGAATGATGGTGGGAGGGGGGTACAGGGTAGAGGGGAATAAAGGGGAGAAGATAATGGGACAACTTTAATAGCATAATCAATAAAATACATTAAAAAAGGAAGCTTCTGAAAATTTACCTAGTTGAGTTTTAATTGTATCATTTATATGTTCTACTAATCCTGAGAATGGTGGGAGGGGGATAGGCACAATGGAAATACTGTAGAATAGGCCAAATATTGCACATGCATTGGATTATTTTCTAAGTAAAATGAGTCCCTCAGTCACTAACACAGAAGGAATTTGCCAATTGGGAATTAATTTTCTTCAGTAATAATTTACCTACTGGTAAGGCTATTGTTTTTGTATAATGAAATGCCTCAACCCATACAAACCGTAACTAACACAGATTTATATCTTTGCAACGGTGGCATTGCAAAGATACTTCAAATGGGTCTTAAAAAGTGGAAAATGTCCTGGGGACACATGAAAGATTTTTCAGGGTTATAGTTTAAATAGGTAGAACATCTGCTATATACTTTATAAGCTACAATAGCAGTAATATTGTTTACTTACTGAAAACATCTTTTTGGAACCTCATTGTGTTAGCTCATGTACATGTGAAAGCATGTACATATAATTGAGTCCCTTTGGTAAGACTGGTTTCTGATTGGGACAAAGCTTCCCACATTTTGTTGCCATATCCTCTTCTGCACCTGTCCATTGGAACTATAGAAGAGGTCTTTTATTGATTTAACAGGAAGCAAGGAGCATTCCTGGGTCTAGATAATTTGGCTGTTTAACAATGTCTATCTAGCTGCAGCATCAGCTAAATAATTTCCTTTTGTTTCCATGGAGGCAGCTTTAGAATGTCCTGAAATTTTGATTATTTCCAGTTGTTTTCATTTTTATATCACATCTAATAATTCTGCAACCTATTTTCCATCTTTTTGGGCTGCCCTGAGAAAACTAAAAAGTCTCACTGCCTCAACAACATTCTAAAGCTCTGAGCAACACCAAAGGCTATTATCAGTGTAAATATTGGCTACTTGATCTTTGGTCAATTGATGAGCCTGAATTAGAACAATTAATTGGGCTTGTTGGGCAGTTCTTATTCAGGTAAAAAAGAACCTTCAATCATGTCTACCATGGAAGTTATTGCATATCAAAGTCAGTAATGTCCCTGTTTATCTTTCTGTAAACCAAATTAAGTCAGCATTATCAAGAGGAGTTTCCTGTAAACCATTTTAAGAATAAGAAGGTGGTCAGTAAGCAAAACACATTCATGGATGTCTTCATCCTGCAAAGAAAGTAGCAAAGATGCTGGGGTAAGACTGTTACAGTGAGTTCAGGTAACATTAGGTACAGAAGGCAAGAGCCAGTGGACTGACAGCACGAGGAACATAAACAAAGGAGAGCCCATTATCTATCTTTTCTGTTTGTTTGCATGACATGTTTTTAGCAGAGATGGCAGTCATGCAGAGAGGGAGCCCTTTGGCCACCGAGTCTAGTTGCTGACTATAGGTCTATATTGACGTCTATGGTTTTGAGTTGAAACTTCTAGAAGTATTTTCTTTATTTTCATGTATAAAAAGTGAGAAAGTTTGTAATGAAGGTGTCCCAGAGGGGAGCTTTAGATAATTCTTTCTTTAGAGCTTTTATAGATTGTTGCCCTCCTGGGTTCCACTGAATTGGATCAGGTCAATTTGATGTTATTAAGACATATATAGGTTGGGCCATTAATAAAAATTTGGGATCCAGTTGTAACAGTGTCTAGTCAGACCCAGGAACCTTCTAAGCTGTTTTTGTTTGTTTGTTTGCTTGTTTGTTTTAGAACACAAAAGGATATTATTCCTCTGAGTCAGGTTTCATTAGTAGCCCATTTTTAGATATGAGATGACCAACGTATTATACTTGAGGTAAGCAAAATTAAAGCTTATCCTTTCAGGTCTTCTGTCCTTGTATAGCTTGCTATTATAACAGGTAAGTTGTGTGCTCTGGGGAGTCTAGTCATATCCTAGAACATATAAGTGAACCATCCACATACTGGATTAGAGTGGAATCTCTAGGAAATGTAACATTATTTAAGTATCTAAGACAAATGGGTGGCACTCTCTGTATACGAGTATTCCAGGTATATTCTCTCTCTCTCTTTCTCGCTCTCTCCTGAGAAAATAGAAATACAGGGGTTTGTATATGGAATTATAAGCCTGCTTTTAAAAGTACTCTTGTATACTGGGCTTAATTCCAGCTCATTCATAAGGTCTTAAAGGATGGTGAATATTAGGTAGAGGCAAAGTATTATCAATAGTTATTTTAATAGGAGTGGCTCACTTGATCTTGTCAATGTCTGTACTGAAAAGGGCCCAAAGTTGCAATGGAATATCCTGCATCAAACATTGTCTCAAGATAATTTTTCTCTTGTGGAAGTTCCTTTAAAATCACTATTTTCCCAATTGGTTCAGTATCTAATTTACTTCTAAATACATTTCACCTTTCTGGAAAAAGGATATGTGGGCATCATTGGTGTCAAGAAAACCTCACCCTATCAGGTGAATTGGGGAGGATTTGATTAGCAAAAATATACAGGGTCTGGCACAAATAACACTCATTTTTATTATAAAATCTTTTATTGCAAAATCAGAAGCATGTAATTCTGTGACATAACAATATCACACTCAAGCACACCATATGATGTTTTAGGTGAAATATTCAAATTAATGTCCATCTCCTGCAAGATATTCACCTACCCTACCAACCACACTCAAGCAGGTGATATTTCTGCCAGACCCTGTATATTGCCCCTTAACATTCGCTAGTTAGAAAGAGTCAGTTCTAATTTAAAAATAATCATTGGTTGATTGGATATCCCTCCTATCTGCACAGAAGCTTTATTCTGAGGGAGGAGGCAACTTAGTTGGCTGTGGTTAAGAACAGATAAAGTAGCCCAGGAATCTGCAAGGGGCTTAGGGATTTCTCCTTTTTATGGTAATTTTAATTTCTCCTAAACTGTTAGTAAGGAAAAGGGGAAATGTAAACTCTCATAGTCCTCGTAGCAACCCTATGCTTGCTTGTTTCTTTTTCTAAACCCCATTTTAGTTTCCTATAACCCTTCTTAAAGTGACCTGGCTTTCTACAATAAAAAGAGACTCCTCTACAGAGTTTTCCAGCAAATCCTACTTAGTAAATTACATTGCTTTTGCTTCCAGAAACCAATAGATATATTAATTGGAATAGGTCAGAATAGCTAGGATCACATGTCCTAATAGTTAAATTCCTTTGCAAACCCAAGAGGGTCCCGGAGAAAATCGAGGACATCTTTAGGTAGATTCTTTAATTCTGTTCTAGTCCAGGGATCGGAGACCAGTTTTTCTCCATGAGGAGGTGCTAGAATTCCTGGATTATCCTTGTCTGAATTCCTATTCTTATTTTCCCCTAAATCAGCAGGGAGTGGTAGTGGAGGAGATATAGAGAAGACAAGAGAAAGGAAAAAGGGATGGGGAGGGCAATTTTAGACAAGGAAGCTCAGACAGCAAAGGATACAATGGAGGACCTGTAGAAAAAACAGGAACGGGGTGTTGGCATTTATTACCTTCAGAAGCCTTCTTTAGTTCAGAAACAGTCTTTAAAATTTCTTATTAACTTCTTTTTTAAAACATTTATGCATGTGCCTTCTAGAAGCCTCCAATTTCCAATCAAGATATGCTTCCTATTCACTTGGTTTAATATTAGAGCTGGCATTTTTTTCCAGTTTTGTATGCAAAAAATTAATTTAGACACCAAAAAAAATCCCTCCATTTTGTCCATCTTAAATTGATACCATTTCTATTTAAATACTCCCTTTTCTGTAAGTACTTGCAAAGCTCCCTATCTATTGAATACTGCAGGAATGTTAATAGGGGCTGGGGGCTGGGAGTTTCTGGCCTTGGAGGCATGATTTCCCATGTTAATTCTAGCTTTCTTTGGTTATCTGCAGAGTCTGAACAAATTTCTAGGGATATTGTGTGGTGGGTTGAAGTGTGCTGCTTATGGATTGAACTCAAAGGGGCTGTTACCTGCTGAATTGTATTCAAACTTTTTACATGTCTAACCAAGACATGGTTAGACAGATCCCCAGCTGTCTAATACAGCTGTGAGATCTCAGAGCACTAGGTAACCGTCATTTATGGGTGTGTCCCCAGACAAGTCAAATAATTAATTATAGTTGAGTTGGAATTCCCTGTGGGGCTCCTCTATGTCATAGGGGATGCCCCTTGACACCTCCACAAAGATTCTCAGTCATCTAAGAATACCCAAGATTCAGGCTGGAGGAAGTGCCCTTATCTTCAGAGCCAAATGAATGAGCTTTTTTAAGGAGCCTGCCTCAGCAGAGGAATGTTCCCCTTGATGTTTATCTCCATCCTGTCCCCCCTTAATCACTGAATTAGGTTTTTGTTCAGACTCTCAGAAAGCAATTCCACTTGAAAAGCCAAAGTTAGAAACCAGCCACCCATTTTTTCTTCTCTCCTGCCTTAGTCTGGGTTCTCTCAATTCTTAACCTTTAGCTCTACCTCGAGGAGGTTAAAAAAACAGTTCCAATAAAATCAGGCCTTCTTACCTTAAAACAGGGAGGTCCAGAATTCCAAAGGAGAATCACCCAAGATAACCTGATGTAAAGGAGGAGTCAGTGGAACACAGTGAGGCCCTGATGGTACCAAGCTTGGATCCAGGTCTGCAAAGTGGTCCTTGGTGGGCTTCTCTGGAATCCTGTCTTATGCCAAGTAAGAAATGTCTAAACTTATAAGAATTCTTTATAAGTTTTGGATGCTCAGCAGCACTAGCCATCAGAGAGATGCAAATTAAAACCACAATGAGATACCACTTCACACCAGTCAGAATGGCCATCATAAACAAATCAACAAACAACAAATGCTGGTGAGGTTGTAGAGAAAAGGGGACCCTAGTACACTGTTGGTGGGAATGCAGACTGGTGCAACCACTGTGGAAAACAATATGGAATTTCCTTAAAAAACTAAAATTGGGAGTACCTTTTGACCTGACAATTCCACTGCTGGGTTTATATACTAAGAATCCTGAAACACTAATTCAAAAGAACCTATGCACCCTAATGTCCATAGCAGTGTTATTTACAATAGCCAAGTGTTGAAAACAGCCAAGTGCCCATCAGTAAATGAGTGGATCCAAAAACTGTGGTACATTTACACAATGGAATACCATGCAGCAGAAAGAAGGAGGTATTATCCTTTGTGATAGCATGGATGTAACTGGAGAGCATTATGCTAAGTGAAATGAGCCAGACAGTGAAAGACAAATATCATATGATCTCACCTATAAGAGGAACCTAATCAACAAAACAAACAAGCAAGCAAAATATAACAGAGACATTGAAATTAAGAACAACTGACAGAAGGGGAGGTGGGAGGGGATAACGGGGAGAAAAGGAGGAAGGGTCATCAATAAACATGTATAAAGGACACATGGACAAAGCCAAAGGGGGAAAAGAGTGAGGGTGGGTGGTGGGGGTGGGTGGGGTGGGCAAAAGTGGTGGTGGGGAAATGGAGACAATTGTACTTGAACAATAAAAAAATAAAATAAAATAAAAAGTATTTAAAAAAAAATTTATTTATGTATTTATTTATTTTTTTAGATTATTCAGTACAGTTTCTATCCTTTATTCCCATCCCAGCCCACCCACCCATCCCTCCCATTTCCAACCCCCCTAGTTTTGTCCATGTGTCCTCTATATTTGTTCCTGTAAACCCTTCCCTTCTCCCCTGAAATTCCCTCCCCTCTCCCCTCTGGGCCCCGACAACCTGTTCTCTATAAAAAGTAATTTTTAAAATGAGTTTATTTGAATGGAACTGATAGACAATTGCTGGGAAGCAAATTCTCAGTGGATTAAGAAAATGTTCCCAGAAAATTTTAAAGGGCTTAGATATCCAAGTTCAGACAGCTTGTGAGGCATGGAGCCAGCATTTGAATCCAGTCAGCCAGCTACAAGTATACTCCAATCTACACTATTTGCCTCTCCTATGAACCAGTGTAGAAGTACCTCATTCAATGACAGCACATACTAAGAGCTAAAAAATTGTTCCTTCCTAGGGACATCCTGAGTTGATATAAGGTCAGGCTTTAGAGTGAAAGGGCCTCCTCCTTATGGATATTCCAAGACTTTACAAGTAAAGCTGAGGTTGGGGGCAGGCTGTATCTGTCCATCTCATATCTGAGGCTATAGGCTGATTCTTTCATTCCTTATGTGACAGTGAGCAATGAACCTCCAATTTATGATCTCCTGCTGTCTTTATGGAGCCTCTGTTCCTATACCCCATCAATCACTGTCACTTTGAATTTGTGCAGTGTCTTACAAAATCAACCTATGTTGATCTTTCGTTGGTTTAAAGCTCCTGCAATGAAAATGTATGCCTATGTTGTCTCCCTGAAATGGGCATTGTACCACAGAGAATCTTCAACAATAAGCCCTCGACAATGACAATAAGGACTATAGCAATTACATCAGTCACCACCACAATTAATGTTACCACACACACACACCCACTGTTGGGTGCACTAAGTGCTAACTCAGGGGTCTCAAACTCAAATTCCTGCTGAGTCAGCCACTTAAATGAGGAAGCAGGCCAGCTGGATGGCAATGAACCTAGAGCCTTTGGTTGCTCCAAAGAGGAGACTGCTACTCAGCTCTGGAGGAAAGTTGTCACGCTGGACTATAGGCTCACTTTTGTCAAATCCTAGCATTTCTCAAGAGAGATCATAAATATGGATTTTATGTGTAATTTCTCAATGTAAAAATACTGGCAGATAATTTATATGAAAAAATCCTCATCTATGGACTGCATATCATTTGTTTTATATTCTCTGACCTAGAGTCCTTTTAGGCCACTGAGTGAACACTGTGCAATAATAACAGTATATAAGCCATGATCCTGGACAGTGGATTTAATCAAAGGTTTATGTACGAGAAGTTGCTAAAGAACTGTAATACAGTCATTATCACTTTAAGAGGCAGACCGGGACCCTAAAGGGCTCACCAGTGTGATGATGACACTAATTGCTACGCTAATTCCAGGATTCCATCCTGGTTTCCTCATTGTTGTTTTCTTGGCTTTATTATCCCTTCTGCTCTGATCTCCGACTGACTGAGCACAGTTGTCTCTGGACACTGAAGCTCTGCCAGAGGCGAGGCTTTCCCCAGGTGGGCTCCATGAGTCCCCAAACCTCAACTCTTAATCCCTGTGCTGTTCCTGACAGCTGGGTCAGCTCCACCATCTACTCCACTGTCTTTGAGGTAGAAGCCCACGTGTGGATGTTAGCCTTGGAATGCAGTCTCTATGTGTCCACACTGGCCAAAGGACACTAAAGGACCTCAAGCAGAGACATCACCTAGTGCTTTTGGGTCCCCAACAGGGTATTTGGAGTCCTTACTAGTAGTCTGACCTCAGAGCTACAGCAGTCTCATCATGCTCTTGGCCAAGCAGTTCTGGGCAGCTGGTTTAGTGGGAGTGTGGGCATGGATGTCTCCTGATCTGTTTTGGTTCCTCACCTGGAACTGAGAAGAACACAGACATTAGAGCTTTTGGCAGTGGAATTACTCCAGAGGGGAGGCAAGGTTATATTCTGATGGGAGAGAAGTCCTGCCAGAAGCCTGTGGGTCAGGGTCAGTTTGGATTCTGGTTTATTGATGGTAATAGGTGCTTTAGGATCAAAGCTGTGAATAATCAGAGGGTATTCAAGGCCCAGTTTTATGTCATTCTAAGGTCCTGCTCCAGACCAGCTTTAAAATTCTCTGGTCTGTTACCTTTGATTACATCACTTTGGTTCATTTTTCTGTCAGTTGAAACCTATGTGTTGAAGTGTTCTGTTTGGAGAACACTTATAACTTCTCAATATCTTCATTATTTTGCATTGTATCTGGACCTCTTACAAGTATTGACCAGCAGTGCCATTAGCAAAGCAAAAACATTAGTTGATATCCATGAACTCACAGTTTCCAGAAAAACACAAAACCATTATACATATTGTTTGTAAATCTGAGGGCTTATAACAAAGCTTCTCCCTGGCAAAGCAGTGGAAGTCACTGAACGCCACACAAGGAGAGGACCAGTGCTTCTTGACTTTCCTGAGCTCCATGGACACAGTGTCCAGTGAGGCATGGTTGGCCCTGCTAGGTGACTTCCCCATTGAACCTGTCTCACTCCACTCCAAGGGCCCGAGAAGCTGCAAGGGACAGCATTTCGGTCTTGCAGAGCCATCAGGCTTCATGTTTGCATTTACCACAGCCAACAGTTTTCATTTTTGACAAGTTAAACAGTCTTCTTGGTGTATTGATGATTCATTCAATTCATTAATGCAAGACATTAGTGTGTTTGTTCAGAACAGAAAGTACATGACATTGATTTGTAGAAATAAGGTAAGAAAAACACCCAGACCTCAACACAATTACTGATCCTGGGCTCAGGAATGAAAGGGTTTAGAACTATGGTGAGTGGGACCTGGGCATTTACTTTTTTTTCCTCAAAGGCAATTGATGGTAGTTGAATCTGGGCTACCACACTCCTTCACCTGGACTGCAGTCTTTCATTTCTCAAATATTTATTGAGTGCCTAGTATGTGCCAGGGACTATTCCAGGTGCTGAGGAAATAGCAAGGAATAAGAAACATTGTCACTGTCTTTATGGATCTTTCATTCTAGTTGTGGAAGGCAATAAACACATAAGCAAATGATGTCACATAATAACATACACTGTAAAGAATATTAAATAAGCTAATGGGGTAGCGAAAGGTGGTGGTGGGGCCACTTTATGAGAGTTGGTCAGTGAGGGGCACTCCAAGGAGGTGATATTTAAGCTGAGAGCTGAACCGCAAGGAGGCAGGTGGATGGAGATAAAGGAATAGAGCACCTGGAGCAGAGGGAGCAGCAGGTGCAAAGACTCTGAAAAGACAACACATTTACCATGTTTGAGGGAGGAAAGAGGACCCTGTGGAAGATGAGGTCAGAAAAAACTAGTTGGGCAAGTTTAGGAATTTAGATTTTATTCTAGTAACTTCCTTCAACCAACAGGAAAGAAAGTGCTTGGTTTAGAAATTCAAGCTAATCATAGACTCACGGGCGGAGTCAGACAACTGCTCTGGTTAGTCACGTGTCCTAGGTTTACACCAAAAAGTTGCCAAATCAATGTCCAGACCTAGGTCTCTCCATGCCAAATTGTGTGCATTTCTAACCCTGCTCAACCTCCCTTTCTACATGATACTGAAGAGAGATTGTGTGTCATAGAACATATGCTTCTGGAGCCACCCTTGACCCCAACTGTGATCACTTAACACTCTGAGCCTGAGGGTCTTCATCATACAAAGAGGCCACAGGTGAGCACAAAGGTCTCAGCTGGCCATTACCTATGAGGAATAGTTGTACGTCCTGAGGGTAACAGGGCTGAGAGTCTATTTCATCACAGGGTCAAAATATTTGAAGTACATTTTATAAGGAGTAAGTGCTATCTGTTTTTACTGAGGGCACAAGAAGATAATAAATTCTTTTAATTAGAAGTTCTTAGCTGATGGCCTTAGATCTTTAAGGACCATGAAGGCAGTAGTGGTGTCCATAAATTATTTTCCACATTTCAAAAATCTCTAATGGCTAATGGATCCATTTTGGCAGAAATCATTTAGCAGAACCTATCTAGTAAAGACGAATACACACATATCCCAGGGCTCAGCAATTCTCCTACCAGGTTTGGATACTCCATACAGAAATGTTTACATGTATTCCCCCCAGATGCCAGAATCTTCAAAGCAGTGCTATATAGAACATAGCCAATACCTGGAAATCACCCAAATGCCCATCGATAGTAGAACTGATAAATAAATTGTGGTATAGTCATACAATAGATATACACTAGGCACTGAGAATGATCTTTAATTGTGTAGAATGGATCTTAGCTAATGCTGACTGAAAGTAGCTGGAGACAATACATGCTGTAAGAACCATTTACATAAAGCACAAGGATGGGGAGACTACTCCATCCTGGCGGAAGTCAGGGTGGCGGTGCACAGAGACTGGGAGGGAGGGTGAGGACGGTGATAATCAAGAGTGCTGATGGTGTTCCGTTTCTTGATCTGGGTGCTGGTTATATGGATGTGTTCATTTTGTGAAGATTAATTGAGCAACATACTTTTGTTTTCCTGTAGCATATTATACTTCAATTAAAATTAAAAAAATTTTATTGTAAGAAATATTTAAAACATTTAAGCACCTCCCCCAAACATGATTAATGGAAATTATATAATAGCCATTTCTGTTTTTTATTACATGCTAAGTTAAATATGAGTTTGAAAATATTAGATGGAGGAAATTAATTATTGCTGGACACATTGTTTATAAAGCAATAATTTTTAGGATTTGGGCTCAATCTAAGGGAAAATGATGAATAATAGTCTTGGAGAATCACTTATAAAATGCTTCAGAACCAGCAGGCTAAACTTTTAAAGGGAACTTTCTCACTGGTGGTATGTTTGTTACCAAGTTGGTCCATGGGAAGTTTGTGCTATTTTCATGAATGTGATTAAGAGAATGTTGTCCTGGGATGACTTAGATTCAGGACTTGCAAGAGACAGGGAGGTGGGTTAATGGTCTTTTCCTGCCACTATTTTTTGATTGGCTTGTTACGAATTTTCTGTTCCATGAGAGGCAAGGGTTCCAAGTTCATCTGGGTTCCTCCCCTTGGCCCCATCCAGAGAAATGCAGGTGGCCAGCTATGCTGTCCAAGGCTATGATGCCACCTCCCACTCAGTCATAAACAAGGACCTCAGGAGAGGAGGGGAATCCTATGCTGATTGAAAGTGAATTTGTCTCACTTTCAATCAGCATATGTGGCTCAAGGAGACAAAAAGCATATGTTTTGCTAGGGCCCGGGTTTATTGTTCCTCTTGGCAACTGGGCAAACTTCTGCCACCTGCCAGCTGCCCCTTGCCACCATCTGCCAAACAGCCAGCCAGCCATTCTAGCTTCCTGCCTGTTGTGTGACTTGGTGGGTGAGAAAGGAATCAGGCAGTCCATGTAACTGAACCAATCCATCCTGGTTTTGCAAAGACAATGCCCGGGGCAGGGCAGGGTAGGGTTTGCTGCAGGTGGTGCTGGGGAAGTGAGAAACTGCCACCACTACTGATAGCCTTGCTCTATTGAATTAGTTTCAGGAATATGGTGATGACTTCAATCTGGATGCCTGGAGGAGGTGAGGTACAGCTGTCTCACCTAGAAGCACATGAAAACTCAGATGCTAGAAAGGAAGTGGAAGGGGTCAGCAGCCAGAAGGCAGCTCTCTTCTGCAGGAGTCATGTAACAGTAGAAAGAGTTCATCAGGAGCCATCACCCTATAGCATTGGAACCCGAGATTTAGCCAGTGATGCAGGATGTGCCACCACGACCCTGCAGCCATTCCAGTGTTTCATCTGAATGGCCATTCCTCCCCTTCTTGACTCAGGGTAAATCGGATTAACCTAAGCCAAACTGAGAAGTCCAATTCTTCTTGTCAATGTGCAGTTTAGGGAGAAGAATTTATCCCAAATTCTAGCCTAATTGAGGGATATCTACTAAATGTTTCCTCCCAGGAAGAGTGATCTCACAGTCATGCCTTGATGTCACCTCTGACAGGACTGCACAATGTCATGGCCATGAGGATAGTTGGCTTCCAGGTAAGTGGATGTGTTTAGGCTGCTGGGAGGAAAGATGGACAGACCCTGAAGCGCTGAGGACACCACAGAGCCCTTAAAATAAATAATTCTGACCTGTCCCACCTTTGGACTTCCCATTCTAGGAGCTAACCTGTTTTCTATATTGTTTAAACTAACTGATTTTGAGTTTTTGGTTACTTGAAGCCCAAACCTCCCCAATTAATCTGAAGCTTCAGCCCAACTTTTCCCTGCTTGCATATGCAAACATTATCAGTTTTCAGCTAGAACATTATACTTGGATATATCCTGTGAACCAGTATTTTTCAGACTCAAAAAGACTTAGTTATCTTTTCCTCAAATGTGCATCTCAAATTTGTATTAAAATGAGTAGTTTTGGACTTCTTTTTCCATTGTGTCAATATATCACACATAAACATATGCATAATTATACAGTTTTATTTTAATAATCCATATGATAAATTTTCTATCATTTTGAAATGCTTACTGTGCGGTAGGACCTGTGCTAGGAATTTTGTGTAGGTTCACATAAGTTACTACAAATTCTTAAACAGCATTGCAAGATAGATAATTTTATCCCCATTGTGTACCTTAGGAAAACAAAAGCAACATTACTTAAGTCATACAGCTTATATTGGGTGAATAGGAAACAACACAATACAGACTTTTTCTCTATAGATGCTTCTCTTCTCTCATCTCTTCTTCCTTCTGACACGTCTTGCATCTCTGTTTTCACTTCCTCTCCCACAGTCACTCCTCAGGTTTGGCCCAAGTTTCTCAGGCCCGGACTGTCAAAATGGAAATGTTCTACGCACCCTGGCCTCAGACATGAGCTGCATGACCCTGCTATGCTGACTTCCCTACAATTGTGGTCATTCTACTTGCCCATTTTAAGATCCTAAGTGATTTATCATCATCTGTGGCAGCAGTCACAGTGGACGGCAGGTAATGCAGTTGTGTAAAGTCTTTTAAATTCAAGGCGCTGGCTCAAACTGCTTGAATTGGGACCTTAAAACATTGGGCAGTTCAAGTGAAACTGCAACAGTTGGCTACCGGTTTGTAACCAACAGCCTTTAAGACAAAATCCATCTTTTTTAATCTTGGCATTTGAGGTCATCTAAAATGGAAACCTGCACTAACTTCCCCTTCTCATCTCCTAGGTGAGGC
Organism: Trachops cirrhosus; assembly: GCA_028533065.1. Lineage (NCBI taxonomy): Eukaryota > Metazoa > Chordata > Mammalia > Chiroptera > Phyllostomidae > Trachops > Trachops cirrhosus. The sequence continues at coordinate 91,535,155 of CM052541.1, forward strand.
CTCTTATTCAGACACAAGAGTCCCACGCCTCCATTTCCCCCACGTAGTGTTGAGTCCTATGCTCTTCCTCATGACTTCATCCCAGGAATTTTGTTCATTGAACTTACCTATGGCTCTATGACAAAGCACTCCTGGGATTGAATAGAAGTGACTCTTTGGGTTGAGTAAAGTCTCAGGGCCTTTCAGGCCAGGCTCCTATATTGTCCTTGTGCATTTGTCCCTCCTTAGCTTGACCTCTGCTGGTGACAAAGAGCTCACCACTTCCTAAGATCGCTCACGCCACCAACAGGCAGCATTGTCTGTTCAAAGTCCTGCCATAGGTTGAGCCAAGTCTTATAACTGTAACTTCGAACTTTTGAGGTCAGACGGACAAGCCTGCCTTTTCCTTTTAAATACTTGAAGAACAGTAATCATGTCCTTCATCTTCTCAGAATCCTCTGTATTCAAGTCTTGGTCTCTCAAATTTTGCTTGTTTTCAATAAGAGATCAAATGTAGTGTTTTGATTGCCCAGCCAAGTTGTAAAGTCTTATAAGGAAGCTTTGACTTTTATCTGTGAGCAGGTGGTTCAGAAGGAATGGGGATAGAAAGGAGAGAAGTACAAAGGTAGCACAACTCACAGTGCAGGAGCCATTTCATTGAAAAGTCTTCTTCCCCACAGAGTAATGTGTGAGTGTGGGTGTGTATATGTGAGTGTGTGTGTGAGTGTGTGTGTGTGTGTGTGGAAGGGGAGGTCCTTGTGTGGGGTGGAGTTGGGGAGTTGTGAGTGTGTAGGGGGGAACAGGTGTTAAGGCACAGTCAGGAACTTGAGAGTGGGGTGGCAGTTTTTCTGAAACATCTGCCTGAAGGAACCTGAAAAATCTGTTTTGCTGATGGCATATTTGATCTAAACCTGTAGATTAGGCAGCTGCCTCTGTGAATTTTGGTATATTTATCTACACGGCTCTACTGATGTCTGTGGCACTTCCTTGGCAGTTAACTTCATTCCTCCTGTGGCATTGTGATCTGTTGTGTTGTTGTTGGCTATGTCACAGAACTTCCTGTGGTTGTCTATTGTTTGCCCAGATAGAGGGTAAACCCCTCAGAGGAAGGGACTGTGGTCCTGAGTCAGATGCCCCTAATAACTCAGTAGAGTGGGAGGCAGAGTGCAGGTGCTCATAACATTTGTTCAGACCCTCAGGGAATAGAAAGACCCTTAAATACAATGAAACTATTTCCCAATGGGCTTTTGAAGTTAAATCAGGCTATTACCTGTATCATTGCATCTCAGGGTTAAGGGTCTTTAAAGGCTGTCTGTTGGAAAAGTCTTCCATTTAACAGAGAAATGGTTCCCCGTGGCTTCTATCAATTACTCCACACAGAACAAGAACTTTTGTTCCTTAAAAGAGCCCTTACAATAGACAGCCATAAGTCTCTTCTCATACACATAGTGTGGGGATATGTGTGTGTGGGAGCTGAGTGGCTGGGACATTTATTGGGGATGTTATCTTACCTATAGTAAACCCTAGTACTAATTGGCCATGCTAATCATTACAGGGCCTACAAGTAATGAAAATTTTTACATTACAAAAGCAAATTTAATGTATAATTCATTTATTTGAAAGAAGAGAATAAAAAAGTATATAAAGTTTTGCATTGAGTTAAGCTGAGTTTTGCTGTGATTTTTATTTGCACTTTTCTTTTCCCATATCTATTGGTATAAATTTAAGTTATGGGCTTTTAAATAATTTTTTTTTAAATCTCAAAAGGAACTTTTCTGTTATTCTCAGTTGATGGCAAGCAAATGGAATCCTGGCAGAGAGGGTTCCATTGTTTAGAGACCTCATCCCAGGGAGGACCAAGTTGGGTGGGTGTTTCCACTTCCTGTCTCTTGTTCTCATCTTCTGGAAGCTCCTAGCACAATCTAGTTCCCTGTCTGGACACAAAGCTCCAAAAGAACTGTTTATTGCTAGGCCCCATTCAGAAATCGTGTTCAGCCCTCCAAAAAACAGGCAAAGTCTGTGCAGTTAAGGTTTGATTTCTACATCAGGTGTGATCCAGGGCGAGAAAGGATGTATGTTAAAAAGGACTCATAACTTGCTCATCAATGGATTCCCTGTGCACTGGCCATTAATTGAAAAGAGTAAATTTATTTTATTTTCTTCTCAATACTTTTCTCTGCTGTTTAAATTTTCTTTGGTGAGCATATATTCATTTTTCCATTCATTTCTGTGTTAAGCATCTATTGAAGTACTTACAGTGTGCTAGACCTGTGGTGGGTTTTGAGTACACTGTACACTAAAAAGAAATCCCTGCCCTCAAGGAGCTTTTTGTCATCTGGGGGAGCAATTAGTTTTTAATTATTCACAATTAATGAATAATTACTATGTTCCACACATTGAGCCAAGAAATTTACTTACATAATCTCATTTAATTCTCACAATAATTCCATTGTGTAGGATTAATTATCCTCATTTAATAAATGAAGACTCTGAAGTTCAGAGAATATAAGCAACTTAGCCAAAAGCTAATACATGGCAGGTCAGGATTAGAACTCATGGTGGATTGTTTTTCTGATTCCCCGTATTTGGTGTCCCTTCCCTATCTTATTGACCTCAGGCAAGGTCATGTGACTATTTTGACCCTTGGGAGGAGAGTGGAAGAGATGTCCTTTCTGAGCAGAAACTTGAAGGTTCAGCATGCAATTTGATTGTTCTCTGCCATGATGACAGTTTCAGGTAGATGCTGTTGAGTTCGCCTGGGTTCCAGAGTGAAAATGACATAGAGCATGGTGTAGAATTGTGAGACATATTTAGAATTTAGAAATTGCTCTTGGAAATCAGTAAAATCCGGGGTTCCACAGCATGACCTTCTGACTGGCACAGAATCTTTAAACCACTACACCAAGAGTGTCTTCTTTTATATCATTTTTATACTTAGAAATACAAAAAACAAAAATTGGAGAAAGCAAAATCTAGACAGGATTTTGCAGTGTAAAATGTTTATATGAATGTCAAACACTTTTTTTCTTGTGCTTTATCTGCCCCCACCCCTACACTGTTAAAATCTTCCATACCCAGAGAAGTTGACTAATCATCCATAGGACTTGTCCTACCTCTTCCTCTCTTGATGCCCTTGCTGACTCTTCCTTCTGGAATGTCTTATAGTTGAATTCAATTCCACAGGCATTTATCAAGTGTCTTTGCAATGTCTGTTATCCTGCTCCTGTGAAGTCCTAAACTCCTACCTCCTTCATGAAGCCATCCCCAGTGACCTCAGAACCACTGATCTTTATTGATTCTCCCAGACTTTAATACCATTGAGTACCACACATTATTGTTACCTAGGACTGTTTACTACCCTTTTTAATTGAAATAAAATTCACATAACAAAATCTACCATTTTAACCACTTTTTAAAAAAATTTGATTTTTAACTATAGTTGACATGCACTATTATATGATATTAGTTTCAGATGTACAACATAGTGATTGCACATTTATATAACTTATGAAGTAATTACCACAATAAGTCTAATACCCATGTGACACTGACATAGTTATTACAATGTTATTAACTATATTCCCCATACTGTGCTTTATATCCCCTTGACTATTTTCATAACTGGCAATTTGTATTGTACTTCTTAATCCTCTTCACTTTTCTGCCCATCCTCCACCCCTTCCCATTGGCAACCATCAGTTCTCTGTATCTATGAACTTGTTTCTGTTTTGTTTGTTTATTTTGTTTTTTAGATTATGCCTGTAAGTGAAATCATACAGTATTTGTCATTCTCTGTCTGACTTAGTTGACTAGGTCTAATAGCCTTTAGGTCTAGCCATGTGGTCGCATATGGCAGGATTTCATCCCATTTTTTTGGCTGAGTCATGTTCCATAGTACATGTGTACCACATTCTCTTTATCCATATTTCTATTGATGGGCACTGAAGTTGCTTCCATATCTTGGCTATTGTAAATAATGCTGCAATGGACATAGTAGTGCATATAGCTTCTTAAATTAGTGTTTTGGATTTCTTTAGATAACTATTCAGAAGTGGGATTGTTGGATTATATGGTAATTCTACTTTTAAATTTTTGAGGAATCTCCGTACTGTTTTCCATAGTGGCTGCACCAATTTACAATCACACCAACAATGCATGAGGGTTAATTTTTCTTCACTTCCTCGCTGACACTTATTCTTAGTTATCTGTTTCAGAATAGTCATTTTGATAGGTGTGAAGTGATATATTATTGTGGTTTTAATTTGCCTTTCCCTGAGTTATTGATGTTGAGCATTCTTCATGAGTCTGTTGGGCATCTGTATGTCCTCTTTGGAGAAATGTCTATTCAGGTCCTCTGCTCATTTTTTAATTAGATTATTTTTTGATGTTGAGTTGTATGAGTTCTTTATATATTTTGTATATTAACCCTTTAGCAGATGTATCATTGGAAAAAATCTTCTCACATTTAGTGGGTTGCCTTTAAAGTGGACAATTTGTGATTTTTAGTATACTCAAAACTTTGTGCAAACATCACCACTATCTAATTCCAGAACATTTTCATTATACACTCAAATTACCTCATACCCATTAAGTAATCACTCCCCATTCCTCCTTTCCCCTAGTTCTTCACAACTACTAATACCTTCTTTTCTCTATGGGTTTGCCTATTCTGGATATTTCAAATAAAAGGAATCATGATATGTGGCTTTTTGTATCTAGCTCCTTCCACTTAGCATAATGTTTAAAAGGTTCTGCTATATTGTAGCATATATCAGTACTACAGTCTTTATTATGGCTGAATAATATCATATTATATTATATAGATAAACCACATTTTGTTTGTTCATTCTTCTGCTGATAGGCACTTGTATTGTTTTTACCTTTAAGTTATTTTGAATGGTGCTGCTGTGAACACTGGCATACCAGTTTTTGCGTGGATATATGTTTTCATTTCTTTCGAATGTATAACTAGAAATGGAATTGCTGGGTCATATGGTAACTCTATCTTTAAATCTCTGCTTTTTATTTTCTCTGAGGGGCTGTGAACTCCTGGGAGCAGAATTTTTCTAATTCCATCTGTGTTGCTGCATACATTTCTTCATTTGGCAAATATGTGTTGTGTTGAGTGCCTACTTTGTACCTGGTTCTTCCCTGGGCATTGCAGTCACATTGACTGTCACCAAGACTTACCCGATGATCCAAGAGGTCAAAGGGTCCAGCTCTCCATCCAGGAGGAGTGCCCTATATCTGGGTCATCTGGTCTTTGTAAAAACATTCATTCTCAAACCATACAGCTCAGCTCCTTTTTTATTGCATTTTGTAATTACAGAAGCTTCGAAAACTTGAAAGTATAAGAAATATAAAAATAGAAACCAAAAATTATTCATAGTTATACAACCAAGAGATAAAACTGCTAGTATGTTACTAAATTTCCTCTCAGACTTTTTTTCAGTCCAGTAGATGCTCTTCATATAGCTTGGAGCCTCTTAAACTTAACCAGATCCCTCCTGTGTACCGCTTCCAGTCTCCTTGTAGCCAGCGATGGTGGTATAGGCTTCAACCGGTTTCCCACAGGTGTAACCCAATAGTGTGCCACCTCAGGCACACACCATCTGCTTCTCGTTTCTTGGACACAGTGGTGTTAGTGTTGACATGTCTGAGAGAAATGCTCACCATGTGAAACTCAAACCTTTGCCCACAGAGACATTCCCTTTTTTCCTTGGGCTCCTCAGAAAGACATGGAGTAATCAGTTTCCTGTTATAGAGGCTACTGTAATATTTCATCTTTATATTCTCTCTCTCTCATCCTCTACACAATCTTCCTACTCCTCCATTCTTGCTTCCTGATGTCACATTCCTGAAATAATGACCCACATCTCAAACTTTGTTGTAGGTGTTACACTGAGGGGGACACAATCTAAGGCACTATGTGTGTTACTTCAAACAGATTTCATTAAATATTGTGCCATGAATTTAGGATACATACACTAATTTATATTTATGTTCATTATAGTTTATATTTAATACATATGATATATGTATATATGTATCTATATATAATCATAAATTATGTTTACATATTGACCTTCATCCCTACTTTCTTCTATGATCTCCCTGTATCAGGGAGCTGGAGGCCAAGGACACCACATTCCAGAGTCCTGTGCCAGCTGGGTTCTAATGTAGACTGTCAATGAGATGACTCACACATAGTGGGAAAGCAGAGAAAAGCAGAAGTTGGTATTGCTTCCCCAGTGCTGATGACTTAGTGTGTGTAACTTAGTGTGAAGTTTTGCAGCAGCTTCTGTAGACACAGTTTTAAGAAATAATATAGAGAAATCTTGTGTAAGTTTTACTGTTTCCCCCAATGGTAACATTTTGCAAGATGCTAGTACAATATCGCAACTAAGATATTGGCATTGATACATCCACTACACTATTCAGAGTTACCTAGTTTTACTTGTGCTAATTTTTGTGTGTGGTGTATTTAATTCTATACAATTCATTAACATTTAGAGTATACAATTTAATTGTTTTAGTATAGTCACAGAGTTGTGCCACTTCCACTACTATCTAATTCTAGAACATTTTCATCAACCTGAAAGAAACTCTGTACCTATTAACAATCACTCCCAATCCCTCCCTCCAGCTCTAGGTAACACTAGTTTACTTTTTCTATGAACATTGCTATTCTGGACATTTCATATACATGAATCAGTATGTGGTCTTTTGTGACTGCTTTTTTCCCACTTAGTATTAATAACATTTTCAGGATTAACTCATGTTGTACTTCATTCCCTTTAATTACAGAACAATATTCAATTGTATGGATGTACTACATTATTATATCCATTCATCAGTTGATAACATTTGGGTTGTTCCCACTTTGGACTGTTATGATCGATGCTGCTATGAATATTGATGCCCAGGTTTTTGTGGGGACATATGTTTTCACTTCTCTTAGGTATACTATGCCTCTGAGTATAATTGCTGAGTCATATGGTAACTCTACTTTTAACATATCCAAGAACTTCCAAACTGTTTTCCAAAGTAGCGGTATCATTTTCATTTCTACCAGCAATGTTTGAGGGCTCCATTTTTTCCTCTTCCTGGCAAAAACCTGTTATTGTTTACCTTTTGGATAGGTCTACACACTTTTATCATATATGTAGGTTTGTGTATCCACCAGCAGAGCCAAGATACTGAACAGTCCCATCACCATGAGGATCCCTCATGGCGCCCTTTTACAACCACACCTCCCTCCCTTTTGTGCTGCATCCCCTCCCACCAGCCCCTGGCTGATTGAACTACTATTCAATTGAGATTTTCTATGCTAACTTTTTCTCCATTTCTAAAATATTGGTATTTCAAAAATATCAATGGAATCATACATTAAATGATCTTTTGGAAGTACTTTTTTCATTCCACATAATTCCCTGGAAATTCATCCAAGTTGTTGTGTGCATCAATATTTTGCTTCTTTTTATCACCAGGTAGTGGTCTATGGTGTGGATGCAGTACAATTTGTTTAAATATGCACCCATCGAAGGACATCTGGCTTGTTTCCAAAGTTTGGCTATTATGAATGAAGCTGGTATAAGCACCCATGTATAGGTTTTTGTATGAATGTTGTGCTCATTTTTTTTCTGGGATAAATGCCCAAGAGTGTGATTGTAGGTTGTAGGTTCAATGATTATCTAGTTTTATAAGAAATGGCCAAACTGTTTTCCAAAGTGTCTGTACCATTTTGTATTCTCACCAACCATGTGTGAGTGATCCTTTTTCTCTGCATCTGTACTAGCAGTGTGTATTATTGCTCTGTAGTGTATTGTATCTTTATTTTACCTGGCTTATTGTCTCTTGATGCAAAATTTTAAAATTTATCTTGTTAAAAAAGTCCTTTGTATATTTATGGATATGATCTTCATGTTACAGTTAGGGAAGTCTTTTTCACTCTGATATTATGAAAAGTACTTCTTTTATTTTCTGGTATTTTTACAGAGTAGCAGTGTAGGATAGCATAGTTAGGAATGGTTGGAATGCTCTTTGTAGTGAGATTTGCTCTACTGCAGTGCTGTGTCTTGTTATAGTTCCCATTTTGGTTGGCATTCTCCTCTGAACTTTTGTCTTGAATGATATCTCCTGTCCTTCAACTGTTACTTAGGTTATGGTTTTTTCATGCCGTTTTCACCCTGGTCAATTTCTGCTGGAAGTTCTCCACTTTGACAAAGTCTGTTTCAAGATGACATACCCAGACCTGAGCAGGTCTGAGTATTTTGACAGGACAGAGAAAGCACACTTAACCCGAGCTTTTCTGCACACTATCTACTTTAGCCATAACTGCAATGACTTTTGGAGGCAACTGTTTTAACCCCGTGGTCATTATTAAACTTATGAAAGCAAAACCCATTCTTTAAAAAATTTTTTATTGTTGTTCAAATACAGTCTTTTGCCTTTCCCCCACCCCAGCCCAATCCCTAACCCTCCCCCTCATCCCCCCCGCCCCCGTTATTGTCCATGTGTCCTTTATACTTGTTCCTGCAAACCCTTCACCCTTTCCCCCTGAAATTCTCTCCCCTCTCCCCTCTGGTCACTGTCAGCCTGTTCTCAGTTTCAGTGTCTTTGGTTATATTTTGCTTGTTTGTTTGTTTTGTTGATTA
>CM052541.1:91544290-91556927 GCA_028533065.1 Trachops cirrhosus
AAGTCTCCTGGCTGCCTTTGTCTCCTCAGACTCAGGGCCTGCCTCAGGGCCTGTGGAAATAGCAGGGGCGGTGAGGCTCAGACTAGAGTCTGCGGACACCTGGGGTGAATTGGACCTGAGGCATAAGATATGTAAAATCCTGTGAGACCTGCTTGCTTGGATGCTCTTGATGTGTACGCTCTGGCAGGAAACTAGACTAATCATGTACCTGTCAGGTAATACCAGCCCCAAAACCCAGCGTGAGACTTTTGAACCCTATGTAAATTATCTACCTGTTTGATCTTTTCTGCTAGACAATGAATGCACATTCTGTATCTGCTCACCTACCCAATACTACCTAATAAAAGCCTATTGAGGCGGCGGCTCAAGGAGCTCTCCTTTGAGAGAGTGGCCAGGCCACTCGGAGGCACCCTCCCCTTGAGAGGGTAGCCATGCCGTCACTATTCCTCCACAGGACTCAGTAGTCCATATGTATGTTTCTGTCGTCCCTCGAGAGCCATCTACAACGTCTGCGGTCCACCACGGGACGGTGGACTGCAACATTCTCCATTTCCCATACTATTCCTAATCCCCCCTGTCTATTTTGTACCTACCATTTATGCTTCTTATTCTCTGTATCATGTCCCCCGTCTCCTCTCCCCCACCCTGCTGATAACCCTCTATGTGATCTCCATTTTTGTGATTCTGTTCCTGTTCTAGTTGTTTGCTTGGTTTATTTTTGGTTTTGGCTTTGTTTTTTTAGGTTCAGTTGTTAATAGTGTGAGTTTGTTGTCATTTTACTCTTCATAGTTTTTGATCTTCTTCTTTTTCTTAGATAAATCCCTCTAACATTTCATATAATAAAGGCTTGGTGATGATGAACTCCTTTAACTTGACCTTGTTTGGTAAGCACTGTACCTGTCCTTCCATTCTAAAGGAGAGTTTTGCTGGATAGAGTAATCTTGGATGTAGGTTCTTGGTTTTCATGACTTGGAATACTTCTTTCCAGCCCCTTCTTGCCTGCAAGGTTTTTTTTTTTTTTTAAATAAATCATCTGATAGTCTTATGGAAACTCCTTTGTAGGTAACTGTCTCCTTTTGTCTTGCTGCTTTAAAGATTCTCTCCTTATCTTTAATCTTGGGTAATGTAACTATGATGTGTCTTGGTGTGTTCTTCCTTGGGTCCAACATCCTTGGAACTCTCTGAGCTTCCTGGACTTCCTGGAAGTCTATTACCTTTGCCAGAATTGGGGAAGTTCTCCTTCATTATTTGTTAAAAAAAAGTTTTCAATTTCTTGCTCTTCCTCTTCTCCTTCTGGCACACCTATGATTTGCAGGTTGGAACATCTAAAGTTGTCCTGGAGGTTCCTAAGGCTCTCCTCATTTTTTTGAGTTCTTGTTTCTTTATTCTGTTCTGGTTGAATGTTTATTTCTTCCTTCTAGTCCACACTGTTGATTTGAGTCCCAGTTTCCTTTCCATCACTGTTGCTTTCCTGTACATTTTCCTTTATTTCACTTTCATAGTCTTTACTTTTTCCTCTATTTTGCAACCATACTCAACCAATTCTGTGAGCATCCTGATTACCAGTGTTTTGAACTGTGCATCTGATAGGTTGGCTATCTCTTCCTCCCTTAGTTGTATTTTTTCTGCAGCTTTGATCTGTTCTTTCATTTGGGCCATATTTCTTTGTCTTGGCAGGCCTGTTACATAGTAAGGGGTAGAGCCTTAGGTATTTGCCAGGGCAGGGCAACTCGCATTGCTGCTTCATGGCACTGTAGGTGGGGGAGTGGTCAGAGAGGGAACAATGTGGCTTGCTCAGCTCTCTGCTGGCTTTCAGACATTTCCTCCACCACCCACAAGCAAATTGGGTCCTTCTGGTCTGATTTATGTATGTTCTAGGACCCAGTGGGTCTCTCCAATGAATTCTCCTATGAGGCTGGAAGTTTCTCCCACAGCTGCAACCCCCACAGGTTTTTTCAGTCAGAGGTGTTGAGGCTTTATTTCCCTGCACTGGAACCCTGGGTTGCTCAGTCTGTCTCACTCCACAGTTGTTCCTCCTGGTTCATCTGCATGAAAGTGTGGGACTGTCTGGTCTGCCAGCCACTGTGCTGCAAGTCCTTGCCACCTTGGCTGCCTGTCTCCATCCCTCCTACTGCTCTGGATATTCATTTCTTCTTTAACTCCTTGGTTGTCAGACTTCTTTAACTCCTTGTTTGTCAGTTCAGTTTTCTGGCACTTCTGGTTATATTTTGTTTTTAAATTTGTTGTTGTTGTTCATTTGGTTGTATAAGGAGCAAAGTGTATCTACCTATGCCCCATCTTGGCCAGAAGTCCCCATTCAACTTAAAGATTCATTTTATACTTTACTTCTCAGTGGAGTCTTCCTCGTCACTCTAGCTCCATTGGGTCTCTCACTTTAAGGCTATAAAAATACTGCACTTTATAGCAGCACATATTTGATTCATGTTTGATTACTCTGTGCTTGTTGGGTACTAAGCTTTATGAAGATCAGGGTGGGTCTGTCTTGTTCACAGGGATTGGATCATATTCATTACTCAGTAAATATTTGTTGCAGAGATGAGGAATCATAAAAATGATTGATCACCCTTCCCTAAATGGTTTTCCATGTAGAAGAAGCCTAAGTAACAGAACAAAATGGAAGGTGGAGGCATTATCTAGTCAGTATAGGTCAGTCCATAGGACATCAGGATAGCTGTGATCAATGATGATATGATATCCAAAGTGAATCACCAAGTACAATAAAATAATTTAGTCTCCATATACAGTTGGCCCTTGAACACTGTGGGGTTTAGGCACACTCCCCCTGCAGTTGAAAGTTTATGTATACCTTTCAACTCCCCCCGACCCCTGAACTTAACTAATAATAGCCTGCCATTGACTAGAGGCCTACTGACAACATACACAGTCAATGAACACCTATTTTATATGTTATATGTATGATTTACTGTATTCTTATAATGAAATAAGCCAGAGAAAATAAAATGTTATTTAAAAAGCATAAGGAAGAAAAATACATTACTGCATTTATTTAAAAAATGTACATGTAGTTCAAATCCATGCTGTTCAGGGTCAACTGAGTATATATTTTTAACCTGAGTGTGACATCTGCATTCTGAGTGTGTAAGTTTGATTTTAGTCATCCTGTGCCAATCCTTTACTGGTTGTTTGTGTTCAGGGGGCAATGGAAATGTAGTAGTCTTCCATGCTGTGCCTTTCTTTTTTAAAAGTATATATATTTTCAGGGTCTGTTTCTTTCTTCCCTATTTCTACATTCTTTCCAAACAAATACATATAATGATGTTTTTGTGGGGTGGAAATGGGTTAGAGGAATACATCTTACACTGTTTTTGTACTTAATCTCATACATGCATTTTTTGGGGTAACATGTTGAAACTTACAACCATCCCAATTCATAGTCCCTTTCAGAAATAATGCTGTGTAAAAGAAATCCAAGTGAAAGATGAAAGTTTGTTGGCTGGCCACATGTTATAGCAATAGAATCGCTCTTGGTGACTTGCCTTGGGCTGAATCTCAGCCTCTGTATTTATGAAACTTTTTTGCCATAAAAATGAGTAGGCAGGAAATGATGCTGTGCTCACAGGGTGTGCTTCAGTGAGACAGTCGCCATTTCATTACATGATATACCATGGATTTTGATATCTCTAGATTAGATTTCTGTTATGATATTTGGCATTTCTAAGTAATTGTTATTGCTTTAGGTTTGATGGAAACATTAGCATCATTCTTGCCATGGGCATTGTCTCCTTGGGTTTCTCAGGAAGGATCCAATGCAGCTTTGGCTTTTTGAAAGACAGATGGAGGCTTAAAGTGGTTATGTGACAATGGCACTCCTCATGTTCCTGGAAGACTTTAATGTTTGTATCTATTACCATCAGGGACAGTAAGCATCATCAGCATGTTAGAATATATCAACAATGAATTTAATTTACTCTTCTGAGTTGAGAATGGTTTGGGGAAAATTTTTTTCCTTTGCTTATTTATGGTTTTAGTATTTGATTTCCAGAAATATTTTATGTCTACTTATTTGTTCTTCCTGGAACTATTCTTTATATTAGGTTTGCTAAATCAATACTTAAATCATCATAGCTTTCAAAACACCTTTAATGAAAATTGCATTCACCATCTGTAAGTTTTTCCTTCATGTATACAGCAAACTCAGGATTGTATACACTGTTGTCCAGTTGATTATCAAGTCTCTGAAGTATCTAGGTCCCTTACCTCTCCTTTCCTTTATCTTGTCTCTTTCTGCCTGTCTTTTGACCTATTTTTATCTCTACAGAAGTAGCAACAGGGCCATAGAGTCTGCCATTCAGTCAATAAATGCTCATCACCCAGGTACGTCCAGGACCAGAGCACGAAGTTCACCTGGGGAGATGGTGTCCATGAAGAAGTTTTGATCAGTTAAAAGTGGATTATTATCAGGTTGTGAGATGATCACTTAGACACGAGAGGGGTGAGAGACATATAAGGAAAGGGCAAGGCCAAGGAGAGGTAGCATCAGAGGATGGAGAAGATTTGGGGAGAAATAGGATTGAGAGAGTATCATAGATAGACCTTCAAGGGACTGTTTTCCGCCAAGGATTTGTGATGGGGAAGTGGCAGAAATGACTGTGAGCAGTGAAGGCTGGATTATGGAGGGTTCGATTGTTGCACAGGGCCTGAGTTTGAAGGGACATATAAGAGGATTTTTGGCTTTGTGTGGTAGGTGATGGGAAAGCATTGATTTTTTGACCCAATCCCTGAAATTCAAAAGAATTATGATTCCTTGTAAGAAGCTTTGTCTTAAGTCTTGACAGCAAAAACTAAATGAAAGCTTAAAATTAAGTTTGGGTAAATTTGTCAGTAAACTTTAAAAGTTTTAATCCTTCTGGTGTTCAGAGATGACTGAGAATTAGCTTAATGTCACTTTCCTCTTCTTTATCTTGCCCCTTTTTATGTTCATTGATAAGAGATTTGCATTTGAAAAGTTTTATTATACATTCTAGTAGGAAAATTACACATTGTTATAAATGTATCTGTTTTAATTCTTGCTGTTATTGGAACATTAATAATTTTATTAACACATCCTCAATGAAAGAAATGAAAGAAAGAAATGCCTAGGCAACCCCTTCATTATCTTGTTTGCCCTTGCTTTACTCACTTTGCTGAATTCTAATGGAAAAAAAGGGGGCTGCCCAATGCTTTCTTTTTCATACGATGTTTCAGCACATCTCCAGTCTATCACTGTAATGAAAACTGGCAGCTCTTGAGAAAAACAGTAACCATTTAATGGAAAGCACCTGCTCCATGGACTGTGAACAGCAAGGAGACTCTCCAGCCCAAATATGATGCTATTCTTCAAGTGTAGTAGGGGCAACCTTGTTAGATGCTCAAATGTAAGTCAGTCTCAGGGCAGGGGATGGGCAGACCATTTCATCCCAAGTGCCTGGGCATTCATTATCTTGCTCACAATCTTCAGAAGTTTGAAGTTTGAAGTTTGAAGGCAGTAATGCCCTAAGAGCATTATCATTTCCCTTTGGACTTTTCAGAAAGAAGTTAGGGTACAAGATGTCTTAACAGCATTCACATCAAAGGCTATTAAGTTTTTCCAGTATTTTTAAAAATAAAACATTACATTCACTTGTAGTTAAAGCAACGTCGGATTGATTTGTTTTGAAGAATGACTAGGGTATGACTATTGTCACAGGAATGATGGTTTAACAAATATGCTAGTTCAATATTGAGCTTTGTAGGGGCTACCTCAGGTGTCCATCTTTATTGCAGTGATGGAGCCATTGATCAGAATCTGCTAGCACTCTCCTTGGGGAATTTCTCTGGGGTAGTAGATAAGACAGACATACAAAATAACCACACTATTTTTCCTTAAACTTTAAATAATATCACCTAGCAATGTCATCACAGATTTTAACCAGTTTTTGAGTGACTTTTGGTTGTCCCCTAAATAAGCTCTACTCTCAAAGCATGAAGATTTGCCATCAACAAAGATAATCAAAAGAATGTGCTTAAGTCTATAATAGAAATTTCATGAATGGGTCCCCAAGTGATTTTGATCAATGGAAACATCACTAGAACAACATCATGCCTCCAGAAAACTAATTTGAACAAGAAAATTTGCAGCTAAATAACACTCCCCCGCACCACATTTGTTAACCATCAAGTGGTGTAATAACAGCATGGATTTGGAGTCAGACAAACTGGGTATAATTCTATTTCTGCTTCCTTGGAGAACTTACTAGTTATGAGAGTCTCAGATTCTTCAGGGTAAGAGGGAGATTGAAATATCCATTTCATAAGTGTTTGTTAGGATTAAGTTAACTGAAATGAAGTAAAACTGAATTAAATGTATGTATGTCTATTTATAAGTATTTATACTTGCATGTGTATATTCGCCCATCCATCTGTCCATCCATCCATCCATCCCATACAGCAAGAGCCCAGTAAATGGTAGTTATTAACACAAAGATTGTCATTTTAATGATGCCTCCTATTCTCTATGGTTCAAGCTTCTTGGATGCCTCTAGTTGTTCTTCTTGTTCCAGTTGTTCTTCTCTTCCTTTCCCCTCCTTTTCCTCTTATACCTTCCTTATCCCTTTAAAATCTTCTTTCTTGCCCTGAGTGGTGTGGTTCATTGGGTTGGGTGTTGTCCCACAGACTGAAAGGTTGCCAGGTCCATTCCCTGTCAGGGCACATGCCTGGGTTGCAGGCTAGGTTCATGGTTGGGGCATGCAAGAGACAACCAATTAACATTTCTCTCTCATATCAGTGTTTCTCTCCCTTTTCCTTTCTCTAAAAATAAATAAATAAAATCTTTAAAGTGTTCTTTCTCTTCTATTTTCCCCTCTTTTTTTGTTCATCTTTCCTTCTTGTAAATCTCTTCTCTCTCTTTTTTTTAATATATGTTCTTGATTATGCTATTACAGTTGTCCCATTACTCCCCCTTCATTCCCCTCCACCCTGCACACCCTCTCCCACCCACATTCCCCCCTTTAGTTCATGTCCATGTGTCATAAGTTCTTTAGCTTCTACATTTCCCCTACTATTCTTGCCCCACTGTCTATTTTCTACCTACCATCTATGCTACTTATTCTCTGTATCTTTTCCCCCTCTCTCCTCCTCCCACTCCCCTGTTGATAACCCTCCATGTGATCTCCATTTCTGTGGTTCCTTCCTGTTCTAGTCGTTTGCTTAGTTGGCTTTTGTTTTAGGTGTGATTGTTAATAATTGTGAGTTGCTGTCATTTTACTGTACATGTTTTTATCTTCTTTTTCTTAGATAAGTGCCTTTAACATTTCATATAATAAGGGCTTGGTGATTATGAACTCCTTTAACTTGACCTTATCTGAGAAGCACTTTATCTGTCCTTCCATTCTAAATGATAGCTTTAATGGATAGAGCAATCTGGGATGTAGGTCCTTGCCTTTCATGACTTGGAATACTTCTTTCCAGCCCCTTCTTGCATTCAAGGTCTCTTTTGAGAAATCGGCTGACAGTCTGATGGGAACTCCTTTGTAGGTTACTGTGTCCTTATCTCTTGCTGCTTCTAGGATTCATTTTTACCTTCATTTCCTTCATTTTTACCTTGGCTAATGTAATGATGATATGCCTTGGTGTATTCCTTCTTGGGTCCAACTTCTTTGGGACTCTCTGAGCTTCCTGGACTTCCTGGAAGTCTATTTCCTTTGCCAGATTGGGGAAGTTGTCCTTCATTATTTGTTCAAATAATTTTTCAATTTGTTGTTCTTCCTCTTCTCCTTCTGACACCCCTATAATTTGGATGTTGGAACATTTAAAGATGTCCTGGAGGTTCCTAAGCCTCTCCTCATTTTTTGGAATTTTTGTTTCTTCATTCTTTTCTGGTTGTATGTTTCTTTCTTCCTTCTGGTCCACACTGTTGATTTGAGTCCCAGTTTCCTTCCCACCATTATTGGTTCCCTGTACATTTACCTTTATTTCACTTAGTGTAGCCTTCATTTTTCCACCTAATTTGTGACCACACTCAACCAATTCTGTAAGCATCCTGATTACCAGTGTTTTGAACTTGCATTTGATAGGTTGACTATCTCTTCATCACTTAGTTGTATTTTTTCTGCAGCTTTGATCTGTATTCATTTGGGCCATTTTTTTGGTCTTGACATGCCTGTTACATAGTAAGAGGCGGAGCCTTAGGTATTCACTGGGGCAGGGCAACACACACCCTGCGTTGTGACACTGTGTGTGGGGAAGGGGCCTGAGAGGGAACAATGGTGCTTGCTCCTCTCTCTGCTGGTTTTTAGTCGCTTCCCCCACTACCCACAAGCAAATCCGGCCCTTCTGGTGCTGATTCCTGGGTGGGTGAGTTTGTGTACGTCCTGGGACCCTGTGGGTCTCTCCAACAAACTCTCCTGTGAGGCTGGGAGTTCTTCCCGCTGCTGCTTCAACCCCCAGAGATGTTTTCAATCCATGGTTTAAGGCTTTATTTCCTCACACTGGAGCCCTGGTTGCGTGGTTTGTCTTGTTCCCCAATTGTTTCTCCTAGTTTATCTGCATGGGACTGTGGGACCACCCGTTCCAGCAGCTGCAGCCTTGTCTGCCCTGCTCCACAATCTACCACCTTATTGCAAGTCCTCTCCGCCAGGCTGCCTGTCTCTCCCATCCTACCAGCCTGAATGAATGTTTCTTTAACTCCTTGGTTGTCAGACTTCCCTACAGTTCGAGTTTCTGTCAGTTCTGGTTGTTTTTTGTTTTTAAATTGTTGTTGTCCTTCTTTTGGTTGTGCAAGGAGGCACAGTGTGTCTACCTATGTCTCCATCTTGGCTGGAACCTGGTTTTTCTTTAGTTATTAAGTGAAGGCATTGTATTTAATAAATAGGAGCCATCACTACCACTCTCCAAGATGGAGCTATAAGGGGAAGGAGCAAGAAATATCTGGTTCAATTAAGTCAATTAAAATTTGATTGGATGGCTGTTATGCATGAGACACAAGAGGCAATATGAAGTTCCTCTGAAGCATGAAAAGTGGGATGTTTTATACTCTAAGGCTGAAATACTATCCAAAGTCCTCAGTGCCACTCTCTAGGACAGATGATATGTGATTGCAAGTCTCCCTATGACCTTTGAGACCTTTCCTGAGATGTTTGTTTATTCCATGCAGCAGCACGGGATATTTATTCCTGACCAGACACTGGGTGGCTCCTGGATGGGTGATTCCCTGCCACTGCTTGTCCTGCTCCTCAGAGCGCCACGCCTCTGGTTTCCACAGCGTCCAAAGGAGGCACTGTGTCAAGCAGAGTTCTCACCTTTCTCTGGTGCATGAAATGTTAAAACGGATTTGGGGATACCGATGGCACATTAGTATGGTGTTTGTTCAAATGTCAAATTTTAGCATATATTTACTCAAAGGCCTAGAAATTATCTGAGGGGAGAGTGGCATATATAGCTGATAGGCATAGGTTTCACCTCGAGGACATTCACTTTTCTCAGGCAAGGAACTCATAGTCATGAATCTGGGTAGAAAGAATTCTTTCTTGTGAATTGATTTCCATCTATATCTATATATCTATATCTATATGTATATCTATATCTATATCATCTATATCTATATAGATTATCTATAAATGGAAGTGATTATATATATTTCTTCCATTATCTGCCTATCTTCTTCCTTTTATCATTTCTTTTGGTTTGGGTTTCCTTGGAAGCAAAAGCTTGAGAATAGACCTTGGGTACAAGTGGTTCATCTGGGGTGTGATCCTAGGAAGTGGAGTGAGAAAACACGCAGAGTGAGACAGGGGATGAGAAAAGTCAATATAAGGATGCATTATCAAACTTATTGCTATAAGAATGGGAAACAAGAAAATGGCAGAAGCACTGAAAGGCATCAAAATCAATGCATTCAAAAACTGTTTTGAGCAGTGGAAACCAGAGGCGTGGCGCTCTGAGGAGCAGGACAAGCAGTGGCAGGGAATCACCCATCCAGGAGCCACCCGGTGTCTGGCCAGGACAAGCTGCTGCATGGAGTAAACAAACATCTCAGGAAAGGTCTCAAAGGCCATAGGGGGACTTGCAATCACACATGTCAGTAGGTGTATTGCATCACATGGAGAGTACTTTGAAGGTGACTGAAGTTTAAAAATGTAAGAATAAATACACAACATTTTTATAAATAAATTCCATGGTATTTTTGGGTTCCCCCTCATAGATGAAGGCAGAGGCAGGCAGGGTTCTCTCTGCTCAAAGAACAACAGCTTATTGTCTGTATTTAATCAACACATAAGAGTGAAACTTTCCTTCAATTGCTACTTATGTTATGAGAAATATATTTGGCATGTGATTTCCAGTATAATAATAAAACGCTTCCTTGTTATCACTTATAAAAAAAAGAAATGGGAACTCAGTTGTTCTAGGTTTTCTGAGGAGCATGTAGACAACAGACTGGATCCTTTATTCACCAGCTTCTTTTCCTCGGACTGCAGGCATACACCAGTTTGGTGAGCTCCCAGGACTTTGGAGAAGACCCTGGAGCAGAACACACAGCAACCTTGAGTGGGGCACTGGTCCTGGGAGCTGTCCACCTAACTAGAACTGAAACCAGCTGTGAGCTGGGAGAGGAGACAAACATATCAGAATTGTATGCTTATTCAAAAGAGGATTTATAGTGGCTTGCAAGCATGTATATGTTAACATTACATTTCAATATATATTCAAATGAGTTAAAAATGAGGAGTTAGTAGCAAAGTTATTATGAGAACTGTTGTCATTTAATCCTATATACTTCTTAGATGTGGGATGCAAACAAAGGCCTCTAAACTTTGAAATAGTCAACATGAAGAGGGAATCATGGTAAAGTACAAACTTTACAATTACTAAAAGATGAAAATAAACCAGTTGTTTAGTGGAAACATACCATAATTATTTCTGGTACTAAAATTGAAAAGATATTTTTGCTGTGGATGCTCAATGAGAATAATGGGATGCAATGAACCACATCCTGGCCAAAATCTTTAATGTAAAACTTGGTGAGTTTTATAATGTTGTTTCTTATGTTTAAATACAGGCAAATAGCTTCCCCTAAAGTGTGATTAGTAAAAGCAAAGCTAAGGTGGGGAAGGGGTTATTAATAAGATAGGATGGCCCATTAATAGATAGATGATTTTTTTGATTTAATATTTATTGTATTTTTTTCTCTTATCCTTTAGGCCCCTTATGTCTCCTCCCCTGCCTCCCAGCAATCACCACAATGTTGGCCATGTCCATGAGTCCTTTTCCCTTTTTGCTCAATCCCTTCACCCGCTAACCCTCACTGCCCCCACCCCAAGCCCAGTAGTCATCCAGCTCTCCATCTATGAGTCTGTCCCTATTTTCCTTGTTAGTTCAGTTTGTTCATTAGATTCCACATGTGAGTGAAGTCATATGGTATTTTTGTCTTTCTCCGACTGGCTTGTATCACTTAGCATAAAGTTCTCCAGGTCCACCCATACTGTCACAAAGGGTAAAATTTTCTCCTTTTTTTTATGGCCTAGATAGATGATTTTAGACTAAAGAATGAACCAATGACTTTCAGAGTTAGTCTTGCTGTGGGTCCGTTTCTTATTGTACCTCTCTCTTTTTCTCTCTTTCTTTTCTCACTTGCTCTCATTCCTACTTTCTTCTTTCATTAAATAGCAGACAGAACATGGACTTTGAAGTGAAATTAAACTATGAAGACTCACACACAGTAATTTATCAATTACTAATATAGGATGAAAAATTTTATCATCTTTACTATCATATTTGCTACTGATTATATATATTAACTTGTTCTGATGATAAAAGCAGTATATTTTCTTTCAAACTCATTTGAAAACATAGAAGAAATTTGAAAAACCATCTGCAATTTAACCATCCATACACAGAAATAGGTTAAACTATTTTTGTAACTTCCTTTCTAGATTTGTGAGTATATAGTTTTTAAAATTATATATATACTTTTTCCTGTTTTTGTCATATCATTATGTTATGAATATTCTCCCATAATAATGAACATATACTTAACAAAATCACTTTTAATAGATACATAATCATCCATCAAATAGTGTGCCATCATTTGTTTAATTATACATGATTATTAGATATTAAGATTGCTTCTAATTTGGGATTATTATAATTAAAGGTGTGATAAACATCCTTATACATAATTCTATGAATTTTTTATTTTAACGTTTTTTTTAGAATCAACCCTTAGATTTGGAATTGCTGGGATAAATGATGTGAAAATTAAAGGCTTTGATAACATTTTGCTAAATTGTCTTTCAAAAATGTTGTATACACTTACTTCCCCACCAGCAATGTGTTAGCATGCCTGTCTCACCAAACTTAGGTATCATGACAATATGTACACAATATTCATTATGGCTATAGGCTGGCTTAGTCTAAAGTTAGGGACCAACTAGTGAAATAGAAGCCACCAAGGTATTACAGAAAGAGGAAACTTAATCCAGGCTTTGTTTGCACATGTGATGGGGTGGCTGAGAAGCCAAACAGGACACTATGGGCTAAACTGTGTCTTTCCAAAATTCACAGGTTGAAGCCCTAACCCCCAATGGGATAACATTTTGAGATGAGGCCTTTGGGAGGTAATTAGGTTTAGATGAGGTCATGA
>CM052541.1:91570339-91600236 GCA_028533065.1 Trachops cirrhosus
TAAGAATAATGAAATAATGATAATACAAATACGCTATTACTTGCAGGTTCAAAAATAAAGAAGGATAAAAGCAGAAGATAGAAGGAAGAAGAGATAAATTTGGAAAGAAAGGGAGAAGGATCAACACTAGAATGAAAGAAAGAGAAGCATAAGGAATTGATAGATATATAAATAATAAGAATTAAAAAATAAAGTTACTCAAAAAAATCAAGCAAAAAAAAAAGGGCCTTTTGTTGGTTTTAGACTGGTCAAACCAGTTTTCCTGGTTTTGCTGGTTTCAGCAGGCTGAGGGGCGAATGCTGTGGCTTTTTTTCCTTCCTGTTCCGCACTCAGTCAGCCTCTGGCACACTGTCCCCAGGGCTAGCTGTGATCTCTTCCCAGAGCTGGTCTGGTGCCTCTCTGAAGGGCTCTGGGTGTGGGATCTGGGTGCTCCTAAAACACTCTCTCCAGAGCTCACTGGGGAGCACCTGCACCTTTCCCGGGTTCACAGGTGTGGACTCTGTGGATCCCCAGGGGCACGTACTTCCCCAGAATCACAGCCTGGCCACTGGGGATCCCGCAGAATGCCCATGCCTTTTTCGTGCTCACAGCTGTGGGCTCCGGGTCTTCCACAAAACTACACTCTCTCTGGGTTGGGGTGCGGGTGCACTGTCTGGGCAGCATTCTCCCCACAGCTGCCTCTCCGAAGAGCCCTGGGTGTAGGGTTTGGGCGCTCCTAAGCTCTCTCTCTGGAGCTCACTGTGGGGTGTCCGCACCTTTTCTGGGTTCATGGGTGTGAAGTCTGTGGATCCCGAGGGGTGCCCACTTCCCCCAGAGTTCATGGCCTGGGCACCGGAGGTCCCACAAAGCAGTGCTGCTCAGTCCTTGTTTGGCTGGGGAGGGACCGGTTGACCCAGTTCTCTCCCAAGAGCCCTGAGGCAGACCCCAGAGCTCCAGGGCTGGGGCTGCAACCTCCCTGGTCCCTGCGCTGATCCCTGGGCTGTTATGATCCTGAAGTAGTCTCCTTACCGTCTGGTCTTTCAATGTCTGCTATAATTTTTGATCTCCTGTTTTCATATATGTTGTGATAATGTTGGCTGTTTGCCCTGTTCCTCCATAGATCAGCTAGGTCTTTCTCCCGTGTGTAGGGGGAAGTGGAATGTGCTCCCTCCTACCACGCCGCCATCTTCCTCTCTCTTAACATCTCTTTCATATTTTCCATCTCTTTGTCTCTTTGGGCACAGTCAGTATAATTCTTCCAGGTTTATAAATTTTTGTTCATCTGTGTGTAGCCAGCTGTTTAACCCACCATTTTTAATTTCAATGTTTATGTTTTCATTTTCCAAAGTTTTATTAGGTTCTCCTCCCAAATCTTCATAGTTATTTTTAGTAATCTCTTTTGTCTTTGCTCATATTTTGTATAACATATTTTAGTTCTTTAAACAATTATTCTATATTTTTATGTAATTCTAAGTTTTAGTACTTTGGGGATCATATATCTTGTTTATTTGCTTGTTTTATTGATGTTTACTCATGGTAGGCTGTTTCCTTATATGTTTGATTATTTTTTAATTGTGAATTCATATTTATCTGAATTTAATCTGAGCTTCCTGAGAGGTCAAGGTTGCCCTCTTCCCTCCAAAGAGGATTTATGTTTGCTTTCAACTAAAGCCAAGGGATATAACAAACTTTGTTCTCTTTAATTCCTTGGTTTGAATTTTTCTGGCCATGAAGATAATATAAACTCAATGTCCACACCATGTGGGGTGCAGGTTCAGCTGTACACAGAGAAGACAGTTTGTTGTCACTATTATTTCTCAGAGCTCTGGCGAACACAGGCAAATTTCCTTGTTACCGCCGTTTGCTGCAGGCAGAATATTTTTTCCTGGCTTGCTCTTCCTGTGTCTGTGCATGTGTGTGTCTGTGTGTGCTGGTCAGGAGAGTCATCTCAAGTCCATAGATTAAGTTTTGCTCCTGCACAGCCAGCCATGAATTCCAAATTGTTTAATCCTTGGTAAGGGCATTTGATTATTTACCACCCAGATTTTATTCACCACACCCCCCACTGTCTTGTTATTTGCTTGTTTGTCTTTGTTCTACAGGATTTGCCTGTCCTGCAGTTTTTGTGAGCTCAGCAATGTTTTTAATTTTGTTGTAATTTATCCAATATCCAGTTCTTTTGGAGCAGGCCTTTTTTGGGAGGGGTTGTCAGAGCATCTAGTCCCCTTTCTTGCCAGACACAAAAGTCTCATAGCATGCTTTTCTCTTAACCCTACTCTCTAGTTAGCATGTGGGTGAAATCCAAATAAGTTTTCTGAAAACAACTGCGCATGATTTTAGAAAGCCATTTTGCAAGGGTCATTCTTCCTTCTTCTCTTTTTGAAATACACCTTGTTTTTTGGTGAGATTTTCCATTACCATTTTACACTTCATGATAACTGGAGCAATTACTACTGAAAGTACAATTCTGGAATCCAATAGCAATCCAGCCAATTCTAGGAAAACCCTGTGAGGTAGAAATTGAGTTCAGTGGCTAATGAGTGAGAGGCGATTAATTAGAGATGTAGCATTTATTTTGTAATTCTACTAAGGAAAGATTCATTGTTCATGTGACTGGCTGAATTACAGATAGAAAACTTTAAAAATAACTGAACCAAGTGATTCAGAGTATACAGTATTAAATCCTGATCAGTGGAAGCAATTTTTACTATTTTATCTATTAAACAGAACTCTATTGAAAAAGGGAGATGGTGATGGATGTGCATTTGCTTTGGGTGCCGATATTAGGCACAGAATCTTTTTAGTGCCTGGTAAAGATGATGATAAAAATAATTCTGTCTAGCGGAAATTGTGGATTTGTGTGCAGGTGCCCCACAGTGACTAGCTGGTGTGTGTATTTGAATCTATGTACATGGGTGTGTGTGTGTGTGTGTGTGTGTGTGTGTGAAATTTAGTCCCTGTCACAGGATCATCTTGTAGGTGCTGCTATTGCATATAAATATCACATTATCTGTCACTGAGAAGATAATGGTAAACTGTTTATTCTTTGCTTACATTGCAGTGCTCTGTGATTATGTGCTTCAAGTGATGTACAATGCACACACATCTTTATAGCAACGGTGCAACAGATGAAGAAAATGGCCCAAATAAAGCTTTTAGTGCAGTGTACACAGCCTGCCTGCACAGACAACCCACATAATCTAGGAAGATCTGGAGACATTCCTGTTGAGAAGGTTGACTCAGACCCACTCTAGGGGTTTATCTCTGAAGACTCACCTGACCAGTTATTATTCCTTGTCTCTTCTCCAACACTGTCCCTTAGTTGAGCTTGATGCTGGAACCCTCTCCCCAGCGATGGTCACTCATCCAAGGGGCTAGTGGTGTGGGCACAGCAACAAGAAGTTCTCAGGCACCATTCAAGAACAACCCAAGAACAATTTCATTAATTTCATGCACGAACCCTCTTCTCATCCCCAGGAAGCCCCAAAACAATCCATCAGGCATTCACACATTCTATATGTTCCAGTGTGGGTGTCCCAAAGATGAGGCAACCTGAAGCTGTAATTCAGGTTTGTTCTGAACTTTTGAACTCCTTGTAGTTCTTTGAATACATTGTAGTATTTCAAACCTCTCTGTCTTTGCATGTGATGTCACTCTCCAAAAATAGCCTCTCATCTTTTCACTTAGGAAACTTCTACTTACTCCTCAAAGTCCATTCCCCTCTAATAAAGCTTTCCCTGTTGCTGACAGATAATTGCTTCCTTCTCTCAATAAATCTTGTGTCTTATTTATCTCTTACTGAAAATATCCTACATTTAAATTGTTATTTATTGTTAATAATTATTAATTAATAATTTGTCTGAGCCACTAGACTATGAGCTCCTTGGGGGCATAGGCTGTTTCTTATTCATCTCTTTTGCCCCCTGTCTCTATCACAGCATGTGTTTGGCACATAGTACAGCCTCTTGAATGGAATTAAATTCCACTACATGTGCTTGTCTGCTATGCAAAGGGCTGCTCCAATCCTTAGACATCTATTCTATTCATATAAACCTCACTCATAACACAAATTGAAGGAATCCCACAAGTGGCTCATTAATCTCATTACTTTAAATTGCGAAATACACAGGCAGGCTTACTTATGGTCTTGGGTTGAAGTTAGAGGCCATTTTCATTAACCAGATTGCCCACAGCTTAAGTCCATGGCTTTTCAGGGGCACTTTTGCCCCAGAAGGGCCACAGATAATGGTTTCTAAAAAAGACCTAAAAGTCTAGATTATCTTCAACAAACAAGGTGAAATCTTCCTTGAGCTAACAGTTAGATAGATTTATCTTCTTCTTCTTGCTTTTTTTTAAACCCTGGCCCCACTGCCTAAAATCCTCTGTGGTTAAGCTGCTGGTTGAGCAGACTCTTAAGATTTATGAGTATTTTGGTGTGTTATTGCTACAGACTTTTAAAGAGCAAATGATTTTCAACCAGTAACTGGAATCCCCAAAAGTAATATCCTCTGTGGATTCACAGCCTGTCAGATTCTTGGCCCTAGGGACTCAGCATTTTGCTGCCTCGAAAGATACTGGGGAAGAGGTAAGTTTCTGCATTAGAGAGTTTCTGGCTAAAATAATCTTTAGTTAAAAGCAAGCAACTAATTTTAGTCACTCAACAACTATTCTTTTTTATTATAGTACTTTATATTTTTAGTTGTTCAGTTTTTCAGGTGGGTTTTCAAGTTGTTTTGTTAAATTTTAGGGGAAATAGGTATTATGATGATGATAAAGTAAGTTAAGAGCGCAAAAACTTTTAAAACAAACCTACTTTCCTTTTTCCCTCCCTCCTTCCTTCTCTCCCTCCTTCCTTTCATTTTACAAAGGCCTTGGACACAAAGATAAATAATGCCACATGTTCTCAACTAGTTCACAGTATGGCAGAGAAGAGATCAAATTAAAGGAAAGTCAGTGGTGAGATTGAGGGACGGCTTGAAGATGAATGCACAGAGAATGGGTACCTTAGCACATTTAGGGCATGATCAAGGAAGACGTTGGAGAACTGGGACTCACATGCCCTCTCATCTATCTCCAACAACATATGCATTCCAGAGGTGGTGGATCAGGGTCCAGGCAGGAGAGATAGCATGTGCAAAGACTGGGAGGGCTAGGAAGAAACTCTCTCAGGAGTAAGGGATTAATTCATGAGATAAAATTAGTGGATCCTTTGGAAAGGAGGGAGCAGGCATTACAAATGGTAACTTAAGCCAGAGATTAGGAAAGAAGATTCTTAAACACAGATAGTGACTCTGGGGAAAAAGAGATTGGGGAAGGTAGGCTGAATCAGGAAAACATGAAGGCCACATGTGAGCTCTGGGTAACAGCCAAGCACAGCAGCAACCAGACTGGGGCTTGATGACATATCAGTGTTCAGTAAGTCATGCTCCCTTGGGTCTCTGGACTCTAAGCCCTGGTCCAGTGTTATCCACATAGAACAATAGAGGAGAGGAGTGATGGCAAAGATGGTAGTACTGCCTCCAATTGCTATGAGAATGTGTGGATCTCAGGGACTGGGGGCGGGACAGAGACATTTTTAGCTCACAGATGAGAATGGGTATGGTAGTAGGGGTGGCAGCCAGACATTCTTTGAATAAAGCCCACTTCAAGGTTCTAATAATACCATGCAACACTTTTCTCCCAACCTCAAAGAAATCTTCCTATTAAACTTTATTATTATCTGCTAGATTAAAAAGCTTTTTGAAATAATGAAATTATGGGGAAGTACTGGAAAAATCTCATTGATTTTGTGATGTTTTGGAGGCAATTATTAGTCTTGATTGATGTTTAGGGGAAAAACATTTTGTAGTGATGGGTACATTGTGTTGTAGCAGGAATTGTTAAGACATTAAAATGAATGAATTTAATTGGCATAAGTAAATGAAATTGAAACAGGCAACAGTGCTAAGACATAGGTTAACTTCTAAAACCTCCACAGGGCAAAGGGAACTTGTTTGCCCTGTCTAGTGGGTTATAGCAACTGGAGTGCATAAAGACTGACAGTGGGCTCTTATTTCTAAAGAAGAATCATCTGTTATCATCTGCTCTTCAGGCAGATGGGACTATATGCTGTGTCACCTAGAATCTAGAGACTTCCTAGAAAAATCGCTGACACATGGCTTACATCAACCAAAGAATGGTCTCTTAACCTACCTGTCTCACCCTACATCCTCACTCATTCAGGGGTAGGGCCAACGGCACTGATGGAGGATAATGGCATTATTGGCACTGAGCGTTGCTTTACTGTGACACAGGCACTCCAAGGAGGAGAAATGAACCTGGTGGCTAACGCATACTAACAAAATATTCTATGCTATGCTAATTTTAATATAATTTGTAACGTGCCTTCCATTCCCATAAAAGACCTCAAAGCATATCATATCAAAACATTTATGAAAGCATGGCATCAGAATCTATGTAGAACATAGAGTTGAGACAAAACTACGGAAGCTTATATATTTTTGCTGGGAAGATAAGCAGTAAACCACATATAAAATTTAAATGCTTTTTATTTATTACTACTTATAAAGTCAAAATGAAAGCTCAAAATAATAGTTTAAAACACCAGTAGGAGAAATGACTTTCTTATGAATTCTACAAAGGTCACACCCAGCAGACCAGAGCTATGTTTATTTGTCTACCATAGTGCATTTCTTTTTCTTTTTTCCTTGTTATAATTACATTGGGTGCCTTTAGGCAAGATAAGTTCTGTCCAGTTTTCCCAAGCACCCATTTGTGCTGCCTGCCTGGCTCCTGGGGGCATTGGAGCTGCATCTTCAAGCAAATGCCTCGTTCAGAGCATTTTGAGGTGAGAGAACAAAAGAAGATGTTAAGGCCAATGCCTTAAGATGAGGCAATGCTGAGAGACAAGGGTCACAAATGCCTTAAGGCCAATATGGGAAGTGTAAGATTTGGACAGAGCATTTTAGGAAGGAATAGACAATAAATCCTCCTCTTCTAACTTCTAAATTTCATATCCATTAAAATACAGACACAGGACCAGGCACTTCATTTGAAGATTCACTTTATTGTTTATGTATTATTAGTCAGGATAGGTTAGCTGGTTCTGCAGTAAGAAACATCTTGAAAGTCTCAGTGGCTTAACACAACAAAAACATTCATTTCTCACTTCTGCTACATGCCCCTTCGTTGTCAGGCAGGAGCCCTGGCTGACAGAAGGACATAGGTCTTTGAACTGGGTGTGTGGGCTGCAGCGGAATCCTTTCCCAGATCCTCAGTCTTCATACAACCTCTTTCTTACAAGTGGTCTGTCTACCTGAGAACTGCCTCCCACCTTTCCAACTGCCCTTGTCCACTTTTCAGAAGAAGTTGTATCTTTAACCCATTTTTCCTTTCTCCAGGGTGTAAAAAAATCTCTGGAGCACTGAAAAAAAGGGACAACTTGGAAATGTACAGACCCTGAGGGAGAATCTTGGCAAAAAGACTTTAGCTAAGAAGGATTGTGGGGAGCTGGTTTCAGAATGAGGGCCAGACACCCACCTTCCTCCCTTCCTGCCTCCCATCCCGCTGTCTTTCCACCTACCCGTTGTTTGATTAATTTCTCTCATCTATCTTAAATGTAGAACTCGGAAATGAGATGTTTGTCACAGGGACACTAACACGTTGGGTTAAAATTTACGGAGGAAGCCACACTTTTTGTCAGAACGCAAACTTGATTTGGCATCCTGGTTTGGCAGTGAAGGCCACCTTGCCCATTCAGATACGTGGCAGACACTTTCTACCAACTAAATGAACTAAGCCAGCAGCACCAAGGCTTAAATGAAAATATATTCAGAGCACATACACAATATACAGCCTGGAAATAGCACATCTTTTAACCATTAAACGTGATAAACTCTTTAGATGTAAACTTAAAAAATTAGGAGACCAAAAACTTAAACAAATTAGTTTTTTAGGGAGTGTGCTAGCCAAAAAAAAATTGTTTCAAGACCACTGTCTAGGTTTCTTGGCATAGTAGGGCTGGCCCAAATGTAGGCTGAGGAGGCAGCCTCCTTGGCTGTCTTAGGGGCAGGGAAAATGAAGAGGAGTGTTCGGAAAGAGAGTGAAAGGCAAGGGGAGTGGGAGGAGTGGGAGGGAGTTGGGGAGGGCTGGGAGATGAGGGTCACCAATGGCCTCTAGTGGCCCCTGGTGACAAGCACTGGGCTAATGTGCCCCTATGCCAGGCCCATTTTCTGAGGCCAAGAGCTTGTCTTGGGCTGCTCAGATTGCACCTCCGCTGTCTCACCAAGGTCTGTGCTGTCACAGAGAGGACCAGCAAAGGTGACAGGTTTGTGCCTTAGCGAAAACCAATCATTGCTAGTATAAAAATAGCTCAAAGCTATTGGTGTTCTGAAGCATAAGGTCAGGGACATACCTGAGTAAGGAGAGCAGCCCTTAAAAACAGAGCTGTGAAAAGCACTTTGGAAACTTGTTGAGACAATGGTGGGAGGCCGGTGCCCCCGAGGTGTACCCATCGTCCTACTCCAATCCCTCGGAGCTTTCTAGAGAGCCCCACTCACCTCTGCTCCTTTAGGAACTCCCAGAAGGCGTGTCAAGGGGGTAAAGACAGCAACATTGAGGAGACGATGACATCCAAAGCATTGTCCCTGCCCAGAGGTGTCTGCTTGACGAATGCTCATATTTTTCTAATTTCTAGGGGAAGATACTTAGGTGGATCGAATATAAACAAACAACGATGAATGTTGTCTGGCGGGGCATTGTTTCTTGTCTTTTCATTTTTCAAAAAGGATACATAATCACAATATGTTAAGAACCATTGATAACAACTTCAACTGTGAAGTAAAATTGTAAAAATAAAACCAGCCCCAAGGGAAAAGGTGTTGTGCCTTAACTAGAGGACTGGGAAGGGGAGAGGAGAGTTCAACATGTTCAGTTTGTGTTGGATTTCCGATTTGCTCTCCTCCAGTCCCCCTATCCACATGGCTTGGGGTGGGCAGTGCCATTCCTGGCCTCTGGTCTGCAGTTGGGAAAGCTGGGCTGAGGAGGAGGACAGGGCAGGGTTAAACACGTGGGCTTGAGTCAGTGAGACTAGGGCTCAGGCCTCAGCCCCAACAATACTGGGGACTCTTAACTGTAATAATTATTATTACTGTCTTAACAGTGATATCTTCAAACACATTTGTGGGCGGCTTACATGTGCCCAGGACTATGCTGAGCTTTTTATGTCTTATGTAAAATTCCAAACAACCCTATAAAATCACTTCTTTTATAAGGAAACAGGCTTAACTAATGTGCTCAGGTTCCCATGGGTGGTATAGATTCCAGAAGCCACATTCTGACACCCGGGCCATGCTGCCCTGGTTGTCCTCACTGTACTCTGGGAACAGTACGGGCACCTGCTCACTGGGGTTGTGAAATTCGACAAGCCCGTGGGTGCAAAGCAGATGGCATAGTGACTGCCATTTTATGACATTAACAGTAAATGCTGATGACTGCAAATGCTAACGACTGCAAATGCTAACCAATAATACTTCTTTCATGCTTGCTGTGTGCTCACCATTGTTCTATGTACCTTTGTGTATTTGTTCTTATCCTTCTAGCAGCCCATTAAGTAGGCACCACTATTATCCCCACTTTATAGATGAGAATATTAGGGCTTCAGATGGTTACCTAACTTGCCCAGGGTCACAGAGCTAATCAATGGTAAAGCTAGGATTTGTACCCCAACTACCTTGCTCAAAAACTCAAGCTCTGATTAAGCAAAACTATCATTATTATTATCATCACTATAATAGGATGTATTAGTCAGGGCTCCCCAGAAAAACTGGATCAACAGAATATACATACATATTTATACATACACAAGGGGGTCACCCCAAAATACCAGAATTATCTTCTCAAGGGTGGGCCCTCAGGCTTCCCCTGCTAGGTGAGTGTTCTAGGAACTCACTTTTTCAGTGTACCAGGTGGTGGTGTTGTGAGAGGCTGTGTTTGGCTTCAGTGAATTTTTCTGAAGACTTTCAATGTGTTTGCCCCTTTCATGATGGGGGATTTACGAGTGCACCTGCTCATACCATGCTGAGTGTTCAGCAGTTTTTTATCAAAAATGGCATGACCCCATGTCCCACTATCCCTATTCACCAGATCTCTCCCCAAGCCACTTTTTGGTTTCTTGGATGAAAAAAGTTCTCAAAGGGAAATGTTTTGCTGATGTGGAAGAGGTGAGATAAAGAACAGCATGAGTACTAAAAAGCATCAAAATTGATGAGTTCAAAAACTGTTCTGAAAGTGGAAAAAAATGGCTTGATGGGTGAATTCCATCAAATGGGGAATACTTTGAAGGTGACTGAAGTTTAAACATGTAAGAATAAATACACAATTTTTTATAAATAAATTTCAGTTTTTGGGATCCTCCTTTGTGAATGTATGTGAGGTCTGTTCAGAAGGTATCCAGCCAAGTAATATGAAAATAGAAACATTTATTGAAGAAGACACAAGATACAAGAAACATTGTACATAGGACAATGAGGCCTCAGTCCCCTTCAAAGTAGTTACCTTGGAACCTCACACAGTTCTCCCAATCACCATCAGCTGCCCCATCATATTTTCCTGAATCTCATCAATGGTCTGAAATATCTTTTCTTTCAAAGGTGATTTTAGTTTTGGGAAAAGACAGAAGTCACAGGGTGTCAAATATGGGCTTTAGGGGGGCTGAGTCACCTGGGTGATTTCATGTTTCACCAAAATACTCTGCATGAGACATGATGCATGAGTGGGCATGTATTCATGATGAAGTTGCCAGTCACCAGTTTCCCACAGCTTCAGCTTTCTGAATCATCTGAATAGTTTTCACGGAGGAATGTTCAAGCTTAATGCAAAATTTGATGCAGATTCATTGCTCTATTTACTCAGTCATTTTGAATGTGACAGCCACACAGTATACATGCTCACTCAAAGGTGTCTACCACCCCTACTGACTAGTATAGTGAAATCATCATTGTTCACTCATGCATATGCCAGTCCACTCTTCTTGGCCGCCAGGTTACATTGATGATGTGCAACCCATTCTTGTTATATTAACAATGGCTGGACTTTATCCGGACAGACCGTGTGTGTGTGTGTGAATTGGCTCATGCAGTTATGGAGACTGGCAAGTCCCAAGATCTGCAGACAAGCTGAGCTGATGAGCGGGATACCCAGGAGAGCCAGTGGTATAGTTCCAGTATGAAGGCTGGCAGGCTTGAGACCTAGAAAGAGCCTGTGTCCAAGGTCAGAAAAATGTCCCACTTTGCATCTGTCAGACAGAAAAGAATGCTCTCTTATTTCTGTGGAGGAGGGTTAGCCTTTTTGTTCCATTCAGGCCTTCAACTAACTGGATTTGTACCCCAACTACTTTGCCGTAATGTACTCCACATTAGGGAAAACAATCTGCTTTACTCTGTGACACATTT
Source organism: Trachops cirrhosus (assembly GCA_028533065.1). Classification (NCBI taxonomy): domain Eukaryota; kingdom Metazoa; phylum Chordata; class Mammalia; order Chiroptera; family Phyllostomidae; genus Trachops; species Trachops cirrhosus. The sequence goes on from CM052541.1 coordinate 91,581,769, forward strand.
AAATGTTAACCTCATTCAAGAGTACCCTTACAGAACTCTGGCTGATGTGGCTCAGTGGATTGATTGCCGGCCTAAGAACTAAAGTTGGTTGCCGGTTCAATTCCCAGTCAGGGTACGTGCCTGGGTTGTGGGCCACGTCCTCAGTAGGAGGAGTGTGAGAGGTAACCACACATTGATATTTCTCTCTCTCCCTTCCCTTCTCTCTAAAAATAAGTACATAAAATCTTTTTTTAAAGAATACCCTCACAGAAATACCCAGAAAAATATTTGATCAAATATCTGAGCAATCTGGTGGCAGTCAAGTTAACACATAAAATTAACCATCACAAATTCACCCGTGTGAACTTGGCACACATATACATATCCTTAAGCCATAACTAATCTCTAAACATAGCCAATGATTAGGTCATAATTCTTTCTATCTCTGTTCTTTGGTTCATTCACTTTTTTCTTTTAATAAAGAAGTATGGAGCTCTTGTGACATAGCTTTATTACATAATACAATTATTTATATTATGCTGGTTTGCCCTATAATTCTGCCTGCGCCTCTACAGCAAGAACTCAGTCTTTTTTTTTAAACCTTTAATTCCCACCAAATTGCACAGCAAATGAATGTAAACAGAAATAAAGCCAGCTTGTATATTGGACACAGCAGTGACCGGAGTAAGACAGTTCCTTTTCAGGTAAATTAAAAATGGGATGATATGAGCAAATAGTGAAATGGTAGCCATGGTGCAGTAATAGAGCCATGGTCAGTGTTTCATGAGGCAAGGAAGTCCTTTATGCCCCTGAGGTTGGGATGAAATCAGGGATGAGGTGGGGCATGACATGCAGGGGTAGCTTCCAGAGGATGTCACAGGTGGCTTATATTCAAAATGTACAAAAAGTTTTCCAGGTAAGAAAGACCTAAAGTATAACCAAAGGAAAAATCTAGATAAAGCCCAAGGAGAGATGATGAGGGGCTTTGTATAAGTGCTAAGGAGTTGGTGCTTAATTTTCTCCCTCATGGAGATCTGCTGAAAGATTTTAAGCAGGTCAGAGGTATGACCTGATTTGCATTTTAGAAAGCTCTCTCTCTTGCTGCACAGTGGCTGATGGATCAGTTGGATAGAGTGAGATGGAAGACTGGAGGCTATTTAGGGGAGCATTGCTGGAAACAGGCAGCAATGATAGGAATCTAAACTGAGCTCATCTTGGGGCTTACTCAGAGGAGGCTTTGATGCGTGCTGTGAGAGTTGGGTCCCTCCCCTTGGCCCCCCTTGCAGTGTCTGCATAGCAGCTCCATTTGTAAGGGGAAGAAATAACAGCATTAGCAATTGCACATTTGGCTTGGATGTTCAACTCCTCCAGCAGGCATCTGGTACAGAAACAAAATAAAGGAAGACTGATAGGAGCAAAGACCAAACAAATAGACTAGTGACTACTGGGTGATAGACCCTGTCTCCTGGAGATAAGTTTAATGAAGGAGCCACTATCAGGTGAGCTCAGGGAAGGATGTGAGGTGATATTATAAATGTATAAGGGTTCTATCTATAGGGCTGTTATCTCAGTCAACTCTTGCCTAAAGGATACAAGAAAATGGATGCTGGGAAAAACTTAAGAAAGGGGATATCATTCTAGGTGAAATGAAGCATTGTTCTGTTCACATTATTTTTATGACTGTTGAACAGAAATAACTAGTAAAGTATAATAGAAACAGGAAAGAACTTGTAGTCTAAACAATATAAGTCTTAACATGACTTGTTCCAGGACATGAAAATAGTTCTTTTTGTGTTGTCTAGTTACTAGTGCCTTTTCCTTGTGTGTACTTTGTGGAAGTTACTCTGGAGAATAATAATACATTTTTCTGTGAATTTGGGTGTATACAGATGCCCCTACCTCCTACCCTGACCCCTACTCAGAGGAATGCTGGAGGGAGAATGACACTGGGGTAAAATGTGAGGGGCACCATCTCGGGGTGCTCCCAGTTTGGAGGATTAGTACTGAAAAGCTAGTACTAAGCCAGGATGACTAAGCTGTGGAGGAAAGTTGGAAATGATTATCAAGAAGCCCAGGCTGGATAAAGAAACAGGCTTATGGGGCAAAATGTTTCCTCTCCCCACCTGTATTTGTTGGCTTAGTGAATAGCACTTCCATCTGCCCAGGTACCCAAAGCTGGAACCTCAGGTAACCCTAGATTCCTCACTGTATTAGTTAGGATACACTGCAATGAATAACAAATAACTCCTATGTCTCTGTGGCTTCAACAGCCAATATTTATTTTGTTTTTTATTCATAATGCATGTGATCTGCAGTTGGCTCGGTCTGTGTGCTAAATGGTCTTTCTCTGGACCCAGACTGATGGAGTTGCTCATGCTGGAACACTGCTTGTCTTATGGCAGAGGGAAGAGAACGTGGTGATCACACACTGGATTCTAAAGCTTCTGCTGGGAAGTGATGCACATTACTTCTGCGCACATCTTATTGCCCAAAGCGATAAGATTGCCTGATGTCAGTGAGATAGGGAAGTATTCCTTCCCAGAGGAAGGAATCAGATATTTCTGTCTGTAAAAGTGTGATATCTGAAGCCACACAGAACAGAGTTCGAATCAAAGCTCTTTCACTTTCTAGCAATGGAAAGTTTGCTGTTAATTTCCTTTCATGTGTTGGATGTCTGGGACCCCAACATAACCCTTATGTTTAGGACAGACACTTTGATTATACCTAATGTGCACAGTGTGTGCTCAGTTGAATGAAAACATAATGTAATGCAAGTCAAACTCCCAAGTGGTAAGACTTGGTGGTGGGTGGGCATCTTCCTTGATTCCTCCTCATTGACAATTTTAGGTCATTTTTATTTCTTCAATCATTGCTCAAGGTCCACTAGAGCCTGTGTCACCAGATATTACTACCCAATACTCTTCCTTCTCCATTTCACCTACAGACAGTTGGGTTGTCCTCTCTTATTCATTAAAGACTGTGGTCACTGGCCTTCTCCCTTCTGCCTACTACTCCTGTCATCGTTATTGGGAACTTCAACATCTGTGTAGGCAATCACAGTCAACATCATGGCCTTTTGGTTCCTTTACCTCCTTACCGCTCACGATGCTTTCCTCCACTTAATTTCAGCTGGCTTTCCCTTGGTCTTATGTTAGACTTTGTAATAACCAATAATTACTGTACCTCCAAAAGTCTCTATTATAAGGTAGACTGTGTAACCATATAGAAACTTTATTTCTTTAATATGATCTTTACTTCTTTCTCTCCTTTTAATTCAAACTGGCCTCATCCAGCATGGTGACTCACCTACCTCCTTCTTCCTGGCATGTCCACTCTTTTAAGCATTAAGTCCTCAGGACAATGAGGTTCTGATCAGCGTCAAATCATCATAGGAACAAAGCCTCTATTGACCACAGAGACAGGGTTTCAATCAAACTAGAGATAACATCTAGGCCTCAGTTGGCTTCAGAAAACACAGGGAAACAGTGAAAACCAGACAAAGCAACATCATGGCTGACATTGGAACCAGGTGTACTAATCAACTACCACCTACTGTAGAGCTGATCAATCAGTAGAGACCATGACTCCAACTCCCTTAGTCACCATGAAAAATGATTTTTCCCCTATATAACTTGTCCTCTGGAAGCCATCAGGGAGTCAGGTCTTTGAGAACTAGCTCACCTATGTCCAGGCCTGGGCCATTTTCTGAACTAACAAATCCTTACTTTCTTTGCTGCAAACTCCTGTTTGTGCTTTATTGGGTTTTGCTGCATGCAGGCAAATGGACTCCTTTAGTCTGATAACAATTTTGACACCTATGTGGGGCCTTCCTTTTGCCTACAAATTTGTGGACCCCTGGCCCAGGCCTTGCCACGAGGCCCCTGCCTAGAATCTCCCAGACCTGTTGTCTTGGAGGGGGGCACTATATGGTAGTCCATGACTGGGCACCCCCAGCTTACGGCAGTTTCAATTGCAGCACAAGAAAAAAGGAATTGAAAAGACCTAGATTCAGAATTTGCCCTGGTTTTGGTTATTGAAGACATCTTATGGTGAGGTTTTGCAGGTGACAATCCAGGAAAACCACCCTCTTCTAGGCTCAGGGAAACCCATATGGGAATAGGGAGGAAAATGGTTTGAGAAATTCTAGTTTCTCTAATCCAATCTCCTTCTCCTGGACTTTTGGAAACTCAACAGGAATCAAGGAGAAATCTTGCTTGTCAGTTTGCTTGAGGCTGTATTTGTTATCTGTTACATCTATGTCTCATTTGTGGTGAGTAGGCCAGCTCTGACCAGGCTTTAGCACACCTCAGAGGAGCGGGCAGAGGAAGCTTGTCTTGGCCTAACCCGTTGTAGCTGATCATATCAAATTTACTAGATGGAGCTGGACTTGTGTTTCTTCCCTTGAAGGAAATAATACTCAGGGTTCAAGATGAAGTGGGAAGTATAGACTGCTCAACCCCTGCTAGTGTCTTGTCTGTTGTGTCTGACTTGGTGCTGGCCAAACTTTAGAAAGATGTAACAGTTGCTGAATTGTGAGATTTTATAACTGCTTGTTCCCTGTTTGTCCTTTTGCATGAAAAAATCCTAGGACTCATTTAAAATTGCTTGAGCTGAAAACAAGTAATTATTCTGATTAATAAAGACCTTAATTAATAGCGTGGGTAGTTCCATCTCTGTACCCCTACGTAACTCTTTGGGCTGTATCTCACAGAACTAGAGTACATTTAGCTACAAACTTATGAAAGAAAAAAATGGGTGAAACAAAACAGACAAAGTTTTTAGTACAGCACTACCAAAGTCTATTCAGGAGCCAAACTGACCCCCCTTAGGCCCCTTAAGATTAAAGGGCTCCAAGCAAGTCTGTTCTATTTACCTCAGTGTGTAGAAAATTAAAAGACTGTGTTAGTGGTGGTGGCACCAGGTATCAGACCTTGGTTCTGCAACCTTGGTACTTGAGTTCTTGCTAAGAAAGAAGTCAGAGCCAAGACTCAACCTATAAGAGAAACTTTATTTTGAAATTCACAGAGGTAGAAGAAGTGAACCATAGAAGAAAGAAGATCAGGAAATGAGTTACAGAGATAAAAGAAGGGCCCTTGGAGCTTAGGAGAAAGAGACAAACAAGAAAGAAAACTCACCTTGAAGAAAGATTTGGGCACATTGCAGAGAGAGAGAGGGTGAGCCCAGGGAAAGGAAGGGGGTGGGGAAAGACATGGACATGCTCCACAGAGAGAGGGGCACTGGGTCCTTGTACCAAGGGCTTTTATCTGGCAGTCTCAGGGGAGAATTCCAATAGAATATTCATCAGCTTTCCAGGTGTACCTCCTCATGGTCTCCACTGATTGGACAGTGCCAGGCTGTCACTCTGATTTTGTTGCTTCTCTAGGACTGGAGCTGAAACACAGCTGAAGCCTAGATGTCATCTTCCAGGGGTTAGTACTTAAGGGAGTGGTCATGCAAGAGCTTGCAGTTTTGCCCATTGCTAAGCACTCATGGTTCAATATCTGGCCTATCCTTCCTACCTTTCTCCTGCCTATCTACATGCCTACAGCAGAAGAAAGAGATTACAATGAGAAACCTGACAAGCAATCACTTGGGACTTTAGTCTGGTTAAGTCAAGTTAAAGATTAATAACAGGGCCAGGGCCCCTTGGCTTAATCCTTTGCTCAGAACACAAAGCTGTTTTACTCGAGTGGGTAAAATGATCAGGGGATAGAAATGAAATGTCCAGAACTAAGATGGGAATTCCTGAACTGTGGTACAAGAATCTGTTGGTGGCCCTGGCCAGTGTGGTTCAGTTGGTTGGAGTGTTGTCCCATAACCAAAAGGTTGTGTGTTCAATTCCCCATCAGGGCACATACCTAGGTTGTGGGTTCCCCGGGCCTGGCATGGTCTAGGCACGTACATGAGGCAACCAAATGATGTTTTTCTCTCACATCAGTGTTTTTCCCCCTCTCTCTAAAAGCAATGAAAATATGTCTTTGGGTAAGGATAAGAAAAAAAAAATTAAAGAACTTATTGGTGAAGCTCTGGCTCAGACTATAATTAGATTAAAGAATATGGAAATGTAAAGATTGATAAGATTAGGAACAATGGAATGTTTAAATGGGCTTTATGTTAAAGTTACCTGGACTTTAATTAATTACACTTCTCCCCTGATTGTATTATGGAAGTAGACATTGTGTCTCATTGGGGGACTGGGGCCTGAAGGTTGTCGGTTCCTTCTTTTGGCTATCAGAGAGAAAGACTCTGGAAGGCCTTCACACCCTCTTGTGTCCAGGGAATTGTTTAGTAGTGCCAGAAATGTTTAATGTTTGTACCAGCTGAAACCCGACAAGTTATTCAAAAGGATTTAATAATGTTTTTATCAGAAATGGGCTAAATTAAAAACTACTAACTACTGTTAGAGCACAGGTGGCAAACATAAGGCCCACGGGCCAAATCCCGCCCTCCACCTTGTTTTATCCCAGCCCAGACCTTGTTTCTACCTGGCGGCAGCGCCAAGCTCCTTTCCCCTAGTTAAGGAGTAGTTACATTTATACAGTCCTAAAATTACATTCAGTCCTTTGAAGGCAACTTCAAGGCTGATGTGGCCTCCAGTGAAAATGAGTTTTATACCCCAACTCATTTAAAGTCTCAAAAAGGCCTCTTTTGAGCCTGTTAGAGCCTCAAAGGAAAAAAAATTACCCAGAAGAAAAGAAACATTCCAAAATGGGTGAATGCATTTGTCAGTCTTTTGCCAATATTTAGGTGGCAACCCAATTCTTCGGCTACTAAAAACAACTGGCCTTATTTTAGAAATGAGGTCTTTACAAGACCAGATGTGTGACTCCAGAAAGAACTCAAAGCCCACCAATTCTTTTTACCTTCCCCAAACCTCCACTGTCTCAAAAGGCTTATAAATGATTGGTTTTATGAAATCAAAGTCCTCCTAGGAGAAGCTTGCATTTCTTTCCCTGTGTCTTTGAGATGTAAATACCTGGTCTTTTGCAAGAACTCTTACCTGGGCCATCTTTTAAAATGCAAGTTTCATGTAAGTGGAGGTAATTTTTATTAAAAAAAACTTTAGTCATTTGAGCAGATCAATTTAATTGATTCCAGCTGTTCCTTTCTAAATTGGTGAGTTTTGTTTTATGGGGCCTATGTCATGGCTAAAAGATCTCTGTATGTTCACGTGTGTTGTTGTATTGTTAGCAGTGAAATGACATCAGTGTTACCGGTGATTGGACCTTGGTTCAGCAACTTCAGTACTTGAGTTCCGACTAAGAAAACATTCAAAGCCAAGACTCATGTCCTGTAGCTGTTCAAGGCCAGGAAGGTTCACATGGGATTCAGGCAGACAAAAGAAAATGCACGAAGTTGTTGGGTTGTCTGACATGCCTTTATTCCTGGGTGGGGTGATTCATGTGTGCCACAAGCTGGGAGGTGAACCACAGAAAGTGCTGACTCCCTCATATACTAAGTGCACATGAAGCTGGTTAGGTGCCAACATAGACACTGGTTATAGAACAGACCTTGATTCTGTGCATGCGGGCCTTTAAGCACAGTTACAGAAACATTGCTAAGTCCCAGTTCCCCGGATATCTGGGTGAGGGAGCCTGACTGATTCCATTTTCCCTGCATTCAAATACAAGCAAAAGTTTATTTAGATTCTAAATATTGACACGGGGGTGTCAACCTCATTTGGGGGCCACATCAGCCTCGAGGTTGCCTTCAAATGGCCGAATGTAATTTTAGGACTGTATAAATGTAACTACTCCTTAACAGTTAAGTGAGAGCTCAGCGCTGCTGCTGGGTAGAAACAAGGTGCTGGGCCAGATAAAACAAGGTGGAGGGCCAGGTTTGGCGTGCCGGCCTTGTGTTTGCCACCTGTGATTTAGAAAGTCATAAAGGTAGAAGAAGTGAGCCATAGAAAAAGTGAGCCAGCTGGGTTGTGTGGGCTCAGTAAACAAGTCACAGAAGCAAACAAAGGGCCCTTGGAGTGTAGGAGAAAGCAAGCAAGGATATATCCACATGGGGAAAGGAGAGGGGGAAAGTCCTGGGCATGCTCCAGAGAGAGAGTGCACCTGAGAAAGGGGTGGGGAAAGGCACAGGCTTGTGATCATGAGAGAGAGAGCGAGAACACAAGAGAGAGGATGAGTGCTGGGTCCTTCATCCTGAGGGTTTTTATCTGCTCTCTGAAGGTGGGGATCTTAGGGATGTCCCAGAGGAACATCTCAGGAGAATATTCATCAGCATTCCAGGTGTGTCCTTTCCAGGTCATGGTCTCCACTGATTGCTTTGAGCCAGGGCAGGGAGTCAGTCAGCACAGCTGGTCCTGATGTCAGCTATGGCATCACCCCACCTGGCCTTCCTGCTTTTCTGGGCCTGGGGCTGAAACACAACTGAGGCCTAGATGTTATCTCTAGTTTGACCAAAACTCTGTTTCTGTGGTCAGCAGACCTGAGGCTTTATTCATAAGATTATTGGATGCCGGTCAGCACCTCATTTTCTTGAGGGCTTAATGCTTAAAGGAATGGTTGTGCAAGGGCTTATATGGGAGTGAAATGAGGCTATTCTCTGGCCCTCTTGTTCCTCCTCTAAGGGGGTCTACCACATGACTAGTGACATACTAGGGGAGGAAAGGCCAGGGAGGGTCCAAACTGCATCACTGATAATATGAAAGGTCAGGGGTCTAAACCACATAATGAATGATATGCTAGGGGTGGAAAGGTCACCCTGGGGACGAGGTCCTTGTTTTTCCAGTTTTTCCAGTTGCTACCCTGGTAGCCTTTCCACCCTGATGACATTCCACCCTGATGACATTCCACCCAGTTGCTACCCTAGGCCTTTCCACCCTGATGACTTTCCATACCTGGTCCATTGTTCCTACTCTGCTCATGCCTGTCTAACTCCCTGCTGCAGTATTTTCTACCTCTGGCTGACACTGTTAATTTTTTTTAAAAAAGGACCTCTAAAAGTTGTCTTAAACAAACACGGGCTTATATGAGAATTATCAAAAATACAACAGACACTGACCCAAATGCTTTCCAGAATCATGTGATCTGGGAAGAGATTTGATATTAAAGCTGGTTTGTATTTGGTTTGGATAAATATGCATATATTTAAAATAGTCAACTTAAATAATACTTTTATTCTAACTGGATTTATTGGTTAAATAATTTCACATTATCTCTCTTGTAAAATTTGTCAGCCAGAAACTTGGTATAATGAAATTTTCATAAGTAATGTAAACTTAATTGTTAGGAGTGAGTAAATTAAATAAATGTAAATAGGATAAAAAGTTTTTTTTAGGTTAGCTCTAACAATAATTATATTGTAATTAAATAGTTCTATAAATCTCTATGGTTACTTGAAACTTTGAAGTTTGGCTAGCTAAATTAAATAATGAATATTTATTAAATGTCTAGGCTATTTCCAAATAAGATAAAATGGTGAAGCATTAATTACTAAATATAGGTTTATCTACTTTCTGCTTACTATAGAAACTAAAGATATTTGTGTTTATTTGTAAACATCTCTTGTACCAATTAAAATTGTGCTATGAGGAAATATATATATATAAATATTTAGAGATTATTAAATGTGTTCATAAATATATCAATCTAAATAATACTGCTTACATTTTAGTTGTCACAAAAAATTGAGGTTCCTATTACGATTTTTAATTAAGATGGAAATAAAGTGTATGTTTTTATTAATAGATGGTATTGTCCTAAATAAGATTAGTTATTTCTGAATGGGTAAGAAGAGGCAAACCAAAAGAGGACTAAAAAAGTTGTAGAAGATCTGTAAAAAAATAAAAAATCTTGAAAAGAATTTATGTATAGTTAAGCTGAATAAGATTAAAATTGAATTAAGCAAATGAATTTAGATAACAAAAGTAAGTAAATGTAGAATAAGAGTTTTTTCTTTTTTACTTTGTTAAAAAATAAAGTTTTAAAATTATATTTATTCTCTTCTAGATAATGTATTATAGAAGTTTTTCCACCTAGAAAGCAGAGATTCTATGTTTTATTAAAATAGTTTTCTATTATCTTGATCAGGTCCTTGAGTACTTAAGAAAATAATTTTCTAAATCCTAAAAACTGAAGTTTTGCTAACTTGCAGTTTTATTTGATACATTTTTAAAAATATATTTTATTGATTATGCTATTGGAGTTGTCCCATTTTTTTCTCCCCTTTATTCTCCTCTTCCCTGTATCCTCCCATCCACCAGCATTCTCCCACCTTAGTTCATGTCCATGGGTCATACATAAAAGTTCTTTGGCTTCTCCATTTCCCATACTATTTTTAACACCACCCCTGTCTATTTTGAACCTACCATTTGTGCTTCTTATTCCCTGTACCTTTTCTTTCATTCTCCCCCCTCACCTTCCCTACTAATAACCCTCCATTTGATTTCCATTTCTGTGATTCTGTTCCTATTCTAGTTGTTTGCTTAGTTCTTTTTTTTTTTTAGGTTCAGTTGTAGATAGTTGTGAGTTGGTCATTTTACTGTTAATATTTTTTATCATCTTCTTTTTTTAGATAAGTTCCCTTTAACATTTCATATGACTAGAGCTTGGTGAAGATGAACTCTTTAACTTGACCTTATCTGGGAAGCACTTTATCTGCCCTTCCATTCTAAATGATAGATTTGCTGGATAGAGTAATCTTGGATGTAGGTCCTTGCCTTTCATGACTTGGAATTCTTCTTTACAGCCCCTTCTTGCTTGCAAGGATTCTTTTGAGAAATCATCTGATAGTCTTTTGGGAACTCCTTTTTAGTAACTGTCTCCTTTACTGTTGCTTCTTTTAGGATTGTCTCCTTATGTTTTTTTGTGTAATGTAATTATGATGTGCCTTGGTGTGTTTCTCCTTGGGTCTGACTTTTTTGGGATTCTCTGAGTTTCCTGGACTTCCTGGAAGTCTATTTTCTTTGCCAGATTAGGGAAGTTCTCCTTCATTATGTTTGCAAATAAGTGATCAATTTCTTGCTCTTCCTCTTCTCCTTCTGGCACCCCTATGATTCAGATGTGGGAACGTTTAAAGTGGTCCTGGAGGTTCCTAAGCCTCTCCTCATTTTTTTTGAATTCTTGTTTCTTCATTCTGTTCTGGCTGAATGTTTATTTCTTCCTTCTGGTCCACACCATTGATATGAGCCCCAGTTTCCTTCCCTTCACTGCTGGTTCCCTGTATATTTTCCTTTTTTTCACTTCTCATAGCTTTCACTTTTTCCTTTAATTTGTGACCATATTCAATCAAGTATGTGAGCATCGTGATTACCAGTGTTTTGAACTGTGTATCTGATAAGTTGGTTATCTCTTCATCGCTTAGTTGTGTTGTTTCTGGAGCTTTATTCTTTCATCTGGGCCATATTTCTTTGTCTAGGGGCACCTGTTATGTAGTTAGGGGCAGCACCTTAGGTATTTTGTTAGGGTGGGGCAACCACATTGCTGATCTGTGGCTCTGCGTGTGGAAGAGGGGTCTGAGAGGGAACAATGCCACCTGCTCAGCTCTTGGCAGGCTCTCAGTCACATCCCCTGCTACCCACAATCAAATTGGGCCCTTCTCATGCCGATACCCAGGTGGGTGGGTTTGTGTACGTTCTAGAACCCTGTGGGTCTGTCCAGCAAACTATCTTGTGAGGCTGGGAGTTTCTCCTGCTGCCTCAACCCCCACAGGTTTTTTCTGTCAGAGGTTTTGAGGCTTTATTTCCCCATCATGGAACCCTGGGTTGCTCGATCTGTCTCTCTCCCCAGTTGTTCCTCTGGGCTTATCCACATGCAAATGTGGGTCTGCCTGGTCCACCAGCCGCCTCCTCACCCTGTCCACCAGCTACCACCTTGCCACAAGTCCTCTCTACCCCAACTGCCCATCCCCACCCCTCCTACCTATCTGAATGAATGTTTCTTTAACTTCTTGGTTGTCAGACTTCTGTACAGTTTGATTTTCTAGCAGTTGTGGTTATTTTTTGTTTTTAAATTTGTTGTTGTCCTTCTTTTGGTTGTGCAAGGAGGCAAAATGTATTTAACTATGCTTCCATCTTGGGTGGCAGTCACACTTTTTATTGTCACTTTGGATAAATAAATAATTTAACATTGTTTAATGATGATATATGATCTTTTTGGTCAGGTGTGTTTGACAATTTCCCAGCATTGAAATTTTAACAGGAGACCTTTTTCTTAACCTAGAAATGACTTTGGGTTGTTCCAATGGGTCCCTGTAGCACCTTAAGGGATATTGTTTTCTCTACTTGCAAGGGACAGGTTTGAGCTAATTAGGCCTATTTGATATTCTTGAATTGCACAGGAAGCTTTGTCATCTAAGAAAATAGTTGTGTTGTATTTGTATGTATATATTGTTATTATTAAGTGAATATTATACAGGGTGAAACAAAAGTAGGTATGCAGTTGTGAGTACACTAAACAGTTTATTCTTGTATTATTATTTATTAATTATTTTAGTTCCCATACAAATAAATGTAAACCTACTTTTCCTCAACCCTGTATGTTGGAGATTTACATGAAAACCTCCAGTTACAAGTTATCAATCAATACTCATTTGTAATTCTTGTTATCTTAAAATGTTATGTTACAGAAAAGCAAAGTTCTCTGTCAATGACATTATAATCAGATCTATAACCAAGTCATTTTAAGTTTCATCATTTACAGACAGTCACTGTTTTACTGTGATACTTTGGCAAGTATGTCTCACCTTTGGAAAGATCCATGAAAAGGACTTTGACTTTTTCTAAAAGTGTTCTGAGACTAAATTTTCAGATCATGTCTTTAAACTACATGAAGATTTGTAAAGCTCTAAGGAATAACTAGATTCACAAACTGCTGTCAAAATATTAAGATAGATGAGAATTAATTATGAGGGACTGAATGAACTTAGTATAATACTTTTTATTGGAAATATTGCTAATTTTTTATCTTTTTTCCCTGAATATGAGAAAACTTGTTTTCTCTTAAACTACCTAAGACTTAGAACAGTTTGGTAAATTATACCTTTGTAAGCAATATTGAATCATTTATATTTTTTTCCCTGTTTGATCCCTCTTGAAGTTTGGAGACTGAATGAATGAGGAGTATTATTTTCATGGCAATGTGGTGGTTTGCATAAATTCAATGGGAATATGTTCTTTTTATAACAGGACATAGTGGGAAATGGGTTTATTACCAAGACTTTGGAACGATCTGTTTGAGAGAGACATGCATAGACTCTGGATGTCACCAAAAAGCTTTAAAGCATTAAGAATGCCTTTGGAAGCCAATAAAAAGCCCTTTGGAGGAACAACCTGATAACTTATATGGTTCACAGTTGTCTTTCCAGGTAAAAAACAAAGGTGGATTTCTTGGGAGATGGAAAAGGAAGAACCTCAAGACATTTGAGGGAACCTCAGGAACTGGAGGAATTCACCCAAGTCGATTGGTTTTAGACACAAATGTTAATGACAGCTAGTGGCTTGGCTTCGTAGACCTGAGAGGCTAATTAAAGTTGAATCTGGAGATTTCTTATGAAATTCCAACAAAGTAGATTTAAAAGAGCCTACATAATTAATTACTATTCTTGTGGTACTTATGTAAATAATAGGCCAAATTTACTGAAACTAGACTTATACAATAAATTAGTCTTAACTTTTGCTATGTTTAATAAAATGAGGGTGATTTTAGAGAGAAAAACTGTTTCAATAGAAACTATAATGTCCAGTTATGGATGTTAGATTCTTTAGATTAGTTGTCTTTAGAATCTTATTTTTCACCTGCAGACTGAACTGAATCCTGAATTTTTCTAAAGAAACTGTTTGACTGCAACACTCTGAACTAGTATTTTATTTTTCTCTCATATTTTGTCTTGGAATTTTTGAGAACGAAAACTTTTTTTTTTCCTTAACCTTGCTAATGCAGAACCCAGATAGATGACATAGTGTAAACTTCAGAGAAATTGTCATAAGAGCTCATGCCTGGACGGGTTAGGTGACTGATGCTGTGTAGGCCACACAGAGAGCTGGCTTGATCTTGTGTCAGGACATTCATCAGGGACGTGCAGACTGCAGTCCAGGGGAATCTGTTGGATTCTCACTGCTTGCCTTCATTCCAGCAAAAATGAAGGTCTGAGCCTTCCATCTAGCGGTATTCTTGAGTGGTTGTGTGAAAGACTCAGAGACTAACTCTGGTTTGCTCTGATTATTACTCAGGGTACAGGTATCCTGGCCTACTTCTGCTTCTATAATTGCTGTGGTTCCTGCTTATAAATAAAACCCCTAGAATGACCCCTTTAAGGCTCAAGGACCACTGAAGAAGAAAGGGGTGTGTGAGATTATAAGAGCCAGATAATAGGGGCACAATAGGCAGGCAAATTTGACTCCAGTTTTATGAGTTAATCCTTCCTTGTGATTGAACCTGGACCCAGTTGCCCCATATTCCTCAAGACTGAGTAATGATCAAAAGAAAGGGGTAAATTGTACTGCATAGAAGTTTTATCTCTTTTGTATGATCTTCTCTCCGTTCTTTTTCTTTGATTTAAACTAGCCTCATCCAGCATACTGACTCACCTGCCTCTCTCCCTTGCATGTACATTCCCTTAATCATTAAGCCCTCAGGACAACAAGGTTCTGATCAGCATCAAATGTGCATAGGAACAAAGCCTCAGGTTTATTAACCACAGAGACAGAGTTTCAATTGAACTAGAGATAACATCTAGGCCTCAGGTATGTTTTAGCCCCAGACCCAGAAAAGCAGCAAAACAAAATGAAAGGACACCATGTCTGACGTCAGGACCAGGTGCACCGATCAACTATCCCTCCCCTAGTGCCACTCATTCAGTACACACCATGACCCTAACTCCCTTAGTCACCATGATTCATGACTTTTGTTCTGTATAACCTATGCCCCGGAAGCCATCAAAGAGTCAGGTATTTGCTCATTAGCTCGACTGTCTCCGGGTGTGGGCCACTTCCTAAAGAGAAACTCTTGCTTTCTTTGCTGCAAACTCCTATTTGTGTATTATTGGACTCTGATGCACACAAATAGACCCCGTTAGTCCAGTAACAACTCTCAGATCACTCTCTGATTACCAACACTACCTTTCTATCTCACTCTTTTATCTCAAGTACAGTAATTCTTTAACTACACTGTGCCCTTCAGTCGATTGGTCTTACTATTTTCTCACTATCCATCTCCCCACATGCCGTTGTAGTCTTATGTATCCAGCCTAGACACTTCCCTGTAGTAAGTCAAACTGTGGTGCTAAGAGCATAGTCCTCCACACTGCCAGGTCTGCCCAAGACTCTGACGCCAACCACAAGTGTGGGCATATATTAGTTTCCTAGGGCTGCTGTAACAAAGTGCCACAGGCTGGGTGGCTTAAACAACAGAAATTTATTGTCTTACAACTATGGAGGCCAGAAGTCCAAGATAAAGATGTTGTGAGGGTTGTGCCATTCTGCGGGCTATGTGGGAAGATCTGTTCCAGGTCTCTACCCTAGCTTCTAGTGTTTTGCTGTCAATTTTTGACATTACTCTGCCTTTATCATCATATGACATTCTCCCTATGTGTGTCTGTATCTGAATTCCCCTTTTTAATATGGACACCAGTCATATTGGATTAGGATTCCGACCTACCCTGATATAACCTTACCTTAACTAATTATATTGGCAATGACCTGATTCCCAAATAAGGGGTTGAGGTTTAAGACTTAAACACAAAAATTTTGGGCTGATACAGTTTAAACTATAACAGAGGGGTTTCCAAAACCATCAGGTATGATAATTTGCTAGTAAGACTCACAAAACTCACTGAAAGCTGTTATACTTATGGTTATGTTTGCTGTGAGGAAAGGATATATTAAAATTAGCTACAGGAAGTGGCTTACAGGTCAGAGTCTTACAAAGTTCCAAACACAAAGCTTTTATTGTTTCAGGATGGGTTATCCTCTCAGCATTGATGTATGACAATGCCCACTAAATATTGCCAATGCAAGAAGTTCATACAAGCTTTGGTGTTTAGAGTTTTTGTTAAAGCTTGATTCTGTAGGAAATATCAGTTGATTGCCCATGTGGTTAAACTGTGTCTGGACCTTAACTGATACCATGTGACTCAAAGACCCTGCTCTCTAAACATAGTTGGTTTTGCTGCAGTGGCTAACCCCTACTGCTGTAGATGTGGCCAGTCCCACTGGAGCCGTCTTGTTTCCATAAACTATTAGGTGTGGTCAGAGGTCCCACTATGAATAACAAAAGACATTTATCACTAAGGAGATTCCAAAGGTTTAGAGATTACTTCCCAGCTGCCAGGACAAAGTCCTGACCTCTCTTTTGGTGAGGCCAAATTCCTTATTACGGGACACCCATCCTTCTCTGCCTGCTGCCCTCTTTCAACTCATTTGATTAAACCTTGGTCTAGTAAAGTCCAGATTCTCCTACCCTGTTCCTCCACCCACGCAGCTGAGCACTGCTTGAGAGTATCTTCAGACAGGGTAGACTGGTCTCACTTCAGTACCCAGGTCTCAGTGGGTACTCTGCTCTTCCTAGTACAGCCCCTTCCCCTCTGTGAATTTATGACTAAATTTTTCTCTATACACACTTTCCTCTACATGCCCCATTTCTTCAAGCCTCTCTCTCAGATGATAAATATTTTATTCTTCTTTGGAAATAGCGGTTGCACTAAGATTGACCTCATGATTTTTTCACCAATTCCACCAGCCTTTGAGCTTCTTTACCTCAAATACTCTACCCTCATGACACAATAAACCCATCCAGTTCCATGGCTCTGAATACTGCCTTTACCTCAGCGATTCCCAAATGCCCTGACTTTCCTCCCAAATTCCCAATTCATGAACAGTAGCCACTCCTCCCTTATCCAGTTTTGCTTTGTGTGGTTTCAGTTACCTATGGTCAACCATAGTGTGGAAATATAAAATGGAAAATTCTAGAAATAAACAATTCATAGTTTTAAATTGCACAGCATTCTGAGTAACATGATGAAATCTTACACTGTTCCACCCAGATGTGAATCATCCCTTTGTCCAGTCTCTCCACACTATACATGCTCCCTGCCCATTAATCCTCTTAGTCCCTCAGTTATTTCAATGATTGTGGTCAGATAAGTCTCATCTTATCAATAATGGGCCCAAAACACAAGAGGAGTGATGCTGGCAACTCAGATATGCCAAAGAGAAGCCTTTCTCTTTAAGCATTTAAAGTGCTCCTTTAAATGAAAAAGCAAGTACATTATAATAAGGTACTTTGAAGAGAGATCACATTCACATAACTTTCAGTATATTGCTTTATTGTTCTATTTTATTATTAGTTATTGTTGTTAATTGCTTACTGGGCCTAATTTGTAAATTAAACTTTATCATAGGTATGCATGTATAGCAAAAAAACCATGATACAGTTGACCCTTGAACAGTGTGGGGTCAGGTGGAACTGACTGCCCTTGCAGTTGGAAGTCCATGTATTGAGCATAACTGAAGACAGTCCCCCACATATGCATATTACCAAACTCAAGCGGGAAATATAGTTGACTCTTAACAACATGGGCTTGAACTTCACAGGTCCAGGTCCAGTTACATGCAGTTCTAGCTAATTATTGAAATTGAAGGAGGGGTTGTGAGAAATCCTGCGTTTTGTAGCCAAGTTGGACAGAGGGAAAGCCTGGGGACCTAAGACTGGTGACTGGTGACTGGTATCTGAAGTGAGGCAAGTCTTCTAGGACTGAGCCCTTAACTTGAGGGGTATGTGTTAACTCTGGATAGTTAGTGTCAAAACTGAGGGACTTTATTCACAACTTATGAGAGCTGAGCTAAATCTAGGTAGTTCATGTCAATATTGAATTAAATTGTAGGATACCCATTTGGGGTCAGAGAGTTAGAGAATTGGTTGGTGTTGGAATTATGTATTTAGTATCAGAAAACACCACACAAAGCGGGAATTCATTGGCATAATGTAGTGAGTAGCTGACTTCTTACCACCAGACTTGCTCCAGAAAAAGGGCATTTTAGCTTGGTTTTATCCTTCAGGTAACAGACAAAATGGTCTTATAGCAGGTCTCTATGCTCCCCTTGAGTTTGTTTTCCTTACTCAGTAATATTGCTATGGTGTTAGGGACTTTGTTCAACAATGTGAATGAGTATAAGGAAGCAATGGGTGTTCTAACCATGTCTTTGGAAAAGTTACTTTGTCTGTTGGACAGAGAAAAATTGGGCGGTGGCAGAGAATGTAGCATTTGGAGGGGAGCAGTGTGATATTTGGAGCCTATTGCTGTGGTTTGTGAGAAGCAACAACAGTAGTTTGTACTAGGGTAGACATAAAGATGGAGTTCTTAATTCTCTCTTAAAGATGGAGTTCTTAATTCTCTCTTAAAGATGGAGTTCTTAATTCTCTCTTAAAGATGGAGTTCTTAATTCTCTCTTTGCTTCCTTTATGTCTACCCTAGTACAAACAACTACTGTTGTTGCTTCTCACAAACCACAGCAATAGGCTCCAAATATCACACTGCTCC
>CM052541.1:91600736-91641480 GCA_028533065.1 Trachops cirrhosus
CTCTCTTAAAGATGGAGTTCTTAATTCTCTCTTAAAGATGGAGTTCTTAATTCTCTCTTTGCTTCCTTTATGTCTACCCTAGTACAAACAACTACTGTTGTTGCTTCTCACAAACCACAGCAATAGGCTCCAAATATCACACTGCTCCCCTCCAAATGCTACATTCTCTGCCACCGCCCAATTTTTCTCTGTCCAACAGACAGGGTAACTTTTCCAAAGATACGTTTGGAACGCCCAGTGGCTTCTTGTTGTTCAAGGCTCTCTGTGGTCCAATAAGAGTCTACTCTCCAACTTTGTCTTCTATGCTTCACTAGGGCACTGTGATCCAACCCCCTTGGTTTTTGTGATCATGTGATTAATATCTTTTCTTTCCACTGGAATCCACAAGGTTAGGGGTTTTGTTTATTTTTGCTTACCATTTTATCTTCAGTGCTCTTCACAGTGCCTGGCACATAATAGGTGTTCAATAAACATTTGTTTGAATGAATGAATAAGAAAAGAATGAATGGCTTTCAGATCACATCTTGCTGAGAGTAAGGTTAAGGCTCTCAGAAACATGCGAGTCAGAGCAAGTCAATGAACTCTATTTCACAGGTGAAATGGAAAGAAATTTCTGTTATTAGGTCACTTGTGGCCCATCTGGTGATGATGGGGGCAGTAACGTAGAATTCAGGTCCCTGTTGTGAAGGTGGACAGCAGACTGGTTGGAGTCATTAAAGCCCATAGGCAGTGTGATCATCCCAGGGCTCACAGGATATTCCTAGAATCCTTAATGATTAAACTTAATCACTTGCATCATGGCCTCTGGTCACTATGGTGCAGGCCAATTGAGTGATCCTGACAGATTGATTTTTTTAAACCATTTTGTCAGTTTACAGGCCATACTGTCCTGTTGTCAGGTTCATGTCATTACATTTATACTCTTTAGAACTAGTGGAAGAAACACAGTGAGAAATTCTTATATTGAGCATTTTGTAAGAGACATCAGCTGACAAACAGGACAGACTGTAGGTTAAAGATATTGACAAATAGTAGTCCCCATTATTGACAGGACATACATTCCAAGACCCCCAGTGAATGCCTTAAACCACGGATAGTTCTGAACCATATATATCTTTCTGTTCCTGTCTTCCACTCACTAATTTTATGCTTTTCCATCTTAGCTACACACTCTACATGCACTATGGCCATAACTTCTGAGGTCTGAGGTGTGACAGCACAACTAGCACAAATTTCTTTTTCTTTCTTCACAATTTCTTGAATAGAAGGTTCATTCTTACTGTAGATCTTACCAACTTATCACAGCATATGATTTTTCCCCTTTATTTATTAAGTCAATAACTTCCATGTTTTTACTTAAAGGAATCCTTTTACAAAGGCTACTCTTTGACATATTTGAATTGCCAGCATCACTACTCTTTTGCTTTGGGGACGGTATTAGGTAAAATAAGGGTGACTTGAACACAAGCACTGCAATACTGCACCAGTTGATCTGACAACTGAGAATGCTACTAAGTGACTAACTAATGGGAGCAGAGCACACACAGAGTGGAAACACTGGAAAAGGAACCAGTCAGGCCCTGGGCATGGCAGAGTGGAAAGGACAGCAGGAGACTTCATTAGGCAAAAAAGCCCCACAAAACCAAAAAGACACAGGCCACAGCATGGTGATTACCAGAGGGGAAAGGATAAGGGGAGGTGCAAGAAGGTATGGAGGGTTAAATGGTCATGGAAGGAGACTTGACTTAGTGTGGCTAACATGCAATGACAATATACAGATGATGTATTATAGAATTGTACACCTGAAACCTACATAATTTTATTTACTAATGTCACCCCAATAAAGTCAATGAAAATAAAATAAAACTTATGAATTGTTTATTTCTGGAATTTTCCATTTAATATTTTTAGACCACAGTTGACCATGGTAACTGAAACTGTGGAAAGTGAAACCATGGATTGGGGGACTACTGTATAACGAAATGATACCCATTGAAAAGTAGAATGCCAAGATCACTGTAGAAAAGTGGCAAGCCCATTCATCAAAGAGGAAATCGAGATAACTAACAAACAAAGAAAACATTTTCAACCTCTTTAAGAATCAAAGACAAAAATAAAAGAAGATATTTTTACTATAATATTTAAAGATTTTAAAAAATGGTATTAGCAGGGTTACATGCAGTACTCACTCTTGATTGGGTGCTTGTGAGTGTGAATTGCTTAAATGCTTTTTTTTTATGGCAAAATATATTGGTAGTATATAAAAGGGCCAGGGAAAATATTTTGTACCCCTTACAAATCTTCCCAAAATCAATCCAAAAAGATATTTTACACAATGTAATTTTTATTAAAAAATGAAATTTCACAAAAATCCACTCTAAATATCTAATAGTAGGGGAGTTGTTAAAAATATGGCACAGCCACAGAATATTTAGGAAGAATTTTAATAACAGAGAAAATGCTCAGAAAGATGTTTAGTAAACAGAACATGGCACAAAGCTGTATGAAGCTTTCGATGTCAACTGTGAAAGAGTATTTGCATACAATAAAAAAAGAAAATATAAAATGTGTTTTTGTCTAGACATAAAGAGGAAAATGAAAACCAGCACAATCTCACAATTCTTGTGCTGTGGGGCAGGTGGTGATGGGAGAGGATCAATGTCTATTGCAGTAGCGTAGGCTGTAAGCAGCAGGGCCTCTGGAGTTTGCATCCCTGTTTTGTTTTTTTTTTTTGCTATACCAGAAGAAAGAGTTCAACCTTGACTTGTTCCTGTTTTTGTGTGTGTTTGGTTGGTTTTGATGTTTTTTAATGCCATTCATCTCTGCAAAACAGGGCAAATTTCTTAGAGTAATTTTTGATGATAAAGCCCAGTAAATTGCATTCTGAGAGAAGACTTTAAATGACAAATAATGGCTCAGTATCAGCTGGGGATCACTGAGTGCAGGAAAAGTGACAGGCCAGATCAGAAGAAGCTGGATTAATCTATGTGGAAAGTTAAGCTTTACCTTTACAGCAAAGCAAAAAGGAGTCTGGAAAGAAGAAGATCTTAAATTCACCACTAGGCAGCCTACTAATTTTGATCTTTCCTCGGGGCCTCTCGTCTTATCTGTTGAGCTCTTACACTCCAGGCAGAATGAGTTCTATAAAATTAATCTTTGTTTAAATCTCCTCTTGGCCTTTATTGACTGTAAAGTGAAGCCTGAACACACAAGTATGGCCCAAGCCCTTTATAATCTGCCACCTATTTATCTTTTCTGTTCTGTGTGTTTTCTGTGGACTGAAATGCCTCATCCCTTTATCAGCCTATCTGATAAACTCCTACTTATACTTCAAAATCCAGACCAAATGTCCCAAGACTATAAGTGTCTTGACTGAACTGTGATTCCATGAAGTCAGGGACAGGATCTCATTCATTTTTGCATTCTATGAATTTGAAAGTTTCAGCTACAAATAACAGAATGTGATATAGTGGCTTAAACTGTGCAGAGATTTATCACCTCACTTAAGAGGAAGTCTGGGAATGGTAGTTCCAGGATTGACCCTGTGGCTTGACAATTTTTTGTCCTTTTCTTCTGCCAACTTCAGCGGGCTACAAGCTTGCCTTTTGTGGTTATGCCATAGCTGCAGCAGCCACAACGACCAGGTTAGGTTCTGTTAGGTAGGAAAAGATGTATGATGTCAGATAAGTGAGACAATGTGAAAATGCAGAAAGGCAGAAGTGGTGGATCAAAGACTTTTTGTCTTGAGCCTCTTTATTTTTGTTGATCAGGTAGAAATTTCCCAGAAGCTGCCCAGTAGATTTCCTTTTACATATCACTGGGTAGAAATAGGTCACATGGTTGCTTGCAAACCAATCACGGGCAAAAAGGAATGGGTTGACCATGACTAGTCAGAAGAAACTTAGGTCATCTCCTTGGTCTAGAGGTGTCTTGTTAGAGGAGTCATCAATAGCTTTTTCCATAAGAACCTGGTATTGTGTTTGGTAGAATGTTCTCTGTAAAAATCTTCAATCTTTCTGTAAAGTTTTTAAATTTTCTGTCCTCCCAGTCTCCACAGTCTATTACTGTTACTATATCAGTATTTCTGTTTCTGTTTCTATTAAGCTTCTGTTGTTGTACCTCAACTGCCCATCTACTTGTCTGTCTCCTACATGGAACTGTGAAGTCCTGAGGGCAGGAAACATTTTACTTAGGTTTAGATGTGTAGCATTTAATCTGCATAGGTTCTCAATAAATGTTTGTTGATTGGTTTTCTGTACAACTATTATCAAATCCAATTTTTTTGTTGATGTCGTGTCTTCATTAAAGCTATTAGAGGTATTAGTAGTGCTTGAATTTCCATGTGTTTAAATTTCACAAATCTTGGGTCACTACCCTTTGAAATACAGCCCTGGTATCTGTGATAAAGCTTTAAGCCCTCCTTGAAACATTAGCTGTATAAATACATTTTGATTGGAAAATTTATTAATGATTCTTTTCTTTGGGAGATAAAAGCCTGCATTTAGCTTCATCAAAGACAACATAAATTAAAAATTGAAAATTTCAAATATTTTACATTAGAAATGAATTTCATGCAACCAAAAAACAAGCCAAACAATAAAAGTTAATCCAGACTTCTTAAAATGACAGCTTCAGTCAAGCTGATTTATAGTTTGTAAAGGGCTTTTATGTTTCTTTCTCTCCCTTTTCCTCTTCTCCATACCAGCCATGTATATTTATGCTGCAAAGATATAACTGTTTATGGAGGGCACAGTGAGGGGCTGTCATTCTCTAAATGACCATGTCTCAGAACCTATGAAAGAAATTCCATGATTTTGTGTGCAGTAAGCATATCTGTGTTTGCATGAGAGATCATTGTAACTTAATGTGGCATGTGATAATAATATGCCACATCTTTTTCTTCTTCTGGAAAGCTTTTTCTGACCTTCCCATCTGGGAAGGAAACCTTTCTTTTAGTTCCCTGAATACCATCCTTACTCTACAATCATCTACAGTGCTTAGCACAGTGCACATGCTTAAAAAAAGGTTGTCAAATAGATAAGATTGTAGAGTGTATATATATATATATATTCTCTCTATATATATGTGTATATATATATATGCATTTCTGTATATGTGCACTTGTTTATTTAGGGAACACACATATATTGCACTTACTCTACGCAAGGCATATTTCTAAATGTTTTATACATATTTATTTAGAACTTTACCATTTACCAAAGCATTTTTAATGTATTGGTTCATTGGTTTCTCATCTTAACTTTAGTGAGCAGATGGATAAAATTATCTACATGTCACAGCTAGGAAAACACACTGAAAGATGTTCATCTATTTACCCACAATTACACAGTTTGCAAATAGAAGAGTTGGGATTCTAACCTACTTATTCTGGCTCTCAGCCCAATGTTTTGCCAAGAGCCCTGGTGGAGACCCATTAAGATTTTGAGATTACCATATCTGTAATAGATGAAGACTATTTTCAGAAGTGGTTTAAGGAAATAAAGAAGTTGTTTTCATATATTTAATACCAACTTAGCAGTTAGTATCTTAGTGAATGCTACAGTAGTGCTACATAACAGATGACCCCCAAATTAAGTCTCTGAAACAACACTACAAGTTGGTTAGGAGTTGGATGATCTAGGCTGGGGTTGGCTGGGCAGTTCTGCCTCAAGCAGTGGATTGGATTGGGCTCAGCTCCTTGAAGTAGCCTGAGCTCAGGGCTATTCACACATGTTCATTCTGGGACCTGATCTTCTCCTTGGGAACAGGGCAATGGGAGAAGTACGGAATTCAAGTCCAACTATACAAACCCAATTCAAGCCTTTGGTTGTGTCACATCTGCTAATATCTCATTGGCCAGAGCAATTTGTATAGCCAAACTGAATTCAGGAAGGAAGCACACTCTACTTACCATGAGATCAGAGCAAGTTACGGACTGAGTTTTGCTGGAGTGGGAATTTAAATTTCCATGTTGAAGAAGGGTGCAAAGTTGGGTGTGAATAACTTGGAACAATAATCTAACCTACTTCAAGGGAATCCCAAGTAGGGTTGCCAAATTTAGCAAATAAAAATACAAGGCATCCAGTTAAATTTGAATTTTGAATAGACATCTAATGTTTTTTAGTATAAGTATACCCCAAATATGGCATGGGAAATACTTATATAAAAAATATCTGTTGTTTATCTGAGATTCATGTTTAATTGGATATCCTGTATTTTATCTGGAAATTCTAGTTTCAGATAAATCAGTTGTACTTGACAAGGTTAGAGTAATAGTAAGTATATATAATTGGCCAGATAATGTAAAAAGTATGCTCATGTTGATTTCTTCTGCCAGGGTTGGTCTTGCTCTCAGACTTCCCTGAGAATATTTTAAGGAACAAGATGAAGGAGCCCTCAAGGCCAGTTAGCTACTGGTCTTCTTATTAAGCTGTCAGTGAAGGAGGCAATGGAAGGCTTTGGAGATTTTGTAATTATAAGTGATACTCAGGAGAAAATCTAGGCAACCTGTCCCTGTAAACTCTCCCTGCAATAGGATTCCAGACTTGCTAATTGTATATTTTGGGAGGACTTGTCTTTATCATGGCTTTACCCTCCTCCTCAGTCACTGAGTTGGAAAAATATGGGTGTCCTCAGCATCAGATGAAGAATAAGATGCCATTAATTGGCCATACAGACCAAAGCATATTTGTTTTCACTTAAGGGCCACAGATGTTGAAGTGGCATGAAATCTTCATTTGGAATGATGCTCCTTACCCCCATTCATCTCTTCCTTGTCCCTTACCCTCAAATAATTATTGATGGCCCTCATACTTCTGCTATCACTATTAAAATGGAAGGACAAACGATATACCTATAAATTGCTTGAGCTATCCATTTGAAGGGATTTGTTAGAACAAATTACTTTGTTTGGTGTTTAATTGCCATGTTGCCAGTAGCTTTTTGAGTTAGTACAAAGGGTCATAGAGTATTCAAGATGGTGGCAGAGTAGGTGGATGTTATTCTCCCCTCCTCCCAAAAGCAAACTGGAATTAGTAGTGAAACATAGAGCAATCAGTCTGACCAACCAACTGAAGACTAGCTGAAGAGAAGTCTTATAACCAAGGATTTACAGAAGAAGCTGCATCAAGACTGGTAGGAAGTTTGAATATATGAAAAGGACTGGTTCTGCTCCCATGGGTGGCAGCTGAATTCAGAGGGATATCTCAGCAGCAAATGTCTCCCTTGACAAGTGTGGAGTCTCAAACACAAGCCAGGTGCCCCAGCCCAGAGCACCAGAACCTGGAAGAGGCACCACATAATATCTGGCTCTGAACATCAACAAGGATTCTGTCCACCAAAAAGTGACAGGAGTCTGCTAGAGACACAGGCACCATCTTAAAGGACCAACACACAAAATCTTTTTTGTAGCCACTCATCTTGACCTCCAAAGGGGGAAGGGCAGAGTGAACTAGAGTTGTGTGAGAAGAGACTGTGGTTGGTGACTTTGGGGAGAGAAGCAGAAGTGATAGCCAAGAGGATCCCTGTGTTGAGTCATTCTTCCACACAACAGATGCCATCTTTCTTGGGTGATGCATTCCCCTCCATAAGGCATCAGTCTGGGGGAAAGCAATAGCCCCATCCTCTGAACTCCCTGTTACCTCACCATGCAGAGCTTACTCCCTGCTAAAGAGTCAGTTTCCTGGGCCAGGGTGTAGAGAACTGGGCAGACTCAGGGGTGTCAGTGACTGAACCGTGTGGCTCTGGAGTGGAGCCGTTCACCCCACTTTTCCTTGAGCCTGACGGGCTCCTCCTCACCACAGGAGATTTACTAGCTCCACTCTCCCGGTTCTCAGCAGCCCCACCCTCTTGACTCCTGGTGGCTTTGCCCTGCCAAGGTTTGGGCAGAATCCAGGGCAGGCTAAGCTATGTGACTCTGAAGTGAAGGCCCATCCCTCCACATTCTTCTAAGCCTGATTGGCACCTCCTCCTCATAGAAAATTCACTAGCCCCATCCTCCCAACTCCAAGTGGCCCTGCTGTGCTGAGATTGGGCTTCTGGCAGAATCTGGGATAGACTGAGTTGTGTGGCTCTAGGATGGGGGACATTTTTCCCTTGCATGCCTGACTACCACAGAGCCCTCCCTTCCACAGCCAAATCTTGGTCTTTTTGTGGCTGATAAACTCTGTTGGCCTCACTCTGATGGATCACTGAGACCTCTCCCCATCACAAAAGTGTGCAAGCACCCAGTAGGGTGAAGCTGGACTTGTTATACCCTGAGACATTCTCTGGGTACCTTCACACCCACCACTGGCACTGAGTTTGAAACTGTATCAATCTGGCAAACACCATTTGTCCTTACCTGATGACTCACTGAGAACCTACCTCATGCAACTGGAGTACCACCAGAGGCTCCTTTAGTTACTGAGACTGACAGGCAGGTGACAGGTGAAGGCAGGCAGAAGCAGATCTCAGAGTATCTTGAGACTTTTGCTGACCTATCCCTGGGCCCAGTGCTGGTAAAAGCATGCCTTGGTGTGCAGCTTGGTCCTTCCTGTACACACTCAGGCCCAGCAGAGGTAGCCACACACTGTGGATGCTTTGTAGCACCAAACACATTGCCCAGAGCCAGTCACAGGAAGCATTGGACATTTTTCTGCACCAGAGTGCCCCTCAAGAGGTCCCAGAACCAACATTCTCAGTGGTCAGCTTCAAAGAGCATCAGAGCAGGATCCAATTAACTTCACAAGAGGCATATCAAAAGGGAGATTTCAGCAGGCACCAGCCCTTTCTGAGGCAAATTCCACTTCATGTAGTCAGCATCTGCACAGAAGATTGTACACTGGTTGGCATGGATATTACAGTCAGTCATCCTGAAGATTTGTCCCACACACAAATGGGCCAACAACAACCAAGACTCGATTACAACAGGAGGCTCACCAACACACACAAGGGACATTTCCAGAGCACACAGCTCAGGCAATCAGAGACTACACCATTGGGTTCCACAGGACCCTTACTAGATAAGGCCACCCAAAAAGACTGGGAGTCATAGCATATTGATATAATACATAGAAACAAACACAAAGTGGCAACTAAAATGGGGAGAGAAAAGAAAATAGGCCCCAAATGAGAAAAAAAAGGAGGAGTCTCAAGAAAAAGAGCTAAAGGAAATGGAAGCAAGCAATTTACCAGATATAGAGTTTAAAAATGGTTGTAAGAATGCTTAAAGAACTTAATGAGAACTCCCACAAAGAGATATCAAGCATAAAAAACAAAGAAACCATAAAAAGTAGTAGTCAGTAATGAAAATATTATGAATGACTATATGCCAACAAACTGGACAATCTGGATGAAATGGATAAATTTCCAGAAAAATACAATCTTCAAAACATAATCAGGAAAAATCATAATTCCTGAATAGACAAATTACATCTAATGAAACTGAAACAATAATTAAAAAAACTCCCAACAAAAAAAGTCATGGACTGGATGGCTTCAGAGGTGAATTTTACCAGACATCCCAGGAGAACTAACACTTACCCTTCTCAAACCATTCCAAAAATTTTAAAAGGAGGGAAGACTCCCAAGCTCATTTTATGAGGCCAGCATTATTTGAATTTCAAATCCAGATAAAGACATTATAAAGAAAAAATATATAAGCCAATATTTCTGATGAACATAGATGTTGAAATTCTCAACAGAATATTAGCAGACCAGATCCAGCAATACATTAAAAATGTCATATACCATAACCAAGTGGTATTTCTTCCATGAAAGCAAGGTTGGTACAATATCTACAAAGCAATAAATGTGATATACCACATAAATAAAATA
The DNA here is from genome assembly GCA_028533065.1 of Trachops cirrhosus. Lineage (NCBI taxonomy): Eukaryota > Metazoa > Chordata > Mammalia > Chiroptera > Phyllostomidae > Trachops > Trachops cirrhosus. The sequence continues at coordinate 91,610,553 of CM052541.1, forward strand.
AAGAATAAAATCATTATGATCATATAAATAGATGCAGAAAAGCATTCAGTAAAATCCAGCACCCATTTATGATAAAAATTCTTAGCAAAGTCTGGATAGAGGGAACATACCTCATTGTAAGACAGACCATATATGACAGACCCACAGCCAACATCATACTAATTAGGCAAAAACTAAAAGTATTTCCCTTAAGACTAGGGCTAAGACAGGAATGTCTGTTTTCATTACTTCTATTCAACATAGTCCTGGAAGTCCTAGCCACAGCAATCAGACAAAAATAACAAATAAAAGACATTCAAATTGTTGTAATTTGCAGATGACATGATACTATATATAGAAAACTCTAAAAACTTCCACCAAAAAACTACTAGGAGTAATAAATGAATTTAGTAAAGTAGCAGGATACAAAATAAATATCCAGAAATCAATTGTAGGTTTATATACCCAAACTGAACTATCAGGAAGGGAAACCAAGAAAACAATCCCACTTACAATTGTATGAAGAAAATAGAATACCTAGCAATAAATTTAACCAAGGTTGCAAAACACCTGTACTCAGAAAATTATAGAATGCTGAAGAAAAAAATCAAAGAAGATACAAATAAGTGAAAGCACATACAGTAAAACCTTGGTTCACAAATGTTTCCCACAACAATTTCTGTGCTTGGCCAGATTGTTCACAGGAAAAAAATGCCTCAGTTTTTTATGAAAACTTCGGTTTTCAACCCAACGACATTTATTTTTAAAGATTTTATTTATTTATTTTTAGAGAGGGGGAGGGAGAGAAACATCAATGTGTGGTTCCCTCTCATATGCCCCCTACTGAGGACCTGGCCTGCAACCTAAACATGTGCCCTGACTGGGAATCGAACTGGCAACCCTTTGGTTTGCAGTTCAGAACTTAATCCACTAGCCAGGGTGAATCCCTAAAAACGTTTTTATGCCGATACATACTTGTTGATCAGACACATGTCTTTCAGGTGTGATTTGGTTTTCAGTTTTTTAGAATAAATTAATTTCGAGAACTAAGGTTCCACTTCAATGTATTTGTGGTAGGAAGAATTAATCTCATTAAAATATTCATACTACCCAAGCAATCTAAAAATTCAACACAATTCCAATGGCATATTTCACAGAAGTGGAACATATATTCCAAAAATTTATATGGAATCACCAAAGACCTCAAATAGCCACGTTGACCTTGAAAAAGAGCAAAATTGTATAAATCACATTACTTGACATATAACTATACTACAAGCCCACGGTAGTCAAAAGAGCATGGTACTGGCATATAAACAGACATGTAGATCAATAGAGCATACTAGCTATCCCAGAAATAAACTCATACCTTTATGGCCAATTAATGTTTGACAAAGGCCACAAGACCATAAAATGAGGTAAAGATAGTCTCTTCAAAAAATGGTGTTGGGAGTATGGGACAGATCTATGCAAAAAAATAAAACCAGGTCACCTCCTTACACCATATACAAGAACAAACTCAAGATAGATAAAAGACTTAAATGTTAGGCTAAAAAAACATAAAAATCCTAGAAGAACATAGGCAGTAAAGTCTCAGACATTTCTTATAGCAATATTTTTTCTGATATATCTTCTTCGGTTAGAGAAACGACAACAAAAATAAGCAAATGGGATGACATCAAACTAAAAAAATTTTGTGTAACAAAGGAGACTATCAACAAAATGAAAAGACAACCCACTGAATGGGAGAATGTATTCATCAATGATACATGGTAATCATTGTAATGGGTTACTATCCAAAATTTATAAAGAACTTATAAAACTTAGTACCAAACAACCAAACAATCCAATTAAAAAATGGTCAAAGCATCTGAATGGACACTTCTCCAAAGAGGTCATTCAGATGGCCAATAGCCATATTAAAAGATGCTCAATGTCACTAATCATCAGAGAATGCAAATTGAAGCTACAATGATATATCACCTCACACCTCTCAGAATGGCTATCATCAATAAATCAACAAATGACAAGTGCTGATGAAGATATAAAGAAAAGTGAACCCTTGAGTGCTGTTGGAATGCAGACTTGTGTAGCTACTGTGGAAAGTAGTATGGAGCCACCTTAAATAATTAAAAATGAAGCTGCTTTTTGACCCAGTGATTCCAGTTCTGGGAATATACCTGAAGAAACCAGAAACACTAATTTGAAAGACTGCATGCACCCTTACTGTAACCAAACAAATGGAGGTTCAGCTGCCTGCCTCAAGGAAAACCAAACTTGTGAGGCAGGTTGTGGTGCAAAAGGAGAGGTTTTATTCAGGTGCCACATGACTTGGAAGGATGGTGGACTCTCATCTCAAATATCATAATCTTTCCTACTGAACCCCACTGTTCTTATCAGGAAGGAGATTGGAGGGCTTCCCCCCACCATCCAATTATCTTGCTACCTTTTGACACACTGGGGGTCCTCTCCATTTGTCTTTCTAGCTTTTGGCAGCTCAGTGCAAGCACCTCCCCTTGCAGCTGTCTTGATCAATGGGGGAGACTCCCCAGGGCTCTGAAAGTCTTTACAGTAACACCATGTTCATTGCAGCATTATTTACAATAGCCAAGATTTGGAAGTTGCTCAGGTGTCCATCAGTAGATAAGCAGACAATAAAGCTGTGGTACATTTACACAATGCAATACTACTCAGTCTCAAAAAGAAGGAAGTATTTCTCTTTGCAACAGCATAGATGGACCTGGAAAGTATTATGCTAAGTGAAATAATCCAGTCAGAGAAAGACAAATACCAAATAATTTCACCCATATGTGGAATCTAATGAACAAAATAATCTAACAGACTAAATAGAAACAGACATAGATATAGAGGGCAGACTGACTGCTGTCAGAGGGGAGGGGAGTAGAGAGGCTGGGTGAAAATGGTGAAGGGATTAAGCAAAAACAAAAACAAAAAACAACAAAATGCTCACAGACACAGATAACAATATGCTGATTACCTGAGGGAAAGAGGGTGGGGAAGGTAGAAGAGGTTGTAGCGGGGATAAATGGTGATGGAAGGAGACTTGATTTGGGTTGGTGAATACACAATACAATATACAGATGATGTATTATCAAATTGTACACTTCATACCTATATAATTTTATTAACCAATATCACCCCAATAAATTTCATAAAAATAAAGAAAAAATTATGTGTGTATGTATATGTTTTTAAAGGTTGAGGAGGAAAAGTGAAGATAAATAATAGCATGTAAGAAGTTTGGGAGTATTTTCTCTAAGCCTTGCTTTTTGTTCAGAAATATTTATATTCCAATGTGAGGCCTGGTTTTTGTAGATGAATGCCAACCCCATAAACTCTGGATGTTAATTTTCATTTCTGCTGGGACTGGGGATGATTCATGGTTTGCAGGAGTTAAAGACACCAAAGCATTTTCTATTAACACCTAGAGCTGACTGCAGAGGTGAAAGTCAGGTCTAATAGAAAAAAAGATGTTCTCCAGGAAAGAAAAATGTTACTTTTGTGGGTTTTTTCTTCTATTTTTCATTTGTGAAAATGAGAATTTTTTTGAGAAATAATTCCTATCTTGTTGCAAAATGTCACTGCAAAAATCTGTTTGAGAAAATAGTGAATCATTCCTGTTAATTCTTTTTGCTGTGCTTATAAAAATATTACCTCAAGCATGGGGTAAAAATTAAGGGAGAATAAGCCGTTTCACTTGGTTTTATAAATGACCACATTCTTTATATTCCTTAGGTCCATGAGAGTTACCTAGAAAATTTCCCTTGGCTAGCTGATTAAATAAACATCTATTTCAAGAAGCAGTCAGGAAGAGAGGAGGAAAAAAAGTGGCAAAATAAATGGGCACTTAAGTCTAATCATTTCTCTGGGCAGCAACCATGTCCTGGCAGCTGGGGGGCTCCTGGGTCAAGAAGGCAGATTTATTCTTATAGAGGTGCAGATCTTGGCTTTCTTGCTTCTGTCCCTCTAACTCTAATGAGCTTTTGAAGAGTCCTGATAATTATTAAGTGACTACTACTAATAAATTTATCGATAAAGTAATAATACTAGTAATTATTGCTATTATTAACTAATCAGTATGGGGAAGATGCTTTGCTAAATGCTTTTTACACTTTATCCAATTTTTAATCCTCTGACAATCCTAGCATGAAGATGATATGGTCACATGTCACAGTTGGGAAAATGAGGCTCAAGTTTAGTAACTCACCTATGGTTCTGCAGTTAGGTAGTAAGCCAAATTTTTTTAGCTCTAAACTGTATCTTGGGTTTTGGTATTGGCATAATGTGAGAGACACTCTAAGATATAACCATGTCTCCTCTGTTGGAGTATGGCTTTGCTTGATGTATCATTGTTTCTGGATATTGTGAGCCTTGCTTTCCAAGCATTGGCAAGTGACTTGGATATCAGGTAGAGAGTTAATACTAGGAACATTTTCCAGAACCAGGGATTGAGAAGAAAGGTGGTCACGAGCCCTGAATGGGTGACTCAGTTTGTTGGAGCATTGTCCCATACACCAGAAAGTTACTGGTTTGATTCCTGGTCAGAGCACATGCCTGGGTTGTGGGTTCGATTCCCAGTCTGGGTGCGTATGGGAGGCAGTTGATTGATGTTTTCCCCACATATTGATGTTTCTCTCTCTCTCTCCTTTCCTTCCCCTTCACCTCAAGCATGGGGTAAAAATGCTTCCTTTTCTAAAATCAATAAAAACATATCCTCAGGTGAGGATTTAAAAAAAGGAAGGTGGTCATGAAGAGCTAAGAAAAGCAGAGGGAGGAAGAGCATATTACATTATAAGATGGTGTCAACTGTCAAAAGTGTGACAATGTGAGAGATGGGGAGAAAAGGTAGCAGGAAGTTCCAGTGGCAGTGTTCATAAGAACAATTCAAATCTCCCTTTCATTGTGTGCATCAGGTGTGTTGGGCACTTGAGTCAGCCCTGTTAAAGATCAGGTAAAGGCCAGGGTCAACACACTGTACATTACCCTCACAGCAGGCTGTTTTTAACTTTTCCAGTTTCCATAACCATTACTCCACAGGCCTGTGTTTGTCCTATGGGAGGCATTTCTAGGACAACAGATAGAGTTCCTCTTGGGGAAGTACTGTTAAAGTTTTGCCTCTCAAGAATATGTTTTATTAACCTTATTTCTGATGGGAATATTGTCCTCCTCAATTTTTACATAACCATGGATTACTCAGATATAGAGATTTTGATAATGGTAAAGGTCAGGGCAGGAAACCTACAAGTCTGTTGACTTTTGGGGCAAGCCCAGGCCCAGGCTGGGCACTGCAGAGGTAGGATGCAGGCCTGCCTGAGAGCAATGGGCACTTAGTGAGGTGGTAGCTAAGTGGGGATCGGAAGACAAGCTTTACACTTCACAATTTCCCACAGTTTGTCTCTTCCAGGATCAATGCTGCCTTCACTTACCAGGTTTATGAGAGGGTCAGAAGTGTGGGGACACTTATAATACCCCAGTAGAAAATCATTCCAACCACCAAAAGATCAGGAAGGAACAGCATCAGGGCCTAGTATACTGTCCACTCTCACATCTCTCGAGTCACCGCTGCAGTGTCTTCTGTGTTGTGTCTTTTAAGCATGTTGCAGGTGCACAGAGCCGGGAGTTCTATAAGGAGGGTGCTGTGGCTCTGTAGTATGGCTGGACTCTCTTGCTTTTTTATTAGTGCCCAGTTTCCACTGTGCCAACCAGGTGGTGAGCAGGCAGCATTCTGTTGCTTGGAGGTGTGGTGTCTGCTCTACCAAAGGACATGTGCTCTGAACTGCATCTCTGAAGATGCCCAGAGATCCTGGCTCCAGGTACTGTGCCACCATCAGGATGGGCCTGGACTCCTGGTTGGATGGAAAGCTTCAGAGAGAAAATTCCTGGCTAGCTGTCTAATGGACACAGCCTTAGAGAACTTCAGACATGACATTTTCCTCCCACCCACCTTATCTTTCTTGGCAATGAGTACATTAAATAATACCATCCAACAGAACTTTCTGCAGTGATGGAAATGTTTTACATCTGTGTTATCAAACAATACAGTAGCCACTAGTCATATGTGGCTATTGAGCATTTGAGATGTGGTTAGTGTGATTGAGGTATTGAATTTTATTTCAACTTTATTTTATTTCATGTAAATGTAAATAACCACACATGGCTAGTGGCTACTGATTATATGAGTGTACTTTGGAATAATTCTGCTATGGCTGGGAAATGGCTGGGTAAAAAAAGAATATGTACACACACTCTCCCTTTCAATATTCTACCTACTAAGTCTATGCACACCCATCACTTCATTACCACATCCGTTATACCATGACACCCTGGGAGGGTGATGTTCTTATTTTCCACATTTTATAAATGAGAAAACTGAGTCACAGAGAAGTTCTGTGTTTTATCTAAAGTTACTTGCTAAGCAAGCAGTGAAACAAGGGCTCAAACTCAGGCCTGTTTCTAAATTCTGAGGGTCGTAGGTAGCAACCAGGAATCTATCAACAAAGACTCAGCCTCACAACTCTTGTCATTCTACTGACCACATGACTGGGACAGCTTTAAAGTGTATCACCTGAAAAGCAGAGCCTGCAACCATGGCTTAGTTTGCATAATTTACTTTAGAAAGTGATCCCAAAGGAACAGAATCGAGAGTCTGGGAAGTGCAATAGAAAAGGAGAGAAAGTGGATTCAAAAGCATGGTATTGAGAGTAGGCAACTAGGACCCAATTCTACAGGGACAACCTAAGGAACTATGTCAAGTGCTCTTTAAAGTTGTCCAGCAGACACGCCGAAAAGGGGAGTGTTTTTCCCCAGTTCCTGTCTCCATTAGTCAAAGACCCCCTCATACAGTGTTAACTCCCTTGCACTGCTGGGTTTGTTCACGGCCCGCTTAAACCCCTGGTGTCCACCAGCTCCCTGTGTGGTGGTACAGAGCAACCCTGGGCAGAATATAGGAGACACCTGGTGTAACTGAGATGAGGAACTGTCAAGTTATACCTGTGTGCAGTTGACTGACACAGCGAGACGAGCTAAAAAGGAGGTTGAGAGGATATGAGATGGGGCATAAAAGATGTCCACAACCCAGAGGGAAGAACTAAAATAGCACTGCTGAGGGAAAGTCAGAACTGGGAATTAGGAGAGTCTACAGAGCTTTGAGAATGGGTTTTTCTATAAAAATTTAAAACAAATTGGCCTAACCTTTGATGCTGTCAATGAGCTGTAGTCTGCTTGGTTGCTAGCACAGTGATATTACTTTTATGCATCATGCATGATATTGTTTTAATGTAAGGCATGATTCCCCCCTTATCCCACTCTTCTCAGTTAAGTTATTTATGTCACATAGGAGTGAGGTCAGGGAAACTAATGATTCAATATATTCCAAATTTAAATTGCTCTTATGTCATTCACTCATTTATGGACAACACGACATAGAAGTTAAGAGCATTGACTGTGAAATGAAGTTCCTGGGCTCTACTACTTGCTCTACTACTAGCTTTGTGGCCTTGGGAAAATTATTTAACCCCTTCGAGCCTCAGTTTCTTCATCTGGAAATGGAGGTTATATTACCTATCTTATAGAGTTATGGTGAAGATTAACTGAACACACACACACATGCACACACGCACACACCTTAGAACACTCCCTGGCAGGTAGAAAGCACAATATGCATGTTTGCCATCGTTTGTGCATTCATTAATTGATAAAGAACTATTTTGTGTTACACACAAGGCACTGCTGTCCTTGATCAGTGTGCACACCTGGGTCTGACAGCGTCTCCGTTATTCGATCTAGCCTTTTGAAATTCTTTATTCTTCAAATTCTCAGACCACCATCCTCTCCTTTTTTTCTTCTATTTTCACTGATTGATGTACTATACCAAAAATCAATCTTTTATGGAAATAATTAAAAGCCAAACTCACTGCATCACACTGCAATATTAGTAGAGTCAGTATGCACGGATCCGCCAGTTTCCCTGGATATTTTGAATTTATAGGCATTCTTTATCCTGAGTTTACTTTTGGACTCGTCTGTTTCTGCAGCAGTGATTCATGTAACTCTAGTACAAGAATCACCTTCAGACAGATCATAGCTGTATTCCCAAGCCTCAAATCTTTACTCAAACTGACAATTCCAGACAGCACCCAGAAGAGGAAGATACCTGCATAGAATAAGTTGTCTCTTAGGACAGGAGCTGCTAAACATGATGATGAAAGAAGAAAGAGCCTTGCCCTGGACAAGTGGCTCAGTTGGTTGGAGTGTCCTCCTGTATTCCAAAAGGTTGTGGGTTTGCATCCAGTCAAGGCACATACTTGTGCAGCAGGTTCAATCTCTGGTCAGGTGCATATGGGAGGCAACTGATGGATGTTTCTCTCTCACATCAATGTTTCTTTCTTTCTTTCTTTCTTTCTTTCTTTCTTTCTTTCTTTCTTTCTTTCTTTCTTTCTTTCTTTCTTTCTTTCTTTCTTTCTTTCTTTCTCTCTCTTCCTCTATCTCTCTCAAATTAATGAACATACCGTCAGGTGAGGATTAAAGTTAAAAAAAAAAGATGAAGCAAGGCCCTCCAAGAAAAGGGGAGGATTTATTTTTGGGCAGATACCACCAGTCCATCCTGTCTCAAAATTATCCCAGTTTAGGCCCAAAGCATTCTTCTGGTGGCTAGAAACCTTGAGATTTCAATGAAAAGCCAGAGTAATTGCCTGTGGAATTCCCATTTACTGGATGAGAACTCCTAGACCTAGAGTACTCTGTGAGAAGACTTGGGAGAGAAATTGTCACTAGCATTTGAAAACACAGTCTGAAAATTTTTAGCAGCTGGACATCAGTGTGTCACTGAGATGGCCCTCTAGCCATGCTGAGAAGCAGACTTGCTCTGCTCGAAATAATGTAACTATGGCACTTGGTGAAAAGTAGAGGACAACAGAAATGAAGTTTAAGAATTCAAGCACATCAGAAAGACAGAAAGGCAGAAAATCTCAATCTTGATGTCCTGGGGGAAAGCGAGGTCATGAGGTCTGAAGAACACACAAGCAGCAGTGCTAAAACTGGCAGCTGCCTCAAGTGGAAATTTTTATCACAGGACTGAAACGGTTTCGGTGGTACATTCCTGTAGATGACTGAGTCAATACCAGTTTCCTTCCCAATTTCTGGGTCACAAGCTCCAGAGAGGCTTTGAAGATGGGAAGGTACAAAATTGGAATATAAATTCTTGAGGCTTGAGAGGAAGGTGATATGAAACTAGGAGTCTGACTTGCATGTGGTCCTTCCTGTTTCTGCCACTAACTAGGAGCTGTCTCTGCTACTAACAAGTAGGTGTGTTGTTTGTTGGGTGTTGATGAATCACTTAACCTTGTGTGATCTGTGGGGAACTTCAAGTCTCTCTAATAGAACAGACTCATCACCTGGAATTTCGAGGTTACCGTCCTCATTTTGTTGTCCTCTGGGATAGTGCCTGGCAGGAGCTCCTGGTGGCAAATGAGAGTAAATAACATAAACATGTTGGGTGTGATGCACGGGTAAAGCTGCTGCCATCAAGACGGTAAGAAGCCACCAAATTCAGGTCATACAGACTTCATCTCTATGGCCTTCAATGTTCTCCTTAGCAAATTGAAAGGATAGAGTTAGGTAACTTTTATGGTCCCTTACAGATCTAATTTACGAGAATATTCCAAAGTAAATGAAAGATGAAATCATGAACTGATGATTTTTGTCTACCTAATTTATTCAAAAATATTTATTGAACTCCAACTATGATCTAGGAACTTAGAGTACAGCATACATGGTCTCTCCCCTAAGGGCCTTTCTTTCACTGAGAGATAGTCAAGCAAGCATCCTGCTACATGCATTATGGTGGCAGTTGTAAGGGAGAAAGCAGTTCACTTGTTTATCTGCCAAAAGAGTTTACTCAGTTGTACCAGATTCTATCTCTGATATAAAAAAGTTAAAACTTTTAAAGGTTAACATTTAAGTGTACTGATCCTTTTCCAGGAAAGGGAAGGTAGACCCCATATGGCAGGAATGGCTGTTGAGCAAAGGCAGGCACTCTGAGTCAGTCTGAAAAAACAGGCCCTGTCCTCAGCTGGTAGTGACGAGAACCTGTGCAGGAGGGCAGGGGAAAAGACTGCTGGGGTACAAGCTTCTTAAGTAGGCTCCATAATTATTTGTGAAGTCCTCAAACTCTGGATGCTGTGCAAATTTGTGGGTCTAGATATTTTCCAAAGAGAAGTGTAAATGGTCCTTAACTTACCAACATTTTGGAACCTGCGTACCTACCTCTGCCCTTTATATGGGCATGCAGACAGAAATTGATCATTCTGGCAGTGGAATTGCTGGGTCATAAGGAAGATCCATTTTGAGTTTTCTGAGGAAGTTCATACTGTTTTCCATAGTGGTTGTACCAGTCTGAAGTCCCACCAACAGTGCACTAAGGTCCCCTTTTCTCCACAACCTCTCCAACACTTGTTCGTTGCTTTGTTTATGATGGCCATTCTGACCAGTGTAAAGTGGTATCTCATTGTGGTTTTAATTTGCATCTCTCTGGTAGCTAGTGATATTGAGCATCTTTTCATGTGTTTCTGGATCCTCTGTATGACCTTGGAGAAGTGTCTGTTCAAGTCCTTTGCCCATTTTTTAATTGGGTTGTTTGTCTTGTTAGAGTGGAGTCGTGTGAGTTTCTTATATATTTTGGAGATAAAACCCTTGTCTAAGGTTTCATTGGCAAATATGTTTTCCCATACAGTTGGTTCTCTTTTTATTTTAATACTGTTTTCTTTAGCCATGCAGAAGCTTTTTATTTTGATGAGATCCCATTTGTTTATTCTTTCCTTTATGTCCCTTGCTCTAGGGGATGTGTCAGTAAAAATGTTGCTGTGTGAAATATCTGAGATTTTCCTGTCTATGTTCCCTCAGGACTTTAATGGTGTCATGGCTTATATTTAAATCTTTATCCACCTTGAATTTATTTTTGTGTATGGTATAAGTTGGTGCTTGAGTTTCATTTTTTTTACACATAGCTGTCCAGTTCTCCCAACATCATTTGTTCATAGCAGCACAATTTACAATAGCTAAGTGCTGGAAACAACCTAGGTGCCCATCAGTGAATGAATGGATCAAAAAACTATGGTACATTTACACAATGGAATTCTATGCAGCAGAAAGAAAGAAGGAGCTCCTACCCTTTGCAACAGCATGGATGGAGCTGGAAAGCATTATGCTGAGTGAAATAAGCCAGGTGGTGAAAGACAAATACCATATGATCTCACCTTTAACAGGAACCTAAACAACAAAACAAACAAACAAGCCAAATATAACCAAAGACACTGAAATAGAGGACAGGCTGACAATGACCAGAGCAGAGAGGGGAGGGAATTTCAGGGGAGAATGGGAAGGGATTACAAGAACAAGTATAAAGGACACATGGACAAAAACTAGGACTGGGGGCTGGAACTGGGAAGGAGGTGGGGAGCACGGGGGCGGGGGTGGGCTGGGATGGGAGTAAAAGACATAAAACTATACTTGAACAACAATTAAAATAAAAAATGTTATAAAAATTAATAAATCGTAAAAAAAGAAATTGATCATTCTGGAATCTATGGTTGCATGATGCCATAAAACCAAAGGGGAGCTTTGAATGGAGATCAGCTTCCTTCAAGAATACAAGATTTCTCTATTTCCCATTTACTTTGTCTGTATTTCATCCATCAAGGTATTCTGTGACCACTATTTCTCAAAATTACCTTTTGTTATTTTTACCTCATCTGGAGCTCACTGAGTCCAGTTTGCCTTGCTTTATTATGGTTGTCATCACAGTAAATTATGGCATTTCTTCGAATTCTTTGCTGAAGAATAACTCTCATCCTTGAAGATTCATTTGTGTATTTCTTCCCATCTCCCATCAAAATGACAGATGTCAATCACATCTGTCTGAGCCTGGTGGAGGAAACTGATAAACACCAGTGATGCAACCTGCACGTGAATCCTGATGAAAATATTTCTGGCAAGCAGTTTTTTAAAAAAGGAATTCGGTTAACTTTCTATCCATGCTAATGGAGGTGAGTAGTGGTGCAGATAATACAAATACCAATTGAATTTAATTTGGCTCTACCTGTCATATGCTCTGGACAGCTGAGGAGGCAGAAAGGGTAGGTAGAGGCTTCTGCAGGTGGCTCAGAGTTCTGAAGGTTTTACATGGCAGGGGCCATTTGTGATGTTTGAGTTCTCTTCTTCTTTTTTAAATCCTCACCTGAGGATGTGTTTTTATTGATGAGAGAGAGAGAAACATTGATGTGAGAGAGAAACATCAATTGGTGGTGTCCTGCATGCGCCCTGACTGGGGATCAAACCCACAACCTCCATATGTGCCCTGACTGAGGATTGAACCCTCAATATTTTTGGTGTATGGTATGATGCTCAAACCAACTGAGCCACTCAGCCAGGGCATTAGTGTCTCAGTGCCCCAGTGCTCTGATTGTGTATATTTATTTAGTTTAGTTTGGCACACGTTTATTTAGAAGCTATCACATACCAGGTGCTGTGTCAGGTACTGAGGATTCAGGGTGATTAAGGTATGTGAGTGTAATGTGTGTGAGTGTGACCTGATGGGGGTTGGGGTATGTGCAGCATCGACACATCAGTGTAGTTCATTCCCACAGTTGAGCAGTAGGGTTGCCTACTGTCTAAGGCCTCTGTGCTCTGCCAGGCATTCCCTCAGGACATCTGAAGGTATCTTGGAACTTTTATTTCCCCTGAGTTTTTGAGTTTCTGAATTTTATCCCACCTCCATGGCTACTTTTTAAAAATCTTCTTGACAGTAATACTTTCTTCTACCCAGCCACTAAATGTAGAATTCCTTTGTCCTACTTTCTCTCCTTTTCTTCACTATGAATAGTTTCCTTACTCAATCTCAGCCGTGCTTGTGGCCTTGTTAACAATTCCTTGCAGGTAACTCATACATGTGTATCTTTAGCCAAGACTTCTGTAGCTTCAGGCCTATACATTCAGTAGTATATTAGACAATACATCTTGGAGGTCCTGAGTTGCCTCATACTCAGAACGTCCAAACTACTACTCACCATCTTCTTCACCAGGTTTGGTCTTCTGCCAGGACTCCTTCTCTCAGTGAATGGCACTGTCATTCATCCCTCTAGAAACACCATGTCAGCTTAGACACACTCCACTTTCCCAGCTCTCATGTCTAATTCATCTCCAGGTTCTGCTGGTTTTACCTTGTAAATGTTTCTGGAATCCACTCAGTTATCTCCATTGAAACCATCATTACCAGTGTTCAATTTAATACTACACTTTTTTCAGACCAACAAGTTCACCCACATCTGCTTTGGATTCTGTCCAATCCTTTCTTTGTAATGCAACCAGAGTGATTTATTTCAAAACACAAATCTAAAAAAATGTCCTTATCATCGCAGATGTGTACTGAAACATTTTTAGATGAAGTGGTATAATGTTAGAGATTTACTCTAAAATATACCAGAAAAAAAAAAGGCAGGAGTGAGATGAAACAAGACAGGTACAGTGTTGATTACCATTGAAGTTGGGTAATGAGCACAAAGGGGGTTCATTTCATTTCATACTTTTGTGTGTGTTTGAAATTTTCCATAGTAAAAAGTTAACACACACACACACACACACACAAATATAGTTGTGCTATTGCCTTGCTTAAAACACTACTCTCTTCCCTCTGCTCACAGTATACAGACAAATTTCCTTAAGAACTCATGTTCTTATGCTGTTCAGTCTCTACCAACCTCTCCAGAACCCTCTTCCACTGTGCACTCTTGCTCTCAGCATTCCTCGACCTCCCCTGTGTTATTCCCTTGTACATGTCACATCCCCTTCAGGTGCAAGCTGGGTACCCTCTTTCTTACTAGGTAAATAACTCTAGCATAGACTCTCAAAACCCTGGGTACTTCCCTTTCATAGTACACATCACCACTACAGTCTTTGTATGGTTGTGAAAGCCACTCAATTAATATCTGTTTAGTCTACTAGACTATAAACCCAGGAATCACCATTTAATCCCAAGCATAGTGTCTAATACATGGTATTATGATCAATAATTATTTGTTAGATGAATGAAGGATTGAATTAGAAGTGGTGGAGGCTATTTGAAAATGACATTCAGTTTGTGACTTGACCATAAAAACTCTAGGATCCAGTGAAGATTAGTAAAGATGAACCTGCTAGGGGTACTGATTTGTCCACACGTAGTGCCTGTGTGGTAGCAAGGTGCTAGCTCTTGGCTCTGACTCATATTTCTGGAGATGATAAACAGCCAAGCAGATTCAGGCCCATGATCAGAAAAGTCTCCCCTGCCTCCCCAACCAGACTTAGAATCCAGCAGCTTTTATTCCTAAAACTCTTTATTTTCCAATTGGTCACGGACTCAGTGCTTCCAGGAATGAGCCCCTCTCTAGCATCTGACAGTCCAGGTTTAGACTTTATACTTGGTCCTGTTTATGATTCATCTCTCTGAATTCTGACCAATTACTCAGGTTTCTCTAAGGCAGACCTGACCTAAATTCCCTCCTAGTGGAGCCTGGCTTACACATTCTAGCCCCCCACCCCCCATCTAGATGTTTCACCTGGCAGCTCAGCTTGTTGGCAGAGACCACCCTACGTGGACAGATCACCTAGATAATGACTGTCTGCAAACCAGTCTGCTGAGCACTGTCTGTCACCTGGATTCTTTACCACCATCCCTTGTGTCCTGCTTGGGTCTTCAGGAACAATTTATTGACTCTGAAGTTGTGGTGTCTTTCCTGACCCTCTGCCTTGGGCAGCTCCCATTAAGATGAGATTGAGAGAACTCAGGATCAACAGTCAAGAGATGGCTCCAGTCCAAGATTCATTGTATTGTTCTGAAAGATCTTAGACAAGTCACTTTACCTCTTTTGATCTCAGCTTCCTTATTAAGGGGAGAAGGGAGGGAGGGAGAGGAGGAAGGAAGGAGGAGGAAAAAAAGTCTTTTGCTAGATCCATGTTTCCCAGTTACACAAATAAAAGTATATTTGGGTGGTCAAATAAGTTCTTAGAATGCTTAGGTTAAACAAACTTTAACAGTTTTTACAACAGGACTTCTCAGAGACTGTGATGCCCTAATAACATACATTGTGACTCTCCATGAAAGACAGAGAATTAGCTAACTTTACTCAAACACTTGTGGAAATCAGTCTGGGAAATACCTGATTAAATTATTTCTTGTACTAAAAGTCTAGTCTTTGAATTTAAAACTTTGGTTTTCTTGTCCATATTTCGTGGTATGATATGTAAGTGTGATATGGTCTGAGTCTGCAGAGAGAATGATGATGCTCCATTGAAAGGATGTCTCCTTGAAAGGAGGCAACAAACTAATTCTGGTCAGGACTTCCAGTTAGATAATATGATTCTCCAAAAGTGAACATACATTTTCCATTTAGTATTCCCAATTGAGGCAAATTTCCTCATTATCTAGGTGCACCATGACGGTCATTAACCTGAGAAGACAAAGTACTCACTTCAAAAGGTGGCAGGCATGAAGTCTTGGTGGCCCAGGCCAGGATCCATTTTGGAAGGTAGCAACTGCTGAGGTCTTTTTACCCAAAGGCAGCTGGTTATTGGATCTTCTCCAAGCCTATGAGTATTGGACTCATGTGTCTAGGTGACATGAACTCTAAAATTCAAGAGTGAAGCAATAAATCCTGCTTCTATTTTATATTACCTTCTTATGCAAGATCATGAGCTTGATATTTTGAGCCAAATTTAAGAGCTTAGTAGAAAAGTCCATTATTTCAGTAAATATGAGGGTCTATCCTACTAATTTGGTTTCAAAAAACCAATTTTATAGACATGGGCTGTTTCACCCATCAGAACTTCTTAACATCTGCTTCCTGGCCAAGACAATAGCATTTCACTTGCAGCCCAGAGCTCATGACCTCAGGCCTGGTCTTTCAGCTTCACTGAGTCCCTTCTTCTTCTTTCTCTTCTTCTTTCTTAAAATTGTTGAATTTATTGGAGTGATGTTTGTTAATATAATTCTATAGGTTTCAAGTGCACAATTCTACAATACATCATCTGTGTACTGTATTGTGTTCTAACTGCTGGGTTTCTCTAGCCTTTTTGTCATGATTTCTGTTGTCCAATGTAGCCACCTGCACCTCCTTAGTCTCTTCCTTATACTCCGACTGAGTCTTCAATTCAATTTCTCCCTGTTGTTAAAAACCTCGCTTGCCAATCCTAGAATGCCCTACCCCATTCACTGATGCTCAAGGGCCCCCCACCATAGGTTTTTCAAATATTTTCCCACACTTCCACTTCCCAAAATTGAGCCCAAACTCCATCTGTCAGAAGTCTAGAAAGTCATGTCTGACATTTTAAAAATATCTGAGTAAAATAAAAAGAGGGGAAGAAACAACAGCACATATTAATGGACCATGACAGACATAGGCTACTTTTTAACAATGCTTGATGTTTGTCTTTATTTTTAGAATGTCCTCCTGCTGCTTTTACTATCATTTTCTGTTTGCTTTTGACAAGGTTCATAGAACAGGGGAGAAGGAAAAAGGAAAAGAGGCAAGAGGGAGTATAAAGAAGCAGTTTATTTACAAGAAGTTGATGAAAAAAAAAAAGAAACTAGTCATTCCAATCAGCACCACCCCAGCTCAGAGGAGCCCAGTGATGCTCAGGTTTCTCTGTTTAGTGTCAGGCTTCCCCTGCTGTGACCTGGGTTCTGCATCCCACTGTGCTGGTATGCTGAGTCCTAAATAGGATGCTCCATTGTCCTTTGATAACCAGTGGCTTCATAAACTGACAAGTCACACACAAATCCTGGTTGGAACGATAGGGAAAGAGGGCAATGTCACTCAATGTTGAAGTGGTGATTGAGGCCATTTGGATGTTTGGCGAAACCAAAGTGGGTAAAATAGGGGCTGCCCTGTGGAACAGGGACTGCTGCTTTTCGGAAAGCTTTTCCCAGGTGGTGATCACTAGTACTCCTGGCTCCTGTACTTCAACAAGAAACCAATAACTATTTTGTAATGTCTTCTATAAAGTGTGCTGGTAACTGTTCAAATTTCCCAGTAGAGTTTATCATCTGATTGTGGATATAAAATATTTACAAAAGAAAATATTAGAGAATAATGCTATGGTCTAGATTGCAAAACTTTGCCCTCCTGTGTAGAATCATTAGATTACAAGACTAAAGGACTAGATAAATTTTCTCCCCTTCATTACCTTCCCCCTCCAATACAAATCTCAAACCACCTTCTACCCCATACAGACAACCACCACCAACACATAAACAATTGCCAACCAGTAATGAAAACATTACTGAGCTCAAGCCACTTTCCTTTGGATGCCTTTAGACTCCTGCTCCTTAGAAATGCCTACTCAGACCTCAGTGCCCTGCTGTACCCAATATTGCTGGATGTATCTATCCATAATCCTTAATTGTACATATCTATCTATGGGTCCATTTTCCTCTCATACATTGCCAGGGTCTTGAGGGCAGAGACCTTTCTTATCCTCCATGAGACCTGGAACAGATCTAACTAGATGTGTAACCTTAGGCAAATAACGTACTCTTGTGGAATCCTAAATTCCACACATATCAATTGGGGGTTAATATTGTTCTTATTGTATAAGGTGGCTGTTGAGGTTTAAATGAGACAATGAAGGTAATGCAGGTAACTTAGCACCTAGAACACAGTAAATGCTAAAGAAGGAACAGATAAAACACAAAATAGAATGTCTGTGCTCTCAATGCCAGTGCAGACTGGGTTCATACATAAAAAATTCTCAGTAATGTCCAATGAATGAATGAAGCAAGTGCTTTATTCAAAGGAGACTTCCTGCCTATGAACAGTTTCTAAATGACATTGTGCTCAAGCTGGAGATAAGTAGTGATATCTGAAATTCTTTTTCAATTAAGCAGAAATCTCTATACCTTTTTCTGATTCCTTGTAGAAGTAAATGCAAACTTTGTTAAAAAAGGCACACAGACCCACTGAACAGTTCAGAAGGAGTTGCTTGCTGAACAGGCAAAGCAAAGTACCAGTGTCAGTTGATCTGGAAGTCTGGGCAATGCACCTTGGACAGAGGTTCAGAGGTGGTCTAACTTTGCTCTGAGCAAATCTCAGCCTGAATGGAATCCTGTTCCAGCCCCCTGGTCTGCACATGGTAGCCACAGAAGACCACCAGACAACATAACTTTCTAGCTTTCTGATGGCACCTCTGCCCCATATGAGGGGAGGTAAATCAGGGTCAGGGTCTCCACATACTAAAAATAAATGGGCGGTAAATGTCCGTCTAGCCCATAGCCAACTGATTATGAATGAATAGGAAGTTAGAGAGCAAGTGAAGTACAAAGGTGAGATCAGTAAGAGGAAAAATGGAAAAGTAGGTGAATATGTTGGCTACTACATTTTTGCACCCCCTCTTCCCTCTTGTAACTTTCTCTTTCCTACTGGTACCCAGCATCTCTGTGTCTTATAAACCATCAGCCTGGCTCTGCCATCTCTAGCTTTCTCAGGTGAATCAAGGAGCTATGGTACCTGGAGGAATAGCCCCAGGAATTCAGGACTCCACCCAAACCAAGATAGGCAGGAAAGCTCTATTGGTCTGGACTCCAGATTGGCAGGGACACTGGCATTCTGCTTAGTCTCTTCCCTCTTATGCATGCTCTGTGTGCACTGGTCCCATATTCTGTTCTAAACTGTGAGTACAACCACTGCCTTCTTCCTGACTCCATGTGATCAACTATGACAAGGCTCCTGCTGCTATGTCTCACCCCATAGATCAGATTCCAATTGATGTGAACACATATGTAGTTTAAGTCAAGTTCATCATTCATTTTGAACAGTGTTAATCCAAACTGCTAATTTCTCCCTATCTCCCAAGGCAGTGACACACAGTTGTGTAGTCTCTGTTGGCCCATATCCTGCAGATTTTAGAATTCCTGTATCTCTCTGCTGCTTACCACTGAAGTCCCAGTATGCCTTTAGTTAACAACTATTATAGACTGATTGTTTGCGTCTGCCAAAATTCCTATGTTGAAGCCCTAACTCTTAATGTGATGGGACCTTTGGGAGGTAACCAGGGTTAGATGGGGTTTTGAAGGTTGGGACCTCATGATAGGATATGTGTGCTTATAAAAAGAGATACCAGAGAGCTGGTGTTTCTCTCCCTCTCTCTCCCTCTCTCTCCCTCTCTCTCCCTCTCTCTCCCTCTCTCTCCCCACCCCTCTCTCCATACCATTTGAAAACACAGTAAGAAGGCAGTCATCTATAAACCAGGAAGAGAAAGAGAGTTCTCACTAGGACTCAAATAGGCTAGCACCTTGATTTGAACTTCTTGGCCTCTGTTGCAGTCACTGTCCCACGGTGACCGCAGACGTTGTAGATGGCTCGCGAGTGGCGAGAAAAACATACACACAGACTACCGAGTCCTGTGGAGGAATAGTGACGGCATGGCTACCCTCTCAAGGGGAGGGTACCTCCGAGTGGCCTGGCGACTCTCTCAAAGGAGAGCGCCCCGAGCCGCCGCCTCAGTAGGCTTTTATTAGGCAGTATTGGGTAGGTGAGCAGATACAGAATGTGGATTCATTGTCTAGCAGAAAAGATCAAGCAGGTAGATAATTTACATAGGGTTCAAAAGTCTCACGCTGGGTTTTGGGGCTAGTATCACCTAACAGGTACTTGATTAATCTAGTTTCCTGCCAGAGCCTACACATCAAGAGCATCCTAGCAAGCAGGTCTCACAGGATTTTACATATCTTATGCCCCAGGTCCAATTCACCCCAGGTGTCCGAGGACTCTAGTCTGAGCCTCACCGCCCCTGCTATTTCCGCAGGCCCTGAGGCAGGCCCTGAGTCGGAGGAGACAAAGGCAGCCAGGAGATTTCTCACATCCAGAACAAGGACTCAGGCTATTTGCAAAGCCGAGGGGGCAGGGGTGATATGGATCACTCCCTCACTTCCACAGCCCCTTGAGTCTCTTCCCTGATGGCTTATTCCCACGTGATTGTGTCTGTCTTAGGTCCATTCTTTCCAGAGAATGGTTGCCCGTCTTTGACTATCCAACCAAGCTGAAGGGAATAGCAGAGCAGGCAGTGCCCATTTTCAGGGAAATAAGTTTTGTCTCCTTAGGCCTCCCAGTTCTGGGAGATTTCTCACTCAGCCTTAGCCACGGGGGATTAGGGCTCCTGAAACCAGGCAGGGTGGACACCACAGGCCTCCAGAAGAGTAAGAAAGAAATTTCTAAGTCACCCAGTCTATGATATATTATTATGGCAGCTTGACCTAACTAATAACAATGAATAACACAACAACCCATTTTCCTTGGACTTTGCCTAATCTGCTTCCTAATAGAAGGTGCATTAGAAAGGAATACTCATAGATAAAGTAAATGAAAGAGAGAGAGAGAGAAAGAGTGAGAAAGAAAGAGAGAGGGAGAGAAATAGTGGTTTTATCCAAAGTAATGGTAGAATTGGTATTCTCTAACAGCTAGTTACTAAAGGAATTGGCAGGAGGTAATACAGGCACTCCTAGTTTCTTTCAAATTTCCTCATATAAATGGTTAAATACTCCACTGCCAACCCAAACTGACCTGGTAAAAATCTGTTTTGTAAATTAACATTTATAAATGCTGTTCTCTGGGTTTTTTTTCATATCACAGGGTTTTTACTAATTTTAAATGACACTGCTTCTTCACTGGAGATTAACAAGATATGAAGCAATCCCAATATTTTAATCAGTGTTTGGGGATGATTCTTGCTGAATAGCAAGAAATGTGGGTATTATGAAGATCTGCTTTTCATTTATTTTCTTATTTGCATCCCTAGTTTAAAGAAAATTGACTTTTTAAAAAGTGAGTGATAATTAATCTTTGAAAATACTGCAAATGTTTGAGTTTATTGTTATTTAAAAATACTCAGTATGTACCCAAGCAAGTGGAGCTCTACTGTGGGCATATGTGTGTGTGGCAGGTGGGGTGGGGTTGGAATGACAGGTGAGGAGCAGAAGCTGAGGCCATCAGGTACATTGGCATTAGGCAGAGTGCCATCCCGCTGTGGGGAGGGGCTGAGAAGCATTAACCAGGTCTCTGCAGCCCCCTTAACTGGTCCAAAAAATAAATGCTGTGCTTCTCTGCTGCACTTCACAGTCTTTCTGCAAGTGGAGAAATTGCCTGTTCAACTCAGATTAACACCAAGTCCAGACTGATGGGATGGTTCAGAAATGTGTTGTAAAAATTAGATTATAAAAGAATAGATTTCATCTCCAGCAATATGATACTAGAGAGGCTGATAGTCTCCTACGGGTATAGAATAGATAAAAATGCTAGGTGAAATGTTTCAACATGTATTTGTAAAGAAGGTGGAGCTGGCAGTGAAGTAAGGGGAACACTCAAAGACTATAAATGACAAGAATATGCTATTCTTCAAGGTAAATAAGCATTAGAGCCGGTGGTTGTCCTGAGGGCATGTGCTTCTGGGAAGACATAGTCAAAGGCATTTTCATGCACACCATACCTGACTGTGCATATTTAATGAGAGGTCAGAGTGCTGGTATCCTAGAACACAGGCATCATGAAGGTACATAGTATGCAGGTGATGAAGGCAAAGCTTGGGCCTGAGCAGCATGGGAAGCTGGATTAGAAATTCTCACACAAAGTTTCAATTCTCAAAATTCAGTATGTTTGGTAGGTGAACTAGGGAAGGAGAATTGTATATCTCTATCTCAGTTCTGTGTGGAGTAAAAAGAAAAAGACGGAAAGCCCCACCAAGAATGTCTACTTCATATGCCTACTCTTCAGGTCTGAGGACAGAATTAATGCTACTTGTGTAACTAAAATAAAAAGAAATACCCAAAACACATCAGATATAATATGCCCTTGAGTTGACAGTGCCCAGAAAAGGTAGGTAGATGCGAATGCAAATCCTCTGGAATCATACACTTAAAGCCCAGGTCCCAAAAGTTTCAAGGAACTGAAGCTCACAGTCAATCACCACATACACAATGACAAAGTCACCATGAGGGAGAGTGAATAGAAACAACAAACTATAGAATCAGAACCATGAAGAATGCAAATTTGGAAACAATCACACAGAGAATACAACACTTGTATATTTCATATGTTCAAAGAAATACAAGAGAGGGATGAAAAAAATGATAAAACATAAGACCAGGAAGATTTGAGAAAAAGTAACAAACAGACTACTTAAGAAAAAGAAAGAATAATTGATATAACAAACACTGCATACAGTCTAAATAGCAGATTGGACACAAATGAAGAGAAAAATTAATGTTCCAGGAAGTAGATCTGAGGAATTCTCCTAAATGTAATATGGAGACAAATGGTTGTGGTCTATGAAAATGGTTCAGAGGCACAGAGGACAGTATGAAGAAAACCCTGCACCTATGTATCTGAAGTTCTAGAAGGGGAGCATTTAGAAAATGATGGAGAAGCAAAATTCAAATATATATAATGGTTGAGAATTTTCTAAAACTGGTGGAAAAACTGAGCACCTTGAATCCAAACTAAGCCAGTACAAATAAATAAAATTTTAGGCTACTTGCAGTCATGGACATCTACATAAAAGTCCTCGCCAACGAGTTCCAAAATCAAGCCAGCAATGTATAAAGAAGATAAACAGTAGTCCTAGGCCAACATTTTTTCTATCCTAAGTCCCTTTATTATAGCCCATGGGATTTAAATATCAAATTTACACTGATGACCTCCAAATACATATTTTAGCCTGGACCTCTTTTTTCCATTTAGACTCAAGTATCCAACTACCTGAGTATCACAGACATCCCAGCCAAGACAAGTTCAAGAGGAGCTCTTCAGTTTCCCTCCCAAGTCTGTTTGCCTCACTCTGGTTTTCTTGTCCTCTCACCACCAGCTCTTTTCTTTGGCTATTCCCACTTCCCTTCCATTCCTTTTACCTAATTTATTCCTATTTGTCCTTCACACCTCAAGGTCCTCCTCCATGAGTCTTTTTCTCATCTACGTCCACCCCCCCAAATTGGGGTTAGTTGTCCCTCCCACACCTTTAGTGTGGCACTTATCATGTGCTATGGCAATGGTTGTATACTTCCCTGTCTCTCTCACTGGAAGCTTCTTGAGAGGCAGACCCTTATTTACTGAGAGAATATCAGCTGTGAGCACAGGGTCTGGCCCTTAGTTGTCCATTTCTCAGTAAATATTAGCTGACTAACGGAATGAATAGAGTAGGATAAATGTTTTAGTAGAGTCTTACACAGAGAGATAGGCAAGTTCAGGAGGAAGACACAGAGGCTTATGCCCCACCCCAACCTGAGAGATGCAGTCCAGGAAATGTCTGAACTGACTTTTCTAATATAAGGATAAATTTGGCCACCTTGACAGGGAGCACTAAGGTGTAAAGCAGAACATTTGAGATCGAAGAGCATGTCATGAGCAAAAGCCCATGTGGGAACATGTAAGGAAGACATGCAGAGCAAAGAACACATGTCTGGAAAGAACAAAATGTCTCTGGAGCAGTCAGGCTCTCCAGAGCTTTGGAGGTCAAGTCTCAGAGGCTGGTCATTCTCCTTGGAATAGGGGAGCCTCTGAGGGATTCTTAAAGGGAAGTGTGCATGGCCAAAGTTATACCTCAGAAAGATCAATCTGGAGGCAGCGAGGAGAATGGCCCAGAGGGTATGGAATTGGACACAGAGAGACAAGTGGCAGGGTTTGCTGCCATCCAGTTGATAAATGACAAAGGCTGGACAAGGACAATGATGGTTTGTTAGCAAGGAGCGGAGCTGATTGTTCTGACCAGAGTGCTGCAGGAAGGAGCTAGTGCTGAACCTGAATATTCTTTTAGGGCTGTCATTTGGGGGATTATCCAGCTGTCAGCACATTTGCTGGCCTGGCTGGAGCTAAACTGATCGCATTTGTGTCTCCCTGGAACCACTGAGAAATCTCCCCACCCCTCCAGGAGCCATCTGGAGAAGGTCAGTCTGACCTGAGGGATTTGTTTTCATTAAAAAGTGTATAGAAGCACAAGTCATTGCTCAGAAAGACAGAGATTATATCAACTTTGATCGTTTCTGTTGTTCATTGTCTTCTGCTGGTTTTATTTGACACCATTCTTGATTTTGAAGCTGAAAACAAATAGTGGCTAGATGTTCAATATTAGCTAATAGGAGAAAACATGTTAATCCTCAGGAATCTAATATCCATGTTAAAATTAAAGCCCATGCAGACTTTTCTTAGCATTTTGAATGTCTTTTATGGAAACTAATTGTTAAAGAGAGATTATGTTGCATAGGTTAATGATGCGGCATTTCTTTTTATAATCTTCCTTTTTAAAAAAATAATTTTTCAGAAAATACTAATGTTTTAAGCAAACATAGTAATCTAAACAGACTGTTATCTGAATTTTTGATTTGCATAGTGAATCATACATCTGATAGGTTGGACTAAATGTGATTAAATTCATTATTATAGATGTTACAAGACAAATATTTTCCTTGCTGCACTGTGATGTTTTTCAACTCAGATTTGTGTTAGAGGCCACTGGCTTTTGATGCCACACATTACTATCTCCTCTGTCTTTAATAGATAATGTTGTCGATAGCACTAAGCAAACAAAGACTGACCAAGGAGTTGTGTGTAAATTCTGGCTCTCAGAAAGAGGCCAAGTGAGTGGCAGGAATTGAGTTAAGTGCATTCCGGCAGTGTCACGGTGGGCCCAGGCAGAGCTTGTGTGTGTATTGGCACCCAGCCTGGCAGGCAGCGTTAGACAGCCCCCAGGGTGTGCTGGGGAACTGGGCCACAAGATGGACTTCAAAGTAAAATAATTCTTTGTTTAAATGAGTGTTAGGGAGTCCAAAAAACAAATAAAAACTAAAACTAAAGTCCAATGTCCTACACAAATGCATCTTTTTATGGAGAAGCAATATTGCTAGAGGAAAAGGGGATAGACTTTGGACTCAAACTTTCTAGTTTCCAAATGTGTCTCAGTTTTCTCCTTAATAAACAAGTATCTTAATGTTACCTGTATCTTAGGGTTGTTATGAGGGTTAAAAAAGTGAATATGTGTAGAGAGTTTAGAAATTTCCTGTTGCTACTTAACCAGTTTTTCCCCTTTGTCATCTGGCCTTCTTGCATAGGGTCTGACCTAAATTCAGCCCACTGGTATTCTGTACACACTGACTGAACACCTACTAGGTGCCAGACCCTGAGGCAGGCCCTAGAAACACAGTGATAAATAAGACACACTCTGCCTCAAATAAACCAGTCTAGTAGACGAGACAGACATGCAAATGGTGAATTCCGTTCTGTGTGGTAAAGGAATAATAGAAACAGATACTATATAAGTTCTAGAGGTAGTACAGTAGAGGGAGGCTCAGCTCTGATTTAGCAAGTTTACAAGGAAATGGTTTACATAGGTTCTAACTACTCAACTGGGTTTTGAGGTGTGAGTAGGAGTTAGATTATCAAGAATGTAAGATGAAGGAGAATAAAAATGTTAGAGAAAGCAGGTATAGAATAAAGAATAAGGCAAGAAATATGCTATATCTTTCACCTTCTTTGTTTCTTTGAGTTGGCCATGAGATTTGTAGTTCTGGAGTATTACCAGTTCTTAATCTAAGTTTGGAAACAGTTGCATGCCTAACGGAAGCATCAAATGATGGACTCCCTCCTCTTCTGGGAACTGGCACACTGTTTTGTACTTGCAGGTGAATTGCCATTTATAGATCGCTGGCTTCTCTCCAAAGATAGAGTCTAGGCTTGGTCCGTTATTGTGCTTCTGAGATGAGCTTCTGGCCAAACCAAACCAAGAAACAGTTTGCATATCAAGTTGTAATTCTTAGCTATTCAGAGCTTCATTATTTTGGGAGAAATGAAATGGCAAAAAATTGAGATAACAGGCATTTCAAAACAGACTCATCTTTTCTGTGGGCAGAAGACTAACTGAGGGAAGTATCAATTCTCACACTGACTTTCTCTGTTTCTTCTGCCCTTTGTCACTTACCTGTCTTTGAATACCCTATCGTGGTGAGAAATGGATTAAAAAACACCTCAGTTGCCAATTCATTAAAATTAAATGTGTCACATATTGCAAGTGAAAATACAATTTCAGAAGGAAAATGAAAATATTTTTTCCTTCTATTTTGCTATTATTGTCCCCATGGTCTCATAGTTGACAGTCTTAAGTTTAAAAGGCTGTTTCATGCAGATAGACACAGAATGCATATTGGGAACATTAAGAATTGGGGGTGGGGAGGTTCAAATGGCATTCTGGAGGGAGGCAGGCTGAGTGAAGGACCTCTGAGCTGACCCCTTTTCTGAGGTCCTACCTGGCTGAATCAACTGGTAACCAAGACATTCATATGTTGTTCTCCCAATGCTGTTAAATATAAAATAATGTATTGTTTCTAGGCTGGTCTTAATCTTGTTCCTGCTTTTACCTAGTGACAGAAGGAGAAACGCAGAATTATCCATTTTCTGCCCTAAATCTCTTCCTTGTCTTTGATTCCCATTCTTAATGATTCTGCCATCTTTCCTTGTGAAAAATCTGGGAGTCAGCCCATATTTATATTATCTTTAATCTCTTGACAAATCATTGACTGTTATTTCCACCTCCATAACTTTTTTTCATACTTCTCCCTTTCTTATACTCTTATGACAAGGTGGAGGTTCTTAATTTAAAAGAAGTCACAATTTATATATCATATTTCAAAACATCACTCATCTGGACTTCTGTAGTAGCATATAGGAAGACCATTGGGTGTTCCTGCCTTCGGTCTCATGGTTCCATCCAAGATTTGTGAAACTGACCATGTTTTATCTTTCAGTAGCTAGAGGACAAAGTCTAAACCTCTTAGTATGGCACAAAAAGCCTTCTGTCATTTGGCCACACCCTTATCTCCAACTTTACTTCTTTCTACTCCCTCACATGTATCTATGCGTCAGACATACTTAGGTATGAGTAGTTCATCAAAGATGTCCTGCACTCTCTCTAACTGCCTTTGCACGTGTTCTCCCTAATGCTTGATTTCCCTTTTCTCCTCTAATCTGTCAAACCCCTTCAACTCATCTCTCTATGAATTCCTTCTTGAATCAGCTGTGTCATTCACCTCCTGGTAGGAAATAGCTCATTCCAAGTGGGTAACTTTAGAAGAGTTTTAATAAAGAGAATATTTACAAAACAGGGGCAGGATGTGAGGAAATCACAAAGTGTAGAGTAGTAAATACCCTGAAGTTCAAAGGGACAAGTCTAGAGACAAAGAAAGCTGTTTGAGGGATGAAGCCACCACACAGCCACCTACCTACCCTCTGTGCAGAAAGGAAGCTAGGGGAGCAAATACCCTAACCTTATTCTTTTCCCTCTTTTCAATCTCCTGCCAACACTTGCCATTGGCTGAAACCAATAGGAGCAGGACAGGAGGGACAGGGAGCCTTTGCCATAGATCCTATTGGTTAGCCTCCTGAGTGCCAAGCAGGATGAAAAAGATTGAGGAGTGGATCTGAAAGGGCAAACAGAATATACCTGGCACCCTGACCAAACAGAAGGGATCACTTTGTGACCAGAAGGACCTGCTTTGCACATTTCTCACTGCCATTATAATGCCACTTTGCAATTACTTGTTTGTGTATTTCTCTCCCCTACCATGCTATAAAATTTTGGATAGCAGGAGATGTGTTTTTTAAAAACAATCTTTGTATTCCTGTTGCTTACCTCATGTCTGGAATCCAGTGGACACTCAATAAAATTTTACCTAAATAAAATTTGTTTATCCAGACAACCATGAAGAAAATAACAACCCTGGAGGGTGAGAAAAGTGACACTTGTCTTGTTGGCTCTTGGAGGGGGACATGCCACATGACACTAACAACAGCTCTTCATGCACACTGTCTTCTTTGACCTTTTCCACTTCTGTGCCCACTTTCTCCCTTTAGTCCTTTGATCCGTTTTCTCAAAGCATTCCAACATCTGCAATCCTGAATCTCAAATCATTATCCAGCCACCTTGAGGTACTAAAGAAGACACAAAACAGACCATTTCAGAAAAATAAGTCTTATTACTCCCCAGTTGCAACACCAAGTCTTAGCTGTACTTCTGGTTGTGTTGACTGAACCACTCATAAACTTTGAACTTCACCCTGTTTGATTTTCCTTACCTAAAACCTAGAGCGGAGTTATTCTGTAAGTAGCCTCTTAGCTGTTTCCTCTTTTGGGTCCTACCCAAGTCTCTATTTTGTCCTCTTAGGCTGAGGGTCTCCTGGGAAAAAATAACCCCAACCTAAAATATACCATCTGAAAATAAGAAAGGACCTCTCCCCATCCCACTCTGCATTTCAGTTCTTCAACTGGAAGATATATGTTAACTATGACCAACATGGTAGCTCCAGTTGGTTTCCCTTGTGCCCCCAGGTTCATATCTGAACTCGAACTGGGTTTAGATTGCAGAGGGAGAGGCTGAGGGCTCGGAGCCAAGCTTTGATGAATGGAGAGAAGTGGGTCCTGGGTGGAACTCCTTAGCATGACTCTGGAGTGAGTTTTCTATTTTTGATGGGTCATACCGAGGATATCATTGTGTGCTTTAGACACCTCCTTTTTACTATTACCATCTCATTAAAGTCAACATATCAGTTGGGCTAGATATTTTACATATTAATTGGACTAGATATTTTAAAATCTTTTGCCTCAGACTGTCTTTGGTACACAGAAGGCATGTGTTAGTAGTGACTGTGGGTATGGACCTCAGCTTTTCCTCTTTAAACAGGAGATCAGTGGAGAGGGGAAAGTAGTGATGTAGTTGAAGACAGAGAGAAGAAAGGAGCAACAAATCTCTGTGTGGATATTCTAGCTTGGAATTGGTATTCTTGCTATAAACTTCTTGTTCTTTTTCCATAAAATCTCTTACTATACTTTACTGTAATTGCTTTTTTAGTTTATTCTCTCTTCCACTAGACTTTTTGTCCATGAATGCAGGAAATTTGTCCTTTTTATAACCCCGGTCCTTAGCACAGTGTCTGACCTATAGCAGATGCTCAGCAGTTATTTGGGTGAAATAATAAATTTATACTGCTTGAAAAGCATCTTTGTGCCAATGCGAGGCCATCACTTTGTTTAATTAATGGGGCCAAGTTTAGAGTGTGCTGGGTGTGTACTGTTGCAATGGGAAAAATGATTCTTGTATTTCTTCTTTTATAAAGAGATAAATGTGCAAGTTATTTTATTATAACTCTGTATTGGACCCAGGCTGAAGAAATGACTATGATGTCATTTACCTATTCTGATTTGAAGGCTCCTGTCATCTCAAAATATCACCCCTCACCACTTGAGTTAGTCATTATTGGCTTCTGTCAAAATGAAAATGTATATCATGTGGGAGCATGATGATTTTTTATAAGCTATGGATTTGTTAATTCTAATATCAGATCAGCTGGAGTAAATGTGGGCCTGGGTTACAGGAGGCTAGGTTTTGAAAGGTGAGGAAGGAAGGAGAACTTTTATACATTGCTCCTCAGTGTAGGGTGAGGATAAAGGAAGGCAACTAAGTAGGGACTGAAACCAGATTAGGTGGTCATTTGACTGAGGGAGAGTGGGGCTGACATGGCAGAGCCAGTTTGGGTGGAACATTTCAGGCTGGGCACCTGGAGAACCAGGGGAAAATAGAATAAGGGGAGGGGTCTTCATGTATTTCAAATTTTACTGGGACTCTGGGGAAAATTTTTAAGATGGGCTGTGACACCTGGGTCTACATTTGAGGTCAATGGCCCTAAACACACACACACACACACACCCCTCTCTGTGTATAGAGGTGCTGTGTAAACCCAGATGGGAAACTGAGGGAAAAGTAAGCCTCTTGGCCAAAATGGATTCAATACAGCTCAACATGATCATGAGCACCTATTAAATATCTGTAAGGCACTGTTTGGGTGGCTGTGGGCATACGTGAGACATATAAGACACCAGCCATTCCCCCAGGGATCTCACGCTACAGTTTTGAAGATTTCATAACAGAATATCAAACCGACCACTCCTTTGCCTTGTACTTAAAATGTATCATTCTTTACCCAATCAGTAAGATGGACCATCTGCCTTTCCAAACTCTTGTCAGAGAAAATAACCTCAAGTTGTCAGCTCTCTAGCCCTTATTGGAATCCAATATGAGAGAAGAGATAGTTAAGGAGATGATCTGTAAGGAATGGTTTTCAAACTTTTATTTTTTTGCAACAGACTTCTTTCCTTCAATGACACCTTACCTGGAAAGTCGGTGTGGAAAACAAAAAAGTGGAGGTACTTTGGCTGAGAAGGCAGAAAGCCCTGAAACACTCAGCCCATCCTTGGTCCCTGAAGCACCTTCATGTGGCCTCACAGCCCCCACTTAAGAGTATACAGTTTGGAAGCCAGAGATCTAAGGAAATGCAAGGTCTTTACTCCTCCCCAAGTTCTGCCCTTGTAAATACACAGTGGAAAGCAACAAGTGTGAGTCATTTAGCTCACCATGCCCAAATCTCCCTTTTCTGAGTTATTTCCTAAGTTTACCCTAAGGCAGGGGTGTCAAACTCATTTTCACCAGGGACCACATCAGCCTCCCAGTTGCCTTCAAAGGGCTGAATGTAATTTTAGGACTGTATAAATGTAACTACTCCTTAACAGTTAAACAAGAGATCTGCACTGCCACTGGGTAGAAACAAGGTGCCAGGTTGGATAAAACAAGGTGAAGGGAAGCTCAGAGAGTCCCAAAGAAGTTGGACCCAAGGAGGAACACACCAAGGCACATCATAATTACATTACCCAAGATTAAAATGAAGGAGAGAATCCTAGAAGCAGCAAGACATAAGGGGACAGTCACCTACAAAGGAGTTCCCATCAGACTGTCAGCCGATTTCTCAAAAGAGACCTTACAGGCAAGAAGGGGCTGGAAAGAAGTATTCCAAGCCATGAAAGGCAAGGACCTACATCCA
>CM052541.1:91641580-91651623 GCA_028533065.1 Trachops cirrhosus
ATTAACAACCACACCTAAAACAAAAGCAAACTAAGCAAACAACTAGAACAGGAACAGAAGCACAGAAATGGAGATCACATGGAGGGTTAGTAACAGGGGAGTGGGAGGAGGAGAGAGGGGGAAAAGGTACAGAGAATAAGTAGCATAGATGGTAGGTAGAAAATAGACAGGGGGAGGGTAAGAATAGTATGGGAAATGTAGAAGCTAAAGAACTTATGACACATGGACATGAACTAAAGGGGGGGAATGTGGGTGGGAGGGGGTGTGCATGGGGGAGGGGAGTGAAGGGGGAAATGAGACAACTGTAATAGCATAATCAGTAAAATATATTTAAAAAAATTAACGGCATAAAAAAAAACAAGGTGGAGGGCCAGATTTGGCCCGCGGACCTTGTGTTTGCCACCTGTGCCATAAGGGCAAAAGCAAAATTGACCTTATGGTTTTTTTCCTCTTCATATTTTTTGAATTGACAGAAAAATTATAAAGAAAGTGTGTTACTTTTGTAATTAAAAAACCAAAACAGAACAGAAAATGATGTGATAAAAGCAGTACCTTAAGAAGATGGGTCTGGTAGTAGACTTAGAATAAGTTGAAAATATTAGAAACTACAGGCAGAGAAGAGGTTGGAAGCTGAAGTTGTTAGCAAAGAGTGGCACTGTAGACACCTGAACCAGGGTGGCAGCAGGTACAAGGTGGATGATACTGCTTCTGAGACCCATTATGTGTGAGGGCAGATGGACAGGGGAGTAGGAGAGGCATCAGGAGAACAGAAGGACAGAAGTATCATGGCCAAAGTGGCAGAGGGCACCTGCAGGGAAACCCTGCAGGATGTGATCAGTGGGGTTTGTGCAAGGAGGAGTGATGCAGACCCTGGGGTCCGCCACATTGTGGATGAGGCACGAGAAATTCACACAGACTACCGAGTCCTGTGGAGGAAAAGGGACGGCATGGCTTCTCTCTCAAAAGGAGAAAAAGCCTTGGCCCTCCCTTTGACCGGCCTTTATTTCTTTTCTGGGCACATTACATGATGGTCCTCATTTACTATGCACAGGTTGGCTTTAGGTGGTTACCTTTTACAGAAAACAAAGGCGATGATGCCACTAATCACATCACAGGAGAGGGATATTTGCAAATGCAAAGGGAAAAGTGATTGAACTGGTTATACTCATCCTTGGAAGGTTTAGCATGGATTTTAGAAAGTTACAATAAGCACTTGCTGTCTCAATTCAGGGTGAGGGAGTTTTAGCAAAAGCAAGTCGCATAGCAGTCTAGGTACAATGCAGGCCTGATTCCCCACGGGAGAACCTATCCATGGGCGTGGGTCCTATCTGGGCCCACACTATGTGGAACGGTCTCCTATAGAGGAGGGTTCACTGTCCTTTAGAAGTCAGCACCAGAGAGAGCTGCGACCAGTGAGATCACGCTCCCTTTTATCATAAGGTTCACAGGGGTAAAGGGCACAAGAATGAATTGTACACTTGTAAGTGATAATGTCAAACCTTCATTTGAATTTTGGTTACTGACATAAGATGCTTCCTGCCAAAAACTTCTTCCAGATGAGAGAGTTGCTTGCATGCTGAGATTCCCTCTGACTAATGCTGTTTAATCAGATCCTTGTGATTGAATAAAAATAATTGTTATTTACATTTATATACATTGTAGATGATACATTCCTCTATAGGGATTCTCCATCTATTTTCTTGTTTAGTCCTTCCAACAACTCTGTGAGGGAAGTAAATCTTGTAGTGTCTTGGTTTCATGGAAAGATCTATTCAGAAACTTCAGTAACGTACTCGAAGGTAACGGTAGAGCCGAGTCTGGAACCCAGGAGTTTGGCCTGCAGCCTGCACTTAGAGTACCGCCCCACACAGGCTGGCCAGTAGGGCTCTGCCACACTATCTGTGGGTATGCAGCAAGCAGCAGACTCTCAAAGGTATCAGAGTCTCTGCTCTGTTTGGTGGGCTGTACATTCTGCACATCACCTTTCCAAACTTTTCCAAATTGGATATTGATGTTGGCCACTTGGCTCAAAAGGTTGTGTTTCATTTTTCCAATGTCTCAATTTTATTCATTTAGCTGGTATCTGGTCTCTCCTTATCCATATTTTGTCCACATTAGCACCATCTTGTTTGTCTAAGCTCCCATTTAATATGCACAGGCAGGTGTGGTCTGCATGTAGATGCCTTTGAGGATATTTTCCTTGAAGCTTCCTGTCCTCTCATTTTGGATGCTTTTGTGGGTCCTATGGCCTATTGCTGGTTCTTGTCAGTGAACTTACAGAGATGTCCTATATATTTTGTGTAAATGTGATCTTTGCAGTGTTTTTAAATTGCCGTCTTTTACTAATGAAGAGTCATTCCTCTTGTTTTAAAGCAGTGTGTGATTAAGCACTTAAAAATAACACACACAAATATGTATGTATATACTATTTAGTATATATGATATTGTATACATATGTGTGTAAGATATATGTATGTATGTATGTGTCTATCTGTTTATATATCTATCCATCCATCCATACATCCATCCATACATACACACACGCACATGTACATTACATACAGGAATAGGTCCTGAATTCCAGGTATGCAAACGCCCGTAAGAGTGACCATGAATACGAAGTGCCTGTGGGAGAACATGGTCAGTTTGGCTTATTCAGTCCCTGAAAGGGTTATTTATATGAAAAGGATCTGTTACTTAGAAGTCCTGAATTTGGACATAGAAGTAATCTTAGAGGCTAAGTCCAAACTCTCATTTTGTAGTTCAGAAGACAGAAGTTATGGTATTAGTTTAACATCACCCAATTCATTGTGACTCAGTAGTGATTGGAGCCAAAGGCTTTCCTAATTTCCATTTTAATTCCTCCTCTAGGTCCCTTTGTCTCTTCCCTACATGTATCTTTGTTTTCAGGAAATACATTTTCAGAGAGAAATTAAAATTAGAGTTTAACATCATCATCCCACAACATTTTATTGTGAGTGTTTTGTGATGATGATGTTTGACCCTGATTTTGTGTAGTACCACAGAGTGTCTAGGGATATAGAAAACAGAGGCAGAGAATTAAGAGCCTCGTAGGTATAGAGGAAAGTTTTCCACATGGCAAGCAGGAAACAGGGGCTTGGAGCGACATCGAATCAGAGGCACCTCTTCCCTAGCCTTCAGTGAAGGAAGGCCACACTATCGCCTTCTCTCACCTGCCTATTTCCCCATCACACCTTGTATAATGTGACCCACCAACAGCTGGGCAGACACACGTTACTCTGCTTCATAAGGAGAATATAATTGCCAAAGGGTCTTCTGATCTCACCACCTGAGGCTGCCTTTTTGCAGTCACCCCAGGCCAACATGAAATTTTTGGCATTGGGTAGTTAATTAGGTTTGTCCAATATTGAAACAACACTTGATTTATGCAATATGGCCACTTTGTAAAATCACTGATTAAAACACAAATTGGCTGAACCAATTAGTATTTGAAACATCTGGCAATTTGAATCTGCACACTTAATCTGGCAGAGCAACAAGTACACGCAGAGCACCGAACCAAGCCTTGCACCCGTACGGTTTTGATGAAGTACTAGTTATATAAACTTAGGTAGAAATTTTGCAAGGAAATTCTTGCTAAATTAGCTGGCTGATGGGGATTTCTACTTTAGAACAAGAAAGTTGGGATAGGAAACCTGAAATGGGGTTTGAGCTAGAGCATGGTGCTGCTTTTGTGCCTAGGGGTGAGGTAGAGAAGGATCGGGCAACTGGTGCTTCTGTAAGGCCACTGGGGAGTCAGACCATTGAGGACCTTGTCTGGACGGCCTGGTTATAAAGTAGCTTATAACTATTTAGTGATTCATCAGTTCAACTTAGTGAGAGAGACTGCTGGTGCACATAGGCATAGCCAAGGCCCCCTGTTTTTGATATTTTAGGGACAGAGCAGTTTATGGACTGAACTTTGTTTTTACCTTGTGGTCTTAGAACTTAAACACATAAGCTAACTATGGAATTATGTAATGCAGTCTAGTTATCTCTGTGACCAAGTAGCTATGAGACCATTATTCTCTCTACTTATTAATAATGTTTGTCATTTATTCATTTATTCATTCATTCTTAATTTTGATTTTGAAACAATTTTAGATTTATAGAAGTTACATTTTTCTCCCTGTCCCTTCAAATATTTTAATACATAATTTGTTAAAAATAACAGCCTTTTCTAAAATAATCACAGTACAATGTATAAATACTCTATTTCTCATCAAAGTTTCACCCTTTAATTTTAGCATCCATACATAATTCTTGCTTTATTTATTATTGAATAACCAATTTAGCGACTATATACTATGTTTTGGCTATTGGACCAGACACATAGATTAATATAACTCAAACTCTAACCTTGGTCTATTAGAAAAACAGACACCTAAACAAATACATTATAGTCAGAGTGGCAAGTGCAACAAGGACAGAGAAAAGCTAGCTCAGAAGAAGTCAGAACAAACATTACTTGGGGAAGGGAGGTCAGGGAGGATCGCACAGAAGAAGCAATTTCTGGAGGGAATGTCTCCAGTTTAGAGCTGAGGACATGTTCTGAGCCCTATACATTATTAGGGTGATATAAAGTCCTAGCTTCTCTAAATTGAAGATGTCACTAACTCCTGCATTTTTTATCTTAATATTTCTCAGTGTTTTTAAACTTTTTGACCCCTATCCACTGTAAACATATACTTCACATTTATGATGTGCACACACAAGCACACATACAGAAATACAATCTCCAAGAACAATTTTTGTTCCTTTAC
Organism: Trachops cirrhosus; assembly: GCA_028533065.1. Lineage (NCBI taxonomy): Eukaryota > Metazoa > Chordata > Mammalia > Chiroptera > Phyllostomidae > Trachops > Trachops cirrhosus. The sequence continues at coordinate 91,646,365 of CM052541.1, forward strand.
TTTTTTCTTTAATTTTATTGTTTACATTATTACAAATATCCCCATTTTCTCCTTCCTTTACCTGCCTTCACCCAGTCTTCTTTAAGAACAATTCTTAATATTACTACTTGTGATGTATTTTTATATTTTCTATTCTATTCTGTTCAACTTTTTTCCTATTCTGTCAAAAAATGCAGTGCTAATATATTCAATATGTGGGAATGAGGCCACGGAACCCACATTTTCAATAAGTTAGTTATGCCACTCTGATGCCGACCTAGGATACTGGCCTAGGGAAAGGTGGAAAGTACTCTAAGACAACAGGGGTAGCCCATGGTGGCTCTGTGTAATAGATAAGAATCCCAATGTTTATACATAGGAAAGCCCTGCTCTAGTTGATATGTTAGATCCATGTCATCAAAGGGTTCATTTACTGACTAATAGCTACTGGCATGGGGAAGGAAACCAGTGCCAAGATTCCTTGAAAACTTGGTTCATCAGTGTTTGTGAGTGGACAGTGGAAACTGATGGAAATGCTCTGAAAAGATGGGAGACTTCTCCCATGAAAGAGAGGAAAGGCTGTACTGGTAAAGTGATTCATTCCATTCTGCTAATGCTTTATCCACCCCCATGACACTGTTGTGGATGCTTAAGCTGCTGCGTTGAAAGGCAGCTGGACTTGAGGGAAAAAAAAGACTATGCAATCCTGGGACTCTGAAAAGGGATTTCTTGTGCCTCTATAAGATACTTAAAAATGTGAGTCTTTGATCAAGTGTCAGCTTACCTCTGATTGGCAGATACTTTTTCTCTTTGTAGCACATTTGACCCTAAATAATAAAGTCTTCCAAGTTCCTATAAACCAGATTGTCCTTTATTTTAAGAACACAAGAATCAGAAGGGCTAGAAGTGCAGAAAAGGGGCTACTGACAAATAATAGAGGTATTCACCCAGCAGTCAAGGAGGATGATGGGGAACTCTGGAGAGAGCAGCATGTGAAGAAGGCAAGAGGTGGCACACCACCACCTAATGCTGGAGTCACGAATTTTGGAAATTGTGTCAAGAGGCATTTCTGGGAACATGGAGGTGCTTTAAAATCTTTCTCATGGAAGCTTAGGTTTTACATTGTAGTGATGGGCAGTCAGCTGAGGATGTTAAGAAACATGATCACTTATTGACTTCCTTAAAAGAGGGAAGTACAAAGAAAGAAAGACCAGTTAGATGGTAATTCCAATTGTTTTGATAAAAGGTGCCAAAGAACTGCAAGTCGGGAGTGGTGGTGGGGGGCGCAGTGATGGTTCTATCTTCCAAGCATCCTCCTCCCACCCTAGTCACTAGAATGTGAGGCCCATGAAGGGTGGGACTTGATTTTTCCCTCTTTTCAACATATACAGTTGCCTGACATGTAGCAAGTAATCAATGAAAACTGAATATCTGTATAATTTCATCATATTATTCAAATAATTATATGAGGAAACATACCTTCCAGAATAATCATTTGGCCTAAATCAGAGGTTCTTAATCCTGGATGCTCATTAAAATCACTCAAAAGTCTCTTTTAAGGTGGATAGCCCATTTTTCCAGGTCCTCAGCATTAAAACTAAAAAGCATCATAAGTTTCTAAAAGATGGAGGAATGACAAAACAGTGAATTCTCTGTGTTTCTTTAATGTCTCCCATACCTCTTGAACTGCCAACAGGTACCAATATTGCTTTGCTTCAACTGAATATCAATGTTAAAACTGCACCTCCCCACCTCTCCATCACTTCATTTGACTCAGCAAGAATTTTATCTTCTACTCATACCATTGGAAGCACATATGCACTTGATTCCCCCACTGAGGGTGCCCTTAGGGAACAGAGAATTAATATTCCTTCCCCACCTGGCAAACATAGGCAATGCTCTGATATTCCTGCCAGGATAGTGTCAGCACAGTAGAGTGACAGGCTGAGCTTCCACCTGTACCCAGCAACAAGGAGGCAGATGGAGGTGATAGGAAGTAGGGTGGCTGACAGCCTGCTTCATTCCCTCCCCTTATGTCAGAGGGAACCAGTCAGGAGCTGAGCCTCCACCTCCACCCTGCAGCAACAAGAAAGAAAAAAAAAACTTAAAAGAATTGAAATCATACAGAATATATTCTCTGACCATAATGGAATCAAACTAGAAATAAATTACAGAAAGGCAACAGAAAAATTTTCAAACAATTTGAAATTAAACAATATTTTAAATAATGTATGAGTCAAAGAGAAAGTCTCAAAGGAAATAAAAGAACATACAGAACTGAATAAAAATGAAAATACAACATACCAAAATATATGAGACACAGCTACAATAGGGCAAAGAGGGAAATTTATAGCAATAAAGGCTTATATTTGAAAAAAGAAAAGGACTTAATTTAAGTTTTTATTATAAAAATTAGAATAAAAATAGCAAGCAGAAGAAAGAAAATAAATGTAAGAGCAGATATTAATTAAATCAAAACAAGAAAACAGAATCAATAAAACAAAAAATTCTTTAAAATCAATAAAATTGATAAACCTCTAAGAAGACTGACAAAAATAGAGAACACAAAAATCACCAATATCATGCATGAAAAAGAGATTATCATTACAGATCCTACAGCCATTAAAAAATAATGAAGAAACACTACAAACTTATAAATTTGACAATTTAGAAGAAATAAATCAATTCATCAAAGACCATAAATTATCAAAATTCAGCCAGATAAAATAGACCAGAGGTGTGAAACTCATTTTCACCTGGGGACACATCAGCATCATGCTTGCCTTCAAAGGGCTGAATGTAATTTTAGGACTGTATAAATGTAACTACTCCTTAACTTTAAGGAGTTGAAATTACTTTCAGCCTTTTGAAGGCGACCATGATGCTGATGTGGCCCCTGGTGAAAATGAATTTGACACCTCTGAAATAGACATTTAAAATTTTTATTTTTGATAGCTCCTGAGAGAAAAATCTTTAGGTTTATATTGATTCTCTGGAGAATTCTACCAAACATTTAAAGAAAAATTAACATTAATTCTATATAATCTATTCCAGAAAAGTAAGAGGAAGGAACACTTCCCAATTCATTTTATGAGGCCAGTACTATCCTGATACCAAAACCAGGCAAAGACAATAAGAAAAAAGTAAACAGGCCAATATCAGCTGAGAACTTAAGACACAAAATCCTTGACAAAATACTAACAAATTTAATCCATCAATGTATAAAACAAATTATACACTATGGTCAAGTGGGATTTATTTCAGGTGTGCAAAACCAGTTCAAAATTTAAAGTCAATCAATAGAATCTGATGTAATATCAACTGACTGAAGAAGAAAAATCAATTGGCATAATCATGCCAATTGGCACAGAAAAAGCACTATACAAAATAAATATCCTTCAATGGTAAAAATTCTCAAAAAAGTAGTAATGGAGGGAAACTTTCTCAACTAAATAAAAAGCATTTACTAAAGTTTACTGCAAACACCCTACTTAATGTTGATAAACTGAAGGATTTCTTCCTAAGGTTGAGAACAGGCAAATATATTCATTTTCACCACACTTATTTAATTTAACATAGTACTAAAAACATAATCCATACAAGAGAAAAGAGACAAATTGTATTTCATCAAAATTTAAAAATCTTTGCTCCATGAAACACCCAGTTCAAAAGATGAAGAGATAATCTGGAAGAAAAATATTTGCAAACCACATATTCCATAAAGGGCTGGTCACTAGAATATATTTTTTAAAAACTCCTAAATCAGCATTTAAAAAATAAACAATCTAAACAGAAATTGGACAAAGGACTGAAGAGGCTACACTAACACATAAACACATGAAAAGATGTGCACCATCATTAGCCATCAGGTAAATGCAAATTTCAACCACAATGAGATATTACTACACAAAAATAGCTAAAATAAAATATAGTGACAATAACAAATTGGGAGGATGGAGAGAAACTGGCTCACCCAAATTTTCTGGTGGTAATGTAATTAATAATATAGCCACATTGGAAAGCAGTTAGGCAATTTCTTTTGTTTTTTTATTTTATTTTAATTGTTGTTCAAGTACAGTTTTCTACCCTTTAGTCCCATCCCAGCCCACCCCCCAGATCTCTCCACCTCCCTCCTGTCTTCATCCCCCCTTGTTATTGTCCATGTGTCCTTTATACTTGTTCCGTCAAACCCTTTCCCCCTTCCACTGAAATTCCCTCCCCTCTCCCTTCTGGTCACTGTCAGTCTATTCTCAATTTCAGTGTCTTTGGTTATATTTTGATTATTTGTTTGTTTTGTTGATTAGATTCCTGTTAAAGGTGGGATCATATGGTATCTATCTTTCACTGCCTGGCTTATTTCGCTTAGCCTAATGCTTTCCAGTTGCATCCGTGCTGTCGCAAAGGGTAGGAGTTCCTTCTTTCTTTCTGCTGCATAGAATTCCATTGTGTAAATGTACCATGGTTTTTTGATCCATTCATTTACTGATGGGTTACCATATGACCCAGCAAATGCACTCTTGGGTATTTATCTGAAAGGCATGAAAACTTATTTTCACACAAAACTATGTGCACAAATGTTCATATGTGCTGTATTCATAATAACCTAAAACATGAAACAATCCAGATGTCCTTCAACCAGTGAATGGTTAAACAAACTGTGGTACATCCATACTGTGAAACACTGCTCAGCAACAAAAAACAATATGTTGGTAAACACAACAATTTGGATGAGCCTCAAGGAATTATAATAAGTGGGAAAAAAAGCTAATCCCAAATGGTCACATACTTGGTGTTTCTATCTATACAAAATTCTTAAAATAACAAAACTAAAAATCAAGAACAGGAGGCCCAGGCCCCGCAGGTAGGAGAAGTGAGCGCCCCTCGGGACCCAGAGACTGCGCACCCGCGCACCCACACCCGTGAACCCGGAAAAGCCCAGGCACTCGCCGGGACCTGTGAGGCCCAGGCCCCGCAGGTAGGAGAACTGGGCGCCCCTCGGGACCCAGAGACTGCGCACCCGTGAACCCGGAAAAGCCCAGGTACTCCCTGGGACCTGTGAGGCCCAGGCCCCGGAGTAGGAGGAAGCTGTGAACACCTGAATACCAGAAGGAGATTATACCACTGAATCTCACCAGTACTCTACAACAGAGGTTCACACCATAAACCCAGGGAGCCAGAACAGATCAATTTAAGAAGCTGAGGCTAGCAAGAGGAGTCTCACGAACAATGAGAAAACAAAGAAACAATCCCCAAATGAAGGGAAAGGAGGAAGCCTCAGAT
>CM052541.1:91652123-91674413 GCA_028533065.1 Trachops cirrhosus
GGGCTGGAATGGGAATAAAGGATAGAAACTGTACTGAATAAACTAAAATAAAAATTAAAAAAAAAAGAAATAAAAATCAAGAACAGATTAGTGATGGGCAGGGTTTGAGGATGGGGTAGAAATGGGAGAGAAGTGGTTGTGGCTATGAAAAAGCAACAGGAAGAATCTGTGTGGTGATAAAACTGTCCTGTGTCTTGACAGAACTAATGTCAGCATCCTGGTTATAAAATTGTACTATATTTTTGAAAGATGTTACCAGCAAGGGAAACTGGGTAAAAGAAAACACAAAAATCTCTGTGTCATTTCTTACAACTGCATGTCAATCTATAACTGTATCAAAATAAAAATTAAATTTTTAATAAAATACCCAAGAAGCTTTAAAAATATTGATGCTTGGATTGCTCAACACATTCCACCTCCCAGATTCTTATATAGCTAATTTTGGGTAGAGACTACCCAATTCAATTTTTTAAGGTTTCCCATGAGATTTTAATGTATGACCAGAGAACGTCTGGCCCCAATATGAACTGGTTCAGTCTACATGACTGGAGAGGGAGACTCATCTAGCTAGAACTTTATGCTCTTTCTTCCTCCAGTTGTGTCACCTGACCTTGATAAGTTTTCTAAGTGCAAAGACTGTATTCATGAATTGGTGGTATGGTGCCTAGTTCTCTCAGAGAGATACTTAAAATTTTGCTGCTGCTGAGGATGATGGTGGTGCTGATGCTGCTACTGGTGTCAGCTGGTAATAGTCATTGATCTAGTTGTACTTCTATCACCTAGTCAGGTAAACCTGAATACTGAAATTATACATTTATCATATTGGATCTGCAGGGAATCTGAGAATGGGAAAAAGATAAACAGGCATGCTTGCCTTCTATTCTTGCATAAATTATAGCTACTGGCTTATGCATTCTGAACATATGTTTGGTAACAGTTATGAGTTGAGCATATGTTGTTTTAGGAGATTATTTAAATCTTTCTCTAAATCCAAAGAAATCTTGTCTGAATATAAAGAGGCCGACAAAGCACTCTGAGCAACCAGAGGTATTGTCATGAATTCTATCCTGTTTTTTCCCCAGTTGTTTTGAATCATGTGCAGGTTTTCTGAATGTAATCTTGGTCATCTTTGTTGGTCCAGGGCTCTAATGAAAAACTATTTTACTGAAATGATTGGCTATTAATTTTAGCTGTTTGTAATTTGTTTTTAATTAGGATGTTATTTTCATTATAAATAAACATGTATGGCTGTTAGGAATAGATAAAGGTTGTTGTAAAGTTACTGACGGGGCCCAGGACTCACACTATCATTTGTTGAGTGCCTGTTATGAGCCAGGCACTCTGCTAACAAGCTTCTGGGGGGTGCTGTGGAGTTCTAATAATTTTGAGAACAAATATATCTTTATAAAAACTAATATTATTCCCAGGCATCACACATATTATTTGTCATGTGGAGTTGACTGGTTTTAGCATCTCTTTAAAAGTAACAGCTCTTTAGTTTCCTTTTCCTTCTTCTCACTTTAACTCCCCAAATTATTACATGCTGGCTCCATCTCCCAAACTGCTAACAGCACTTGCCATACATGCATTAGGCCCCTTTCCTTTCCCCATCCCCTCACATCTCCAGATGCAATCTCCATCTGTGTACTTCCTTCTACCCAGAGCACTGGAAGATGTGTTTTACCTCCTGTCTATATTTCATTCTATCAAGTCAACTTATTCCATCCTGTTCTGTCTTCTCTGTGATTGTGCTTCATCAATTTTCACCTTTCCCTCTCTGATAACTTCAACCTTTTCAAGCCTCTGCAAGAAAACATGCTCAACTTTCTCTTTTTCTAAATGGAATTTTGGGGCTTCTTTAATGTTCCCTTTAGCTATTCGCCCATTTCTCTTATTGTTTCTTTTCTATCAAAATTTCTTGAAAGAGTTATCTTTTTAAAAATAAATTTTATTGATTATACTATTATAATTGTCCCAATTTTCCCCATTTGACCTCTTTGCCCAGTACTCCCATTCCCTCCAGAAATTCCTCCTTAGTTCATGTCCATGGGTCATGGATATAAGTTCTTTCCCTTCACTTTTCCTACTATTCTTAACATCCCCCTATCTATTTTGTACCTGCCAATTGTGCTTCTTAATTCCTGAACCTTTTACCGCATTCTTCCCCTTCCCTTTCCAGCTGATAACCCTCCATGTGATCTCCATATCAATGATTCTGTTCTTGTTCTACTTTGCTTAATTTGTTTGTTCTTTTGATTCATTTGTTGATGGTTGTGAATTTGTTGTCATTTTACTGTTCACAGTTTTGATCATATTTTTCTTAAATAAGTTCCTTTAACATTTCATGTAATAATGGCTTGGTGATGATGAACTCCTTTAGTTTTTCCTTGTCTGAGAAGCACTTTATCTGTTCTTCCTTTATAAAAGATAGCTTTGTTGGATAGAGTAATCTAGGTTGTAGGTCCTTGCTTTTATCACTTTGAATACTCTTGCCAGTCCCTTGTAGCCTGCAAAGTTTCTTTTGTGAAATCAGCTGATAGTCTTATGGAAACTCCTTTGTAGGTAACTCTCTGCTTTTCTCTTGCTGCTTTTAAGATTCTTTATCTTTAACTTCTGGCATTTTAATTATGATGTGTCATGATGTGGTCCTCTTTGGGTCTCTCTTTGGTTGGGACTCTCTGTGCTTCCTGGACTTGTATGTCTATTTCCTTTACCCAATTAAGGAAGTTGTTTTTATTATTTTTTCAAATAAGTTTTCAGTTTCTTGGTCTTCTTTTTCTTCTTCTGGCATCCCTATGATTCAGTTGTTGGTATGTTTGGAGATGTACCAGAGGCTTCTTATTCTATCCTCATTTTTTTAGATTCTTTTTTCTTCTTGCTGTTCTGGTTGAATGCTTATTTTTTCCTTATGTTCCAAATCATTGATTTGATACTCAGTTTCATCCCCTCCACTGTTGGTTCCCTGTAGATTTTTCTTTCTTTCACTTAATGTAAACTTCGTTTCTGCCTGGGTTGTTTTTATGTTGTTGCCATACTCAGTGGGTTCTTTGAGGGTTCTGATCACCAGTGTTTTGAACTCTGCATCTGATAGGTTGGTTATCTCCATTTCATTTAATTCTCTTTCTGAAGTTTTGTTCTGTTCTTTCAATTGGGCCATATTCCTTTGTCTCTTCAGTTTGGCAGACTCCCTGTGTTTGTTTCTGTGTATTAGGTAGAGCTTCTTTGACTCCCTGTCTTAGTAGCATGGCTTATTGTAGAAGAGCAGACCTATAAATTGTGTGGGACAGAGCCTAAGTAATTGCCAGGGTGGGGAAATCTGTTTTAGCATTTTGTGGTACTGTGTAGGGTTAGAGCTCGGAGAGGGGACAATGTCTCTGCCTAGCTTCTGGAGGTACTGTGGACAGCTTCCTCCTGGGAAGAACTCTCAAATCTGCCCGGGAGGAAGCTACCTCCCAGCACTCATCCTGTTTCTAGTCTCCTTGCTTTCTCCTTGTATACCACTTGTGCCCTTCCAGCTGTTGCCCTGGTGCTAAATCCAAGAGAGGGTGGGTCTGTGTAAGTTCTAAGTCCATGTCAGCCCTTTAGGATGAGTCTTCTGATAACCTGGCAGTTTCTTCCACCACTCCAACCCCCACTGGTGTTTATAGCCAGAACTTATGGAGATTTATCTTCCTGGCACTGGAATCCTGGGCTGCTGAGTGATCTTGTTTGGTGCTGGGATCCCTTGCTCCTGAGGTATCCCTCCTAATTTTTACCCACCACATATGAATGTGGGATTCCCATTCTACTGCATCTCCACACCACTCCCGCTGCTCTGTGCCACCCCATGGCTCTGCACCTCTCCACCTTTCTCCACATCTCTACCCCTCCTACCCATCTGGATAAATGTGGCTTCTTTAAATCCTTGAATGTTAGACTTACATACAGCTTGATTTTCTGATGGTTCTGGGTGACATTTTTTTTGTAGTCTAGATGTAATATTTTCTGTAGTTGTGTGAGGAGGTGAAGCATGTTTACCTAGACCTCCATCTTGACCAGAAGTCACCAAAACTTCTTGAGTTATCTAAAATGCATTTTCCTTATTTCCCATCTCCTATTCACTTCTCAGTTGATTGTAATCTGGCTTCTTCTTGAATCTTCTGCAAATAACTCCTGTTCATGCTGTTGTATCTCCCCATAGTGCAGCTTTCCAAGAGACCTCCAATGTGAAACTTTCTCTCAACCTGCCTAGGCATACCTCTTCCAGGCAGCTTACTACTCTTTAGTCTTTTATGAAATTCTAAGACTCTTAAAGGCATCTTTGTAGCCTGTTATTTAATAAGATAGATATTCAATAAGAGTTTGTTTAGTGAATGAATCAATAAATGAATCTAAACTCTCAAATCTGTATCTATAACCCTGTTCCTTTTCATATGTTCTTAACACATACAACCAATCATGTACAGAATATTTGAATGTTTTATGAGAATTTCAAACTCAGTGTATCAAATACTAAAGTTTATCATGGTCTCCTGAAAACTGATTTAAGTTCTAGATATTTGTGAATAACACCATTATCAGTTTCATTAGACAACAATAAAAAATTGGTCTGCTAGACTCTCTTTCCCTCCACCAAATTATTTGAGTCAGTCACTAATACACACCAATTTATCTTTCTAAATATATTTAAAAATTATACCCTTTATTCTCACTGCTATTGCTTTGAAAATATATCATCTCACACTTCAACAATTTTAATAACCACCTCACAGGTCACTCAACAGCCATCATCATCCTCTTTAATTCATTATCTGCACTTTTGTGCAATGCTCATTTTAAAACTGAAATCTGACTCATTTACTCAATAAATTTTTATTGAGCACCTAATAAATTTCAGATAGTATGTAAGGCATTAGGGATATAGCTGTGAACAAAACAAGCTATGTTCTCATGGAGTTAATACCCTACTGAGGAAACACCCTACTTGATGATTATCTCAAGATAATCATCTTGCTTTTCTAATTATGATCTTTCCCCAGTTCCCAATTGTCTGGTAAAATTAAATTAAAAAATCTTAAAATGATACACAAAGGCCCTTTACTGTCCAGCTGGGTAGCTCTCAGCTTGTTGTATGAATTCCGATCACCTGAATTCTTTTTTAGAATGTGTCTGGGTGGGCCTCTTCTCAGAAGATTCTGATTCTGTAGGTCTGGGGTAAAGCCATCAAAACTGGAGCAGCTTTAGTCTCCCAAGTGATTTGAATACAGAATTTCGTGGACTACACTTTGAGAAACACTGACCTTTACTTTATGTACTTGTCAAGGCTGACCTTCTTCCACTTCTCCCTGTTTTTCTCATGTTTTAACAGTATAAATTATTTTATTTCCTTATCTACAATGTGATATTCGTTACTTCTGTGCACTCACTTATATAGGTTGTATTAGTCAGGCTAATTAACACCAGCTGCTATAACAACAACAACAACAACAACAACAACAACAACAACAAAAATCAGTGACTTAATACAATGGAATTTATTTCTCATTTACTCAAAGTCCAATGTAGGTATTCCTGAATAGATACCTTTTCTAGGTGGCTGCCTTGCAAATGGTTAATCAGGCTTCTTCAAGTGGATCTAGGCTCCTTCTGTCCTGAGGTGCTGTGAATATGTGTCCATATAAGGGGAAAATATGTGGAGAGGGAAGGCAGACTGAATAGTTAACCACTATAGACTAGAAGGGATGCATATCATTTCTGCTCACATTCCATTGACCAGAAGTATTCACATGGTCCCACTTAGAAGCAAAGGGGGCTGGGAAACATAGTCCTGGCTGGAAAGCCTTTTTCCTAGCCAAAACTTCACTCACAAACTTGTGGTCATCAGAGATGCCCCTGCTACCCTCTGCCTCTCTGATTACTAAATATCCATGAGCCCCCTTCTTCCCACACACAGCACACATTCACTTCCCTCCCCGTAAGGGCTCATCCAAAGTCCTGTCTAGTCACTGTATCTAACTCACAGCCTGTGATTTCTGAATGATGTGCAGTCTCCCCGTTAGATTCATATGTGGCTATTAAAACATCTTGGCCAAGCAGTCTGTAAGCTAAAGGGACAGGTTATCCTTCCTGCTTCCACTCCCACATCCAATATGCAGTGGTGGAGTGAGGACAGGGTAATCTCAAGACAGACACTCATTTGGAAACATACAAGACACAGCACAGCTACGATCTCAGAAGGTATGAACCTCAAGCATTTTGAAGACTTCCTGCCTTGATGATGGAGGGATTTTCTTGTTTAGGGCCACATACTATTTTCTGGGGATAGCTGTCTTGTCCATTTTTTCTTAGCCCCTGAGCCTGTTTTATGTGCCACATTTTTTAAACTTTCATTTGCATGTTGTGCTTGGCCACATATAAAAAAGGTGCTGGGAGGCATCCTGTCCTTGGGGATTACATAGATTTTACTCCCTTCTTCCTGCTCAGGCAAAGTAGAGGGCCTGAATGTTATTGTACCACTGGAATAGTCAAAGACTTTTGTTCGACAATAATATTTCTTTAAAACTTGGTCACTTTCTGATCTGTTTGCTTCTAGTTAATGTCAGGTGCCTCTAAGCATGATCAAGAATTACTAGATATAACAGTTGGCACTGATTTATTTCATTGCTTCCTTTGTATTGCCCCTTTATATTGCAACCTACTAATGACCACCTTAAGAATATCTGAAACTATGTGTGGGACAGGTATAATTTTAATATGATCTTTACACTGAAGCACTTTAATCAATCCAAAAAGGTTTTAAATGTCTGTGATTTGAAACTCTCTTTATTTTTAAAATTTTAATTTTTTAGTGCTTGGTGTCTCAAAGCAGTCAGCTTTCCAATCATGAAAAACCTTATGTATCTGTTTTCTATGCTCTCATTTTTGCTTGCAAGTCAGACAATTCTTTCTAAATCAGCACATTTACTAACATTCAGCCTCTTCTCTTAGAATTATAGACAGAGCAGGCACATCTGCCTCCTTACTCACCATATGAAAAAGTTTGACAGGTGTTTTGCTGCTACATAACACAAACTGCCATCTTTCCAACCTTTGTTATCAGTTTTCTTGCCACCTGAGAGCCAAGACAATGTCACATTGCTCTACTTCACTCTTCAATACATTCATAACTACAATTGCCACAGACCTTACCAGCCTGCAGGTAACATCTCATTAATAATATTAAGTCTAATGCCACTGGAACATATTCAAAGTCCTACATAAAGATCTTCGGAGCCCTGAAAGGTCTTCCACATACTTATGATAACCATAATAGACTTCTAAACAGGTTGGCTTGCATTAAACTGCTTTTGCTCTTTGGCCAATATCCTCTGGGCACTGCATGTTGGTCCAGCTTCCATTATTTTCTGCTAGGCACCTGTTGGGCATGTCCATGTCCACTGGGTATCTGCCATCTCCTATTGAGTATCTCAGTTGCTACTAGTGCTATTCTAACTTTCCCTTCTATAATGAAATAAATTTCTTAGTGCCAAAAGAATGCTGTATTTCGCACTGATTTGTCCCCTATACTTGGTGCCACTCTTTGCTGTCATTCATAGTGTTTGTGCATCGTCTTTAAAATTCCTTCATGTACCTTTGCTCCTACAGCCTATTTCTGTGGCACTCCCTGTTCATAGAGCTTAGACCACAACAACAAGCCTATCCTTGGTTCAGATGTGCCTCCTACACATACTGGCTTTCTTATTTCTGTCTCCAGGCATAGTCACAAAATTTTCTCCTGTCTGGTCTTTTTCCCCTTGATAAATCAACTTATTCAACTGATCCCTTAGGATTTCTGGGCTCATACCTCTAAGCATTTAAAATGTAAAACTAGAATTTCCCATGAGTCCCTCTACAAATGCATTATGTTATGTGAGTGGATAAGTGTTCTTTCTTCCTTGATTATCCCTCTTACTTTGTTTAGCCAGAGAACTCCTGTTCAGTTTTCAAAACCCTAGTTCAAAGATGACCTTCTTGGTGAACTATCTCAACCATCTCCACACATCACCAGATAATCTCACTTTCTGATCTGTGCTACCTCAGCTTATAGCTTATTAGAATGATTGGTAAATATTAGCCTGCTTGTCTGTTTCATCTATGTTATAGTGAGATTTTTAAGTATATTCCATGTCTACCATGTAGCAGGTATTTGGTCAATGTTAATTGGTTTAATTTTACCAAACTCCCTTTTTTAAAGCTCATCTCACCTTCATAGGTGGCAAGCCTTTTTCAATCTGGTCTTCCTCTGTCATACACCTGTGGATTAACTGGCTGCCTCTGAGAGGTTTGGGAAGTGAATGAAGCACTATGTGATTCTTCGAGTCACATAGCATGTAAAGATGTGCCCCCCACCCCCACCCCTTGCTATCTGAGTAGTTGACTTACCCTCTATGTGTCAAGGTTTTATGCGCTCCTAGTGTTTGAAAAGTTTTGAGATGATCAGCTTCCAGAAGTGCATGTGGCAAGGAACAACATTTTGTCTTGCAATGTTATTCGAATTGTGACACAAGGTTCCTTGCCCTAAGTCATGAGAAAACATGATATCGTTTTGATCTAAAAACTGCCATAGAAAGTAATTGTCCTCTGAAGCACATCTCAGACAATGTGGATACCAACTTAATTTTTCTCTTTCACTGCTATTATTTATGAGACTAGGAGAAGAGAGATGTTTTTAGATGAAAGGTGAAATATTCTATTGTAGAAGTATGTTTTATGAGGAAGAGAAAGAGATATATAATTTCTGACTCTGGGTCTGCATAGGCTCCAGATATCATTTCAGTTACCATCTCAACACATTATTTAAGGCTCTGTTCTCTAGGATCTTGAAATCATAGTTTATTTTTTGATATAAAGCCCTGTCATTAGTGGGTAAATTCTCCCCTCACAATCACTAAGCCAAGGGCATTTTTTCCTTGTGCATTTTCAAGGTTAAAGAGTTTTGTTTACTCAGAATTCATTTAATAAATATGTATATCTTGCCATAAATATGTTTTTAATGATATTTGGTTTATACTGTAACATTTTTCACTAATTTGTTTAATGACAGTGCCCTTCTCTGTTGTGGTTTGAACTCAGGAATAAGGACCATAAGTAGAACGGGAGATTTAAGAACAGGTAAGAGGCCTTACAAGGGGGAAGCGTTTTCAGGGAATTCTCCCAGTGAATGTCGTTCTAACCCTGAATGATCATGGACACTGGCCTCACACCCCAATATTGCACAGGTGAGCTGATTGCTATAGGGACAGTGGCATCAGCAGGGTTGTTCAGGCATTTGGGTTGTTTTGTGGTTGAGGAAGGTCCCTTGCTCGCTCTCTCTTCCTAAGTGAGGTGAGTCCTGAACTGATCCTGAAAGAAGTTAAGCATGTGGGCTAGGGCATGCTGAGATGGATGCGTGACAGAAGATAGTGGATGGGTCAGAGAGAGGTGGGTAAATAGGCTGGTGAGCATACAATGGAGAGAAGTGGGGCATGGGTGGAAGAGGAAAGGTGAATTGGGAGTGACAGAGATGATCGAAGAGGGCTTTAAATTATAAGGCCACATGTTCTTGTGGAACCCTTCTGGAAGATATCAGAAGTCCAACATTGTCTTGGGATCCCAGGTATGTCCCAGATCCTATTCTCCAGTCTGCATAGGTGTCAGCCACGACCTTAAAATCTCCTCTTACCTCCTATACTCAGACCTCAAAACCAAAAGTTGACATCATAGGAAGCCGAAAGAAGCCAGTGCCCCCTGCAATATCCAGAGTACCAACTGTGGGGGTGGTTGGAGCTGTCTAAGAGACAGACAGTAAAAGCATTCTTCCCTCTAGGCCTGGGTTTCTCAACGTGGCAGTAGTAACATTTTGGGCTGGATAATTCTTTGTTGAGGAGGGGACTGTCCTGTGTATTATAGAATGTTTAGCAGCATTCCTCACCTCTGTCTACTAGATGCTACTAAGCAATGCCCTCTGTTGTAACAACCAAAAATGCCTCCAGATATTTCCAACTATCTCGAAGGGCAAAATTCCTTGAAGAGCAACAGTGCTTCTGTTTGAGAACAATTCTCTGGGTCAACATGAAGACAAAAATCACATAGCCTCAAGTCCTTGTTTCATACAGAACATTCTAGAATATGACCCTGGAATCTTGAGCTGGTCTCCTATATTTCAATCTTTTGGTCTCTTTGGACATGCCTTAAACCTGAATACTGACCTTCAAAGAACAGGAGGCTGTTATTGCTTGCTGAATCCTGCACTTGGGCTCCCATTTATATAGCATTATATTTTTCTGTAAGTGAAAAACTCTTTGAGAAATATAGATGGAGTAGGAAGGTGTGGGGCATTTGAGAAGAGTTGGTATAGGGAGTTCCAACAGACCGGTTTTGAATTATCTTTCTTCTGTGTAATAGCTTGTGAATCTGAACAATTTACTCAGTCTCTCTGGGTCTGTTTTCTGATTGGTAAATCGTGATTTAAAAACATAACCGTCACATCATTTCAATGAGGCATTTTGAGAAGAGATAATGCATGTATAGTGATTTATACATAGCAAGTTTTCAATTAACAAACAGCAACAATTACTGTGGTCATATCACTCAGCATGAAGCTATATTTGGCATTGTACTTAAGGTTGATAAGAGTACAGATGGACTTCAGACATGAGCCAGAGAACAAGGGATTGTAGCTGTATCAATACTATAGTTTATTATAAAAAATATTACTGTAGACCCAACTTCTTATCAACAATATGTACAAGGAATAGGATACAAAAAAGTGCAAACTCAGGCCATGATCCCCAGGGGCACCAGAAAACCACGTGTCTGTGCTAAGTGAACAGGGAAGGTATTATGCACCTTTGGTCTCAGAAAAAGTAGGTTCTGATCTATACCTTTGAGTCCTTTTGTTAAGCATGGAAGAATAGAGAAGGGCACTCCAGGTTTAGAGAAGGAACATCTCCGGTGTTTTTGGGGAAAGCAGGAGGGGTGAGCAGCTCTGTTTTGCAGGGCCAGAGGAAAAGCAGTGAAGAAAGACTGGGGTGTGTGACTGTGGAGGCTGGGGTCATGGAGGACTGCAGTTCATAGCCCATAGTGAGCTATTCTGCCTGGTAGAGTGACAGACAGTGAGGGTCAGTTAAAGGAAAAAGCTCAGGTTCAGAGGAGACCCAGAAGCTGAAGAGCCAGATAGAGTCAATGTGGCAGTGAAATGCCTATGCATATACAGTCACTGTTCAAAGTACAGAGGTTTAAAAACTCAGTTTTATCTGATGACTAAATATTAAGGTACTAGTAGTTTGAGTTGCTAAAACATTGCTGAATTTTTGAACTACCTTGCCCTTTTCTCATTTGTTCTTAGCCAATATTTTCTTCTGTGATATTCATTTTCTTTTTTAATTGCAGTGTAGGCTTATTGAGAATATACCATCTTTTGAACTTTTCATTTATAGCATAGAAAATGCAATCTCATTTCTTTCATAATATATTTTTAAAGAGCAATAATGAATCTCTTGAAATTTTTAACTGGCTATTTAATGGTAGAGTTACCTTGAGCTCAAAACTCTTCTAGACAATCAATGATTGTTCTATAAAAATTCAGGGATATTAATTATTGCTGATACTAACACTCTCATCCTCCCAGCTGTATGATTCAATTTGTTTAAAACATTATTCTTCTTATACATGAGGCTGGGCATAAATATGGCAGGAAAGTACTAAATTAATGATCACCTCATTTCAAGATAGACTATTCTATTTTCCTGAGTGTGTATTTAAGATTAGATAGGAGTGCCGATTCCTGTGTGACTCGTAGGAGATGACACATGAGAAGGGAGACTTTGAAAGCTCACAGGAAAGCTTGCCTTGCAGGAGAGAGCACACATGTGCATGTGCGCGCATGTGTGTGTGTGGTGAACCTGTGGAGGAAGGGGAGGGGCCAGGGGCTGGAGACCATATTTGGATCTGAAAGCAAGCAAAGGAAAAATCATTGTCATTGATGGAGAAAGGAAGAGGTCCTTTCTCAGGTCCAGTAAAGATCAAGGTAGTGTCTTGGTCACTGAAGTCAGCCTTAGGGAGCCTGATTTTCAAGTACTCATTCAAAAAGTATTTTGAGTATTTATTATGTGTCAGGCACTATTGTAGGTCATGAAGATATGGTGGGAAACAAATCAGATGAGGTTCTGTCCTCTTGAAGCATCTATTCAAATGGAGGACAGATTTTATATACCTGCACATATACAAGATAATTCTAGAGGGTGATAAATGCCATGAAGAAAATGAAATAGGGTAAGGTAATAAAGAGTGGGTGGCTTCAGGTTCTTAGGGTGAAGATTAAAGAAAAAATCCCCTCATGTTTCTGGCAGGGAGAGAGGAAAAGTAATCATTTTGAAATACATCCACAGTGTTCTGTTCTTTTTAACAAAGGTCTTCCCTTGTTATTCCATAACAAGGAATGCTATGTTACCAGAATCTAACTGAAGTGGGTTTTTCCCAAGCCTAACCAATAAGAGGTAAGGGACATATGCAATACCAGCCTCATGGAGCCTTCCTGTCTTACCTCAGAGGGAAAAGGGCTGAGAAGTACTTGTGAAGGTCACAGTCTAGGATCATGGGCCCCCTATAAGACTAAGCTCTAATCACAGGATTATAGAATGTCTCCTCTCTCCCACACCTCACCATCACGTCCACAGGGCTCCCATGTTACAAAGGGATTACAAGGGAAAGAGCTGAAAAGCTCAGACTGTATTTAAGAAGGGAAACTCAAAGAAAGCAGAGGAGACAAGTACGAGGACACCATTAACACCTACGGCAAACAGTGAACCACCTGACTCCTAGCCAGATAAACATAAAACCTCACACTAAAAGCCCATTTGCCACAGTTCCTTTAACCCAATAATCATGTCTGGCTTTCAAAAAAATTACAAGGCATATATGATATTGTAATATGTATTATGATAAGAAATATGTATTTGGTTTTTGTTTTCAATTCTTAGCACAAAGCTCCTAAAATGCTTGGAATCTCTGGAGTGTCTTTTGCATACTAATGACATGGCTGGTGGCAGGGGGCCCTGAGATAGCTTCAGAATGGGAGCTTGTCACCAGAAAGACTAAGGAAGTGATTAGAATCGGAACTTTCATCCCCACCCCCCAGCGTCTGGGTAGGGTGTAGGGGCTACAGAGTGAGTTAATTGCAATGACCAATGACTTAATTAATTACATCTACATAATGGAGCCTTTATAAAAGTCCTAACCATCAGGGTTCAGAGAACTTCTGGTCAGTGAACACAGTGAGGTATTGCCAGGATGGCATGCCAAGAGAGGACATGGAAGCTCCAGCCTCTTCCCTCACTCCTTGCCCTATGCATCTCCTCCACTGGCCATTACTCTGTAGTATTGAAGGAAATCAGCAAATGTATGTGAAGTGCTTTCCTTAATTCTGTGAGCTATTCTAGCAAATTATGAAACCTGAGGAGTGGGTTGTGGGGACTTGATTTATAACTGATCCATCAGAAGTACAGGAAGCTTGGGACTTGCAGTTGGCATCTGGAGTTGAGGAGTAGTCTTGTGGGACTGATCTCTTAACACACAGGGTCTACACTAACTCTCAGTAGTTAGTGTCAGAACTGAATTAAATTATAGAGCACCCAGTTCATAACTGGAAAACTGAAAAATTGGTTGACATGAGCTCAGGACTTGATAAAAGCCAGTGGGGTATAAGAAGGTGGTAGCACTGGGGGGTTTCTCTAAGAAGCTGACCCTGAGCCAAGGCCTGAAAGATGCGAGAGCCATTCACAATTTGAGGTAGAGTGAACTAGACACCAATAAGCAAAAGGAAGGCACAGAGGTGGGACAGAGCTTTGATTAAATAGGGAACAGAAATGGCAGCTGGTAGGGAAAGAGCAAAGATGAGGTCAGAGAGGTGAGCAGGAGCCATGCCTTGTAGGGTCTGGTGGACTAAGGTTAGAAGGTGGGATCTAATTTGACTTTAATTCAGGTATTACCATTTCTTCCTTTCCCACGAATGAATCAATGTGGCTGTGTAGGAAAGACGAGATATAGGCCCCTAAGATAAGGTGGCCACTGCCTGAGCAGGACAGACTCTGTCCTCTTTCCCTCTCCCATTCCACAACAGGCTAGGTTCCTTTAGGACCATTACATTCTCCCTATGGGAAGGGCTGCAAAGTAAAACCCTGATCAGTCCCATTACAGGCAACCATCAGCAGCAAACATCCATTGGCCTAACTTCCCTGTTAGCCTGCTGAACCTTTAGCCTCCTGTGTCCCTGCTCATGGCCCAAAGACAAAATGCTTACCTGTTATGTCCCGGACACAGGCTCGGTTTTCTGACCCAGTCTTCCTCCTGCCCACCTAAGAGTGCCTCAACCTTGTCCCTTAATCCTCATTATTTACTTTTTTTACCCCTTTTAACCCATTATTAAGATAAGGAAGATCCAGATCCACAGTGGAGGGTCTCATCTTGTACTGGGCTTCATCCTTTGCCCAAAACTGGCTTCTGTGGCCACCTGGGGCAGGGAGGAAGAAGCATGTCTCTAGTCCTGCAACACCCAGACTGACCTTCAACCAGCCACACGTGCCTCCTCCTCAGTGCTTGCAGGTGGCGTGGCTCTTCCTGCCACCCTAACCCTTGACTCCAGTGCAGCCAGGTGAAACCCTTGGAGCCTGCCCTCAGGCATGGCTCTGACAGATGGTAGAGAGACACATAGATACACAAATGAAATAAAATAATCATCAGGCTGCTGTCATTTCTGGGTTCCTTATTTAATTGATTGATTTCCATAGAATAGGCCTGCTCTTTAATCTAGTGCATTTATCTGAGTATCCCAGCTGACAGAGATAATCATGGACCCTATAAACCAAGAGGAGGCACATTTATGTTCATAAGTATAGCAGATATTTACCTATTTGTTCTGGTTTACATTTATTCTATATGAGCTATCTTTTCCTTTCATGATAAGTTAAAGGTCACTCTCAAATATTTGTATGCCCCATCCTTCATAGCTGCTATCTTAATAATAACCAGGATCATAAACATCACCACTCATTGAGCTCCTTCTCATGTCAACATAATAACATAACACCCCTCACACCCGCCCCACCCTTCTACAGGCACACACAGACCTTATAGCAGGGCGGAAATGCAAAAACTTTCATTCCCACTTTTCAGATTAGGAAACTTATGTTCCTAGATGTCAGGCAATTTGTTCAAAGTTGCAAACACTCATCAAGAAACTAGCAGAATTCAAACCTTGGCCTTTCAGAGTAAAAAAAAATAATGCTCTCTCAGGTGTTCTTAGGCTGAAGCTTCTGAGACTGTCTGCAAAGGTTCATGCAGCTGTGGGAGTTGTCAGTAATTGCAACGGGTCAAAAAACACCTTTGACTGGTATCCATGGCCTAGAAAAATGAGTTTGGTTAGCCAGTTATACAAGAACATATCATGCTGCTCTCCTGCCCTTATTCTACCTATAATATTGCATCTGATTTTCTAAATTGGAGTCTCTGAATCTTCTGCTAGTCTGGGAAGTTTTCATCTTGCTCACCTATCCCTACTGAGTAAGGTGCTTGGCACAGAGTCAGCATTTGTGGAACGAATGACTTCTTTGCCATCTTATTCAGTGGCATTCTCTCTGCTTCATGTCTACCCTGGATCCACACCCCCTGCTCAGGCCCCATCTGCCCCGGGACAAGCTCCCTCCTCATCTTCATCCTGAGAGACTTTTAGAAGATCGCTATATTTTTAAGCCAGTTGTTATCATTTGATGTTTTTGTAATTATGTTAAATTAATTGATGTATTTTTAATGGGTAATCATATACACAGTATAAGATTCAAAAGCTTCTAAAGGGCATATGGTTACAAGTAAATCTAACGTTTGCTATTTGTTATGTATCCTCATGTTTCCCATGTGTGCTTTCAGAGACAGTCTATACATATGTAAGCAAATGTGTATCAAAATTTAAACATACAATTTACATTACCCCTTCTGAGAATTGTATGTGCAGTGTGCTATTATATATGTTAAAATATTTCATTTAGATGGTTTTTAATGCCAAAGTACCTGATGCATTTACTAAATGTATTATTTAGACTGTTTCTAATGCCAAAGTACCAGAGACATTCACTAAAAATTACACTGTATTATTTGATACAATGTCATAAAAGTGACCATAAAATCTCTGCTTTGGCTGGGACTGGATATGAAGTGTTATGCAATAGAATTGCTGAATGACTTCCTGGTGAGTCCAATGGACTGGCACAGCTTCCAACTGTGCCTTTGCAGGGTAAGTCCAACTAAGACTATTCCATGCTGCTCCCCATACAAAGAAATTCAAGTGGCCTCAGGCAGCCCCTGACCCCTGGTTAATAATTCTGGCTTTCCTAATACCCTTTCTGTGGGAAGAGCTACTGAACCAGTTGGCAAGACACAGAAAAGCAGTGGCAGAATGGTCAGCTGCTTGAGCGAGTTTCAGGCTTGCTGAAAGCTTTAACATTCATGAATAGAAAAATAACAAAAATATAAAGAGGGAAGTTTCATTTCAGAAGTCCAATGAGAAGCTTTATTTTTTTTTGTTATATTTTAAACAAGAAACCCATGTTCCTCATATTTTACCTTGGCTTAAGGTGATGTCCTAAAATATGAACACATTTCTAAAGTAGTTTGTTCTTATAGGATGGTGGGTTAAAACATTTTGTTATTGCAAATCCTGGAGACCAGGTTCATTAAGAGAATCAAATAAAAGGAAACACAGGCTACAGAACAAGAGGGAAAGTTGCTGTTTTTTTGTTTTGTTTTGTTTTGTTTTGTTTTGTCAGGATCTCTGACTACATAAGGGATTTCTCCAAACATTCTCCTCAAACTGTCCCCAATTGGGAGTCTGCTTTTGGTGAAAGGACCATGTCACACTAGCGTCTAACCTGGGTTCTGGGAGGCCCTGTCTTCCAAAAGCCCCCTTGGGAGAGTCCAAGGCTCTGTCACCATGGAGTGGTCAAGGGCTGTAACTATGCATATTGTACCTGAATTACACAAACTTTTTTCCTTTAAGTACCATAGTAAAAAATGGTTGAACCATTTTTATTTGTAATCTCCCATTCTGTTGTAGAAGAACCAGTCATTCAGTATTATCAAGACTACTCTCATTCATCAGACTTTGAGGTGGATTACAGCCTGGGGCAATCACAAAGTACAGACAGAGCTCTCTGCACAGCAACACCACTGTTCCAATCCTGTAATTCCTCCCTCGGAAACAGGTGGAGATTTCCACTGAAGCCACCTTGATGAGCCCAACAGCCCCTACTTTTCCCTTTCTTCACAGAAGTAATGGGAATTTGATGCTTGATGCTTGGTGAGGCCTGGAGAAGGCAGTCAGCATTTGGTCAGAGGGGAAAAAAAGGCAATAATCCAATATAACAAGAGCCAGTTTAAGTTTAGTTCAGATTGGACTATGGCTATGAACTCTTGACTGGAGACCTACAGGGGTTATTTACAGCAGAGTTATTTATTTGTTTGTTTGGCTAGATTAAATGTTTCTGGATATTCTCGCTGGGGAGAGGGGACTAGAGGTGGAGGAGGTGCTTGATAAATATGCCTTCTTGATATGTGTCAACTTCCTTCTTGCTATTTCCATTTCTCTTGGTAATAGCTGCAAACAGATTCAGATGTGTTGCTGTTTTTGGCTGCAAACCAATTTAGATGCGTGTCGCTGTTCTCAGCTAAGCCGGATGCCAGTCTAGCTCTGTGAGAGAAACTGGGTATGTGGAGCTCAGTCTGGTGAATGGCTTCCTCAGGGGATTGACTGCCCTCTGAGAAGGCAGATGCAGAAGGAAACTTGACACACCGCTTCCACAGGCACATGGTCTAACCTTGGTGCCCAGGAGAAAGAATGACATGCTCACAGACATGGGGCATCCCCCTCATAGCTGTACAGAATGTAGAGTGGCCTCAGCTCAGTGACTACACAGAGACTGATTTCCTTTGGCACCTTGCAACTCTGACCTTCAAGAACATGGAAAGGTGGCCCTCTTGGCATAGACCTCACCAGTCCTTTGGTGGACGCCAGCAGCTGTAAAGTTCAGCTTTGTGCACTGATAACGGACATTCAAAGTACTTTTCAAGAATCTATGTGAGACTTTCCTGGGGCCTTTAGAGATGCAGAGGATAAGTATTTTGCAAGTAGTTTTAGTAAACAGGCAGGAGGAAAACAAACAGAGAAATTAGGGATTTTGCCTTTAATGTGATCCTATGTGCATGTCATGCTATATGAGTTGTGGTGAAACCAGTACAAGCTATCCAAAGCATGTCCATCAGCTTGTTGTTCCATATCTAGTCACTATTGAATAATGACATGAAATGAAACAGCAGTGGGATTTTGTTTTACAGAGAGCGTGACCAGTGAAAAGAAGCAGGAAATAAACATCAAAACTCTGCTTTACTCTGATATCTAATATTAGTTACTACCTGTTCTAAGCATTTCACATAAATAATTTCATTTATATGAAATGATCCCAACAACCCAGTAAGGTCACACTGCTATCCTTAGTTACAGATGAGGAAATTGAGATTTAGAAATGTTAAGTAATTTTCCCAAAGCACGATAGTAATTCGTGGATCTTGGAAATGAAGACAGGTCTCTCTGATTCCAAAGGCTGTGTTTTGATCACCAGACTAGATTCCTCCCCTGTGATTTACCTAAAATCCTGTAATTCCCTAAACAGGATTGGAAAGGAAGCAAGAGTTGCATATTCTCTGGGTATGGGAACTTTTGAAGAGTCAACATTCTTACTGCATTGCATTTAATGGGTATATGGTTTAAGGTGAAAATAACTATATATCCTGTGATTTTTGCTGCTATATCAAAGAGAAGGGGAGGAAATGGGAGAACTATGTCTGATCTTAAGGAAGGAGAGAGATGGGGAACTACTATTTATCAAATAGGAACTATGGGCAGGCATAGTATTTGACACTATATATACTGCTTCTCTTCTGTCTTTCTGGTGTGGATCCTATCTTAGAGCTTCAAGAAGGGCTCCTTGTGGCTTAACTAATCTCAAATTTAAAAATACAGAACCTAGCAGCTATTTCTACACAAAAGCCTCCCACACAAACTGCATTTCAGGGAGAATTCTGCACTAAACTACCTGCTTCCTGCACTGAACTACCTTCCTGCACTACAATCCTACCACGTGAGCCAGGCTTTATATAGGAGTTCCTGGGATCATATTTCAACCAATAGGACTGAAGGATTTCTCCGTCCATTTGGAGCTGTACAGCTATATTTACCAACCAATCAGAGCAGCTTCATTTCCTTTTCCACCAAAGACTAAAGATTACGTTCCCCTGGCTGGAGCTGAAACACTGAAAATGAGATACCAGAGATGTGGGAGCATAGCAGAGGAGACCAGCACAGGAGCAGAGTGGAGCAGAGCAGTACAGGGCACAGCAGAGCAATGCAGGGCAGAGGTGCGTACCTTGAAAGGGGCCTTGCCCCAGGGTCTCCTGACAGCACTGCTGTTTTGCAGTGCTGCTTCCTATTTGAGTTGTAACACTATCAAGCTGTTCCACAGCTCTGTGCTGTATCACATCTGAGCTGTTTGCAACTGAATTCTTTTCTTCCTCATCACATTCGAAATGGGGGATTCCTGTTAGTTTTGTGTTGATGCCAACAATCATTGATTGACACTGGGGAATTAGGATGAGTCCACCTCTACGTTTTTGTTTGTTTGTTTTGTTCTGTATTTCCAAGTTCTTCATCAGTGAATATAAAGAAAATAAGTGCTAGATTCTTGGGTCTTGGAGAATCAGTTCTATAGATTATATAATTATAATCATATTATAATACATATATACTACATATGTATTTATTGTGTTGTGCAGTATTATACTTATTTAATTCTGTAACTCTATAAACAAGTGAAGTAAAATAGAAGAGAATGAAATCATGTGCTAAATCGATAAAGCAGAACCAAAAATGCCATTGAAAGAGAACCATAGGGACCAGAGTAAACAGAGAAGACTCCTCGAAGGAGGGACCACTTGAGTTTGACTTTTGCTTGGTACAAACTAGCTGGTTGGGCTCTGGCAGACTAGCTTGCATTAATTAGATCAATCCCCTCCCCATCACCACAGGAAAAATGTGGTTTAAAAACTATTGTTTAAAGGCATGGAAGCTTTCAGCACAGCAAAGACTTGAGGGTTCTGGAGGAAAAAATATTTAGCCAGGCAGGTGTGACACTTGGCACTGCCTTATCCCTCAAGATATTCACAAACTCTAAAGTAGCAGCCAAGAGGAGTTTTGATATTCCTTTAGGGCTGAGAGAACAATGAAATTAAGCACCATCCAAGGGAGAAAAGTCCTCATAAGCACTGGAAACTTTTAGCTGGGACCCTCAAAAGGCTTCATTTTAAGAGTAAAGGCAAACTGGAAATAGACCACCCCTCACAGAGATGGAAACTCCACCGAAATAAGGCAGTCAGTGAAAGACAAATACCATATGATCTCGCCTTTAACAGGAACCTAAACAACAAAACAAAGAACCAAGTGAAATATAACAAAAGACACTGAAATAGAGGACAGGTAGTCAGTGACCAGAGGGGAGAGGGGAGGGAATTTCAGGGGAGAAGGGAAGGGTTTACAGGAGCAAATATAGAGGACACATGGACAAAACTAGGGGGGTTGGAAAGGGGAGGGAGGAGGGGAGAAATGGGTGGGTGGGCTGGAATGGGACTAAAGGATAGAAACTGTACTGAATAAACTAAAATTAAAAAAAAAAAAAGAAAGAAAGAAAGTCCACCTAAAGCACCTCAGCTCAGATTGGGTGAAGATCTCCGCTCCTGCTCTAACTGCTGCCACTGGCAAGGGTACGTACAACCTCCCTGGAGGACCAGAACATCAGTCAGAGTCAAAAGGTGGTAATTGTTATTAAACAAAATGGAAAACCAAACCCAAACAAACCCTCCCCAAAATAGGCATGGGGAAATATAAGAATTGATCCAAAAATTCAAGAGGACCAAAGCCTGTAAAAATTCATGTTTAGAAAACCCACATATTTCAGTTAGCAACTTTAAATAATTGTCATTACTAGGTTCAAGAAATTAACAAAATGGAGAATTTCCACAGAAAAGTAAAAATGAAAGTATCAAGTGTAAATTCTAAAACTAAAAATTATAGTAACTGAATTTAAGAACTTAATATATGTGTTTAACAACAGATTAGGTGCAACTGAAAAATAAATATATCAGACTGAAGCATAGGAAGAAAAAATAATATACATAAAAGCTAAAAGATATATGAAATGTGGTGAAAGACATAATGTTTATAGCGTAAAGTTAGGAGAGAGAGAATGGATGAGAAGCAATATTTGAAGAGCTATTGCTAAGATTTTTCCAAAACTTATAAGACTTCAGGTCAAAAGATCTAACAACTGCTACAAAAGCCCAAGCAGGATAAATACAAGACACTCATGCCTAAGGACATCATAGTAAAACTGTCAAAAACTAAATACAAAGAGATCTTAAAAGCAGCCAATAGAAAAAGAAACATTACCTTCAAAGAAAAAAATATACAGAAACAGTGGAAGTCAGAAGACTATGATTGACAGCTTCAGCATGCTGGTGGCAAAAATTCCTGCTAACTTAGAATTCTATACCCAATAAAAATATTCTTAAAAAAAAAGGATAAAGCAAAGCTAATTTTAGACTAACAAAAACAGAGAAAGTATTACCAGAAGACCTACATTGAAAGAAAAAAATTGAAGTTCTTTTTCAAGTAGAAGGAAAATGATCCCAGATTGAAGTATGAAAATACATGAAAAAATAAAGAATGAAAAATAAAGAAAGTACAGGAAAAATGATGGAAAGAATAATAGGGGATAATAGGGGGGAGTCATCAAGGAACATGTATGAAGGACACATGGACAAAGCCAAAGGGGGTAGGTTCCAGGGTGGGAGGTGGGGATGGTGGGGTGGGGTGGGGTGTGGTGTGGTGAAAATGGAGACAGTTGTACTTGAACAACAATAAAAATAATAATAAAAAAGAATAAATATTTGGGTAAAGCAAAATGTATAAAACAAATATAATAAACATAGCATTGGGTTTAAAGTACATTTAAGACATGACAATAAAAGCTCAGAAGGAAGAAGAAGTAGCTGGAGTTAAAATGTCTTAATATCTTTCAGTTGTCTGAGATGTATATGTATCAACTTAGATCTTTTTTTTTAATATTTTTTAGTTTTATTTATTTTTTAAATTTTTTTATTTTAGATTATTCAGTACAGTTTCTATCTTTTAATCCC
>CM052541.1:91674913-91699988 GCA_028533065.1 Trachops cirrhosus
CATTGTGGTTTTAATTTGCATCTCTCTGATAGCTAGTGATATTGAGCATCTTTTCATGTGTTTCTGGATCCTCTGCGTGTCCTCCTTAGAGAAATGCCTATTCAGGTCCTTTGCCCATTTTTTAATTGGGTTTCTTGTCTCAACTTAGATCTTAATAAATTAAAGATTAATCTTGTAATCTCTAGGGTAACCTCTTAAAGGGTAATGGGTAGAGGAGAAAATTGTTATACTGGGTTCACCCAGAAGCGGTTCCTATGACAAGGGTTTAAATACAAGTAGTTTGCTGGGAAGATGACCTCCAGTAAAAGTAGGGGAGTGGGGGTGGAAGACTGGGATAGAAAGGACGTCAACAATATGTCATCCAAGTAACTTACCTGTGGGAGCAGCTGGGGCTTTATGTCGGGGAACATTGGGAGCCAGGGTAAACCAATTTAGAGTTATCTCATCCAAAAGGTGACCCCATAATTACTTATCCCAGGGTGATAATTTCCTGGCACTTCCGGCTATTGGCAGAGAGGATTCTGGTGGCCAGAGCGAGCTTTTGGAGGTAGACTTACCGGTATGAGCAGTAGGAAGTTGTGCAAGGAAATGATAAACTCCAAGAGGATGTGGATGGGGTAATGACAGATGTTACAACACCTAGAACAGTGTGTGCATGTATGTACCAAAGACATATGGAAGTATATACATAGTAGCATTGTTATAATGGTGCCAAACTAGAAACAACCCAAACTTCCCAATGGTAGAATCAATAAATTTTAATATATTCATGCGTGCCAATTATATAGCAATGAAAGCAAACCATAGCCATAAACAAGAAGGTGGCTGTCTCACAAACATAATAGAGAGCAAAAGAAACCAGATGCTATGGAATGCACACTGAAGATTCCACTCACATTAAAGTTCAAAAATCTGCAAAACTAATCTGTGGTGTTAAAGTAATGGATACCTTTGGAGAGCTTTTTAACTGGGTGGGGATAAACGAGAGGCTTTCTGGGCTGTTGATGATCTAATTGTTGATCTCAGATGGGTGTTACACAAGCATGCTCTCTTGTGGTAATGCACATAACTATATTTATGACATGTGCAACCTTCTGTATTATGTTAAACTTCATCTTAAAATGTTTATTAAAATAAAAAATAAAAGAGCTAGGTGGAGAGGCAAATGAGGTGCCATGGCCCACACCAGCGACTTTAACTTGAAGCGCCTCTGGCTGTGAGAGGAGTGGA
Source organism: Trachops cirrhosus (assembly GCA_028533065.1). Taxonomy (NCBI): domain Eukaryota; kingdom Metazoa; phylum Chordata; class Mammalia; order Chiroptera; family Phyllostomidae; genus Trachops; species Trachops cirrhosus. The sequence continues at coordinate 91,676,144 of CM052541.1, forward strand.
AACAAAAAATCAATAGCAGGAAGGTGAGAATGAGAGAGATGTGTGGGGAATGGGAAGAGGCTGGTCTTTGGGAACTGGAAAGCCCTATGGTAGGTACTATTGGGAATATTAGGCCCAATTAGTGAGGTAGAATCAGTTGTGGGAAACTGAGGAATTCAGCCTCAACAACACGGAATATAAATTCACTGCTGCATGTGAAACTCCAGGCTCTGTTCCAATAGCCATTCCTTTCCCCACATAACCCCATTCATTAGACAGTAGAGGTAAATTCTACTTTATTAATGTGATAAAGTACATAAGAGAGGTAGGCACTTAATCGATAGTGACGAAATTAAAACTAGCAATGATGGGGAACCTTAGTTTACTTCAAACAAAATATGGACAATATTGCATACCTTATCTGGTGGTTGTGAAAATTATTCATTTGGAAATTTCAACCTTGTATCTTGAGCACACTGAACTAGATACCATGTGCAAAAATAATGGGTTCAGTTATGTGAACCTGTCTGACATATCATGAATGGGATGGAATTCACTATCTGTGATTGACTATGAGAGAGTGAGTACAGAGGCAGCTCAGAGTAACTTAATCTAATTTATGGGAAGAAGTGCTTTGAATACAAATACAAACAGGGTTAGTGATACTACGCATTCAAGGGCCAAGACAACATATATTTAAGGAGGTGCCATTACTCTGACAGGGCTTTCTTATGAAGAGTGTGTTCTGATCTGCCACTTTGTCTTTTTTCCCCCTCTAACACAAAAGGCAAGTGAAAATTAAAATGGAAACTCTGAAGGGGGCAAGTAATGAGTATTCTGATTATTAATGAATTTTTTCAAGCCTTCAGATAGCACACGGGCTTGAAACTGTCTCTTCTGAAATCCTATTAAGAGCAGAACAGCTATGCCCAAGGATGTTATGATGGTGTTTCCTGCCAAACATTCCTTGTCAGTCCCAACCCAAGCGAAGTGAAGTTGCTCTCTAGTTAGATTGTGACTCATCTTTGGAAACTAACTTCCTCACAGTTAAAGTGACATGATGGATTCCCCTGTTGCAATGGACATTTGTCTTTGAGGCACTGCCAACCAACTGAAGATCAAAAGGCAGGGCAGATGATAAAATGTGTGTACACACTCTAGAGCCGGGGAAATGAGAGATTTCTCTGGTTTCCAAAGGTGATGGAGAGAATAGAACAGTGGAGGAATTATTATTTTTTTATAATAATAGAAATTCATATGAATTTAATGGAAATTTTTTTATTGATTGATTTTTCTTGCAAGACCAGCTCAACTGCTCATGAACAATTGAACTGCTTTCAAATTCTGATTTCTTCAATTAACACTCAGCAGAAAGGACTAGACTTCAACTGACTGTCACAACCAGCTCCAAGTTTCAGAGTATTATTGCAAAACCCCAAGCTAGGTCTGCATAGTGTTTTTGTAAAAGCCAGTGTCCACAGGTGGTCACAATCAGCAGCGGGAGGGGAAAGGGCCTTGGACTCCCACTGCCTGCCTGCCTGGGCTTCCTTGACCCCCTGCCTGGATTCCACATTCAGCCCCTAAGGCTTCTGACAATGTCTGTGCCAACAAGCAGACAAGAGAGCACAATACAAACACATAGGCAGCATGAGAAACTGCCTGCTAAGAGTGACAAAGGAGCCCTCAACACAGCACAGGCATATGGAAAGCCGGCATGAAATTATCCTGTGCTCAGGTTTAGGAACTGAGCAGGCTTTTTTTATTGAGTTCCCCTTACTGGGTGGTTACAAGCCCCTCTTTGCTCCAGCTGTGAAAACCCTGGCTAGGTTGTCTTTATCTGACAAATCATTACTAATGTGAAACAAAATTTTCTATCTTCCTTTTCACTCTTTTATTTTGCATTGGCCCTTACATTGTAGCTTACTTTCTGGGTTTCTAGGTAAAATGTGTGTGTGTGTGTACAAAATAAATTAATAAGTTCAAAAAGCTCCTCCATGAACTTCTCTGCATTGAAATCCTATTAAGAACAGAACACTTAGCTCCTCTTAACAGAGAGATCTCTTTGTTGCAGGAAGAAAACCTAGTCCTAGACAATGAACTTTTATCTTCAGAGAACCTTGAGGATCTTCTGAATTTTAAAGAATTCAGTAGAGTACCCTCTGTCTCGATACCAACTAACACATATCCCTACAGGAGTAAAGAAGGCAAACCAACTCATGCTTCCTCCCTTCGGTAGTGTCTTCCAAGTGCTCAAGCCGATTTTCCAGTGAGTACTTGGCAAAAAATAATATCCTTGGAAAGCTTTTATACTTGAATTATCATTTCATAAGGGTAAAAATCATAGTGTCAGGAAAACTGTGATGACTTTGCAGGGGTAGGACTGGTAGGCAATTCAGAAATAGTGTGTGAGTGCTGGTACCCTGGGTCATGCTCAGAGCCAGTGACAGCTGCCAGAAGGTTCTTTGTTGTGGCTTCATTTTCTCTTTTGAAGCAGACTGGATGAAGAAAAATGAACTTTTTTTTTCTTAGTCTCATTTCAGCATTCATTATATGGTCGTTATAGAACTCAGAGGTAGTGAAAACTGGGTCAGCACTTCCAGATTTTTGGTTTTCAGATTTTTTATAACTCAACTATGAATATTACACACAGGAAGAAATGAAACACCCATCTAGAAGGAGAAGATGGTGTTCCTTTTGTCTTTCTGAAGAAAAGCGGGAGTGGTGTTGGTCCCTAGTGTTCTGTAAGCTTTTTCAATAATAATTATGATATGATGAACCCTTTCCTATCTACAAGTTTTAGGGAGAATATTCTTTGCTTTTTTGAATCCACGATTGTAATATAAATAACTCCAAATTTAAATCTTTGGATTTTGTCGTCTAATCTCTGGCCTAGATGAAATGAAAATCCAATGAACATTCAACATATTGAAATTAAAAATTCTGCTTTGATTTCTCTTATCCAATCATTAATCTACTCACCATACATTTATTCACCATCTTCTTTTTCTTTTTTTATCGTATTTTTTCCATTACCATTTGTCCCCCTTATACTTCTCCCCCACTGCAATCATCACATTGTTATCCATATCCATGAATCCTTTTTCCTTTTTGCTTGATTCCTCCATCCTCAATCCCTCCCCAATAGTTTCACCCCACTCTCTATCTATGAGCCTGTCTCTATTTTGCTTGTTAGTTCAGTTTGTTCATTATATTACACATGTGAGTAAACTCATATGGTATTTGTCTTTCTCTGACTAGCTTATTTCACTTAGCCTAATGTTCTCCAGGTCCACACGTGCTATTTCAAAGGGTAAATTTTTCTTATTTTTTATGGCTGAGTAGTATTCCATTGGGTAAATGTCCCATAGATGTTCTAATCCACTCATCTACTGATGGACACTTGGGCTGCTTCCATATCTTGGCAATTATAAATAATGCTGCAATGAACATAGGGGTGCTTATGTTCTTTTGAATTAGTATTTTGGGTTCCTTCCATTATACTTCCAGAAGTAGAATCTCTGGATCAAAAGGCAGATTCATGTTTAATTTTTTGAGTATCTCCATACTGCTTTCCACAGTGGCTGCACCAATCTGTATATCCACATTTGCAGATGACATGATACTGTACGTAGAGAACCCTAAAGATTCCACCAAGAAACTACTAGAACTGATAAATGAATTCAGCAAAGTAGCAGGATACAAAATTAATACCCAGAAATCAGTTATATTTTTATATGCTGAACTATCAGAAAGAGAAATTAAGAAAACAATTCCATTCACAATTGCTCAAAAAAGAATAAAGTACCTGGGAATAAATCTAACCAAGGACATAAAGGACCTGTGCTAGGAAAATTGTAAGAAACTGAAGAAAGAAATTAAAGAAGATACAAATAAGTGGAAGCACATACCATGTTCATGGACAGGAAGAATTAACATCATTAAAATATCCATGCTACCCAAAGTAGTCTATAGATTCAGTGCAATTCATATGAAGATTCCAATGACATATTTCACAGAACAAGAACAAATACTTCACAAATTTGTATGGAGCCACAAAAGGCCCTGCATAGGAAGGGCAATCTTGAGAAAGAAGAACAAAGTTGGAGGAATCACGCTACCTAATATCAAACTATATTATGAGGCCATAGTAATAAAAAACAGCATGGTACTGGCATAATAACAGACATGTAGATCAATGGAACAGAATAGAGAGCCCAGAAATAAATCTACACCTTTGTAGTCAATTAATATTTGGCAGAGGAAAAAAAACACATACAATGAGCTAAGATAGTTTATTCAATAAATGGTGTTGGGAAAATTGGACAGATGAGTGCAGAAAAAATGAAACTAGACTATCTTCTTACACCACACACAAGAATAAATTCAAAATGCATTAAAGACTTACATGTTAGACACGAACCTTAAAAATCCTATGAGAAAACCTGGGCAGCAAAATCTCAGATATTGCTTGCAGCAATATTTTATCTGATATATCTCCTCAGGAAGGGAGACAAAAGAAAAAAATAAACAAATGGGTCTTCATCGAACTAAAAAGTTTTTGCACAGCAAAGGAAACCATGAACAAAGTAGAGACAAACCATGGAATGACACAGGAAGAAATGGAATGGGAGAACATGTTCTCCAATCTGATAAGGAGTTAATACCCAAAATTTATAAAAACTTATTCACCATCTTTTTACGTGACTAGACACTGAGGACCAGCATAGGTTAGGCAAAGTACTTGCCCTCAAGGATAACAAATGATCACAACACATTGTGGTTTAAACAATGATAGAGGGAGTCACTGAGTGACATGGTATTATGGAGAACAGAGACTTAGACTAGAGTGACAGGTAAATCAGTCTCAGGAAAGAATCTTTGTAGGAAATGATCCCTGAACAATTTTAAAGACTAGAACTTAGCCATGAAGACTGGTGTCATGCTTTCCAGGTAGAGAGAAGTGTACGATCAAAGGTATGAAGGAATCGTAAGCAGATAGTGCTAGGAGGCAGGGGGAGGAGAGAGCTGATACTGAAGAGACTGACGGGACATAGATCCTGGAAGCCTTGTAAACTAGAGTAAAGTCCAGGATAGTTTTCCGAAGCTATTACTGACACTCATGTTGATGTTGATAAAACTCTGCACTAGGGCAGTCTTAGTAAGATTGGCAAGTAAGAAAAATAGAAATTCAAAACACATTCAGGAGAGAAATGCAGAAGAATTTAGTAGGAGATGAGATGAGAAAAATCTGATGCTTTCAAGGTTTCCTGCCTGGATATCTGGCTGGATGTTGGTTTCCATGTAGCAGGTAAGATGATGGTGTACATAGTTTGGGATTGGCTGGATTTGAGGTACCTGCAGATATTCAGGTCAGGCATCCCACAGAGAGTTGGATTAATGAGTCTGAGGTTTAGAAGACAAGATCTGACCTGGAGATAAAAAGTGGTGGTCAAAACCATAAATGTAAACTGATTGAATTTTCCAGAGGAAAGAGATAAAAGTGAGGAGAACAGAATATTGAATACAGAACCACGAGGAAGACCACCTTTTAAGAAAGGATGAAGGAAAAAGAATGCATGAAGGAGAAAGAGCAGGAATCATCTAAGAAGTATAAAGAAAACCAGGTAAGCTCATTGTTGTGTAAACTAAGAGAACAGATTTCAACAATGAGGAAGGAAGCAACCAATAACTGCTACAGATAAAACCTGAACTGCATCCAGTGGATTTAACCCATTTTAAAATTCCAAGTTCCAACAGTTCCTTCTCCTGAAGCCAGTTTATCTTTGCCAAAAATGTTAATGAGAAACATTGGAAACCAGTTGCATGCAGATGTGTTAACTGTTATTTTGTCTGCTTCACCCTCAGCGGCTTGCCTGGAAGACCAACCTCCCCACAAGGCAGCAGTCAGAGCTGGTGTGTGTGTCTGCATCTCTGCATCATCCACATCCGGGTGTGTGTGCTCCGAAAAGGTGGTGTAGCAATTCCAGTGATCCAAATGAAAACATACCATAATTAGAGGTTCATAGTGAGTTTATTTTGTGAATGCTTATTAAAGATCACTCACATCAAGCTCTCATATTCACAGTCATTGCTATCACGTGCACAGAGCTGCTGTGGTATCTGGAGTTGTCTAACTTTACCCCAGAGTTCTCTGAACACTACTGCCATTCTGAAACAGCCAAGTTTGTTTTCTTGTTTCAAATTGTAGTTTAGGGTTTCCCCTCACTAGTATGGTGGGAGTTATGCAAAGTCTGTCTTGACAGCTTCCAATCTGCTTCTGACTTAAGTCTCCGCTTATGTGGTGGGCATGAAAGACATAGCAGAAGGGTCTCATTAAAGTGGATATTGTCTCAGTTCTGGAAGATTCTGGCTACATAATTTTGAGGTTCCCCCACTCTGTACATGGCTTTTATTATTTACACAATACAATATAGCATCAATGCTGGATAGCATGATTATATGCAATGCATAAATATGAACTGTCTGTACACATCTGCAAATCTAACTCAGAACTAGAATACATAGAACTGAAAGAAAAATTTAATGCTTTCAGAATAAAAGTAAAAGGTAGGAATAAACACTGCAATAAATCACAAGTAATGCCTTATGTACATACTTAACTATTTACAGAAAAAAGCAGGCACCAGCGCACACTAACTATACTCATTTATGTATAGAAAACACAAGTTTCATACATCACAGAAAACCTTCCATTATAACATAGAAGAGGTATTACCAGACGGGCATCATTGAAGTATATTGCTTCTTCTAGTTGTTATTGGACAATGCTGTAAGTGATCAATTTGGGTTTTGTTTGTTTTTCCCCCAGTTTTATTGAGGTATAATTGATATATAACATTGTATAAGTTTGTATACAACATAATGACTTGATATGTGTATATTATGAATGATCATCACAATTAGTTTACATCTATCACCTCAGATAGTTACATTTTTTCTTGTGATGAGAACTTTGAAGGTTTACTCTTTAGCAACTTTCAAATTTACAACACAGTATTATCAACTATAGTCACCACACTTTACATTACAACCCTAGAACTTATTTATCTTATAAATGGAAATTTTTATCTTTTGACCATTTTCACCTAATGCTTTTACCAATCTGTTCCCTGTTTTTATGAGTTTGGTTTTTTTCAATTCCACTTATGAGATCATACAGTATTTGTCTTTCTCTGTGTGACTTCACTTACATAATATCCTCAAGGTCCATTTATGTTGTTCTAAATGGCAGGATTTCCCTCTTGTTATGGTTGAATAATATTCCATTGTGTATGTATATCACATTTTATTTACCCATTCATCTGTTGACTGACACTTAGGTTGTTTTTCTGTCTCAGCTATTGTAAATAATGCCGTGATGAACTCGGAAGTGCAGATATTTCTTTGGGATAGTCATTTCACTTCCTTTGAGCATTACCCAGAATCAAAATAGCTGGATGGTATGTAGTTCTATTTTCAATTTTCTGAGGAGCCTCCATACAATGTTTCTGTAGTTGCACCTATTTACATTTCCACCACTAGTTTGCAAGGGTTCCCTTTTCTCTACACTTGTTACCTTTTGTCTTTTTGATAAAGCCATTCCAATAGGTGTGAAGTGATGTCTCAGAGTTTTGATTTAATTTCCCTGATGAGTAATGAGTGATGTTGAGCACCATTTCATGTACCTTTTGGCCACTTGTATGTCTTCTATGCAAAAAAGTCTATTTAGGTACTTTGCCCATTTTAAAATTGGATTTCTTTTTTTTGCCATTGAATTGTATGAGTTCCCTGAATATTAACTACCTTATTCTGGGAATGTCCTTCCAAGACAAGGATGACCTGAAAAAAACATACTATTTCCTAAGTGAAAGATAATTTGCTCATATATGCATGTTTAGAATATCTTTTTGTAGTTACTCTTTTTCAGAACATCCTGTTAAGATGGCTCATTTGTGTTGCCACGTGTGCATCTTGACTTGTCACTTCTCCATATGGCTCCCAGGGCAGACACTGATAATGCATCTGAGACTGATTACTGTGCTCCAGTTTGGTCTCAGAATCCTTCCTTGTCCACGGAACACTCCTGGTGGCGACTGGCAATTAATCAGGCATCCCATGAGGTAAGAGCTATTTGCTGGCTGCAGCCTACCGTATGCTAGTGCTGAATCAGGAACTACAGACATTAGGAAAGAGCAAACAGATTTATTGCCCAGGTTGTTATAATTAAGCTGAAGAAACAAAATATATCTGAGTAATTGAAAGAGAGTATTCAACTGTATCCTCTTTGCAAGAGAAGGGAAACCGGAGTCACTGTATTTGGTCTTTTACTCTGATATTCAAGAATTGAGCACTGTGATAGAAACCATTGAAGGGCTCTTGTAACCTTGGCAGCTCTTGCTGTATCAGGGACTGAGCAGCCTCTAAAGCAAAGGCTATCAATACCAATATGTACGAGGATCATACAAAGAGCTCATTGAAAGTGCAGATTTCCTGATTCCTACTCCAAGATTCCCTTTCATTAAATATGAGCTTAAACCTAGGTATCTATATTTTTGAATAAAAATATTAATTACAGTTTTATTTCTGGAGGTAAAAAATTAAAGTAATTATTTAAGTATAAGGTGGATAGTGGTTAATAAACCATGATATATTCAGTTGATAGAATGGTAAACAGTCATTTAAAATGTTTACTTAAAATGTCTAATTGCATATTAAATAACATGGAAAAATGCAGTAACACATGAAATATGCTTCTCAGTACATTTTAAGTAAAAAGTAGGATAAAATTTGTTTAGACACAGAGCCTTCTACAACTCATGAATGAAGCAGAGCTTTCCCAGTCCTGTCTGCCTTTTACAATAGTCAATAAAAAGTCTGTGTTTTTTTACTTTTATTGTTATTCTATTTTTCCCCCTTTGCCCTCCTCTGCCCAGCCTACCCCCTGCTCCCACAGTCAATCCCCACACTGCTGTCCGTGTCTGTGGGTCATTCCTACATGTTTTTTGATCCCTTCCCCTTATTTCCACCATTCTCCCCTCCCCCTGCCCCCCCTCTGGCTACTGTCAGTCTGTTCCATGTTTCCATGTCTCTGGTTCTATTTTGCTCATTAGTTTATTTTGTTCATCAGATTCCTCTTATAGGTGAGATCATATGGTATTTGTCTTTCACTGACTGGCTTATTTCACTTGGCATAGTGCTTTCCAGTTCCATCCACACCGTTGCACAAGGTAGGAGCTCCTTTCTTTGGGCTGTGTAGTGCTCCATTGTGTATAAGAACCTTGCTGATTCTAATATAGATGGTCTAAGGACTCCACTTTGAGAAATGTTTATTAGAGGCTGGTCTCCAAAGTAGAGTATATTCATCCCTTCTACAGAAACAATCCTTTATGGAAAAGGAATACAATTTTAGAGCTTTTACTATGTCCATTTTTATAAAGGACCATTCTTATGCTTTGCTGCTTATTGGCCCTGGTGCCCTCATTGAACCTGGGTGACAGTCAGAGGGTCATATCCTGGACAGAATGTGCAGAATCCTGATGGACTGAGTGGGAGCTGACTTGTTTTGTTTTCTGTGGCATGGTGAGGTTTGTGTTGTCTGGGTAAGTGGGTTTAAGGGTCAATGATCTTATTTAATAAAACTATCCCTCACACCATGGGCAGGTGGCTTACGTAGGCATTCTATAAAGAATCTTTGAGTTGATGGTAATGCCAAAGGAACATCTGCAAGGGAGAAAACAAATGCCCGTGATCGTGCAAAACTCCTGGTCAGCTACATCAAGGGGCAAAAGAAAACAATGACCATCTTGTCAGAAATTATTAGCAAAAAGACTGTTTGAAATGCAGATATACAGCCACATCATTAATGTACACATCTCCCACAGTGTGCATCATGTCTTGAGAAATTAATGCCAACCTGATCTGCAGAGCAGGATAGTAATTAGAGGAGCATTATAATTAGAAGAGTATAGTACAGAAATTAGGACACAGATGGTAGAGCCAGTCTACTGGGTTTAAATTCAGGTTCTGGTGCTTATCAGCTGTGTGACTTTGGAAGAGTTACTTATGTGCTTCATCTGTAAAGTGGGCATTGATGATAACATACCTTGGCAGACTATGATGAGGACTAAATGCATTAATATGTGTACTGTGCTTATATAAGTGCCCAAAATGTGGCATAGGCAATACAAGTGACAGTTTAAAATACAGTTTATCTCATTTTACACCATCCTTTATAGGTTTCTATGTTTATACTGGATATGTGTATGTTTTATTACAATTTGTAAATTGTAACACTGTCAGTAAATAAATATATTGACATTGGAGTTACATACATGGCTGATAGTGGTGAATGAGTAAAATATCTATAGTCCACTTTCCAGCAGATGCTGGTGCTGCTGAGTGTTTCCTGGATCTCCAGGAGTATAAACAGCTTCTGACATCACATTCACACTGTTGGGTGCTGAGGAATGGGTATAAAGCAAAAACATATCACTTTTTAATCATCTTTTCTATATATCTCTTTTGTATATGGAACATTTTATCACTTTGTTTTGCTTTCTTCCAAACCTTTTTATTCTAGTCCTCAAAGGGGTCATGCTAAGATATTACCTGAGAAAGTGTTTAGAACTGTGCCAGTCTGGAATAACAGACTTCTGAGGCACTTGCCCAGTCCCCTTCTCCTTTTGTCCCTTCCACCTGCCACCCCTCTGTGTGCTCCGGGGCTGGGGTTCATGGGTGTGAGTGCTCCCCTGAGCCAGGCATGCCCAGGCTGCAGGTACAAACGTGCACAAACAAGCACAATTCTTTTCTTTTCCACTCAGTATGGCTAGGTGAGACTGAATGTTTTTCAAAAGCAACATTACTGAGAAGAACATAAAAGGGAATAAACAAAGGAAACACGAAACCATTGAAATAAATGGGAATGTCCAATATTTCTTTCCAGGCACTATTGACTGAACACACAGCCCTCTGTCTCCTTCCTCAATCTGCCTTGGCAAATACCAACCCCAGGTGGCCTCTGTTTGGATCCCCTGTGCCTCTTCAGTGATTATTTTCTGGTTGTCATTGTCTATAGGTAATAGTCTAAGCTCTGAAAACTTTCACTTAGTTTTCTTCCTGTTCTGACTCTACCTTATGGGGCTCAGGTATAGACTTACACTAGAAGACCTTAAATGTCCCTTCCAACTTACTCTCCCTATTTCTCCAATAGAGTCTTCTCTGAAATTGTTTAATTAGTTTCTCAATATATCAAACTTATTTGCTCTGGCCTTTTCTTACAGTCTTTCCACAGTACTCTCAGCTGCTAAAAATCCTATCCTCGGATTGCCTCAAATCTCTCCTTTCCTAAGGGACTCTCATAGACCTGGTAGCGAGGTAATCTTTGATGCATCTCGAATCACACCTCAGAGCTGACTGTCTACTTTTTCTGTAGAACTGCATCACAAGTCTCCATGCAGGGCTTCTGGATCTGGAGCAGAGCCTTTGGGGGACATTTCTCAGCTGCATTTCTTTCTGGTACAGGTCAGCAATAACCATTCTTAACATTACCATATCTTATGTATCACTGAAATGTTGCATCTCAGGTTTGGAAATGAATCTACCTCCTACCTCCACCCAATGCATGAGTCACCCCTGAGCATCCCAGTGCACCCCCCAAAACAGAATATTATTTTGTTTATTTTAGAATGGATATCATAATCTGAATTTCAAGTCAGCACAGCAAAGTGTAAAAAAACCCCAGTTAACTGACCTAGTGATAAATTTGGAATATGATCAGAGTGTTTGGATGCTCTGGAAACATGTATTGAATATAGCCAGATTATTGAGCTTTAATGTTTGTTTAATGTTTATTTTAAACACATGGATATTTGTGCTTTTCTTTACTGTTTTTTGTTGCTTTGATATTGTTTTCATCTTTATAGTTTGTCTTACTTTCAGGGGAACCCTATTACTCATGATTCTTCAAAGGTCTATATACACCATTTATGCAGCTTCTGCTTGCCCCAGATCCTGGTGTTACGTTCTGATGTTGTCCTGATCTTCCAGACTGGTTCCTTCACTGACTTCTCTTTATGTGCAGTGGTTAATGATACTGAGAGCACCTTCATGGCCTTAACACGCTCCTTAGATGTAAGAGTGCATCTTATTAAATGCTTTCAGTGAGCTAAAAGTGAAAGACAGAAGTAGATGAAACTGTATTATATTTTGTTGTTGAATTGTCTCTCACTGATCAAGCAGTAACAACCAAAGGCAGGAGGTACTGCCAAATCCCTTTGTGGTATGCAGGACAATGCCCTACCTGCCTCTGCAAAATGCCCATGTCCTAACCCCTATACCTTTGAATATATTAACATATATTGCAGATGTTAATAAAAATGGCAGACCTTGAGATGCAGAGATTATTTTAGATTATCTAGAAGGGCCCGGTCTAGTCACATGAGTGTTTAAAGAGGAGAACGTTTCCCAGCAGTGGTCAGAGGGCAATGTTACGTGAATGAAGAATCAGAGAAAGATCCAACTTGCTTTGAAGATGGTGAAAGGGGACCATGACTCAAGGAATTTGAAAGGGCAAGGAAACATATTCTCCCTTAGAACTTCCAGAAAAAGATGCAGCCTTGCTGACACCTTGGCTGTAGCCTATTGAGAACTGTATTGGACTTCTGCCCTACTGTAAAAGAATGAATTTATGGTGGTTAAGGCACTAACCTTGTGGTGATTTGGTACAGCAATGATAGAAAGCTTAAATGCTGTATTTCAAAGACTACAGTGAAAGTAAGTATATTTATGAAAATAAATATGTTTTTCATATTTATTGGGAATGTGGTCATTATGTTCTATATAGAAGAACTTGCAGCAAAGTCAAATAGAGCCAAGGTATATTAAGCTAAGAGACTTTGGGGGTGTGAATGTCTAAATGCTCTGATTGCTTTTTGTTTTGGACTCATCCAGCATTGGAGTAACTGACACCTGTTCTATTAAGTCCTAGAACTCCTTGGCAATCCAGCAATTGAATATTTTTTGTGGGGGGGCATCTACAAGTGATCTTTCTAAAGTGCTAACTGGATGACACTCCTCATCTTAAGTCTTTTAGTGGCTCTTCTTTTCCTTCAGCAAAATCCAAACTTCTTAGCATGCTCTGCAAGGCTCTTTAAGTAGCCCCTGCCTACTCCTGCAGCCTCCCCTTTGACCACTTCCTCTGGTCTAGGCATTACTTCATGCCCTTCTGAAAGTCTCTATTCTTTCCTGCCTCCATGCCGTTGCACACGCTGCTGCTGCCTCCTTCCCCCATGGCCTGCTCCTAATTCATTCATGACTTGGCCCAGCATTGTCTTCTCTTTGGGGAGTCCTATGCTTCTCTCCAGCTGTTCCCGATGGCCTGTGCACAATCCTTCTTACTCCTGTACAACACACCTTAAAATCCATATTAACGTTTATCATACAGTATTATAATGCATTACTTGTCTGTATTTTGTGTATGAGCTCTTTAGAGACTAGCAGAGCACCTTTCATCTCTCATCTTAATGGTTGTGCCTGCCTGCCTGGCATCTAAAAGGTGCTCAGTAAGAATTTGTTGAATGAAAGAATGAAAGAATATACACTCATTGTCCATGCGAGATCTCCAGCCTTGACTGAGAATTAAGAATTTGACTCAGGTATTTTGGAAAGCGAATCACTTTCTTTTAAAACCTTATAAGTGGCTCAGAGTTTCCTGATTCTTCTTTCCTTCTACCCCGACCCAGTATAAGATATTTCCCCTAGTTTGAGCAAATGCAGGGAAGTACAGGGTTGGCGGGCGGAAGCAAAGTTTGAAGTAAGAATTTTTAACCAGGAGCGTAAAAACCTGTTAGAAATGCCATAAATGGGCTTCATTGGGCCTTGTGGATCATTTAAAATATATACATTATTTATATCTATGTACATTTCTGGGAGAAAGTCAGAGATTTTCTCATATTCTCAAACAAAAGTGGTCCAGGAATTCTGTTACAATAAGGAATGACGCAGCCAAGGGGAAATAAACTCCCAGAGGCTTTCCTCTGACTTCAGGCTGCTCCCAGAGAATTTCAAACTTCTTCCTTTTGGAAGCTTTTGTCGCCACATTTGGACCCTGGAAAAGAAATTAATTCTGTTCTTGCTGAATAGGCAGTTTGAGGAGAAAGCCTTCCTGGAAGGGTGGTCCCTGCTGACAGTCCTTCATAAATGTGAGTAAACAGCGCAAGGTTCTGCCACTCTCCCAGTAAACAAGCGAGTTAGCAGGATCAGGGTGGCTCACACACAGTCATTTACGTGGAATTTAACGTTCTCTTTGGAATGACAGGGGACTCTGAAGTGTCACTTAGCTTCACCACCTGATCTGAAGAAACATTTCAGATAAATCGTATGAATTGGACTAAATTTCACCCCATTTGAAAGTATGCTTCCTCCACTCCTAAGAAAGGGCTTGCCTAATCCTACCCAGGGTGCTCCACAGTTCTAAGAAAACTAGAGATTAGTTGCTTGGGGTATATTACTTTGTATCTTTCCTTTCCAGTCAAGTGCAAAGAAGTGGAGAGAGACAAAAATGTAACCATGGCCTTCGATCCTCTGGTTCAATGGTGTGCGCTCTTCCAGAGCTGAGCACAGACGCAGGCAGCACACATGCCCATAGAAGCCCTTCTGCAAATAAACAACCAAGTCACAAACTGGGGCGCAGCATTTGAATGAAAGCAAGTGGAGAAAAGCTATCCCTTACTCAAGGTCAACATCTGTGTCTCTGATGAGACTATCTTGATAATCAGAAAGCTTTTTCTTAGAGAAGATCAGTTTTCTGACAGCTGCATCCAACACTCATGTAACATTGTCAAAACTGTGAGACAAGGCAGAAAAATGCTAGCCATTCTGCCATTCTGCCTGGGTTAATGGTCTGTCTACACTGAATGCTGCATTAGTGATTTCTAGGTGTATACAATCAGGATCAAAGACTCAATCCAGCAATTTGAATCCTTTGCTATCATTCATTCATTAAGGAAATGTGAGTTATTTAGAGCATCTACTGTGAGTCAGGCATTATGCTGGGCCCTGAGATTCTTCTAGATAGATTTGGCTACAAGGGAACCAGTTATTTTAGTAGAACAAACCAATGATTGCCTCTTAGCTTTGTTTATTCTGTTGAATATTAATTAATTCACATGCATTCATTAGATTTATGTTACTCCTCTCCTACCATATGCAGAGTTATGAGAGAGGTGTTGGCAGAGATGGAGTTGATAGAGTTTCCATCCTTAAGGAGTCCGTGTCTACTGTTTAGTTTCTTTTAAGCTCTCTGTTAGAAACAGGCCAGTTTTATACTATAAATAAATATGTTTTTCTTCTCCTCTGCTTTCCCTTTCCTTCTGGGGGAAGAGATTTATTATAAGGGTGCTTTTTAATTGGCAAGGCAAGCTCAGTTTGGCTCTAAGGGGTTGGTGCTCCCTCACACCTTCTAGAGCTAGCTTTGCTTAAATTCAGGCTTACCAAGTCTTCAGGCTTTATAAAAATCATAGAATCAGCAAACAGAAAGTAATCTCAGGTCGTTATTTTACCTCTTCTTTTTTTTAACATAGAACATTATCTGAACTAATGCATGCAACAGAATTTAATTTTTTCTGTTATTTTTGCTTAGGTTGTCCACATTGTGAATTACCCATATATTTCTGAAGGCTATCTTCCTTCTATCTCCCAGTATCCTTTATCCTGCAATCTGTGAATTCACACTGACTCCTATATTTTCTTAGCTTTGTGGCTTTTCCTTTGCTTTTAATTATAATGAAGCCTACCAAATCTTGGTGCTCCTTTTGTTTGACAATCCTATACAAAATTTGCTTATATTCTGCCCTTGACTAATAGTGAATCTAACTTGCAGTTGACCTGAGTAACATGGCTGGTGGCTGCCCTTCTATCCATGGCTGTAGTTAACACAACATATACACAATTAAGCACTCATGTAGAGTTGTGTCTTTTCAGGTTCTTCCCTTTTGTTCATGTTGTGTTACCTCCATCCTTAAGTGAACTCCCTGGAGGCTAAAAACAAATCAGAACAATTTTCCATGAATATTAATCTCACTCCTGAGTGTCTCTGGACCTAAGATCATCATTGAATTGGGAATTTTCTACTTAACCAGAGAATAAATGATTTTAATATAATATTAGTAGTGAGTGCTTTTTGATGTTGAGTTTGAGGAAATTTCCCTAGTTAAAAAAAGTCATTTAAAACCCCTTGTAAATTATAATTTCATTAATAAGTCACAAAAATAAAGGAAGCTATATGCAAATCTTTTTCTGCCATTTTTAATACTTATATGCTGTGTATTTAGAAGAAAATATGCATTGATTGGCTTAAAAGGTCATTTCTATTTATAATAGAGAAAAATATTTAGTTAGAGAGGATAAAGGCTAATAAATACCTAATACCTTTATGTAATATAATAAATAATCCTGATACCTTTCATTGGCGTAAGTTTGATACTTCTAACTTTAAATAAGGAATAAGGTGACCCTGTTCTGTGCTAGCATAGAATCTACTGCTTACACTTATTAAACATTCATCACACTGCACTATTATTATTAGTGTTCTTGTTTAACCAACTATAAGCTTCTTGATGGCAGTGAATATTTTTCATTCTGTGTCATTGCTTTACTGGTTGGAATATCTTTTGGCTGCAAAAGACAAGACACTGACTCAGACAAGCTTAAGCATGAAAAGAAATTCATTGGCTCAAGTATTGAAAAGGTCCTGGAATCAGGCAAGCCTGACATCAGATAATCAAATGATTCTTATCAGTACTTCCTGTTTTGCTCACTGCCCCTCATGCAGATTGTGTATTTCAACTGCATTTTCTCTCCCAGAAGAAGGCACCCTCCACACAGCCAGAGGAGATGGCCACACAGAGTTGCTGCATACTTGGAATGTATAATTAGTGATGGGCATTTATCTGGTAGAATACTTCCAGAGGGGACTCTGATTAGTTCATCTTGGGTTCCCTGCTTGTCCAATTGTGGCCAAGAGAATGAAGGACTTATCTGCTCATGCTTGAGTCATGTGTCTAGTCCTGAGGCAGATGGATGTGGTCAGTCTCAGTAAAATCACAGGAAATTGTAGATGGGTGATTCCAAAAAGGATGAAATATTGAGAAAATAGTCACCCTGTTAATTAACATAGTTTGGGACATATAAAAGATAGTGCAGTAAATGTTGAAAACACAGATAAAAATATCAGTGAGTTCACTCCATTTGAACTATTAAATCTTGTCTCTCTCAAAGTCCAGCTTGAGTTCCCTTACCCAGATACATTCGGTTTATTGCAACTGTGTTTGGCTTTTCTACAACTGGATTCATAGTTGATATTTTTGGGCCATTAATTTGAGAATGTGGCATTGTCTTGAAGCTTTTCTGTATTACTGTCTCACCTTGATGTCTGATTCCAGTATTACTATTTACCTTTTAATGTACCGAAGAGACTGTCACTAGAACACATTTTATGTCATGCCAACTATGAAAATTGTCCTTTAATCTCAACATTTTAGATTTGGAGATGAATGCACTCTTTCTGTTTAGGATCTCTTCGCCATTGTGGTAGAAGTACTGTGGACTGGCGATATGAATTAAGCTAGGAGATCTCCTTTTTACTAGGCAGTGAGCAAATGATTCATTTTTTTACCTTATATTTGTCCATGTATAAAATATGGATAACAGAACCTTCTGTTCCAGGCTTTTATGATAATATAGTAAATCATATTTTATTTCATTGGCATCATAATTTTGACAGCATTTTGTCAATTATGAAAGGTGTCTTTCTGCTGTCCAGAGTGCTGAATAAAGCCCTGTTATTTTAGGAACAGGGAGTGTAGGTCTGGAGTGGGGCTAGAGAATCTTATTTTCTAATAGTCACCCCAGACAGAGCTGATACAAAGTTATATTAATCATGAAATCTAATGTATATAATAGTGTTATATATATATAAAAGGTTTAGATAGAAAAGTGATCTTATTTACCTCATACTTCAAGTAATTTCTATTATTTAATAATATACTCATTCAGAGAGGGGAGGGAATTCCAGGGGAGAAGGGAAGGGTTTACAGGAACAAATATAGAAGACACATGGACTAAACTAGGGGGTTGGAAAGGGGAGAGAGGAGGGGAGGAATGGGTGGGTGGGCTGGAATGGGAATAAAGGATAGAAACTGTAATGAATAAACTAAAATAAAAAATTAAAAAAAATAATTTACTCATTCACTCAATAAATAACTATTTGTTGCTGAGAACAACAAGTAAGACAAGACATCTAGTTTACTTCTTTCTGGCTTGAGGATTTCAAACAATGGTTCTTAAACATCTATGCATAAGATTCACATAGTATGCTTGTTAAAATGCAACTTATAAGGATCTCATTCCCAGAGAGTCTGACTCAGTAGGTCTGGTGTGAGAGTCCCTAAAGCTCTATTTGTATGTGTCCCAGATGGTCCCTAGAATGTACTTTCAAGGCTGGTGGCCTGATATATGTGAAAATTCTCTGAAGTGTAGTCATTATTCTGAAAAGGTATAAGGATATTTTGTTGGATTTAACTGAAAGCGTGGATTAGTAGACTTAGGGAAGAAACTTGCCATCCAACAATACCTAAGCCACTCCATGATGGGTTAGAAAAATGCCCATATACACCATGGAGAAACCTAATGCCCTAGCATAAAGTTTCACAAGGCAGGGCTGAGGTTAGCAGTTTTATTGCAAAATGAAAGTGAGAGCAAGAGAATCCCTGAATCATTTCTGTTGAGTTTCCTAACCTGGACTTCAGCCTTGGAAACTTGCAGGTGATTTGAACCTTTATCCCTCTAGTTGCTCAGACATCAAAGGTTTAACAAGAGATTTTTCTGACTCTAGATATCGATTCTGCCAAAACCCTTATTGGCTACCAGCAACAGTTTAAGGGGCCTTTATTAATGTGCTGCTCTAGTTCCTATTGGTTTTTCCCAAGATCCAGCTGCCTTGCAAGCTATATTTTTTAAAAGAGTGGCTTATATATTTATCCTTCTTTTTTAATAGTCATTTTAGATGTACATGGCATTGCCTAAGTATAGATCATACCCACCATTTCCCCCGATCAGCAGGCCTCTCTATACTGTCTGTGTTGGAAGCGTTCCTGTTGGTGACTGCTTGACTTATGAGCTCTAAATGACTGCAACGTATCCTTCCTTGTATTCATCAGGAGACAGAACAAGCCTTTGGAATTGTTTCAGGGTTTCTTCCATTCTAGATACACTTGTCTAAAACAAAAACAAAAAAGTTAAGATTGCACTTTTGTAAGGCAAATATCAAGTTGGAATTTAATTGTAGGAATATTTGAATAGTGAATATTTTTTTTAAAAATCCAAAACTCTATATACAAGCATATTTTCCCAAAACAGTCATTTCTTTTAAAGAAACTGTGTATTCAGTTATTTATGTCCACCAAACTCAGTAGGTTAGTAGATAATGCTAAGTGAAGATGTACATTTTTAACAATTTGTATGCTGTATTTAGCTGTATAAATCATCCTCTTTTATAATGCCAACAGGTAGTATAAAAGCACATAAGCTGAAAATTAAACTCCAGTTCCCCCAAAATATGATTTATCACCTTTATAGACAGTAAAAATACAATTTTTATGTAATCACAGGCTCCAATGTCATAATAGCCACCAATAAACAAACCAACATTGTCATTGGGATATTGCCTATAAAGATAACATTTACTAATGTATATTGCTGAAGACAACTGGGATAGTGGACTTTTTAAATCGAAAGCTATAACATTATAGAATAGATTTTTCTTTTGAAGAACCTGGACATGGGCACATTGGAATGCTTGAATTTGTTTTGATGGATCTGAGATCCAGTGACAAACCTTGATTTATAAAAACCCTCTTAATCAAATCATAGCATCTTCTCTCAGGGGTCAGTAAGGTCTGCCAATCTCCTCTCCTTTCTGTAAATAAAGATCACCTAAATAAGAACAGGCTATTTATTTATTCACAGCTTGCTACAGCAAGGATGTCAGCCACCATCACTTTGTTTTTGGCAGAGATTCAACACCAGGAAGAATGTTGGAAATCTTGATGGTGCAAAAAGGAGATGATGTCAATTATGCTCTGATTGGAAGTTGTTGACATGGGGAAGCCAGGAGCAGCTAACTAGAAGTTATATGATTGGTTTGAGGAACATATTTGGTTTTCTTTGGTTGGTGTTAGGTTGGAGGAGGGGACAAAAAATAAGGAAGGTGTTAGTCATTGACCAAATCCTGACTGTTCTGGGTCAATTGCTCTAGACATTTTAGTTGAACTTTCTGGGCTAGCTGTTGCAAAAGTTGTGAGTCAGAGCTCTATTGTCATATGTGGTCTACCATTGTCTATTTATATATTTAGTCTCTTCTTCCTCTCTTTTGGTAATTCTCTCAATTATGAGAGGAATCATGGAAGCCTAGGCATTCAGAATTTCCCCTTTTGAGGATTGTCTAGTTTTTTCCATAGCTAATAGTATTGTGGGATTTTCTTTACCTTTTTATTCTTACATCATCATGGCAATCATCTGATGAGAGACCATCTGTATAGAAGCAACTGAGACTCTGGAGAGAATGCAGTGGTTTAGCATCATGGTCACTATGAAAAAAACAATAACAATTAATGATCCTTGTGGGATGGTTTGGAACCAGGAACCCCAACTGCCCAACCAAAACCAAGAGAAAAAAATCCCATAAGCCATAAAGTATATAGCCTATCCTATCTTGTCTGTTGTATTGATCCAAATACAGCTAGAAGTATTAGTTATTATAATGCTAATTATAGCCTAGTAAACCAACAAAAAGTCTAGAGCACAGCAATTGCCCATCAATATTTGTGCCAACAAGTTTTGACTATGCTCTATTCCATCTAAGACAGAGGTGATATTGTTAATGACTTCTGTTAGAATTAGTGATAAGTTTATTTCCATCCTTGATATTTGTATAATTCTTATCATTGGGAACACTGCTCTGATTGTTCACATAAGAAATGAGTGAGTAATTCTCTGAGGTAGAGCACCTAAATAATCAAGGATAGGCCTCATTTTGGAGCTCTTGACTGAGTTGAAATTTCCAGCCTTAATATTAATAAAATTAGGGTCTTTGTGTATAGATAAGGGCCAGAATACTATTCTTAAAGTACATGAGGTGTCAGTCTGAGGCAAACAAACCCAGGCATCCTGGCCACAAGGGAAGTAGTATTCTAGACTACTGGAATAGTAATCCTGATATTAAGAATAAAATACCTGGTATTAAGAATAAAATACCTTGTTCATGAAACAAGGTCAGAACCAAGAATCTTACACAAGCTGGGTTACATATATGGATCTATACTAGTCTTGTAGAGTTGGCAATAATTTGGTCCATAACCATATGAATTGTTGAATTCAAATTTAGAATTATCCAGAGTCTCATCATTAGACTGTAATATTTGGTTATTTTTTTTTCTGGGAAAGAGGGACACTAGGAAAGTTACAGACTATTTTGTTAAAGGTCATTTGTTCATGTAGGTGTAGCTACAAATACCATCAGCTATAATTCCCTATGGTCTCATTTGATGAGACTAGAATTTCTTGGTGATCAATGACACATTCAATAGCCTATAAGATTTAAAATGAGTAGTATGGATCTAACAATAATAGTAAGGAAGAAAGAAAAGAGAAAAAGGTCATTATAGAGATGGCAACTAGCAGAAAAGGAGAAAAATTATTATAAGCAAACAAAAACCAAAACAAAAATTAGACAGGGGTCTTGGTCTGATATACTGGGTGCAACCTGTCCACTATCTGAGGTCATTAACTGGTTTTAAAGGTGTTGGGTCAGCTGGATACTTCCAGGATTGGCTGCTCCTAGAGGATCTATAAGAATCCTCCATTTTAAAGGCCCTATTGAAGTAACCTTCCAATTGGGTAAATTTGAAATTGCTCCTTCAGTTGTGAAACATAAACCTAAGGATGGACTACCTGGAGTTTTACTGCTGCATTTGTTGTTAACAGTACTTCATAGGATCATTTCTAAAGAGGTTCAAGAACAGTTTTCCCATGTTGTCTTGTCCAATACATAAAACCTCCTGGTGCAAGATCAAGAAGAGCTCGCTTAAGATATTTTGGGAAGGTAGCCCTAAACTGAGGTCAAAGGACAGGGAATTTCATGTATGTCCCTTGCAAGATTTTGCCATAATTGCATGCAGAAGCTCAGTGTCTAGTATCAGGGGTAAAATTTAAAAATGCATGAACCTTATAATTACCAATTCATAAAATGATAACTGATGTGTCTGTCCTCCAGGGAGTGAACTCTATGGCCATAGGACTAGTGGGAGTTCAAAGGTTCTTGAAAGTCTTTGCTAATTTTAATTTAAGGATAATATTTGTTCTTTCAAATTTTCTAGAAGATTGTGGATAGAAATGAAAACATAGTTTTGAATAAGAGGTAATGCCTCACAGAGATCTTATTTGTAATGATTTTTATAAAATGTGTTCCTCAGTCACTTAGTATAAATGTTGGTTTGTTCTGGATTAGAAACACAAAAATCAAACAGCTTTTTAGCAACTGTGAAGGGCTGTAGCTTTTTGTCAAGGAAAATGAATCAATCCATCCTGAAAATAGACATACAATCACTAAAATATATTAAAATCTCGTGGAGAGTAAAAGCTAAGTTAAATTCGTGTAAAGGTGTTCAAAAGACTCCTGACATCTTGTTTCCGGACTGTGTCCCACCTTTCCAGTTTTTCCAAGAATAGCTGTTGGCAGGTAACACATGACCTGCAAATAACTTTAGCAGTCGTCCTAAAGTTTTCCCACCAATCCTTGATTTAAGGCACCACTATTTTGTTTATATCAGGAAGAATGGTTTCTTGGAGAAATTTAGCTAATATTTATATAAAACTAATTGATGTTATCAAATATTGTCCTGAGAGAACCAGAGGTTATCTGAGTGGAAAGTGTAACCAGATTTTTCCTATTCTTTTTTTTTAAAGAATTATTGTTGAGATTTAGCCTTTGAGAATTTACCTAGATTCCCACCTTAGTTAAGGCTACCCTTGGCATAATGACCTG
Organism: Trachops cirrhosus; assembly: GCA_028533065.1. Lineage (NCBI taxonomy): Eukaryota > Metazoa > Chordata > Mammalia > Chiroptera > Phyllostomidae > Trachops > Trachops cirrhosus. The sequence goes on from CM052541.1 coordinate 91,699,221, forward strand.
TGAGAACATTTTATTTAGCTTCCAGGTGGTCTCTTTTTGCAGAGGCCACAACCATCATGATAGCCACCTCCATAGATAGTAGAATGCATCTAAATGTCCCCCAATTTGTCCGTTTTCGGGGGAGGTTCCAACAGGAGTAAGAAACACGCTTTGTTCCCAAAGCATCCCCAAATCATGCACTACTCCACATGTGCTCTCTGTATATTTGTTCACTTTCTGGTCTTTGGCTAGATGATAAACTTTAGTAAGTGCAATAATTTCTGCCATCTGGGCTGATTTTATCTCAGGTAGAGTATTTAATCTAAAGTAGAGTTTAAATTAGTGGTATCAAATCCTGCTTGGTAACCACCAGTTCTGGTTTGTTTTCCAACAGAAAATGATAGCTCAGATTCTCACTGGGAGTCTGCAACAGATCTGAGTGAGATACAGAAAGTTCTTTAGAAGGTTCCCCTTCTTCTCATGAGAGAAAGTGAGTGCAGAATACAGAGTTAGGCTTCAATGAATAGTAATGTCAGGGAGAGGAGAATAATCTCCCAAGAGGTTAATTGGCTGGCTGAAAGTGTTGTGTGTTCTCAGTCAGATGTAATATCTGCACTGCATGAGGAACCATGAGGTTTCATTGCCCTAACACAAGGGTGATAAGCTTTTACAACAGGATCAAGGATGAGGTTACAGTTATAGTAAGTGAGGGAGTTTTGAAAGTTCCTGTGAAGTTGAATTCAAATTCCAAGGGTTTATTGAGACCTCTTATGCACAAAGAGACCAAGG